>OX336348.1:12805989-13534391 GCA_946902875.1 Nematopogon swammerdamellus | reverse complement strand
TTAGCACACGGAAGTGACTGCACATGCATGTCATACTAGAACTAGACTGAACGACTTTTTGCCTAGGTAACAAGTAGTAGATTAAGTACGATTTATACACGAATGGTAGAGAGCGTTCGCCGTTATGTTGGATCCACTGTTCCCAACACGAATTTAACTATATAAACCAGTTAACTCGTTAAGCTAGTACCCGTTGACTGTGGGAACCGCGTTTAAATCCATAACCTCGCTACTTAACTCTAAATTCGTGTTGGCGCAATTGGCTCAGTGCTTAAATTCGTGTTGCCAGATTGTGAAGATTATATTACCTAATAATGTAATCGGTATTTACCGTATAGTAAATACGGTACATACCGATAATTACGGGTAAATCTGTACACATAGGAACCCTCAATGCTGTTTTGACAGATAGACGCTCTCTAATATGAATGAAGCAGTTTTCCCTGTTCGGTAATTTTGCTGCAGCAAATGGGACTTTGTCTAAATAAAAAAAAACATAAGCGCCATCTATGAGCGAGCAGCTACTCCAACAATAAGTTGGTGTGTGCGCCTGTTCATAGATGGCGCTGTTGCTCAGGCCTGTCCGGCCCGGATGATACCATAGAGGTTCGTGTTTTCCGTGCAGTATAGTCGGTACAACGACCAAAGGGGAAGCGCAGATATGGCACCTAAGTTGTTATTGTTCTCACATCACTGGTAATTACCATGTCAGGATCATTAAAAAAAATATTTAATCTTTGCATCGTATCACCATATCAACTTAATACTTAGTGCCTATTTAGTTAAAATTAAATGGCCCCCTTTTTATAGTCTCAAGAATTGTTTTTTTTTTCAAGTACCACTATTCATTCCTACTGCAAAGAAAACTAGAAATACCCACAGACAAAAAGAAAACGAAATGGGCAAAGAAAAGAGGCGGGAACGTAAGTTATTGCGTTTGAGTGTCAAGAGCAGCGGTGTCTATGCTCCTGCAAAGCGCGTTCCGAAATCCCCACGTCTCCCGGCAATCCTGTTTTATTAAGCCTCTTAAAGCCACGCTAGTACTATTAAGACGAGACGGAAGTTAACTTTCTCCATACAAAATTGTCTTTCGGCATTTAGGTTT
This sequence comes from Nematopogon swammerdamellus, assembly GCA_946902875.1. Taxonomy (NCBI): domain Eukaryota; kingdom Metazoa; phylum Arthropoda; class Insecta; order Lepidoptera; family Adelidae; genus Nematopogon; species Nematopogon swammerdamellus. The sequence continues at coordinate 13,533,286 of OX336348.1, read as the reverse complement.
TTTACCCCCCTAAACCTTATCCGATTTTAACAATTCTTTGTTTATTGTAATAAGGACAGTCGAATCTACTATCTCTCTATCTTTTTATTTTTTGAATATCTAAATCGATGACTCAATAAAGCTTAAACTTCATGACATCAAAAAAATAAAATAAAAATTCAATTTTTTTCGGTCGAAATACACATTTTTAGCTCCGGTGTTTTAGGTATATTAATTCATCTAAACAAAACATGACAGGAACGTGGATTGGACTGTCCTTAAGACAAGAAAAAATATTTTAAAAATCAGATAAGGTTTAGGGGGGGGGGGGTGGGGGGGGGGGGGGGGGGGGGGGGGTTAAAAAACATAAATGTCGAAAGACGATTTTGTATGGATAAAGTTAACTTCCGTCTCGTCTTAAGCATTATGTGATTAAAGTAGGCAATTGTCCGCCTCAATTCATGCAAAGCTTTCCAAATAATACATACCACACGCTGTATCCCGACAATCGAGGTAAGCAGAGTGGTTGGTGTTGTGCTGCAAGTGATCTTGTAAATTACAGAACAACACCGACCACCACATTTAGCAATGTATTAGGACAAGACAACCTATCAAGTAGCAAGTAAGGCATGGAGACTCACCTGCTACATAACTCGGTGGGAGGACCGTGCCAGGGTGAGAGGTGGCTTGGCTACCCTGTCGCCGTTATGACATGTTTTCCTTATCCCTTAGTCGCCTTTTACGACATGTACGGGAGAGATGCGGTGGGGCTATTCTTTTTATGTCACAAATTATGAATTAAAACATATGGCATGATACCTATTAAATGACTAAGCCTCAATTTCCCCACCTTCGCTTAACTGTCCATTAGTATGCAATTCATGCTGCAGGTGATTTAGGAGAAAATAGCAAAATCTGCCATAAATTATTCTAACATTTCTATAAATAAATTAACAAAGTTTATTTAACACGTAAAAAAACAAAGTGATAAAATTTTCGCAGCGAGTGATGATATTTCGGAACGCGCCGCCTTTTCGCGCCAACTTATACTTTACGATTCGTCAAGTCGTAAAATCAAGATGGCGGACATGTGACGTCACCTGTGCCCGTCATTAAATTGATAAAAATATTATTTGTATTGCCGGATCGCATCGTTAAGTGCCCCTTTCCTCCTTACGACATACATTTCTACAAACTTCGTTGGCTTTCTTACATTGTAGATTAATGAATGACTGGCTGGTTCTTCAGTGCTTCAAGGTACTCGCTGCACGCCTGTGCCATTCTAGACTACAAATATTTTCGAAACGCTTCGTTTTGAAAACTCTGTACTCTGGAATATCACATTGGCGAATATAATAACAAATATCAAATCGCGGGTAAATAGCCTTTCCCCAGCGACATTAGTCCACATCCAAGCCGGACTGGCACCTCCTCGGGGGTGATATTGGCTGCGCCTGAAGGCCCATTTGCACTTTGATTAGTGCGAGTGCGAGTGAGTAGTGATTAGTGTTTATTGCGAGTGATTAGTGATTAGTGTTTAGTGCGAGTAGTGTCCAATACTGTCTAGCTGTTGCGTTTAGTAAAAACTGTCCGAACGTGTCGGGACGCGCGGGTACGTGGTTACTCGCAAACGGTTTACTAAACACTAAACACTAATCATACCCTGTCCAAACGATGTGAGTGCTAAACACTAAATACCTGCACTATAAGCACTCAACACTCGCACTCGCAAAAAATAGAACACGCTCCTAATCATTCTACTTCGCTAATCACTAAACACTCGCACTAATCAATTGAGGTCCGAACGTGTTTAGTACTAATCACTAAGCACCTGCACTAAACACTCGCACTAATCACTAATCAATGTGCAAATGGGCCTTGAGGCTTCGACCTCGGGCACAGCCTGCTAGTTCGGAACACTTCGGAAGCAATAGAAAAAAATAATTAAAAAAAATTGGCTGACAAGTTACCTGTTATGCCGGCACTTCACTTGGCTTAGCGTATTCGTGTTTGTTGCAAACATTTTAGTTTTATTTTGCTCTAAACAAGCCATTAAAGGGAGACGAAAAGGAAATTTTTGCCAATTACACGGATACGCTAAGCCAAGTGAAGTGCCGGCATTAAAATATAGCTAGACCGACAGTCTGCAATCGTAAAAAAAAAGCTATGTGTGCCTTTGATTTAATGATTTTTTTAATAAATGCGTTATAATTGGTCGCGATTCGTTCTGTTCACATGGCACAGAATATAAGCGAGCATTGAACCAAAGTAACAGAGAAGACAATAATATGCTGAGTATACCTATTTCTAATCGTCAGCCTGCGAAACCAATCCTTTGATCTATATCGAGTGTAACTCGGCTGGTCGCAAGCAAAACTTTTTAGAATTGAGAAAATAGGTAACGTATATTTTCAACTCAAGTCAGCAAGTTACTCGCTAAGGGCGGATTTAAGAAGCCGACTGGAAAAAAAAAAGATTCAGCAAAGCCAGGAAAAGGGCTGACAAAGCTTTTTAGCACTTAACGAGTGTTGCTAAGACTTTTTTTCACCTTGTATGCACTTACTCGACGGTGGTGTACAGAGCAGGAATGCCAAACAGAGGCTATAAGAGGCCAGAGGCCACGTCATTGCTTCCCTGCGGCACGTCCGAAGGGAAGCACTGACGTGGCACCAAGTTCACCCGGAGTTATGGGCTGACATCACGGATGTTGCAGGTGACGTATAGCCAACCGTGTCAGTTTCCATCAGTGGCGGTTCCCCAGGTGAAGCAAGTGAAGCACCGCCTCACTTAATTATCTTGAAAGTAAAGAAAAAAAAACATTTCAAAATATGAAGAAAGAAAACTTAAAAAAGTCAAGTATATCCGATCCGAACTGATCACAATATTAGAGCCGCGGCGCGGAGGAGGCGGAGGCGGCTGGTGCGACGCGCGCCACGGAATACGTTAAAGATGTGTTAGTGCATCAACACCACCAACACAGCACGCACACACACACAGACGTGACGTGTGACGTGTCACGTACGGCATGGCATATGGTGACTCACCCCGGTCCGGTGCGGCGACGAATCGCTTATTTTGATATCGCTTCACCAAGCGTAAAGACAACAGGTTGACCTTGGAGGCTTTGGATGTAGGGAGCAGCTGAGGCTCTGATAAATGGCGCCGGACGAGACATCTATATGCAATTAAAATAATGCAGAGCGAGATGGGGCTATTCACGTTTTCTATAAGTCGGTTTGTTTTACCTCCGTGACATAATGGCGAAATTCGCACTAGTTACGGTAAGTTTCATAGCTCAATGGTATATGCTTCGCTTTTCAATCTAGTGACGTTGGTTCGAATCTCACTTTTGCGAATTCTTTTTTTTTTTTTTTTAGGGTTCCGTATCCGGTACGGGACCCTATTACTAAGCCTACGCCGTCTGTCTGTCTGTCTGTCTGTCCGTCCGTCCGTCTGTCTTTTTTTTTATGTAATCCGGTATGGGTGGCTGAGCCGGAGGGGCCAAAGCGCATGCTCCGACCAGCCAATATCACCTCCGAGAAGGTAGGTGCCATACCGGAGACTTCCCTGGATTGCTGGCTATACTAGACTAGAGGAGAACACAGCCGAGGCTGCTATGCGGCAGCAGCAGGTGTAGGTATGCATACACGTAAATTTTTTCGTCAGAAAAAACTCATTGTTACACGCCGACCGGATTCGAACCTCGCACCTCTCGCATTTGAAGCCAATGCCCAAACCACTCGGCCACCCGCCGCTTGTCTGTCCGTCCGTCTGTCCGAGGCCTGTATCTCTTGAACCGTAATTTGGTAGCCCGTTGAAATGTTCACAGAAAATGTGTTATTATGGCCGATATAACAAAAAATAATGAAAATAAGAAAAAGTAAAAAACTCACGGGGGTTCCCATAGATGGCGCGCGCGCATACACTTTTTGGTTTCAAAAAGTGTATGCGCGCGCGCCATCTACCAAATAGATGATGAATCATTTTCTAATCGTGACTAACTAATATGAAGTATTTCATAACACGCCATCTAGATGGCGTGGCGTGTTATGAAATTCATCTAGTGGCGCTAGCCGTGACATGGCGATACGGTACCCTCGGTGCGCGATTCGATAGTAGTTTTTGGTTAAGTATTGTTAGGGCCAAAAAAAATTAGGTTTAGGTTTTTCAATTTATCATAAAGTAATAGCAATGTAGGTGGATTTTTTAGTCGCCTCACTAAGATTTATAGGTCAAAGCCGCCACTGGTTTCCATACATACAAAATAAAGGTAGAGTATCTGCCCTCCAGTGTGAGAATAGCGGTCATTCACCCCTTACTACCAATGTACTCGTATTTGCGGAAGCGATACTTCCCTATGTTCTGCGTATCGAGCGAAATTACTGTCGCTAGCTTATTGTGGTAGCCGGGCGGCCGCTGACCGTTCTTACTATGTTATGATACACACGCCTCTCTGCGCATGTGTGCGTGCTGAGAGGAAGGGGTGAATGACCGCTATTCTCACACTGGAGCGCAGATACTATAGTAGTTCGTAACACCTCATTACCAGGGTTGCCAGATGACCAGATGAGTAAGCAACGCTGGGCCAATCAGATGGGTGACCGCTCGACCGTTGGAGGCTGACCGTGGTTCGGATTCCACGTAAAACTGTAGGTCCTTTCCCTTCATACTTTACTAGGTGGTAGGGTTTATCCCGGCCGGGTTGATACCAACACACTGAACGAAACGTCGGTCGAAACGGCTATGTAAATAGTTCCTGTTTTGCGACCAGTTCAGTGTAGCCGACACGAAATGAAGGGAAGCACCGACACGGCACCTAGCTCACGCGGTGTTGTGGGGCTGACATCACGGATAGGTGTAGCTAACCGTGTCAGATTGCATAAAAAAAGAAGGGAGGTGTTTTCTCTAATGTTGTGCGGTGGTCTAGCTAGACGCGTGGGTGCGCGCGTATGTCCACCGCGCCGCGAGCCGGCACGACCACTCACTATCCACTTACTCATTTTATTTCGCCCGCGAAACTTTTGCCGCCGCCCGAACCCCCCCCCCCCCCCCCCCCCGTCTTTGTTTCCCCGAACAGTGACGTTTCGGCACAATATAGTTGCCTCTATCGACATATATATTTTACTGGTTTTTGCCCGGGGCTTCCCGTGCGTGAAATTCGTATTAAAAAAAAAATTGTTGGTTGTCTGTAAAGTCGGTTTACGGACGATAGTTTTACGTGATAACGTCATACAACCCTTGTTTCATGAATATTCTAAATTTGAAATCTCGCTTGCACACACAGGCTCAGATGGAACGTGACACGGCTCAGATGGAACGTGACACTTTTTCGTGTGTGCAGCCGGTGTTCATCAATTTATTAGACGTTATCACGTCAAAAAAAAGTGCGTAAGCCCGCTACCGCACCTTTCAATTCGGTTTGTATGAGAGCCACATCTTAGCGTAACCGGAAGTGAATTTTATTTAGCCTATCCTGTGTCCCGTATAGTAAAATGTGCTTTTACTAAGTTTCGTCGAATTCGGATGATCGGTTAAAGAGCTATGGAGGAACATACATACATACATTCAGAAAATATTTCTGAAAATCGCCAATTTAATTTTAGTATCATACACAGACTCTGCAACGCAGTATCTCATAAAACAAAGTAACTTACTCCATGACCATTCCTTACAGATTTATTATTAGTAAAATATAATATATAGCCGGTCGGGTGGTAGACGTCGTCGTCCCGCCGTTGGTGGTGTGACGTTGGTGGTGTGACGTTGGTTGGTGGTTGGAGCGCGTCGGTGGTTCGCCGCCGTCGCGTCATACGCCACCGCCGCTGCGCCGCGCGTCGCCGCGCGTCTGAACAACACCGTCTCGCCCTCTTCGTGAAGTCCCCGGGTCCAGTTACATAGAGCTGCCACTTCGTCCACGACGGCGCACCCCTTCCACCACGGTTCGTCGCTCCATCGCCTGCGTCTGCCGGCGACGACGGCGAACCACCGACGCGCTCCCGTCACACCACCAACGGCGGGACGACGACATCTACCACCCGACCGGCTTGGGGCTATCGGGGCCTCGCGCCCCGTCTTCAGTGCTCGCTGCCGGGTGGTACAGTGCGCGGCGGCGACGCACGTACGAGGCCGAAGAAGGATCGAAGAGCTGCGTGACGTCGCCGTGCAGTCCGGCGGATACGGAGCTCCCGAGATGGGGGTGGTGGTGGCCTACGTGTCTAGTACCACCACCTATCGCTCGTAGCTAGTCTCGCGTCGTCTCGGAGAGCTCCGTAGCCACGGTCTGCACTCGCCGGCGTGCTTGGAGGTTTGTCTCCCGCCGCCGGCGGTATTACCGTTTTTATTTGTTTATATTAATTTTGTGTATTTTTATTACCTTTTATAGTTATAATAATATATGTAAAATTAATATAAATGTAATATAAAATGTCAAATAAAGAATAATATAATATACACAAATCGTCTCACCTGGAGGAGGGTTACTAGTTTTCTTTTATATATTTATTAGTAGGTTTTATAGGTATGTTGGTAGGTTTTATAGGTAGGTTTATTTAATTTATTTATTTAGTTTTAGTTAGTTACATTTTAGATTTAATTTAGATTTAGTATAGTTTTTTTTAATTTAATGTTATTATTTGTTAGATACAATAATATTGATTATCCGTACAATGTAAACATACCCGTTTTTGTTTTCACTACCCGACATAAAATGAAGGGAAGCACTGACAAGGCTCCAAAAAATAATAAAAGGGTCCCAAATCTGCCCTAAAGGCCAGGCGTGCAACCGCATGGCGCGTGAACCGCGTAAACGCGTGAGCCGAACGGTACAGGGCCGTCAGCCCTGTATAGGTCGTTCGTTCTAACCTGAGGCGTACAAATACATTCACGCATGACGGTGAGCATAAAATTCTGCGAGTGTAGTAGTGCTCAGGCCATGTATAGGTGCATGTCAAGCATTTGTATTATTAGAGAAATGCATTTTTGTGCGTACGTGTGTTCGCTTCAGGTTAGGCCGTCCGTGCTATACGGTTCGGTTCACGCGTTTACACCAAAAGTGTGCGGATCGGGTACTAAAACACCTATAATTATTACACCTTCATACATTCTCAGCTTTTTTTTGCCGAGAAATCGCTACTCGTTATAGTAGTAAGTATTTGCTCTGTTTTTTTTTAATGTAATCCGGTATGTGTGGCTGAATCGGAGGGGCAAAGCGCATGCTCCGACCAGCCAATATCACCTCCGAGAAGGTAGGTGCCATACCGGAGACTTCCCTGGATTGCTGGCTGTACTGGCTTGTGCGCTTCTATGTTTTTTTTTTTCATTATTTTAATTTTGCATTCCATTATTATTTTGTCTAATTATGAAATTGTAATTGTAAAACCTGAGTGCATCGACACAGGCGAAAGCCCAGTGGTGCACTCGGGACATCTATCACATGGTGGTTTTGTTTTCTATGTCTACTGTTCTCCTCTTTCTTTTCTAAACATTTTGTGACACTAACCAAGACTTAAGAAAATGAAATTGTTACTAACCTTCTCAACAATAAAAAAATTTGGAATTTGGAATTTGAACCAACAAGATGCGCGCGTACGCGGCGCGGCGCAATCAAGGCGCAATTACATACATAAATGTGCATACACATATGCGAACCCGAAAATAGGTTCGCGTTATTGTATGCTAATTAACAAAATACAGTATGGACGCAATCGCCGTACGCGTCGGGTTGGTCAAGTTTTGTAATATTTTCTCTTTTTTAACCGACTTAAAAAAAAGGAGGAGGTTCTCAATTCGACTGTATTTTTTTTTATGTTTCTTACCTCAGAACTTTCGACTGGGTGAACCGATTTTGATGATTCTTTTTTTATTTGAAAGCTGGTGCTTCCCGTGTGGTCCCAATTCAATTTGGTTAAGATGGGATGGGAAAGCGATTCCGCCGAGTACATTAATAGAAAAAAATTACTAAAAAAACTGTGGAATAAAAAACTATTTAAAAAAATATAAAAACCGCCTTCAAAAATGGAGGCTGACCGTGGTTCGGATTCCACGTAAAACTGCAGGTCCCTGGTCCCTACCCTTCTTACCTTACTAGGTGGTAGGGTTTATCCCGCCCGGGTTGATACCACCGCATTGAACGGAACGTCGGTCGAAACGGCTATGTGAATAGTTCGTGTTTTCCGTCCAGTTCAGTGTAGCCGACATGAAATGAAGGGAAGCACTGACATGGCACCTAATTCGCTCGGTGTTATGGGCTGACATCACGGATGTTGTAGGTGATGTAGCAAATAGTATTTACTAAAATATCACAATTGATTTATCACTTAAAAATGATTATGATTCCTTCCTTCGTGAAGTTTATCGATGTTTTCAGCACACAAGTTGGTGCAGCACTATCCTCAAGTTGCTTGATCGGTGCCCCTATGCCGATTCTGTTTAGTAGCTTAGTTAGCGCTTAGCTGACCGGCGCGCGACCAGCGGGTTCGGGCGGGATTCATACGAGTTCCAGACAATATGTCAAAAGACAGAAATTAATCAATAGATGTTAGATTTAAATGTTTTTGTATCTATTGGATTAACTGCAAGTCACTTGTATTTCCAACGTAAAATTCTTTGTTATTTTTTGTATTAAAAATTAATTTGTAACATTTAAATAATTAATTTTCTAAGTTAATACACGACCTAATCCAAAAGTATCTCTCTCGACGAACCTCCGGTCGTGCTCTCCTCTGAATTAATCCCTTATAAACGTCAACTAATATCCAATTGAGATTCGAATTTAAAAATTTAGAATTGTCATTTATTTTTTGTGTAATTAATTTCATTTCATAACTTTTGGAACGTCAGGAACTAACAATCTACAGCTCTATCTATCGCTTTTAAGGCCCTGTCAACCCGTATTCACCCGTACTCTCTTTCAAGGCGCCGCTTTCGCTGGTTGGAGTAGGATGCAACACAATCAATAAAAATTACGTTTTTATTTTTTTATTCCAAAACTAGGAATCAAATCAAAAAAGTAAAAAGCTACGGATTTAGATATATTGTGTATTTGTACCGTGTGGGGCCGGTACTTTAAAAGAATAGCCCCACTGCATCTCTCCCCGTGTATGTCGTAAAAGGCGACTAAGGGATATGACTACCTTCTTATATTACTAGGTGGTAGGGTTTATCCCGCCCGGGTTGGTACCACCGCACTGAATGAAAGGTCGGTCGAAGCGGCTATGTAAATAGTTTTCCGCCCAGTTCAGTGTAGCCGGCACGACCGAAGGGAAGCACTGACGTGGCACCAAGTTCACCCGGTGTTATGGGCTGACATCAAGGATGTTGTAGGTGATGTAGCCAACCGTGTCAGTTTCCATAAAAAATAAAATTCAACAAATAAAATATATTTTTTCCAAAGCCTTGCTTTGGTCACTTTGCTTTAAATACGTTTTTATAACTAAATTCAGAGGCATGTTCATGATTATTTTTCTATGAAGCGAAGTTATTCAAATCGTGTTTTCAAAAAGCTATCGATCTGCGCTGATAGATGAAGTTTTACATATGTTAAAACTGAATCTGGCAGGTATTATTAATATTGGCGGTACACTTCTTCAAATTCGAGTCAGACGTAGTCTCACATCACGTTAACCCGCGTGCAAATTGGCGTATCGTGATGATCCCACCGCGAGGGTGGCAATAAGAGTACGAACAGCAGATTCAGAGCTAAGCCGATACGGGGACAGAAAGAACAAAAGTCACACAGTTAAGTACTGCTCTGTTCAAATACAGACTTTTTGAGACTCCTTCAAATGCTTTCGAGTGGGGCTTTAGACGTTCAGTGGCGCGTGGTACAATGTTCGGTATTTATAAACCTTAAAATTCAAAGAGTTGTACTTAAGGCTTATTGTGAAGCTAGATGGCGTTAGGCTATGTTTAATTTATTAGAAATTCTAGAACAAGGTACAATTTCGTGGATATGAAATTTCAGGTAGGTATATCGATTTTTTGACTTGATACTTCTTAGACTTTTAATTTTGCAATTAATTTCAATTTCATTTTAATTTTATTTAATCTTTTAATTTTGCAATTTTCTATCGTTTTTATAGACCGTGTATTATCAAAATGTAAACCGAAGGAATTCTATTCTAGGCTATAAAGTTTTTTTATTGTTGATTTTTAGGTTTCCGTATCCCGTACGGAATTACTAAGCCTACGCCGCCGCCGCCGTCTGTATCTCTGTTTTTTTTTGTGGTGCGGAAACCTCGGTGCGCGAGTCACACTCGCACTTGGCCGGTTTTTTAAATTTGTTAAGCTGTGGAATTCTCTAATATATAAATAAATAAGTAAATAAATTGCGCATCATAATGTATGTCTTTTGTTGGAATATCATCTTTGCTCGATAGAAAAAACAAATTCGAAAAACAAAATCGGTCTATTTGCTCCGATTTTTCGTTATTTCTACGAAATATTTTTTTTTTTTATTTTTTTTATGGACGCTCTTTTTTATTACGCTCAGAGAGGCGCCGCCGCCGTGCCGTACAAGGCGGACAAAGAGGTCGTTGTCTAATTTATTGACACGCGTTTTGAAGACTACCAGGTTATAGGTGGTGGGGAACACACTCGCCGCGCCGGAAGACCGCGTTCCATATTTTCGCCGTAGTACGAGATAGGAACGATTTGGAAAATTGGTCTGCATTACGAAGCCAAGAAATACATATTACGTTCGCATCGTGCCTATAAATTTATTCCATAACTAACTTTTGCCCGCGGTTTGCTCGCGTGAAATTCGTATTTAAAACGAAGAAAGTGAGTAAGCTCGCTACCGTACCTTTATTTGGGCGCGCGGAACAATTCGATTTGTACGAGAGCCACATCTTAGCGTAACCGGAACTGAATTTTATTTAGCCTATCCTGTGTACCGTGTGTAAATGTGCGCTTGTACTAAGTTTCACTGAATTCGGATGATCGGTTTAAGATTTATGGAGGAACATACATACATACATTTTTTTTTTTTTTATGGAAACTGACACGGTTGGCTACCATCACCTACAACATCCGTGATGTCAGCCCATAACACCGGGTGAACTTGGTGCCACGTCAGTGCTTCCCTTCGGTCGTGCCGGCTACACTGAACTGGACGGAAAACACAAACTATTTACATAGCCGTTTCGACCGACCTTTCATTCAGTGCGGTGGTACCAACCCGGGCGGGTTAAACCCTACCACCTAGTAATATAAGAAGGGAGTCATATCCCTTAGTCGCCTTTTACGACATACACGGGGAGAGATGCAGTGGGGCTATTCTTTTAAAGTACCGGCCCCACACGGTACATACAGAAAAGATCTCTAAAAATCGTCAAATTAGTTTTAGTTTCATACATAGAGTACAAATTTTAATGTAATCTCATAAAACAAATTAACTTACTCCATAACCATCCCTAACAGTTCAATTATTTGTATTGATTATTGTTACAATTGGACACATTTTTTCATTCAAGAAACCGAAAAAAAAAAACAAAAATATTTAGACTTAAGTACGACAAAATTATCGATTGTGTTCTGTCATCAATTCCCTATCGCGCGGTGTACACAAGCCAAAATCCACTTTCTCATTGACGTACTGTCATTATTTCTCACGTGTCTGTCTCTCTGTCTGTCCGTCCGTCCGTACGTACGTCTGTGTTGTCACATTCTCTAGGCTCCAAACCGATGATGTCAGTGATCAATCAGTGAAAAGTAAATAGCTAACAACTTCAATAATTATTTCATCAATGCTCCATTTCTGGTATCTGACTGTAACAAAATTGATAAAAATTTCGCTCTTAACTATCTGAAAAATCATGTTCCCCAAAGTCAACAGTCTATTTACTTCACACCAATATCCACAATTGAACTTAGTAAAGCGTGTAAGACTATGAAAAACAAGAAGAGTCAGGATATTTTTGGAATCTCACCAAACATAGTCAAACAATGTGAGAAAGAGTTGATGAAACCTCTATTGATTCTTCTTAACAAAGCTTTACGAGAAGGTATATTTCCTGAGACTTTCAAAATGGCCAAAGTAATCCCAGTTTTTAAAAAGGGAAACAGTGCAGATATGAACAACTATCGCCCTATAAGTTTACTGCCAGCATTCTCAAAAATTCTCGAAATTAGCTTAGCAACCAGGCTTCTTGACTTCTTTGTTAAAAATCAAACATTTTCCGAAAATCAGTTTGGGTTCAGAAAAGGGCGTTCAACTACGTTCGCAGTTTATAACTTTGTGAAGAACATTTGGGCAGGCCTGGATGGATCACAGAAAGCCGGTGGGGTTTTCTGTGATCTTTCCAAGGCTTTCGACTGCGTTCGCCATGACATTCTAGCCGAAAAGCTATACTATTATGGAATACGCGGGCGAGCTCTGAAGATAATGAAGTCATATCTTCAGGACCGCAGAAAATGTGTGCAGGTAGGTGATATTCTTTCGCAATGGAGTGATATAACCCTAGGCGTGCCGCAGGGCTCTGTACTCGGTCCCCTGCTGTTCCTAATTTACATAAATGATCTCCCTCAAGTAACAGATAAGCTCTGTAAGAGTATCCTCTTTGCGGATGATACTAGTTTTTCCATTACATCTGATAATGACAATGATCTTTCCAACAAAACCTCTGCGGTCTTAGAAGAAGTTTCCAAATGGTTTTCAGTTAACGGAATAGCTCTTAACAAACAGAAAACAGTTATGTTGAAATTTAATGTAAAAAAAAAGGAAAGCGATTCTGAGATCCACGCTGTCTCTCAAACCAACTCCACTAAGTTCTTAGGGATTCATATTGACAATTTGCTTAGGTGGAACATACATATTGACAATCTCTGTAAAAAACTAAGTTCCTCCATTTACGCAATGAAACAAATAAAACCTCTAGTAGACTTAAGTACTTTAAAAATGATTTATTTTGCATCTTTTCATTCGCGCATGTGCTACGGCATACTAGTCTGGGGAAACGCTGTAAATTTTAAGAGAGTATTAATAAAACAAAAACATGCCCTCAGGATACTCCATGGTGTAAACAGAAGAACCTCTTATCGACCACTTTTCGCAAATTCAGGAATAATAACGGCTGTAGGTCAGTATATTCTAGAATGCGTATGTTATGTTCATATTAACGCTGACAAGTTACAGCCCACCTCTCGCCAACACAATTACAACACGAGGTCCAAGACGAATATCCAGTTACCGTATAACAGACTCAGGAAAGCAGATCGTCACGGGGATCAGACAAAGATTAAGTTGTACAATAAAATACCGGACGGTAAAAAGCGTCTGCAGCTGCCTAAATTTAAATGTATACTTAAGAAAATACTAATTGATAGTACAATTTACTCACTGAATGAATATTTTGAATTGAAACTAATATAAAGGATTTTTTTGTATACACTGGATAGTTTTGTATTATTTATATATAAGTCATTACAATTATTGTATCTGCCACTTTATGTATGTTAAATTTGTTATTTTACTTGACGATGTAGTACATACTGAGAAATTAACAAAGTGTTGACGATTTCTATAGCATTGTGGGCGTTGAACCCGCAAAATGTGCTCGTTGAAATAAAGAAATTTTGACTTTGACTTTGACAATGTCAGGGGTCGTAAATTATAATTAATAGGGGCCACAAATACTTACTAAGTGGAATTTTTTTTTAAATAATTCGTTTACATTTATTTATTTATTAACCATTACAGCCAAAATAAAATCGGCATATATAGGATAGCGAAAAAAAAAAAACAAATAACATTGTTGCAAACAAAATCTTAAAAGTAAAGATACCTCAAGACTCGCGTGCACTAGATGCTAGAACGACCAACTCTGGATTCCGTGCTGTTAACTGATTTAGCTGAGACACCGCACGACTTATAGGTGATAAAGTTTTGAAAATACATTATTTTTTTTATTTTTATGAAAGTTATAGTTAAACATATGTAAATGTTGCTCTGTCCGAAGCTGTCATTCCAGAACCTAAAGCTAAATGCACCTAAAAAAATTTAGTAGTCCATTTAATGACTGACATTAGGGTATGTTAACTATTCGAAGAAGTAATTGAAGCATTCTTATGAGCAAATAGTTCTCCCGTCTCATGGGTAGAGCGGCGCTGGACGCGCGTCGTGAACAGCGATGATATAAAAATATCAACACGCACTCACTCACTATCCGCGCAATAAATATAGTAATTCAAATAAGTTAAAAGGAGGTAGATAGGTTATCTGAGCTCGCAAGCGGCACATCATTAAATACAAGACCACAGTCCTGTCTGAACTGTGAAGTTAGTCGCCCACCAACTACGCACGCGTTCGGACCGCTAACCACGAGTCGCTAACACATCGAAAATGCCGTCCTGTGTAATGAGATTCTGCACTAATTCTAATAATTGGAATAAGACTATTCGAGTCGGCGCATCACTTTATAGTTCTTCCTCTCAACTTTTCAAGGACGTGCCATGTGTGAGCACTGAATGTCATATAGATAACCTATTCTTTCCTAAAATATCAATGGTAATAATAATATGTTAGTTTTAAGATTTTATTGCTTGACTATATAGCATTACGTTGTACCTATTGTACTTATTGCTTGACTATATAGCATTACGTTGTACCTATTGTACTTATTGCTTGACTATATAGCATTACGTTGTACCTATTGTACTTATTTTGTAAAATGTGGGACTAGTGCCTGAAATAAACGTTATATTATTATTATTCTATATCTTTATTTACAAATTTCCGTTTTATAAGAATTTTACATTTTTATAAACTAAAAATTAAAATCTAAAATTTATATAAATGAATAATAAATAATACTCGTAATATATATTATTATAATAGAATCGCTACAGAGCCCTCTGCGTGCGAACAAAGTCCGCACTTCACCAACAGGCATTTTATGATTAAAGATCAAATAAAGATTTGACGCGTTAACGAAACCCTCAAAGTGGACCGTAAGCGTTCACAGTTGATCGGTTTTCCTTTGAGTGGTCGGCTGTCAGATTTCGCAAATTGTGCTAATTTTCCTGAATTTTCTTGTGATCACATGCGGTTATATTGGGTGGGTTCGATCACAGTGGGTATAGCTTGGTCTAGGCCCTCTTAGACCATGCAGGGGGCTCTTGGGCACATTTGGGACCCTTTTAGTAAGTAAAATAAAATGTGAATGAAAACTTCTCTATAAAAGGTCTTTCATTAGTAGGTAACTTTACGCTAAGGGGTATGTATGTGTATGAGATACTGATCACGTTCCCATACCCATAAATTTTTTTTACGATATAAAAAACCTACCCATGCTATGAAATAATTGTTCAATAAACTTTTATTTTAGTAGGATGGATAGGTATTTGATATCCGAAAAAAATGGGTGTGGGGAACGTGATCACTATCTGATACACATACACCCCTTAGCGTAAAGTTACCTACTAATGCTGCCCTGCTAAGAAGAAAAAGCATAAGTGACATTTTTGTCGAAATTAAGTTACATACATATATGAAGAGCCAAGGGGATAAAGGAGCTCAGTCACATTTTTGTCGAAATTAAGTTACATACATATATGAAGAGCCAAGGGGATAAAGGAGCTCAGTCACATTTTTGTCGAAATTAAGTTACATACATATATGAAGAGCCAAGGGGATAAAGGAGCTCAGTCACATTTTTGTCGAAATTAAGTTACATACATATATGAAGAGCCAAGGGGATAAAGGAGCTCAGTCACATTTTTGTCGAAATTAAGTTACATACATATATGAAGAGCCAAGGGGATAAAGGAGCTCAGTCACATTTTTGTCGAAATTAAGTTACATACATATATGAAGAGCCAAGGGGATAAAGGAGCTCAGTCACATTTTTGTCGAAATTAAGTTACATACATATATGAAGAGCCAAGGGGATAAAGGAGCTCAGTCAAATTTTTGTCGAAATTAAGTTACATACATATATGAAGAGCCAAGGGGATAAAGGAGCTCAGTCACATTTTTGGCGAAATTAAGTTAAATGATGCAAAGTCGTAGATATTTTTGTGATCTATATTATGGTATCTTCCAAACGGGGATATAAGAGCCCATTCCACGTCTACAAGCTAGAAACAGTGTCTTAGTGACAGGAAAGAAAGGGCTCAGTCCATGTGATTTTGGGGATAAAGGGGCCGAGTCCAAATAATTACGTAGGGAGAAAGTTATTTTACTGGCAATACTACTATTGAAATGTCATGCAGAGGAGTGTAAAAAAACCGGCCAAGTGCGAGTCGGACTCGGCACCGAGGTTTCCGCAACACAAAAAAAAAAATTGAAAAAAAAACACGTTTCTTGTACACGTTTGTTGAACTCCCCTGAATTTTTTCTTTTTCTATTTTTTATTATTTGTTGTTATATCCACCATTATAAAACATTCTGTGAAAATTTCAACGGGCTACCTATCACGGTTCAAGAGATACAGCTCTCGCACAGACAGACGGACGGACGGACAGACAGACAGAGGAGGCTTAGTAATAGGCTTCCGTACGGGATACGGAAACCTAATAATGTCATGCCTGTCATCAGATGAAGCAGGCGTTCTAACAAAGGGATCTTCATCAACTACCCTACTAATTTACGGGAAGAAGGAGCTAAGTCCCGGACTAAACCCCCTTTTTCCCCATAACGAAATGGGAGTTAGGGAGAAAAAAAATGTTTTCTAAGTAAACAAGAACATTTTAATAATGTTTCTAAAATGTGTCTAGTTAACTAATAAATAACCTATTAGTTGTGTTAGTGTTGACTTTAAATATCAATTATCCTTTTTTTACAATGGTTTTAAATCTTGAAATCACTCTCCTGATAATTTTAATAAATGTGACTGAGCCCCTTTAAGGAAGAACATTTGTCGATTCAGAGATCCGTTTTCATAGAAACCGTTCAAATGGATAACAAAAGAAAAATTAAAGTGAGTGAAATGAGCGCAGAAGACTTTTTCTCATACGAAGATTGTAAATCGGCAGCAAAAATAAAGACCCAAAACCTAACCTAACCTAACCTAACCTAACCTTACCTGAATAATATGGTCCAGATTAAGTTTGTGAAAGGAAAACTGACAATGCTTTTCAAAAAATCATTTAGTGATGAAAACATGACGGAGATCGACTTCATTCAGCAATCTTGTTTGAAGAAAGGCCTACCTACCGTCTCCTACAAATCTGCTAACACTGGTATAACGTCAAAGAGAAAGCGAGAAATATTGCAGCGCCCGTCACAACTGATGCCTTCATATAGGCTAAAGTTCTGGGAGGACCTCTGCATTCATGATTCAGCTCCTGACCTAACTACCTACTGAATATGATGATGACTGATAAGTACTTAGTAATCGATCGTCATAATTAAGTTCTAAATTTGTCTTTTTTTGCTTTTTGCATTAATAAACTATGTTCAAAAATTGCCTCTTATTATTTTTAACTGTGCACGCGAAATATCTTACTGTAAGTAATAATAGGTAATTTACATATACACATATTCTCATAAAAATATAATCTTCTAATAGCTCTAAAATGCATAATAAATAATGCTTTTAAATTGTTACTGTTTCCAAGAAATTTTACTAAGATATTCTAATTTTCCTAAAGAAGAAAAACACAAATGCGTACTTATGCCCTTTCTTCCTCAAAATTCTTGAAATATTTCTTAAATTCTAGGAAAGAAAAATGGTTACTTGTGCTTTTTAAGCTTAGTACTATTAATGAAATACTTAGTAGTTTTACTAGGATGAAATAGTTTTTTTAAGAAAATACGAAGAAATGTGTTAAATATTTCCACGAATTCACATTAAAAAAAAAGTTCATTTATGCTTCCATAACATCGCAAATACCCAGGTTTGTAGCATTTTTAAATATGTACCAAACTTATGCAAACGCGTTCATGAGATTTTCTCGAAACATGCTCTGATGTACTTATGTCTTTTTTTCTAAGGGGGGCAGAATGGAAGACCTTATATATTATTTATTATTTAGTGACTTGCATATTTTAGTGACTTGCATATTTTAAAGTTATTTAAATATTTTTATATATTTTATAGAATTCTATAAGAAATTTTACGCTATGTATTTTTCTGAATTGTTTTTTAGATTTAGTAAAGTTTTGTTCACTGTTTAAAAAAATCTGTTAAGTGCGCATTTTACTCGCGCACGGAGGTTTCCGTATCTATCCGCCTATATTTTGTCTTTCAACAGTGCAACGTATAAAAGCCTGTGGCGCCATCTATTATTCAGTAGCGTGACTAATCGATTTTACGGACGTTTGTTGCATGGGAGCCCCCCTTAATTTTTAACATTTTCTTATTTTTCTTATTTGCTGTTATATCCGCCATAGTAACACATATTCTGTGAAAATTTCAACGGGCTACCTATTACGGTTCAAGAGATACAGCCCTCGGACAGACGGATGGACGGACGGACAGACGGCGGAGGCTTAGTAATAGGCTTCCGTACGGGATACGGAAACCTAAAAATGACGATGACGTCTTTGGGGTCCTCATCGAGCCGGGGGCCCACATCGAGCCGGGGGCCCTGGGCTCGTGCCCCATGTGCCCTTATGGAAAAGACTTCCCTAACTTAGGGTCCCTTAACTTACCATTTACCAATAAGCTTAGGGGCCCTAAGCTTATTGGTTAATGCATCTCTCTTCTTATGCGGTAGTAGGTGGTTAAAAATGGTGTATGCACCATTGAGTTGGAAGACGATGAAGCAAATGAACGTGAAAAAAAAACGGCCAAGTGCGTGTCGAACTCGCGCACCGAGGGTTCCGTATCGTCATGTCATGGTCAGCAGCACCACTCACGTCATCTATGGCGTGTTTTATGAAATGCTTCATAATAGTTAAAATTTATAATTAGTTAAAATGCTTCATACTGTTTTCGGTAGATGGCGGGCATACACTTTTTAGTTTCTTGTATGGGGACCCAGTGAATTTTTAAGTTGTTATTATCAGCCATAAAACTACAAATTCTGTGAACATTGACAGACGGATAGACATACAGATAGACAGACGGCGTAGGCTTAGTAATAGGGTCCCGTACGACGGATACGGAACCCTAAAAACGAAAAAAAAATTGTAACATCTTTACCACGACCAACAACGTTCTCCGCGATTTTGTGTCAATGTTCGAGTCTCGAACTCCCCTCCACTGCTCATTGTAATGAAACGGCGATAGAGGGCGCGCAGACAACGCGCCTAATGAGCCGGAAATCATAGACTAAAGGTAAACACATGGCCGTAGACTCGGCCCGAGTGGTTGTACAACTGATTGTACAACAGATTTACGTCATCAATACTAATAATAAACTGTAAGGCATGGTCATGAAGTAAGTTACTTTGTTTTATGAGATAATGCATGACCATGCCTTACAGTTCCTTTATTATTGTAAATATATGTGTTAATAAAGGAACTGTAAGGCATGGTCATGAAGTAAGTTACTTTGTTTTATGAGATAATGCATGACCATGCCTTACAGTTCCTTTATTATTGTAAATATATGTGTTAATAAAGGAACTGTAAGGCATGGTCATGAAGTAAGTTACTTTGTTTTATGAGATAATGCATGACCATGCCTTACAGTTCCTTTATTATTGTAAATATATGTGTTAATAAAGGAACTGTAAGGCATGGTCATGAAGTAAGTTACTTTGTTTTATGAGATAATGCATGACCATGCCTTACAGTTCCTTTATTATTGTAAATATATGTGTTAATAAAGGAACTGTAAGGCATGGTCATGAAGTAAGTTACTTTGTTTTATGAGATAATGCATTTGTAGACTCTATGTATATGATACTAAAACTAAATTGACGATTTTTTTTAAATCTTATCTGTATGTATGTATCTATGTATGTTCCTCCATAACTCTTAAACCGATCATCCGAATTCGATTAAACGTAGTACAAGCACATTTAGCTATACGAGACACAGGATAGGTTCAATAAAATTCAATTCCGGTTACGCTAAGATGTGGCTCTCATACAAACCGAATTGTTCCGCGCGCCGAAATAAAGGTTCTTTTTAAATATGAATTTCACGCGAGCGAAGCCGCGCAAAAGCTAGTTAATAAATAATCCTAACCAATGCTCAATGCACAAGACGTGTAAAAACCTCATAATATTTTTGTTTTGTTCCTTTCGGCTATGCAATCTCTACCCAACAATCAAATTGGTGCTAACGGCAGGTAGTTTTGGATTAATATAACGCGTCACTACTGTAGAGCTCTTGTCCCACCCTTATAGCACTCACTAACGCTATTGTAAAGTCACTAAAGAATCTTATAAGCTGTATACGAATGGGTCTCTATTAAACAGCTCTTATAACCCCTGTCTTAACACCATCATGTTAGTTGATCTAACGTAGGAAACGAGGCCTTTTTAGGTTTTCTTACCCTGTACGGAAGCCTATTACTAAGCCCACACTACAACGTCTGACTGTCTCTCTGTCTGTCTGTCTGTCTGTCTGTCCGTCCGTCCGATGGCCGCAGCTTTGGAACCGTAATAGCTAGCCGGTTGAAATTTTCACAGAAAATGTGTTATTTGGGCGGATATTACATCAAATAATAAAAAAAAACTTAAAGTGAAAAATTAAAGGGAATCTTTTTGAATTGTATTTTTATATAAATTTTTTTAATTTTATAATAATACAAGAAACCCCCCTTAAATTTTTATAATAATACAAGAAACGTGTATTTTTAACGGTTTTTTTGTGGTGCGGAAACCTTCTCGGTGCGCGAATCCGACTCGCACTTGACCGGGTTTTTTTATTACCTCATGAATACGAATTAAAATGTAATGAGAAGATAAGTAGGTACTCTGGCATGACACTTCACGTCAGCAAGAACACGGTATAGTTACTTGATTTTAATTTTAATTAAATCTAGCTAGATATTATCATCTGTGGCAGGTCATTTACATGTACGACTCACTGAAAGATTGCCACACGTACGTAGGGTTGCCATATCACAATCCTTAAAAGGAGAACCAGCAATCTAAAAAAAATCTGACTATTGGGGCAAAATTCCGGACTCAAATGGAAATGCGAAGATTTAATATTTAAACATTTATTAAGTTTTAGGAGCAACCGAATTATATCTTAGGCACTAGGCACAGCGCTGGTATATTTATCACTGTGGCCAATATTGCTCAAAAGTTCTCCTTGTCCATTGTCCAAGTAAGTAGTTATAAAACTGTACACAGTTGTACTTTTTAAAATAATATTTAATAAGAATAATACTTGAAACAGTTTATATTGTCAACTTGTTCCTCTCATCGATCCACTGTGCAATTATGAGTGAAAACACGCGTTCTAAATTGACATTGTGAGCCGGAAGTGCGCGATTTCAAAACAACTTCTTTAAAACAACAGTGTCTTCCCCGGACACATTAAAAAAACCCGACAGAATGGCAACCCTACACGTATCTAAAAATTACCTAGCTTTCGATTGTTCATTCTAATTTTAAAACTTCATAATGTTCTCTGCAAAGTTTACGAGCGAATCCACCTGGAAACCGATTGTGCGACTAGTCTGCCGATTCGTGTGCCAAAAAAAGAGACCATAGACAAAAATGTGTTTTTCTTTTCTCCTCTGTGGCCAGTTATCGATACAAAATGATGGCTTTATGAATGCGTTCACTATCTCCGCACGCATGACAGAGCATATAAACCCGGGAAGAATGGCTTTTTCGCAGGTTAATAATATTCCTTTTGACATCTTGTAAATTATGGCGTTCTTTGTACTCGTGACAAAAGGGCGGGAAAACACGCAGTGGCGTGGCTCTTCGGCTCACAAGTTGGCCACAAGGATTCCGTGCCAAAAATCGGTCAACCATATTTCGCTTGCAGATGCTTTTGATTTATCGTTAGAATATATAAAATTAACCAATGATATTATAAGTTAAAAGTAGGTAGATAGGTTATCTGAGCTCCCAAGCGGCACATTAAATACAAGACCACTGTCCTGTCTGAAGTTAGTCGCCCACCAACTACGCACGCGTTCGGACCGCTAGCCACGAGCCGCTAACACATCGACAATACCGTCGTGTGTAATGAGATTCTGCATTAATTCTAATAATTGGAATAAGACTATTCGAGTCGGCGCATCACTTAATAATTCTTCCTCTCAACTTTTCAAGGACGTGCCATGTGTGAGCACTGAATGTAATATAGATAACCTATCTTTCCTAAAATATCATTGAAATTAACTATAAAGCACGCCACAGACGTTTTATGTCGGCTACACTGAACTGGAGGGAAAACAAGAACTATTTACATAGCCGTTTCGACCGACGTTTCGCTCAGTGCGGTAGTCCAATCCGGCCGGGATAAACACTACCAAATAGTAAGGTAAGAAGGGGAGATTACAGATTTATTATTGGTATTGATATTTATTAACAAACTATGTATGTATGTATGTATTCTTTATTGAGCACTAATTAATACAAATTAGGCACAACAGGCGAGTTTAATGCCGCGAGGCATTCCATTCTAACTAACCTTTGAGATGTGGGCGGAGTGCATGCGGGCGAACAAGAATAGTTTGTAGCAATGTGTTAGACTATAAAGTTTAAAATAGGTAAAAGAAAAACTACAAATAATATATTTCAATGCGGTCTTTTCAATCTATAGACTCCAAACATCAATAAGTTTACACCCCTTGTTAAGTTTTCAATCTATAGACTCCAAACATCAATAAGTTTACACCCCTTGTTAAGTTTTTTTCCTTCACACCAATATGCCTTTAAAATAGCGATCGTATCGGAGATTTCGATGCATTCATCCATTGATAGACGCAGTGTAGATGGGTCATCCAGATAGCATTTTATACAGAGAAAAAATATATAGAAATTATCGTCAAGATCTTGGGGGTGCCACATAAGAGAACCCTAATACACATACATAATACACGCTGTATTCCGATAATCCGGGTAGGCAGAGTGATCGGTGTTGTGCCGCAAGAACTATTAGTTATTACTAGGTGGTAGGGTTTAACCCGCCCGGGTTGGTACCACAGCACTGAATGAAAGGTCGGTCGAAACGGCTATGTAAATAGTTTGTGTTTTCCGTCCAGTTCAGTGTAGCCGGCACGACCGAAGGGAAGCACTGACGCGGTACCAAGTTCACCCGGTGTTATGGGCTGACATCACGGATGTTGTAGGTGATGTAGCCAACCGTGTCAGTTTCCATAAAAAAAAACTCACTCCTCAAATTTAATACGTGAAGTGCGCTTATTTCACCTTAATAAGTATGTTTTTTTATATAGTAAAAAAAAAATTGGCATGGTAACGTGATCAGTATATGATACACATACACCCCTTAGCGTAAAGTTACCTACTATTGAAAGACCTTATATAGAGACAAAATATGAAAATATTATCGTCAAGATTTTGGGATGCAACATAAAATAATCCTAATACACATTATATGTAAAAGGCTCCTGTCAGGACGGCATGACATTCGCAATCCCCGTGCATCACAGAATGTCCATGGGCATCGTTAGACACCTACTTGTAGGTGTAACGATGCCACATGTCGCGCTATCGAAAAAAAAAAACAATGTAATACACATACATAATAAACGCTGTATTCCGACAATCGGGGTAGGCACAATGATTGGTGTTGTGCTGCAAGAGCCTCGATAAATTACAGCACAACACCGACCGCCACGTTTCGCGAAGTATTCGGACATAATATACAGGCTGTTAAAACGGCGAGTACATTAATTTCGCCAGCGCAATCCTCATGTTTTTCCTAGACAAAAAAGCAAATAAAGTTTTTCTCTAAAGTGTCTAGTTTTCGAGATATGCATTTTTGCAATGTATGTTTTCGTCTAGTGTAATTTAACGCTTTGTTGCCGATCCGCACCCTTCGCCTGCCGACCTCCAGTCCTCCACTCACAAAGCTAACCCCCGCCCCTCCCACCAACACCTCCGCCCGAGGCGTTCACGTCTCACCCGCTCTTCCCGCCCCTCCGCGCCGCCCTGTTGTCATTAGATCATTTTTACACTAAAATAATCAATTAGTTTGTATGAAAACTGTAACTTTTTATTTAAAGGGAATTCAGAAAAAAGTTATTTGACTTTTTTGTTACTCTTGATCCCAATAATCATTTCCTAAATTTAATGTACTCGCCGTTTTTACACCCTGTATAAATATCAAACAGGAAGTAAGGCACGAAGATCGACCTGCTACACGAATGGGTATGTAGAACAGTGCCAAGTTGAGAGGTGTCTACCTTGTTGCCCTTCAGCACGGCATCTTGTCCTTATTCCTTAGTCGCCTTTTACGACATGCACGGGGAGAGATTCAGTGGTGCTAATTCCATTGAATTACGGGCGGCACAAGGTCCCTTCATATTGTCAAGTGGGTTGGTGGTGAAAGGTCACAGTTGGCTATATCACCTTCAACAACCGTGATGTCTCCCTCACCTTGGTGAGCTAGGTGCCATATCAATCAATCAGACGTGCGTTAGGCTCGTAGCGCTTTCTTGTTCGTTTCGAGATTCGTTGTCTCTGCCTTTCCGAGTGGAAAACAGGTGTGACCTTATGTATGTATGTAAGTAATTTGACTTTTGTATGAAAGAAACCGGCCAAGTGCGAGTCGGACTCGGACACCGAGGTATCCGCAACACAAAAAAAAACATTGAAAAAAAAACAGCTTTCTTGTATGGGAACCCCCCTTAATTTTTTACTTTTTCTATTTTTTTATTATTTGTTATTATATCCACCATAATAATACATATTCTGTGAACATTTCAACGGGCTACCTATTACGGTTCAAGAGATACAGCCCTCGGACAGACAGAAGGACGGCGTAGGCTTAGTAATAGGCTTCCGTACGGAATACGGAAACCTAAAAAGCAACAAAATGATCAATACTTAATAATAATAAATCTGTAAGGGATGGTCATGTTGTAAGTTACTTTGTTTTATGAAATACTGCGTTTGTAGACTCTATTAAGATACTAAAACTAAATTGACGATTATTAGAAAATATTTTCTCTATGTATGTATGTATGTAGGTATGTTCCTCAATAACTCTTAAAGCGATCATCCGAATTTGATGAAACTTAGTACAAGCACATTTAACTATTCGATATATATGCTAAATACAATTCAGTTCCGGTTACGCTAAGATGTGGTTATCATACAAACCGAATTGTTCCGTGTGCCGTTATATAGGTACGGTAGCGGGCTTACTAACTTTCTTCTTTTTAAATTCGAATTTCACGCGTGCGAAGCCGCGGGCAAAAGCTAGTAAGTATATTAAGATTGTTTTCGCCATATCTAGCACAGTGGTGTCCAACTGGTTTCGCCCTAAGAGCGACTTCCATATTTCTGTCAAGCCCAGCGCAGCGCCTAGAACGATCTAGCCCAGCGCGCACCTTCAAGTAGGGACAGTACCTATGTATGATGCTAGAACGATCTAGCCCAGCGCGCACCTTCAAGTAGGGACAGTACCTATGTATGATGCTAGAACGATCTAGCCCAGCGCGCACCTTCAAGTAGGGACAGTACCTATGTATGATGCTAGAACGATCTAGCCCAGCGCGCACCTTCAAGTAGGGACAGTACCTATGTATGATGCTAGAACGATCTAGCCCAGCGCGCACCTTCAAGTAGGGACAGTACCTATGTATGATGCTAGAACGATCTAGCCCAGCGCGCACCTTCAAGTAGGGACAGTACCTATGTATGATGCTAGAACGATCTAGCCCAGCGCGCACCTCCAAGTAGGGACAGTACCTATGTATGATGCTAGAACGATCTAGCCCAGCGCGCACCTTCAAGTAGGGACAGTACCTATGTATGATGCTATAACGATCTAGCCCAGCGCGCACCTTCAAGTAGGGACAGTACCTATGTATGATGCTAGAAGTATGTTTACCTATACATCTTAATGGGATACCTGGCTATTTTGATTTTCGGACAAAAAAAAAATTTTTAACATGTTCTGGAGTTAACGTATTTCTAAATGCATTTTTATGGTTCCGCATCTGTCGTACGGGACTCTATTACTAAGCCTACGCCTCCTGTCTGTCCATCTGTCTGTCTGTCCGAGGGCTGTATCTCTTCAACCGTAATAGATAGCCCGTTGAAATTTTCACAGAATATGTGTTATTTATTATAAATTTTTATATATTAATATTATTTATAAAATTACACAATTCAGATATTTCGACTGTGTTGTCGTCATCAGTGAAAAATATAACATATTAACTTCACTGATGACGACAACACAGTCGAAATATCTGAATTGTGTAATTTTATAAATAATATTAATATATAAAAATTCATCAAACAAACATTTTGTAAATAAAAATAATTTATTGTCTGTTATTTATTATGGCCGATATAACAACAAATAATAAAAATAAGAAAAAATATAAATTTCACGGGGCCCCCCATACAAGAAACTAAAAAGTTAATGCTCGCCATCTTTTTTTTTATGGAGACTGACGCGTTTGGCTACATCACCTTACAACGTCCGTGACGTCAGCCCATAACACCGGGTGAACTAGGTGCCATGTCAGTGCTTCCCCCTTTGATCGTGCCGGCTACACTGAACTGGTCGGAAAACAAAAACTATTTACATAGCCGTTTCAACCGTCGTTTCATTCAGTGCGGTGGTACCAACCCGGGCGGGTTAAACCCTACCACCAAGTAAGATTAGGAGGGAAGGACCTACAGTTTCGGATCTACCGAAAAGAGTATGAAGCATTTTAACTAATCCATAGATGGCGTGAGTGGCGCTGACCATGACATGGCGATACGGAACGCTCGGTGCGCGAGTTCGACTCGCACTTGGCCGGTTTTTATAATATTTTTGCGCGGTATTATTTCAATGATTATGTTTATCGGAACGTGTGTGCGCGGGCGCCTAAAAATAAGGCCCGCGTACTATCTGCACTGCCTGTTCTCTAGCTCTGTCTCACTCACTAGTTCACTGAGAATTTGAGATTCGCCCGTTCGAGCGAATGAGACCGATCGTGAGAAAATTACTAGTAGCGACGAATTTCTGATAGATAATATAGCCCTGACCGCCTTTGAAATGTCTTGTCTTTACGCACGCAGTACACTAACAATGTTATTTATTTATTATGCTAAACAATATGCGTAACAGTGGTCCAATCTGTATGTCAATAAGAAAACTTAATAAATAAACGCAAGGACATTATGTGAGTACCTACAGTCAGTTTAAATTATGGCCGCAATTAGAGACGCGATCTCTATCGCACGCCGTGTGCCTAGGGTTGCCAGATGTCCGGTTTTGGCCCGGACAGTACGGTTTTCGAAGCCCCTGTCCGGTAAAAAAATTTGACCAGGTTTTGTCCGGTTTTTAAATTTCCCGCCCGGTTAATACTGCAATATTTCTATTCCCGCCATACATAACATAAGCTATTGCTAGGTACGCGTACGCTTTGGGCGGGGCAAGGAAGGTGGCGTGGCTGACGGGCGGGCGGCGGGTCCTAAAAGATTATATTGATATGTTTGTACTATGATGATTTGTTTGTGTTGTGACCTAAGTATGAATATAACTTTCTTTCTTAACATTTCATGTGTTTTACTTTAAAAACCTAAATAAAATTGAGTTTTTGGTTGTCCGTTTTTTTAATGGCGAACATCTGGCAACCCTACGTGTGCCCCACTGTACTGCCTGCGTGTGCGCACATAAATTTGGTAGAGTCGCTCTTTTGTACATTTATGAAAGAAAGAAACGTTTCCCCGGCAGTATATGAAAAATTTAATTGGTTGTCAATAAAAGAAAGATATTTAAATAATAATTAACATTTTAATTGTACATATACATACATATCACCCACGCTGAATCCCGACAATCGGGGTAAGCAGAGTAATCGGCGTTGTGCTGCAAGAAATCTGGTAAATTGAAGCACAACACCGACCACCACGTTTCGCAAAGTATTCGAACAAGATTCAATCGATCAAGCAGCAAGTAATGCACGAAGAACCACCTGCTGCATGACTCGGTGGAAGTACCGTGCCAAGGTGAGAGGTGGCCAGCCTGTCGCCCTATTTGTAAAATTATTATTTTCTTATAATTTACTTTGTATACCTGAATTCCACAGCCAACAGTGTAAGCGTCCACTGCTGGACATACGCCTCTCCAATTTTCCTCCAGTCCTCCCGGCCTTCAGCGATACGGAACCACTGCTTTCCGCCGACGTACTTGATGTCGTCGTCCCACCTGACGGGTGGTCTTCCCACACTCCGTTTTCCTGTCCACGGCCGCCAGTGCCGGACACGGTTTCTCCAACGGTCATCGTCTCTTCGGCTAGCGTGCCCAGCCCACTGCTACTTGAGCTTAGCCACCCGGTGTCCAATATCGACTACTTTGGTGCGTCGGCACATTGCCTCGTTACGCACCATATCACGTAGCGATATTCCCAGCATGGCTCGCTCCATTGCTCGCTGGGCAACTTTCAACTTATGGTTGGACAACAGCGACCGTCAGAGTCCACGTTTCACACCTGTACGTCATAACCGGGAGAACACACTGGTAATATAATATGGGTTCTTAAATGTTGCGGAAGGTCGAATTTTAACTTTCCGAAGGCAGCCCAACCCAGTTGAATTCCTTTGTCTACCAAGCCGCAGAATTTGACCGAGATATGAGTACTCTTCAACCTGGTTTCATGCCAGAGAGAATTTTATATTTTTCCTCGAAAAAAAAAAACATTGGTTACTCTGGAAACGAATTGAAAAAAAAATCGTCTAACTTTGATGACTCACTGTGCCTGAAAATAATAATAATATTTTTTTTTATGGAAACTGACACGGTTGGCTACATCACCTACAACATCCGTGATGTTAGCCCATAACACCGGGTGAACTTGGTGCCACGTCAGTGCTTCCCTTCGGTCGTGCCAGCTACACTGAACTGAACGGAAAACACAAACTAGTTACATAGCCGTTTCGACCGACCTTTCATTCAGTGCGGTGGTATCAACCCGGGCGGGTTAAACCCTACCGCCTAGTAATATAAGAAGGGAGTCGTCGGAGATTAGTCGCCTTTTACGACATACACGGGGAGAGATGCAGTGGGGATATTTTTTTAAATTACCGGCCCCGCACGGTCTGAATTTATTTTTTTATTATTGTTGTATTAGCGCCACCTTCCTCATTTTGCTTATACATATGTGTTTTGTATGTGCGTCACTTAGAAACTGAGCAATGACCATTTTCCCGGTACATGTTTCGTGTCGGTGACGTCGTATTTTAGCTTACATGCATCCCACCTTGCACAATATGAGTAAGACGTGATTGCACGTCAAAAATAAATAAGTACAACAACTCGACTCTATTAGTTTCTTTGTTCCGTAAGGAACAGCGTCGTTGACAGCGCTCCGATATTCTCTCATTCTGTTTTATTTCTTTTTTTTTTACTTATTCTCTTTTATTTTCGGTCGCACTGATATTAGGCCTTCTAAACGACCTACTGGTGGATAAACGTGAGGTGCGCGAGCGTTAAAATTGGGAATTTATTTAAAATTTTATTACTAATGGCTTTATTAATATGGGAATTGTGATACGGGAATGTGAAACTTCTTGATAATGCCCACCATTTTTTATTTAAGACACACTACTTGTTGATAAGTTTTAATGTTTGAAAATTGTTCGGTGTGGTTTTAACGTTAGGTATGAGAAAATTAAATATTAATATTTGTTTTTTTCTTACTATGTGGGGCCGGTACTGTGTGGGGCCGGTACTTAAAAAGAATAGCCCCACTGCATCTCTACCCATGCATGTCGTAAAAGGCGACTAAGGGATAAGGACAAGATGCCGTGCTAAAGGGCGACAGGGTCGCCACCTCTCACCTTGGCACGGTACTTCCACCGAGTCATGGAGCAGGTGGGTCTTCGTGCCTTACTTGCTGCTTGATCGATTGAATCTTGTTGGAATAATTTGCGAAACGTGGTGTTCGGTGTTGTGCTGTAATTTACCAGAGTTCTTGCAGCGCAACACCGATTACTCTGCTTACCCCGATTGTCGGGATTCAGCGTGCGTGATATGTATGTATGCATGTATGTTTTTTTCTTTTTTTATGGAAACTGACATGTTTGTCTACATCAGGGGTCGGCAACGTTTTACTATAGGAGGGCCATAATTGTTACCAGAGGATCAGTGCGGGCCACATCTCATCTTCATAAGTACATACAATTTTAAAATAAAAAAAAACTACTTAAAAAAATATAAAAACCGCCTTCAAAAATGTATGAAATAAAAAAAAATCATGCATCATTTTTGCTTGCTTTGCTAGCTCCGCCTTCAACTCTAGGGTTCGTTTTTTTTTTTATTTCATACATTTTTGAGGGCGGTTTTTATATTTTTTTAAATAGTTTTTTATTTCACAGTTTTTTCTTTTTATTTTTGCTATTAATGCACTCAGCGGAATCACCTCGCTCTCCAATCCGATCTTGACCAAATTGAAATGGGACCACACGGGAAGCACCAGCTTTCAAATAAAAAAAGAATCATCAAAATCTGTTCACCCAGTCGAAAGTTCTGAGGTAACAAACATAAAAAAAAAAATTTAAAAAAATACAGCCGAATTGAGAACCTACTCCTTTTTTTGAAGTCGGTTAATAAAACGCATTGATGCATTTTTAATCATATTTATTTGAGTTCAAGTTATATATTTCAATGAAATATTACTATAAAAAACTGTCAAAATCTTAATATGCGATTTTTGCGGCTGCATTTCACTTGCAAGTTTTGGAATATCTGCTTGCATCTTCGACGTAGAAACGCGCAGTATCGCATCTAAATGTGCATCAGTTAATCGGGAACAACGCTTATTTTTTGTAAGCCAACGCGTTCGTGAATGTCACAGATTTCAGTTTAGGCGCGAAATAAAAAAAAAATTTTTTTTTCTTAATTTAAGTTTAGGCTTTTCGCCGTATTCGGAGATGTCAGCACCATGGTGACTTTTAAAATATTTAATTCCGAATGATAAGACCTTTATTTACAAAAAACATCGGAGTTTTTCCCAGTGGTCAGACTGATGGTCAGACTAGTCTGGCCAACGGGAATTTTTTTTCCCGTTGGTTAGATTCGCGGGCCGCAAGGAGGACGCTCGCGGGCCGCGGGTTGCCGACCGCTGGTCTACATCACCTACAACACCACCATATTGTAGCGCATAAAATCTCGGTGAACTAGGTGCCATGTCAGTACAATAGAATAGCCCAATTTATAGCTACATATTATGCAGACTTACGATACAGACTTCGGGCTAGTTTAAGGTGATAGGACTAAGAAAATGCAGCGTATAGGTTTAAATTATTGTTTGTATGTATTGTATAGTATTGTATTCGTTTGTCGTTGTATCTCTGTATTGTAATGCCTGTGTTTTCAATACTAATAATAAATCTGTCATGGAGTGTGTTACTTTGTTTTATGAGATACTGAGTTTGTAGACTCTATGTATGATACTAAATCTAAATTGACGATTTTTAGAAATATTTTCTGTATGTATGTATGTTCCTGTATAACTCTTAAACCGATCGTCCGAACTCGACGAAACTTAGTACAAGCACATTTGATTATATACGGGACACAGGATAGGCTTCAGTTTCAGTTCCTGTTACGCTAAGACGTGGCTCTCATACAAACGGAATTGTTCCGCGCGAAATTATTTCTAAATACGAATTTCACGCGAGCGAAGCCGCGGGCAAAAGCTAATAATAAATGAACTTTTGAAGTTTTTGAAGAGGAAGTTTGAAACGGTGAGACAGATTATGTATTTCAATACGTCATATTTGTCATATTTTACAATTTATCAAATTATATTAATTCACTAAGTGCAAAGATTTTCAATGTCCACGAAAGGTACGAAAAGTATGGAGTAGGCCCTTTATAAATCTTTTCGAAAATGTATTCCAATCAGAGTAGGCACAACATCACACTATGCTCCCGATTAAGCCAGATAAAGCCAAATCGCAGCACAACATCAATCACCACTTACCGGAAAGTATTCGGACAAGAGCCTTCGCGAGGAGAGGTGTTTTTGGCTCTGTCGAATGCACCATTGGTCTCTCGGCACAGCCACCCATGTAGGTTTACATTTAAAAAAATATACAAAGAGTCAAACGTATGACCAGTGTTGGGCATTAATCAATTAAATTTTTAATCAATTAATTAATTGACTAAAAAGTAATTGTAATTAATTCAATTGCAATTAAATTTATTGCAATTAAACTTTTATTTGCATGTTGCAATTAATTTATTTTGATTAACACTGTTAATTGTATCATGCAATTAAATCAATTGCAATTAACTTTTTTAATTTAATTAAATAAAAACAACTTTAACAAAATTAAAGTTTAAAAGTTTAAAGTTTTACATTTTTAATAAAAAGACATGACATGGCAAGGGATGTCATAGCATGGCCCAGGATGGCGGGATGGTGACCCCAAGGTCGCAACCCATAAGGTGTCTAATGACGCCCATGGGCATTCGGTCGCAAGCGGGGAATGCCAATGCCATGTCGGCCTGACAGATGCCTATTCACGCCCCTCTTGAAGGACCCGAGACTGTACTTGGGGGGGAATATGTAGGCAGTGAGAGCTTTCCAGAGTTTACCGGTTCTGTGGAGGAAAAATCTGCAGAACAGATTGGTACGCATCCGCGGTAAGTCCAGCGAGTAGGGATGCAAACCCTGCCCAGTGGGCTTTTGTGTATTTTGTATTTTGAGTATTATTTAATACTTTTTTAGGTCACCTATTTAGTCACTTCTAAACACCACGACATCGCGAAAGCTCATCCAGTCGACTCGATTAAAACCATCAAGGACGCCTAAGCGTCGCGTCGCCTCCCTCCCCCCCCCCCCCCCCCCCCAATGTCTCATCTGATTCCGCTATCTTCACGGGCGGCCGCGCTGCAGACGTCTCCCCTACCCCTCACCCTCCCGCCCTACTCCCTGCCGCTAGTGACGTATAGGAGGGGAGAGCAGGGGGCGGGGGAGAGACGATAACGCCAGGTGACAACGTCTGCTATAGCAAAAACCAAGAACGTTAGAAGAGGTAGGGACGTCGGAATGTCCAATGCTTATATGAGAACCAGCGTCGCCGAGCTCCGCGGGTAGCGGAGGTGACGGCGCGCGCTCTGATTGGGTGGTATCGGGTGGGGGAAGGTTGACGCTATGTGGCCAGCGGGCGACCGACGAATGTTATTGGTACGTTTTTACTAATATCATGTTACGCTGGCGCGGGGAAGGTCCGACGACGTCCCTACCGCTTCTAACGTTCTCGTCAAAAACTATAGGTATAAGTCGCTTTCATAGTTAGTGAGCCCTGGGGCCCTGGCGATCTTTTTAACCCCCGACGCAAACGGATCGGTGTTATAAGTTTAACGTGTGTGTGTATGAGTGTATGGGTTGGGTGTGTCTGTCGGTGGCATCGTAGCTCCCAAACGGATGGACCGATTTGGATGCGGTTTTTTATTAGAAGGCTGGTTTAATCTAATTAAGTAATAAAAAATTCATTATCTTATAAAGTGGACCGATTTGCTAGGGTTTTTTTTAAAACATGAAATAAATGTTAAATTACAAATTAAAAACCCCCGACCCTTAAAAAATCAAAATCGGGAATTATTTTTGATTTTTTTAAGGGTCGGGAGTTTTTTAAATTTCTAATTTAACATTTATTTCAATTTAAAAAAACCGCTAGCAAATCGGTTCACTTTACTATGATACGAGGACTATTTCACAGTACTATGTATTATCAAAAACTCCTGTCCGGTTGGGCAATAAAGTTTTATGGCTTTGCGCCATGGCGCCGTGCGCAGATTCGCTTCCCTAAGCCATATAACTTTATTGCCCAACCGGACACGAGGTTTTGATAATACTATAGGATATGTTAAAAACAATTCAGTTCAAGTTACGCTAAGATATGGCTACTCCTACTCATACAAACCGAATTATTCCGTTCGCCGAAATAGACGGCCAATACGGTGGCGAGTTTACTCACTTTCTTATTTTTAAATACAAATTTCACGCGAGCAAAGCCGCGGGCAAAAGCTAGTCTAACAATAAAAGGATTGAAACATATCACTTGTTAATTAGACACAACACCAATATAAGTCATGCAAAAGTAAGGAAATTGACACCAAAATATTATTTAGAATAAAAAGCATTCACCTGTTTAAAGCCTTTCAGGGTACAAAATAAGAAAAGCAACCATACACCATAAACAATAACAACAACACAACAATATCATACTTTCGTAACTGTGCAGATACATTATAGAACGGTTTTTTTTACACTTATGCTAACTTTCGGTCTCCTTAAAAAACCGTCTGTGCACTGCGCATAACATGATTCTAAAAGTGCACTTATGGTTCTGCAGTTATACCTCAGGTTCTGCAGTTATACCTAAAGTTCTAAATGTGTACGCGCAGATGTACCTAAGGTTCTGCAGCTATACCTAAAGATTTACACGTGTACCCAAGAGTCGGCAGATGTACCGATACCCAATGTTCTGCAGCTATACCTAAGGTTATGAAGTTGTACCTAAAGTTCTACAGGTGTACCCAAGAGTCTGCAGATGTATCTAAGGTTCTGCAGGTATACCTAAGGTTATGAAGTTGTACCTTAAGTTCTACAGGTGTACCCAAAAGTCTGCAGATGTAACTAAGGTTCTCCAGCTATACCTAAGGTTCTGTGATTGTAACTCATTTTCTTCAGAATTAACTTAGACTGCATAGTGCAATTAAGGATCTACAGGTAGGTATAATTTCAAGTTCTGCGCGCGTATTTAATGTTCGGTAGAGGCGAAGACTTGTGTCTGAACTCGAACAAACGCTTCGGTCTATTTCCGAATGGGGCCGTAGTAATTTGGTCGAGTTAAACGCTTCAAAAACACAAGTTTGCGCGTTCAGTGCGAAGAGAGCGGCGTTCACACCAGCTCCTTCCTTCCAAGGCACGTAGCTTAAATTAAGCGACCACCTCGGGGTCCTCGGAGTCGAACTGTCGCACGACCTAAATTACCGGCGCCATATAGAGGGCAAGGCCAAGCTGGCCTCAAAAAAGCTAGGCGTACTCAATAAGGTGTGACGGTACTTCACGCCGGGCCAAAGGCTGCTTCTGTATAAATCGCAGATTAGGTCCTGCTTGGAGTACTGATCGCACCTGTGGGATGGCTCAGCCAAATACCAGCTTGCGCCTTTGGACTCGATCCAGCGTCGAGCCGTGCGACTAGTGGATGACCCCGACGTGTCCCGCGATCTAAAACCGCTGCAACTTCGTAGGAATGTCGGCGCCCTAAGCGTGTTCTATCGCTTATTCCACGGGGAGTGCTCGGAGGAGCTGTTTAACGCGATTCCGGCGTCCCCTTTCCACCTCCGTACAACGCGCACTGGGCAGGGATTGCATCCCTATACGCTGGACTTACCGCGGATGCGTACCAATCGGTTCTGCAGATCCTTTCTCCACAGAACCGGCAAACTCTGGAACGCTCTACCTGCCCACATATTTCCCCCCAAGTATAGTCTCGGGTCCTTTAAGAGAGGCGTGAATGGGCACCTGTCAGGCCGGCATGGCATTCGCAGCCCCCGCATGCGTCCGAATGTCCATGGGCGTCGCTAGACACCTTATGGGTGACTCGGCGCCACATGTCGCGCTTAGTATAAAAAAAAACATGTCTATGGTTTTGCAGGTGTACCTTATGTTCTACAACTGTGTCTAAAATTTTAAATGTGTACCTAATGTTCTATAGGTGTACATTATGTCCTACAGCTGTATCTAAAGTTCTAAATGTGCACCTAATGTTCTACAGATGTACCTTGTATCCTACAGCTGTACCTAAAGTTCTAAATGTCTACCTAATGTTCTACAAGTGTACCTTATGTCCTACAGCTGTATGTAAAGTTCTAAATGTGTACCTAATGTTTTACAGGTGTACCTTATGTCCTACAGCTGTATCTAAAGTTCTAAATGTGCACCTAAGGTTCTAAACATGTATCTGCACTTTTAAATCCTTCCGCAACACTACAAACGAACAACAAACACCCACGATCACATAAAAAAGACCCTCCAACCTTTCGTCGCATCTGCAATGCATCAATGTGTTCACTCTCCAGTTGAAGACGCCGTATTTTTTCTCCATCCCCCCGATCCAGAACGGGCATCGGAGGTCGTGCATTCGACAGCATCGGTCCGTCTTGGAGTAACCGCCGAGTTGGGCGTAGGTGGTGGCCGTGAATCCCTTCCCGCACCACTTCGTGTGAGGTATGCGAAGGGAATCCATCAGATCGCGCTTTCTTCTGTGTTGTGACAATTTTATTTCTATTCTTTATTTTATACGTGATAAATTGTAAAGTGTTTTAGACAAAAAATGAGCCTTCTATGTGAATGAAACATACCATTTTGCACCACGCGTTTAAAACTGTTTTTTTTTCACCGACTTTCTTAAATTAACATATTTTACTTGTAAGCAGCGTTCTTACTTACGTGTCATTCGATTAAATATTTATTTGAATTTGGAATCACATTTTGTTTTAAATAAAATTATATAAAATTTTAGGTTTCCGTATCCCGTACGGAAGCCTCTTACTAAGCCTACGCGGTCTGTCTGTCTGTCTGTCCTAATGGAATATGTCCTTTGGAACCATAATAGGTAGCCTGTTGAAATTTTCACAGAATATGTGTTATTATAGCGGATATAACAACAAACAGTGAAAAATAGAAAAATTAAAAAACTAAGGCGCGTACCTATACAAGAAACGTGTTTTTTTCTCAATGTTTTTTTTGTGGTACGGAAACCTCGGTGCGCGAGTCCGACTCGCATTTGGCCGGTTTTTTTGTATGTAATCCGGTATGGTTGGTTGAGTCAGAAGGGCCAAAGCACATGCTCCGACCAGCCAATATCACCTCCGATAAGGTAGGTGTCATACCGGGGATATGGCCATCTTTCGTCAAGTGCCACGATAAAAAAAATATAAATAAAATTAAAATATACCCTTCTTTTGGCTATTATTACTGTCAGTATTACTGGCAATGACATTGATCGTGTACGGGTGCCCTTAAAGCTCTAAAATCCTGTCTAATGTAAAGGGACCTCACAAAAGTCCTTCATAGTAGCAGGACCACCCGCCAGCTCGCATTAAACCAATTAATCTTCGATTTATATACGTGCAATATGGCCGGGGTTGCCATAAACGGAACACGCCATAAATTCCTCACATCGTCAGTTAATAGGTTAGGCCCGGTGTTGCCAGGCGTTTAAAAAAGTGGCTCCTTTAAAGAGGTCTTTAGGAGTATTGAGGGAAAAAAGGAAAAAAATGCTATTTTATATTAGGACTGTAATTCGAAAAGTTTATGTAAACTAAATTATTATCG
This sequence comes from Nematopogon swammerdamellus, assembly GCA_946902875.1. Taxonomy (NCBI): domain Eukaryota; kingdom Metazoa; phylum Arthropoda; class Insecta; order Lepidoptera; family Adelidae; genus Nematopogon; species Nematopogon swammerdamellus. Next base: position 13,495,957 of record OX336348.1, on the reverse strand, counting down.
TTACGATTTTTAGGGTTCCGTATCCGTTACGGAACCCTATTACTAAGCCTACGCCGTCTGTCTGTCTGTCCGTCAGTCCGTCTGTCTGTCCGTCCGTCCGTCTGTCCGAGGGCTGTATCTCTTGAACCGTAATAGGTAGCCCGTTGAAATTTTCACAGAATATGTGTTATTTATTATGGCCGATATAACAACAAATAATAATAGAAATAAGAAAAGTAAAAAAATAAATCACGGGGTTCCCATAGAAGAAACCAAAAAGTGTATGCGCGCGCGCCATCTAACGAATAGATTATGAAGCATTTTAACTAATCATGACATTTAACTAATATCAAGCATTTCATAACACGCCATCTAGATGGCGTGAGTGGCGCTAGCCATGACATGGCGATACGGAACCCTCGGTGCGCGAGTTCGACTCGCACTTTACTTTACTCTCCCACATACATCCCAAAGGTTAGTTAGAATAGAATGCCTCGCGGCATTAAGATCGCCTGTTGTACCTAATTTTTATAAATTGGTGTTCAATAAAGAATATATACAATACAATACAATACACTTTGCCGGTTTTTTTTATTTTCTTGTTATGGTTCCGTATCCGTCGTACGGGACCCTATTACTAAGCCTACGCTGTCTGTCTGTCTGTCTGTCTGTCGAGCGGAGCCGCTGGCAAGAGCTTGTTCAGCTTATAAACAACACATCAGCAGCTTATATACATACCGGGTATGTATACGACTGCTCTCATTTCTCACACTATAACACTCACTCATTACTTCTACAAAATTATGCAAATAATCAAATATTTTATTTTGACAGGGTTCCTGAAGTGTGAGATATGAGTGCTGTCGTCTGTACCTACAAAGTATTGTATATATACAGGTTTAACGCGATTTCGTCGTCCCCATTCCACCTCCGCACTACGCGTACTGGGCAGGGGATGCACCCCTATACAATCGACCTACCGAGGATGCGCACCAACCGGTTCTGTAGGTCTTTCATTCACAGAACCGGGAAAATGTGGAACGCACTCCCTGCCCATCGATTTCCTCCCAAGTACAGCCTGGTGTTTTTCAAAAGGGGCGTGAAAAGGCTCCTGTCAGGCCGGCGGCATGGCATTCGCAATCCCCGCGTGCATCAAAGAATGTCAATGGGCATCGTGAGTCACCCATTCGCAAGTGAAACGATGCCACATGTCGCGGGTTCTATAAAAAAAAGGGCTGAGTCAGCAGTGTAAAGCTACCATTTTAAGGCGGGATTCTGGAAATCCCGAGAGATATAACTTGGGATACTTGAGATATGGCTTTCACAATTTTTTTCAAAATGTCAAAAAACATTACCACCGTAAATGTTTTACATACACACATACATATCACACGCTGTATCCCGACAATCAGGGTGAGCAGAGTAATCGGTGTTGTGCTGCAAGTACTCTAATATATAAATTACAGCACAACACCGACCACCACGTATAGCAATGTATTCGGACAAGATAACTATTAAACAGCAAGTATGGAACGAAGACCCACCCGCTGCATGATCCGGTGGAAGAACCGTGCAAAGGTGAGAGGTGGCTAGTCTATCGCCCTTTAGCACAGCACCTTGTCCTTATCCCTTAGTCGCCTTTTACGACATGCACGGGGAGATAGGCAGTGGGGCTATTCTTTTTAATTACCGGCCGGCCGAAGACCGGCCCCACGCGCTACGTAGACCGGGCCCACCGATACGTACATTTTTTGTGGCGGTAAATTCGAAAAAACCGGCCAAGTGCGAGGCGGACTCGAGCAGCGAGGTTTCCGCACCACAAAAGATTGAATGTTTGAAGATTGTTTATTGTATGTGGAATAGGCTTCCAAAAATCACTGTAATGTATGAAGTGGTGGACTTCGTACATTACTGCCTAGACCCCCCCACCCCCCCACCCCCCTCCCCCTCCACCCAATTCAAATGTCCAAATGCGTCTACGATCATTTCAATCGCTTATCACAGCGAGATCAGTCCGATTGTAAAGTTTTTTGCCGCCAAAAGCTATCGCCGCCAGTGAGGACTTTTTATATTTTTTCACTCGGGTCAACATCACGATTCTTGTGGTTAGTTTTTTTTCTTGCTGTACTCAAGTGATATTACTGAACTGGGACGGAAAACACGTATTTTTTTCGAAAATTTCGAAAATTCGTATAGCCCTTTCAGTGAATTTTTGTTCAGTTTACGTTAAAACTGATTAATTTTTGAAAAATCACTGAAAAAAAATATGACTACCGGAGATTTGCCCATGCTCTTAAAAACTACCTATACATATCACAATTCTCCAGACCAAAAATTGTAGTGGTGTTACAATTGTAACATATTCAAAATTAACATCATTTGTACAAAGTCACTATAATGAAAAGTGATGATTACCTTAATTTTTAAATTATTTTTTTAAACATTACTAAACAATTTTTTATGTGTAGATTAGCGCTGTTCGAGAAAGGTTTGTGAATAATGTGATATTGTAATTGAACTAACGTTGTGAAAAAAAAAAAAATTTTAAAAATTAAGGTAATCCTCACTTTTTATTGTAGTGACTTTGTACACATTATGTTAATTTTGAATATGTTACAATTGTAACACCACTACCATTTTTGGTCTGCAGAATTTCAAAAATTAATCAATTTTAATGGAAACGGAACAAAAAATCACTGAAAGGGCTATAGCAACATTACAGTCTAGGAGTAAACGTAAAAACTTTCATTACGTACTAGCTACATGTCTCCTCTACTTCCATACCAAATTTTATTCGATTTTGTGGAATAGATATCCAACTAGAGCGTTTAATGTGACTAAAATAGAGAAATTTCAAAAAAAGTAAAAAAAAATCATAACTTCTAAACTATTGATTTTCGCGGAACTAATTATTTTTTTTAATGAGTCAACATGATGTCCATCATCTTAAAAAAAATTTTGGACCACTATAAGTGGGCCACCCTGTATATCCACATTCTATATCATTATATATTTTTGTATCTAGCTGGCCGGCGTCGAATGTGGATATATAAAAATCGGTCAAAATGCGACTTTTACTCGCTCACGGAGGGTTTTCTTTGATCCACAATGCCATACCTGCCAAAAAAAACAATAGTTCGCGTTTTCCGTCCAATTCAGTGTAGCCGACATGAAATGAAGGGAAGCACTGACATAGCAGCACCTAGTTCACCCGGTGTTATGGGCTGACATCACGCATGTTGTAGGTGATGTAGCCAACCGTGTCAGTTTCCATAAAAAAAAACCACATTCGTCTATCTTTTGTCTTTCTATAATCAATACTAACAATAAATCTGTAATGAAATGAATGAGTTTGTAGACTCTATGTATGACACTAAAACTAATTGACGATTTTTAGAATCCTCACTCTCTTATATACCGATCATCTGAATTCACAAGATACAGTCAGTCAGTCAGTCAGCGTGTAAGCATGCACTGCTGGACATACGCCTCTCAACATACGACAAGACACAGGATAGGCTAAATAAAATTCAGATCCGGTTACGCTAAGATGTGGCTCCCATACAAACCGAAATGTTCCGCGCGCCGAAATAAAGGTACGGTAGTGGGTTTAATTACTTTCTTCTTTTTACATAATTATTCTTTGAAAATTTCAACCGGCTACCTATTGAAACGATACAGCCCTAGGACGGACGGACGGACGGATGACAGACAGACAGACGGCGCAGGCTTAGTAATAGGTTTCTGTGCGAATACGGAACCCTAAAACCGGTCAAAAAATTTCTCTCTCTCTCTCTCCCTCTCTCTCTCTCTCTCTCTCTCCCTCTCTCTCTCTCTCTCCCTCCCTCTCTCTCTCTCTCTCTCTCTTCCTTGGCTACTGCTTCCCTTCGGTATTGCCGGCTACAATGAACTGAACGGAAAACACGAACTATTTACATAGCCGTTTATCTTGAAATGTCGCGTCGCCTTAGGCCGGACGGTAGACCGATATTTTCAAATATCATAAAAGTCACTGTTTTATATATATATTTGCGAAGCACGATCAATTTATGACCATATAAGCTACATATGCATGCCGCAACGCAACCAATATGTTGCAACTCTAAGATAAACTTAGCGCTCGTTTCGTTGCGAGTATAGTATGACTCATGGAATGAACATGACAGCACGTGGTTGATTCATGGAACTAAATGCACCGAAGCGGTGGCATTGTCAAATATTGCGGTCATTTTTAGGTTTCCGTGTCCCGTACGGAAGCCTGTTACTAAGCCTCCGCCGTCCGTCCGTCCGTCCGTCTGTCCGAGGGCTGTATCTCTTGAACCGTAATAGGTAGCCCGTTGAAAGTTTTACAGAATATGTGTTACTATGGCGGATATAACAACAAATAATAAAAAATAGAAAAAGTAAAAAATTAAGTGGGTTCCCATACAAGAAACGTGTTTTTTTTCAATGTTTTTTTTTTGTGGTGCGGAAACCACGGTGCGCGAGTCCGACTCGCACTTGGCCGGTTTTTTTCTTCTTCCCGATATGGCGCTCCTTCTGGGTGTTAATATCTTTGGTTGCAGGTTTATCACCTCACTTGTATTAGCGCACCTTTCGGCAATATGTTTTGATGTCTTATACGGGCTGTCCCAGTTGGACGGGACTTGCTTACGACCACGGGGATTTCTCATAGAAGAATCTTAATTTTTCTAGAACTAATAAATATTTTTGGTTATAATTGTCATTAAAAGGTCAGATTCCGATGTTCCGCGGGTTTCGCGCGACCGTTTCCATAGACATTTGTTTTTTTATGGAAACTGACACGGTTAGCTACATCACCTACAGCATCCGCAACGCAATGTCGGCCCATAATACCTGGTGAACTTGGTGCCACGTCAGTGCTTCCCTTCGGTCGTGCCGGCTACACTGAACTGGACGGAAAACACAAACTATTTACGTAGCCGTTTCGACCGACCTTTCATTCAGTGCGGTGGTATCAACCCGGGCGGGTTAAACCCTACCACCTAGTAATATAAGAAGGGAGTCATATCCCTTAGTCGCCTTTTACGACATACACGGGGAGAGATGCAGTAGGGCTATTCTTTTAAAGTACCGGCCCCACACGGTACACTCATAGAAGAAGCTTATTTTTTTTCTAGGACTATAATTTTTGGTGATAATTGTCATTAAAAGGTCAGTTTCCGATGTTTCGGGTTTCGCGCGACCGTTTCCATAAACAATTGTTTTTTTTAATGGAAACTGACACGGTTAGCTACATCACCTACAGCATCCGCAATGTCAGCCCATAACACCGCCGGGTGAACTAGGTGCCGTGTCAGTGCTTCCCTTCAATTTCATGTCGGCTACACTGAACTGGAAATAAAACACGAACTATTTACATAGCCGTTCCGACCGACGACGTTTCGTTCAGTGCGGTGGTATCAACCCGGCCGGGATAAACCCTACCACCTAGTAAGGTAAGAAGGGAAGGGACCTACAGCGGTCAGCCTCCAAACGGTCGAGCGGTCACCCATCTAAGTACTGTCCGCGCCCAGGTGTGCCTAATATCAGTCGACCGACCGCACCCCTGAGCTACCGAGGCTGACAAACAAAATTTAATTAGCTTAAAAAAAGCTCACAAGCATTTTTTTCCATTACCTACTGGGATTTTTCTAGGTAATCTCTTGTCAGCCTCGGTAGCTCAGTGGTGCGGTCGGTCGACTGTTGTTAAAAGCAACCCTTAGCGCGGTCAGTACTTGGATGGGTGACCGCTCGACCGTTTGGAGCTTGGTTTGGAGGCTGACCGCGGTTCGGATTCCACGTTAAACTGTAGGTCCCTTCTCTTCTTACAATACTAGTTTATACCGGTCGGGTTGGTACCATAACACTGAATGAAACGTGACCGACCACTATACAGCCAGCCAGCCGGCCACGGCGACCGCGCTATTTTACATAGAGCGGACAAAGTGACGGCAGGCCTCGCGCGGGAAACCGCGCCCAAAAGCCCGGCAACGGTGTAACAGTCGTAAGACTAATACCTTTTTTCAGATGCTGACTCCAGCCAGACTGAATGAAACGTCGGTCGAAACGGCTATGTAAATAGTTTATGTTTTCCGACCAGTTCAGTGTAGCCGACACGAAATTAAGGTAAGCACTGACACGGCACCTATTTCACCCGGTGTCAATGGGCTGACGTCACGGATATTGTAGGTGATGTAACCAACTGTGTCAGTTTCTATAAAAAAAAGAGAAATACTGTATACTATTAATATAATAAAAATAAATTGAGTAATTTTTTTGTTTTCACTATAACACACACTTGTCACTTTCTTCCTTTCTTTCTTTCTTGTTTTTCCTTTTTTATGTATTTTTTTTTTTTTTTGTTCTTTTTTTGAGTTTTTAAACTAGTTTCTTTATTAGTAAGTAGTCGAAATTATGTGAACATGTTAGGGTTAGGCTTAAAATCAGCGTTCTTATGGTTCGCCGTAGGAAAGAGCCCTGCCGCATCCTTTTTGCGAACAATGTGTTGTTTTTCTCTTCAATGTTCTTTTTTTGTTAGAAGTATTTAATAATTTTTGTTTTTATTATATATATTTTTTTCTTTTATGTTTTCTGTTTTATTTGTTTGCAAATAAAAGTCTTGAGTTTGAGAGTTTGAGTTTGGTCGTAAACAAATCCGGTTAAGTTGGGACAACTGTATATAAGTATAAATCATATTATGATTTGACTCATAGAATCATACATAATATGACCTCACAAGTTGTGCACACACAACACGTACGTGAATCATGTCATCTCTTTTTATTAACGACTTTTTATTAATGTAAACTGACACGGTTGGCTACATCTTCTACTACATCCGCGTGATGTCAGCCCATAACACCTTGGTGAACTAGGTGCCATGGCAGTGCTTTCCTTCGGTCGTATCGGCTACACTGAACTGGACGGAAAACTATTTACATGGCCGTTTCAACCGACCTTTCATTCAGTGCGGTGGTATCAACACGGGCGGATTAAACCCTACCACCTAGTAAGGTAAGAAGGGAAGGGACCAGGGCCGTACCCAGGATTTTGTTTCGGGGGGGGGTCAAGGTTCGAAAAAATATTTGTAAACTCATGTATCAAAATTAGTTCATGGTACGCTAGGGGGCTATTTGTTACTGTTATGAAACTGAATCGATTAGGCTATAAAAATAAACCACCTATTTTTTATATAAATACATAAAAAAAAATATTTTACCTACATAAAAAAAAAACTTAAGGTCCATAAAATTTTATATAGGTTTTACTCCCTATATGATACAGAACCCCCCCTTAGCGTACTCTGAACTAATTTTGAAAGACCTTATATAATATTAACAGTGTGAATGTAATGTTACCATGAAGGCTGGGCGTGTAGTATTTCATATTCTGAAATCTTTTGTTCTATCACTTGGTGCATTCTGGGGCAAAAAAAAATCTTCACCATTATATTTCAGGAGTAGGTATTTCAAAAAATGTGTGGAGAAAGTAAAAATCTTTTTTTTTTAAATAAAACATTTTCAGCAAAAGCTATTATAAAGCTACATAATATATAGTTTCAGATATAAAATAAATCGATAATGTCAGCTAAAAAAATTATAATTCTTTTGTTACACCGTTGTTTAGGGTTCCGTTTCCGGTACGGGACCCTATTACTAAGCCTATGTTGTCTGTCTGTCTGCCTGTCCGTCCGTCCGTCCGTCCGTCCAGAGAGAGGCACAATCGGCCCAAGCCGAAAGCGAACCAAGGGAATCAGATATTCGTTTGGTCGTTTATGTGATTTCGTGGCTCAGTGGTAAAAGTGTAGGATTTGTATTTTTTGACCATGGGTTCGAATCCCTCAAATTTTTGTTTGTTTTTCTTTCTTTTTTAAGCAATGTTACGGTGTTAAAATTTTTTAAGGGTGTTTAGTTTTTTTTATAACCACCTAAGATTTTTTTTCGGAAATACAAACGTAACAAAAACGGCATGCGTAGTCTTACCACTTTATGACGTTATCACGTAAAACTATCATCCGTAAACCGACTTTACAGACAACCAATTTTTTTTTATATGTATTTAATTCGGTATGGTGCCTGATTCAGAGAGGCCAGATCACATGCCAATATCACCTCTGAAACGGTAAGTGCCATACCGGAGATCTCCTTTCAGATTGCTGGCTATACTGGACTAGGGGAGCAGAGGCTGCTATGCGGCCACCATACATCCAGTACGGTGGTACCAATCCAATCGGCCACCATTTGAGCCTACCACCAATTGGGCAACAGAATAAATCAGTGCAATACTATTAAACAAACAATTTAAAAGAAAATCCTTCCCAAAGCTTTGAAAAACGCAACTAAAAGCCAAACTAATAAAAACACAATAAACCAAAAAACAGTCCCATCTAAAGTCTAACCCACACATGAAATTAATCACAAAAAAAAAATTTACCAAATAAAAAACCAACCTCCGGTCGCATCGGCAATGAGAGACCGTGTACAGTCTTGCGTTGAGGACGCCGAAGCGCCTTCTAAACGGCAGTATGTTACGCGGGCAGTTGTCGTGGGCGCGGCAACACCGATCTTCCTTCTGGTCGCCTCCTAGCTCGTTGTATCGGCTCGCCAGCTGACCGGCTCCGCACCATTTCGTTCCGGGTATAATGAAGTTCTCGCGGAACGATCTTCGCTTTCTGCCGTGCGTTGAAAAAAACGTCCGTTATTTTTAGAGCGTGAAACGCGACGGATGTGAAGTTTCGCATGCAGTGACAAATGTATCAGATCATGATTCGCAGGGTAAATTTGATGTCGTGTGATCGATCAGTAACTAACTACTGGAAATAATGATTGTTTTATATTAATTGCTACGAATAGAAAACTATGATCTACAATGAAAAGTGTTATTAATGATTTAGAAACATGGAGTAGAAATGATAGCTAACGAAAGTTTGAATTTTAAATTTTTTAGAGTGTAGATACTTAATCTTTTTTTTTTATGTAGTCCGGTATGGGTGGCTGAGTTGGAGGGGCGAAAGCGCATGCTCCGACCAGCCAATGTCACCTCCGAGAAGGTAGGTGACATACCGAAGACTTCCCTGGATTGCTGGCTGTACTGGACTAGAGGAGAACACAACCGAGGCTGCTATACGGCCATCTTCAACCCAGTCGGTTACAATTTGAGCCTATCGCCTAGTAAGGGGCAAGGGAAGGGACCTACAGTTTTACACCGGTTCCGAACAGTGAAGCAGCAGGTGTAGTACCTAAATTTTATCGTCAGAAAAAAATCATTGGTACACGCCGTCGCGACCGGATTGGAACCTCGGACCTCTCGCATGAGAAGCCGATGCCCAAACCACTCGGCCACCCGCCGTTTTTAAGCTTGTTTACACTTTTTACCATAAAGTGAACAATAATAATTTTTTTTTTATTGTAGTATTCTTGAAACGTTTCATTTATTTTAAGCCAAATATCGATACAATTTTAACATAATTTTAAATTAATTGGTAATAATTCGAAAATTTCCCATTTTTAATCTCCCAAAACGGTGCAGCGAGTTTTATGAAAACAAATACCTGTTTGTTGTGCCTAAACAATTTTTTTTAGTTTAGTTTGGGGCTAGTTACCATCGTACCTCATATATTTAGATTTATCCACATATTGGTAATTTTTTTTAGCAAAATCCACGTCATTTGCTGTTACGAAGTTCAAGAGAAATGATTGAAGAGTTTCGTGATTGTGGTTCAGTAGAAATAGTGCAGTTTGTGATGACGAAAGTGATTCCGTTGTAACAAATAGTTAACCAATGATCATACAGGTATAGAGGTAAAATTCTTTGCGAAAGAAACCATAGACCATAATGTGAAAGAAGTCGTCGTGCAAAATGGTAGTGTTTTTGTAGGATTTTTTTTTCTCGATTAAATTGGCGAAGAAAACAAGTCTTGTAGAGATCGAAAGCTGGAGAAAAAGTGCGCATCTTATTTATATATTGTAAGACCTTAATTTTGTATAATTTAATCATGGACGTGTTTTGCAAACACGAACAAAATAGGAAGATTTTTATACAAAATTAAGTCGAGACGGAAGTTAACTTTCTCCATACAAAATCGTCTTTCAGCATTTATGTTTTCTAGCCACTTAAACCTTATCAGATTTTTACAAAAAAAATAATCTTGTCTTAAGAGCGTTCCGTGCAACATGACAGGCGACGGTGCTGCCACTCAAGTAAATAATATATATATCTCTTAAACAAAGCTATAACTGGAAAAAACAAGCCATGAAACTGTAGTTGATTTTGATTATGATATTCTAAGATACTGGAAACAGTTTTGTATTGCTCTGATTATCCATAAACATAATAACGGATTACGGTGGCCATCGAAATCAGTTATTATGTTTGTGCATAAACTGAGCTATACAGCTCTATATTTTCAGTATCTTAGAATATCATAATCAAAATCTACTACAGCTTCGTGGCTTGTTTTTTCTAGTTATGGCTTTGTTTAAGAGTTATATATTATTTATTACTTGAGTGACAGCACCGTCGCCTGTCATTTTGAACGGAACGCTCTTAAGGACAGTGCAATCTACGTTCCTGTAATTTTTTTGTTTAGATGAAATATACCTACAGCACCGGACTAAAAATTTGTATTTTTAATTTTTTGATGTCACGAAGTTTATTAAGCTTTATTGAGACATCACTTTAGATATTAAACAAAATAAAAAGACAGAAACGTATTCGACTGTCCTTATTACAACAAAAATTGTATTGTAAACATCTGATGTTTACGATTTTGTATGGAGAAAGTTAACTTCCGTCTCGTCTTAAGACTATCTTTGTTCATTTAGAGGGATGTTGGTTGATTTTTGAAGCAACGTGCGTAAGTTTTGCTTGAATGAAATTTACTTAAAATACCTTTTTAGAACATTCAACCAACCTCGCTCTACTGGGATCACTTATATGTACTTTTATCCAGAAATAATGAAATAATAAGCAACATCATTGTTTTATTACTTAAATGATTTTCCAAACTTTCGTCCACTAACTCCTTTCCCTCATTTTCAGGGTTAAGTCGTGAAACTAGCGAAAACCTTGTGTCTTTTTCTTAAATAATTCGTATCTAGATGATGTTTTTCATTATTTCTGATCAATCAAACCAAAATAGTTGAAAGTTTTCATCTCTTGAAAAAAAAACCCGGCCAAGTGCGAGTCGAGCCGAGGGTTCCGTATCGCCATGTCATGGGCAGCGCCACTCACGCCATCTATGTATTAAAATGCTTCATACTCTTTTCGGTAGATGGCGCGCATACACTTTTTAGTTTCTTGTATGGGGACCCCGTAATTTTTTTACTTTTTCTTATTTTTAGTTATATCGGCCATTATAACACATATTCTGTGAAGATTTCAACGGGCTACCTATTACGGTTCAAGAGATAGAGCCCTCGGACAGACGGATAGACAGACGGCGTAGGCTTAGTAATAGGGTCCCGTACGACGGATACGGAACCCTAAAAACGCATTCTAGCAAACTTTAAAAATCTTAAAGCAAACTGAAAATAATGAAACTTTGGACGGTCAACAGAGATGAAAACTTTTCATACAAACGAATCAACATCACACGCCAAAGCGTAATGTTGCTTTCACGAGTCATGAGCACACTTTTCATTGGTCGGTTTGACGGAATGTGACGTCGACGGCGCCGACGACGCTTCACGCGATTGGTTGGCCAGTCAGCGTCAGTCAACGCTCGTCGCCTATTCGGCTCACACGCGTCGTTCGACTACTAATACACTTGCGTGCAATGTTAGTTCACTGTCCATCTGCGCTAAAGCAACTACTCGTGAAAGCAACTGTCTCTAGTTACCTTGTGATACTATTATCTGCGTGAACTTTAGACACTTTATTCCCACTATTTCTGCTTTCAATTAGATACTTTATCTCCTCGTGTTTCTCCAAGCACTGCAGCTTCAAATTGTCATAGTTCAACCAGTCAAGATCTGGTGGCAGCCCTTCGCCATCTTCTAGTATTCGAAAAGTCACGTTTTCAAAATGGCGGACAAACGATTCTTTATCACCGTCCATCGGTGGATTATTATGTTCAATGTTGTTGAATATTCGTGCGTTTTCCTCTTGTAAGGCTTGCTTGAATTCCTTCCGAAGCGTCTTGAGAAAGTTGCGGACGGACTTTTTTTGAGTTATGTATTCGCAGTCGTATATTTCACCGCTCGGTGTGTAGATCACTTGGACAAGATGGCGGCCATCTGTCAGCTGGCGAAGTCTGAGGCCGGTACTGTAACAAATAAACATACTTGTCAGCCTCGATAGCTTAGTGGTGCAGACATTCGACTGTCGCTATTGATTGTTTTAAGTAGCTGTAACGCTGGGCCGGTCAGTACTTTGGATGGGTGACCGCTCGACCGTTGGAGGCTGACCGTGGTTCGGGTTCCACGTAAAACTGTAGGTCACTTCCCTTCTTACCTTACTCCTTGACTGACATCCGGCGAGACCCGGTGAGAATGTAAGTAGTGGTTGCGTGCGGACAGCATCGGGCGCTTGTGTGAGTGCAATATCTGTGCGCTAGTATGGAGATGGGTGACTATTCTTTGTTTTATGTCATCCGGTATAGGTGGCTGAGTCGGAGGGGCCAAAGCACATGCTCCGACCAGCCAATATCATCCCGAGAAGGTAGGTGCCACACCGAGACTTCCCTGATCGCTAGCTATACTGGACTAGAGAAGAACACAACCGAGACTGCTAGACGGCCATCTTACATCCAGTACGGTGGTACCAACCCAGTCGGCTACAATTTGAGCCTACCACCTAGTAAGCGGCAAGGGAAGGGACCTACAGTTTTACACCGGGTGCACGTAAAATTTTCGTCAGAAAAACGCTCATTGGTACACGCCGACCGGATTCGTACCTCGGACCTCTCGCATGAGAAGCCGATGCCCAAACCACTCGGCCACCCGCCACTTTTTACTATGGTAGCAGGCTGGCTGCGTTGCCTCTCCTCAATCTGTACAGGCTAATTCGCCTTACGAGCACCTATGTCAGGCCGGCACGGCATTAGTAAACCCCCGCATACGACCAAATGTCCATGGGCGTCGTTAGACACCTTATGGGTGGCTAGGCGCCATGTTTTTTTTTTTTTATTTATTTATCCCATCAATCGACCTATCCAAGTACTGACCGCGCCCAGGTGTGCTTAACAACAGTCGACCGACCGCACCACTGAGCTACCGAGGGTGACAGATTAACATTCATAAATTATATGGGTTTTTTAATTACCGTGGTTGTTAGACATTGTTTTAAATTAAAGCAGCTTTACTCACGGTTCCACTCCGAGCTATGTTCTCTGCAAACCGTCGCACTAGGCAGAGTGCTCATGAAGATGGGCCATACGCTTGGCCCGAAACGTCGAGCCACATAGCTCGGAGTGGAACCGTGAGTAAAGCTGCTTTAATTTAAAATTCATAAAATATTTTCTTAGGTTTTATTCGTAAGTAGTCGGGTTTTAGAAAATTTTCAATTTTGTTCCTCCAATTCACACACACTGGTGTCGAATGGTCTTAATAGTTTATGTGTCAATTCATATCAGTGTACGTACAAACTACAGTGATTAAGTGTTAAATTCTGCACCCCTATTGTCACTGGACCCCGAATGTGAGGCGGAAATATCACCAATAGCCGCAGAGATATTCAAGACAGGAGGATGCGTCGTGTTCGATTAATTGAGTCTGTATTTTGTGACTATTATGGAGTAATGCAATGTAAGGCACAGAAGAACGTTTTTAGGGTTCCGTATCCGTCGTACGGGACCCTATGCCTACGCCGTCTGTCCGTCTGTCCGTCCGAGGGGTGTATATCTCTTGAACCGTAATAGGTAGCCCGTTGAAATTTTCACAGAATATGTGTTATTATGGCCGATATAACAACAAATAATAAAAATAATAATAAGTAAAAAATTCACGGGGGTCCCCATACAAGAAACTAAAAAGTGTAAAGCGCACCATCTACCGAAAAGAGTAGGTCTTTATCGCCATGTCTTGGTTAGCGCCACTCACGCCATCTATGGCGTGTTATGAGATGCTTTATATTAGTTAAATGTCATGATTAGTTAAAATGCTTCACACTCTATTGGGTAGATGGCGCGCGTACACTTTTTGGTTTCTTCTATGGGAACCCCGTGAATTTTTTAATTTTTCCTATTTTTATTATTTGTTGTTATATCGGCCATAATAACACATATTCTGTGAAAATTTCAACGGGCTCCCTATTACGGCTCAAGAGATACAGCCCTCGGACAGACAGACTGATAGACAGACAGACGGCGTAGGCTTAGTAATAGGGTCCCGTACCGGATACGGAACCCTAAAAATAAAAAAAATATTGAACGTCCTCTTAATCGTTGATATTTCTATGCCAATTTCGAATATGTCAACTGAGGAGCAACGGAACAAAATCACACATATCCACTTTTTTCCGTGAGTGTTTTTTTTTTATCGATTCGGCATCTTTAGCCTGAAACCTATCGAATAGCAGTTTTATAGTGTTCAAAATCACACTAATCGCGCTCTTGTATAATCGCTAGAAATCCAAGGTTTGCATTAGAATCACACATATCCTGGTACAAAGTCGGATTTTGATGTCAAACTCTAAACTTGCGATCATAATCACACAATAAAATAGAATAATCATTGGATTGGAAAAATTTTGCACCAAAATCACGCATATATTAGTTTATTAGTTTTTTGGCTCTCCTGTAAAAAAAGTTAATGCGGACATGTGTGATTTTGTTCCGCTGCTCCTCAACTGTGAGCGCAAAGAAACCAACAGACGCACACACACAGATCGGATAATTGTTGATTGAATAGTTGCATCTTCGGTTAGGATGGTCCCCTAGTGGTGTACGAGTTGTTTGACATCAATATGAATTACTTACGCGACATTTAACATGGACCCTAGCCACGAAAATCATAGTTAGATTACTGCATTAGATGAAACGAAATATTATGTAGGTCCCTTCCCTTGCCCCTTACTAGGTGGTAGGCTCAAATTGTAGCCGTCTGGTTTGGTACCATCGTACTGAATGTAAGATGGCCGCATAGCTGCTTCGGTTGTGTTCTCCTCTAGTCCAGTATAGCCAGCAATCCAGCGAAGCCTCCGGTATGGCACCTACGTTCTCGGAGGCGATATTGGCTGGTCGGAGCATGTGCTTTGGCCCCTCCGACTCAGCCAACCATACCGGATTAGGTACATAAAAAATCATGTGGTGTTTAACTGTCAATATAAAATAGTGAGGTATTTTTATTTTTTATGGAAACTTACACGGTTGGCTACATACCTACAACATCCGCGATGTCAGCCCATAACACCGGGTGAACTAGGTGCCATGTCAGTGCTTCCATTCATTTCGTGTCGGCTACACTGAGCTGGACGGATACCGCGAACTATTTATTACATAGCCGTTTCGACCGACGTTTCATTCAGTGCGGTGGTATCATTCCGGGCGGGATAAACCCTACCACCTAGTAAGGTAAGAAGGGAAGGGACCTACAGTTTTACGTGGAATCCGAGCCACGTTCAGTCTCTTGTACCGCACCACTTGATTGATTTTAACTACACTTTATTATTATAGAATATTTTGTGGTTGTCTAATGTTTAAAATAATAATTGTTTATATAATTTTAAAATCTATAATTTTCACTAGTTACCTTCTTCATTCGTCATAATTTTGTTTGATATAATATTACTTAAGCGAAGTATACACATTATATCATTTTCATATGGTATAATTTTCCATGGCATAATATTTACTTTACATCATATCAATTTGATACAAAATTTAAATTACATACACTGAACAGCGACTCCCAATTCTGTGACTGATGACATACAATTTCATTTTCTATAATGATTATATATAACATATTATATAAATATTTCACTTTTGCCCCAAACGATTGTCCATGGGCATCTTTAGACACCTAGTTGCCTAGGTGAAACCCACATGAACGCCACATGTCGTGCTATCCATAAAAAAAAACAGTATCGAAACCTAGTAGTTAGCCTCGGCAGCTCAGTGGTGCGGTCAGTTATTGGATGGGTGACCGCCCGACCGTTGGAGGCTGACCGTGGTTCGGATTCCACGTTAAACTGTAGGTCCCTTCCCTTCTTACCTTACTGGGTGGTAGGGTTTATCCCGGCCAGGTTGGTACCACCGCACTGAGCGAAACGTCGGTCGAAACGGCTATGTAAATAGTTCGTGTTTTCCGTCCAGTTCAGTGTAGCCGGCGCGAAATGAAGGGAAGCAAGCACTGACAAGGCACCTAGTTCGCCCGGTGTTATGGCCTGACATCACGGATGTTGTAGGTGATGTAGCCAACCGTGTCAGTTTCCATAAAAAAAAAAAAAAGTTTGGGTGGACAAAATAATAAATTACCTAAACAAATTTTTAACCATTAATGGATACTCTACAATTATAATATTGACATCTGTCAGTCCGGCATGGCATTCGTGACCCCCGCATTCGACCGAATGTCCATAGGCGTCGTTAGACACCTCACTCTGCTGGCTGGGCGCCATATGTCGCGCTTTCAATAAAAAAACAATATACGAGTATTATATCATATTAATATAAGATACACATATTAATCTATCATACAAATATTACAGAAAAAAAATTATGAAGTAATATTACATCAAAGGATTTTATGGGAACTAATAGACAATTATATTTTTATGAGACTATCGCTCGGTGGGGAAATGACAGGGGCATTTCCCCACCGACCGCTAGCCCCACGGGACTCCATGATATTGTGGTGTTCAGTTACACAGTATCACTATGCTTGGTTCGTTGAACAAATCTTTTGAAACAATTAAGTTTTGATATATATCTTCTTTAAACCAATTTGTATCGTATGATGACGAGTAATGCTTGGGTTGTACGTAGATACAGAGAGCATGTTTTTAGAATTCCGTATCCCGTACGGAAGCGTATACATGTCAACCCAACCCTGAGCGCGGTCAGTACTTGGATGAGTTACCGCTCGACTGTTGGAGGCTGACCATGGTTCGGATTCCACGTAAAACTGCAGGTCCTTTCCCTTCATACCTTACGAGGTCGTAGGGTTTAACCCGCCCTGGTTGGTACCACCGCACTGAATGAAACGTCGGTCGAAACGGCTGTGTAAATATTTCATGTTTTCCGTCCAGTTCAGTGTAGCCGACATGAAAATGAAGGGAAGCACTGACATGGCATCTAGTTCACCCGGTGTTATGGGCTGACATCACGGATGTTGTAGGTGATGTCGTCAACCGTGTCAGTTTCCATAAAAAAAAATCGCTTATTTTACGCGTGTGAAGCTATAAAAACTATGTAATATTAATAAGTAGCTTATTTTTGCCTTTTAGCTCAAAAATCTGAATTTTTTATAGAAAGTTTTACATAGCCGTTTCGACGATGTTTCATTTTAAGTGCGGTGGTAGCAACGCGGGCGGGTTGAACCCTATCACCTAGTAAGGGAAGGGACCTAAAGTTTTACATGGAATCGGAACCACCACCGAAAGCTGCTAGTGTATTCAGCATAATATAACAATACAACAATAATACAACACAATTTTATAAAGATAGTCATATCGATTTATTATATGTTCCCTGTTCATGTCCCCAGAGAACTCTATCGAATTAGGGTAAGGGCACTGGTTCGGGACCACTCAATAGTTAATTGTCAGTATTGTCACAATGTAACTGGGTGTTATTTGTAACTGATACCTACCCTCAATGGCAACCATAGAGCAAAGAAACATGTACTAATGGAATGGGCAAAATAATTAACCTGAATAGATGGTTCTTTATTTTCAAAAAGTTAAATTACAAATTTAAAAAACCCCTGACCCTTAAAAAGTCAAAAATAATTTCCGCTTACTTACATAAAGGAGTCGGCTCTGAGTTTTTATATTTCATTTACTTAGCGGTCCCCCGACTCCTTTAAGTAAGTAAGCGGAAATTATTTTTGACTTTTATTTCAAGCTTTTTAAAAAAAAAACCATGAAAATCGGTCCAATTTTTAAGATAATATTTTTTTTATTACTTAATTACTTGATTGCTTGATTAAAAACAATCAAGCAATACCTTTAATGATTTGCTATCTTAGATTTAATATATGTTTGTCATTACTTGATTGCTTGATTAAAAACAATCAAGCAATACCTTTAATGATTTGCTATCTTAGATTTAATATATGTTTGTCATTACTTGATTGCTTGATTAAAAACAATCAAGCAATACCTTTAATGATTTGCTATCTTAGATTTAATATATGTTTGTCATTACTTGATTGCTTGATTAAAAACAATAAAGCAATACATTTAATGATTTGCTATCTTAGATTTAATATATGTTTGTCATTACTTGATTGCTTGATTAAAAACAATCAAGCAATACCTTTAATGATTTGCTATCTTAGATTTAATATATGTTTGTCATTACTTGATTGCTTGATTAAAAACAATAAAGCAATACATTTAATGATTTGCTATCTTAGATTTAATATATGTTTGTCATTACTTGATTGCTTGATTAAAAACAATCAAGCAATACCTTTAATGATTTGCTATCTTAGATTTAATATATGTTTGTCATTACTTGATTGCTTGATTAAAAACAATAAAGCAATACATTTAATGATTTGCTATCTTAGATTTAATATATGTTTGTCATTACTTGATTGCTTGATTAAAAACAATCAAGCAATACCTTTAATGATTTGCTATCTTAGATTTAATATATGTTTGTCATTACTTGATTGCTTGATTAAAAACAATAAAGCAATACATTTAATGATTTGCTATCTTAGATTTAATATATGTTTGTCATTACTTGATTGCTTGATTAAAAACAATCAAGCAATACCTTTAATGATTTGCTATCTTAGATTTAATATATGTTTGTCATTACTTGATTGCTTGATTAAAAACAATAAAGCAATACATTTAATGATTTGCTATCTTAGATTTAATATATGTTTGTCATTACTTGATTGCTTGATTAAAAACAATCAAGCAATACCTTTAATGATTTGCTATCTTAGATTTAATATATGTTTGTCATTACTTGATTGCTTGATTAAAAACAATAAAGCAATACATTTAATGATTTGCTATCTTAGATTTAATATATGTTTGTCATTACTTGATTGCTTGATTAAAAACAATCAAGCAATACCTTTAATGATTTGCTATCTTAGATTTAATATATGTTTGTCATTACTTGATTGCTTGATTAAAAACAATAAAGCAATACATTTAATGATTTGCTATCTTAGATTTAATATATGTTTGTCATTACTTGATTGCTTGATTAAAAACAATCAAGCAATACCTTTAATGATTTGCTATCTTAGATTTAATATATGTTTGTCATTACTTGATTGCTTGATTAAAAACAATAAAGCAATACATTTAATGATTTGCTATCTTAGATTTAATATATGTTTGTCATTACTTGATTGCTTGATTAAAAACAATCAAGCAATACCTTTAATGATTTGCTATCTTAGATTTAATATATGTTTGTCATTACTTGATTGCTTGATTAAAAACAATCAAGCAATACCTTTAATGATTTGCTATCTTAGATTTAATATATGTTTGTCATTACTTGATTGCTTGATTAAAAACAATCAAGCAATACCTTTAATGATTTGCTATCTTAGATTTAATATATGTTTGTCATTACTTGATTGCTTGATTAAAAACAATCAAGCAATACCTTTAATGATTTGCTATCTTAGATTTAATATATGTTTGTCATTACTTGATTGCTTGATTAAAAACAATCAAGCAATACCTTTAATGATTTGCTATCTTAGATTTAATATATGTTTGTCATTACTTGATTGCTTGATTAAAAACAATCAAGCAATACCTTTAATGACTTGCTATCTTAGATATAATAATATGTAGTATCGTTTACGCGAACGCAGCTCGGCGTTCGACCTGAACGGAGCTCGGCCGTCGGCCTCGAATTGCTTTCTTTGATCAATTATATGGTTTACCTATACGCAGCTCCGCCTTCGGCCTCTCCCTTAACAACTTACTTTCTTCTTTTGAAATAAGAATTTTACGCGAGCGAAGCCGCGGGCAAAAGCTAGTATCACATAATATTAAAATCGGTTGACGGGAAGTGGGTAATTGAAAAATTCCTTAGTGTGAAAGTGTTCATCCCTTAATTTCCCACCCTTGGGAGTGGTATTCTTTCATAAAATGTATGAAAGGACCACCCCTGAGACAATATACCCTACTCATGAAAAAACTAATCATTAAAATCGGTTGAGAATTAGGGTAGAAATCGCGTAACATCCATACACACACAAAAAACATACAGCCGAATTGAGAACCTCCTCCTTTTTGGAAGTCGGTTGAAAACAGACATTTCTGTCAATTGCAGTAAACTTCGCGTTCATTGTTCTGTCTGTGTGTACCTTGAACTTGAATGGAAACGAAATAATGGTCACAGAACATAATAATGGTGTCACCTTGACAGCTGACAATGGTTTGGATTGGTTCGTTCGAGTTGTATTATCTGTTTGAAATGGCGCTTGTCGAAGGGTGAATGAAATGAGATGAATTGTTATTTTCTTTTGACATTTCGAATGGTCTAGTTTGACATATTTTCTACCTGTACATAGCGACACACACCGAAACGATACTGTGTACTAACAATTTCCATGTTATAAAATATATATTAAAATTTATAAAACGCAATGACGTAAGACTGAAATTATATATAAGGTCTTTCAAAATTAGTTCATAGTACGCTAAGGGGGGGTTCTGTATCGGAAATAGATCACTTTTGAAAAACAAAGAATTTTTTTTTTCCAAAAAATTTTTTTTATTGTAAAATGTAAAAAAAAAATTTTTTCTTAATCGTTTCAGTTTGGTTTCCATAAAAAAAGAATTGTAAGGCCTTAAAGAGTTTTCTTTTAGGCAAATTTTTTGAGGATATCTTTAATCATTAAGTTTGCTTTCTATCAACTGTTTTTATATGCAATATAAATTTTAAATGCAATACATTTATTTAATTACAATACAAAATTTATCGCACCCACCTCAGTCAAAGGGCCGTAATATGGAGGTGACGAAACATTTCCTCCCACGTTAAAGTTGCTGACAATTCGAGTCCGGCGATAACGCCGGGCGCGTTATCGCCGGACTCGACCTAGCCGCCTCCCCCGGGCCCAGATTTCGGTTTAGCCAAACCGCATCTCGTCTCTGAGATGGACCGCAATCCGCTATCACAATAAAGATTAAAAGTTTCGGCACCTCTGGTTGGTTTCCGAAAATACAAGCGATTGTTAGCCTTAGCTGAGGGGAAGTAAGGTTTAATTTTAGTTAACTTAACGATGAAAATGCAAATGGGATGCAGCGGTCATGATGTTTAAGTTAGGATAGAATCACCACGCCATTATCGTAAAGGGATAAGTAGAGGCGATAAAGCACATGATTTGTCAGTGAAATCGTCATCATCAATCAATCAATCATCATCATCATGTCATCATCATCATATCATCATCATAGTAATAATAAACCTGTAAGGGATGGTCATGGAGTAAGTTACTTTGTTTTATGAGATACTGCGTTTGTAGACTCTATTTATGATACTAAAACCTAAAACTAAATTGATGATTTTTAGAAATCTTTTCTGTATGTATGTATGTATGTTCCTCCATAAGTCTTAAACCGATGGTCCGAATTTAATGAAACATAGTACAAGCACATTTACCTATACGAGACACAGGATAGGCTACATAAAATTAGTTCCGGTTACGCTAAGATGTGGCTCATACAAAACAAACGGAATTGTTCCGCGCGCCGAAATAAAGGTACGGTAGTGGGTTTCATTACTTTCTTCTTTTTACATACTTAATTCATCTTTGAAAATTTCAACCGGCTACCTATTCAAACGATACATCCCTAGGACGGACGGACGGACGGACAGACAGACAGACAGACAGACTGAGACAGACAGACGGCGTAGGCTTAGTAGAATACGAAGCTCGCTACCGTACCTTACGGTAGCGAGCTTACTTACTTTCTTCATCTTATATATGAATTTCATGCGAGCGATGCCGCGGGCAAAAGCTGTATTTATATATTAACTAGCTGTATTTATATATTAACTAGCTTTTGCCCGCGGCTCCGCTCGCGTGAAATTAGTATTTAAAAAGAAGAAAGTAAGTAAGCCCGCTACTGTACCTTTATTTCGGCGCGAGGAATAATTCGGAACGAACATACGTAAGGTATTTCCTTACTAAATGCAAATATTTTGGACACAACTTGTGACACGTACCCACACACAATAAATACGTCAAGACAAAAAAATTATATATAATTATTATATTTAGCATTAGTTTTCGGAGAAATTTAATAAAGTAAGTCTATGTTCTAACGATGAAAAAGTGCCAGTGGGCATCTAAACAGCGGACAATTTGAGGTAATTGAGCCTAAAAATAATGTTTTGCTTAATGCGTTTGCCAAGTGCGAGCCGGACTCGCGCGCCGAGTTTTCGTACCACCACGTAGAGATTGAACTATAATCATACTAAGTTTGCCGCTTGTATGTATTACCGTTCTTACTATAGAGCAAAAAACGTTGACAGAACGGAGTTCTTGTGGAGTTTACAGTAATTATTTAACTAAGTTATTTACTTACAGAATGACAGGCGACGGTGCTGCCACTCAAGTAAATATTATATATATCTCTTAAACAAAGCCATAACTGGAAAAAACAAGCCATGAAACTGTAGTTGATTTTGATTATGATATTCTAAGATACTGGAAACAGTTTTGTATTGCTCTGATTATCCATAAACATAATAACGGATTACGGTGGCCATCGAAATCCGTTATTATGATTGTGCATAAACTGAGCTATACAGCTCTATATTTTCAGTATCTTAGAATATCAGAATCAAAATCAACTACAGCTTCATGGCTTGTTTTTTCCAGTTGTGGCTTTGTTTAAGAGATATATATTGCGGTAGACGATAGAAGCGCTGACATGACACCTAGTTCACCAAGGTGCTATGGGGTGACATCACGGATGTAGCAGGCGATGTAGCCGACAGTGTCAGTTTTTATAAAAAAAAAATCTTAACTTGAACACCATTTGGCTTGCATAAGTCGCCATTCCTTTTCTATAAATCAACAAAATACATCGCTGTAACTACGACCAGTAAAAGTCGAAAATGACGACAGTTCGACCCACCGCTTGGTTCGACCGAACCAATCAGGAAAGTAATGAAGCCATACGGTTACTGGCCAAACAATTCTATAGGATGGAATTGGCATTACATAAATATAGACGAAAGAAAATGACAGACATTGTTAAGGTGGTCAACCGTCCCCGATTCTGCGGGACCGTCCCGCAATAGCAGTTGTAACCCCGCATTGCAATCAATACTAATAATAAATCTGTAAGTGATGGTCATGGAGTAAGTTACTTTGTTTTATGAGATACTGAGTTTTACTAAAACGAAATTGACGACTTTTAGAAATCTTTTCTATATGTATGTATGTATGTATGTATGTTCCTCCATAAATCTTAAACCGATCATCCGAATTCAATGAAATTTCGTACAAGCACATCCTTCCTTACCTATAATAAAATCCAACGTCTGCTTTCTGTCTGAGTGTCTGAGTGTCTGAGTGTATGTCTGTCTGTCCGCTTATAACTCAAGAACCACTGAACAGATTTTAATAAAAAAAAAATCTACGGATAGCTTGATTCTTCCCATCAACTATAGGCTACTTACTATCACGCTAAATGGCTTATGAGGTTAGCAGTGAAGTCAAATATGAGAGCGGGCGGAGCCGCGGGCACAGCTTGTTTAACTACACGGGACGAGACACACGATAGGCTCTCATACAAACCGAAATGTTTCGCGAGCCGAAATAAAGGTACGGTAGCGGGCTTACTTACTATCTTCTTTTTAAATTTTATTTATTTTATTTTATTTCTTTATTTTGTAATATTTGGAAAATACAGTCATCGTAAAAAGAAAAAAAAAAATAGGAACTTACATAAATATCACAAAGACCAATCAACTTTTCTACTTATAGCTGACCCGAAATACGAATTTCACGCGAGCGTGAACGTGGCTGTCGCGTTTGCTTGCTCGATTATTTAATGTCTGATGCAAATGAAATTCATGACCGTCCAAATACAATCGCTTTCAGTAACAAGGAACAACACCGAGGGTTCCGTACCACCGTACAATATGTTTGTGTTTTACATACAAACAAGCGTGCAAACAAGCCCATTTATTTACAAACTTTGGGCTTCCTACATCTGCTGCTTCACCGTTCAGAACCGTGTGTAAAACTGTAGGTCTCTTCCCTTGCCCCCTACTAGGTGGTAGGCTCAAATTGTAGCCGACTCGGTGCTTGCCTTCATTTCATGTCGGCTGCACTGAACTGGACGGAAAACACGAACTATTTACATAGCCGTTTCGACCGAGCGACGTTTCATTCAGTGCGGTGGCACCAACCCGGGCGGGATAACCCCTACACCTAGTAGGGGTAAGAAGGGAAGGGTCCTACAGTTTCACGTGCAATCCGAACCACGGTCTGCCTCCAACGGTCGAGAGCGGTCCCTCATCCAAGTACTGTACCCTATAACGAGATTTAACCTACACCGCGTACTTCTCCGCATCATTTTGTATGGAGAAACCAATGATATTATATGTTAAAAAGGAGGTAGATAGGTTATACGAGCTCCCAAAGCGGCACATTAAATACAAGACCACAGTCCTGTTTGAAGTTAGTCGCGCACCAACTACGCACGCGTTCGGACGTGCGTCGTCCTTCCTAAGTAGTTATCAGTTATACCAACCGCCACATAACTTGAATTCCCTCCCTTAATATTGGAATAAGACTATTCGAGTCGGCGCATCACTTTATAGTTCTTTCTGTCAACGTTTCAACTTCATGCCGTGTGTGAGCACCGAATGTCGTATAGACAACGTATCTTTCTTAAAATATCTACCGTGTACCTGTCAAAATAGTAGCATTACATTTTATTTTTTTAGGCTTATTGTGGCCCCTGGTTGGTGAGTATCCATTTCCGAGTAGCTATTCGCCTCCTCTAACACAATTTGAATGTCATTTTGTGTCATTTGACAGCTGAGATCACAACTTTTGTACTTTAAAAGAATAGCCCCACTGCATCTCTTCCCGTGTATGTCGTAAAAGGCGACTAAGGGATATAACTCCCTTCTTATATTACTAGGTGGTAGGGTTTAGCCCGTCCGGGTTGGTACCACCGCACTGAATGAAAGGTCGGTCGAAACGGCTATGTAAATAGTTGGTGTTTTCCGTCCTGTTCAGTGTAGCCGGCACGACCGAAGGGAAGCACTGACGTGGCACCAAGTTCACCCGGTGTTATGGGTTGACATCACGGATGTTGTAGGTGATGTAGCCAACCGTGTCAGTTTCCATAAAAAAAAAAAAAACTTTGGGAGAAACGAAGTTCGCAAATCTATCACTAGAGGCGCTGCTCCGTTTCTCCATACAAATTGATGCGGAGAACACGGCGGCGTAGCGTAGTACGCGGTGTAGGTTAAATCTCGTGATACGGGTACTGAACGCGCTCAGGGTTGCTTAACAACCAGTCGACCGACCGCACCACTGCGCTACCTGTGCGCGAGGCTGACAAAACACATATTAGACTGGCGGAAAAATCTAAAATTCGTTCTGATTTCACCTTCTAGCGGCATCTCGTGAAACTTTTAGGCACCGGATTTTTTTTAGACTAATTAGACTCCGCTGAATCCGATTCTGCCCGGTGCCAACCCCTCCCCCCCCCCCATGCCCCCCTCCCCCCACCCCCCCTCCGCCCAAAAAGTGTCCCTGTCAGCGGTTTTTTTTAATACAAAAACTGTTGGACCTATCTAAAAAATGTCTTCGGCATAAATAATCTTCATTAAATTCTCTACAATAATGTGATGCATGCCTGTGTGTGTGTGTCATGTGTATGTGATGCAAACTCGATGGCGTTTCTTAGATATGTATTTCTTTGGCGACTAACTATAAACATGCTGGGTGGCGTCTTCAATTCTTCATTACCGAACAGGGTATTCAGCCACGCCCACACATAAGTTATCGTTTTGAGAACATATTCGGTTATGCAAACGCAAGAGCACGCTCGGTGTATCACTGATAGGGAACGCCTGCGATCTTTTTTTTTCTATGGAAACTGACACGGTTGGCTACATCACCTACAACATCCGTGATGTCAGCCCATAACACCGGGTGAGCTAGGTGCCGTGTCAGTGCTTCCCTTCGGTCGTGCCGGCTACACTGAGCTGGACGGAAAACCCAAACTATTTACATAGTCGTTTCGACCGACGTTTCATAAAGTGCGGTGGTATCAACCCGGGCGGGTTGAACCCTACCACCTAGTAAGGTAAGAAGGGAAGGGATCTACAGTTTTACGTGGAATCCGAACCACGGTCAGCCTCCAACGATCGAGCGGCCACCCATAATAAATCTGTAAGGGATGGTTATGGAGTAAGTTACTTTGTTTTATGAGATATTGCGTTTGTAGACTCCATGTATGATACTAAAACTACATTGACGACTTTTAGAAATATTTTATGTATGTTTCATGTTCATCTTAAACCGATCATCTGAATGCGATGAAACCTAGTACAAACACCTATATATACACAGGATATGCTAAATAAAATTCAATTCCGGTTACGCTAAGATTTGGCTCCCATACAAACCGAATTGTTCCGCGCGCCGAAATAAATGTACAGTAGCGGGCTTACTTACTTTCTTCTATAAATACGAATTTCACGCGAGCGAAGCTGCGGGCAAAAGCTAGTATGATAATAAACGATCGCTTCTTTTATTACCTCTCTCTCTCCCTCCTTCCCCTCCCTTCCCCTTCCTCCCTTCCTTCCCCCCCTCGCTTCCTCCTTTCCTGCCCCTCCCAACTGTCCTCTTCCCTCTCCATCCGGCACTAAGTTCCGTTCATACCATACTCTGATACTGCTCGGCCCTAATGCTATTTAGCGTGATGGTATATAATATAGCCTATACAGGGTGTTAAAACGGCGAGTACATTACTTTCGTCAGCGCAATCCTCATGTTTTTCCTAGACAAAAAAGCAAATAAAGTTTTTCTCTAAAGTGTCTAATTTTCGAGATATGAATTTTTGAAATGTATGTTTTCGTCTAGTGTAATTTAACGCGTTGTTGCCGCTCCGCACCCTCCGCCTGCCGACCTCCAGTCCTCCACTCACAAAGCTAACGCCCACCCCTCCCGCCAACACCTCCGTCCGAGGCGCTCACGTCTCACCCGCTCTTCCCTCCCCCGCGCCGCCCTGTTGTCATTAGATCATTTTAATACTAAAATAATCAATTAGTTTGTATGAAAACTGTAACTTTTTATTTAAAGGGAATTCAGAAAAAAGTTATTGGACTTTTTTGTTTCTCTTGATCTTTTTTGTTTCTAATAATCATTTCCTAAATTTAATGTACTCGCCGTTTTTACACGCTGTATAGTGAGCCTCAAGAACTACACTTAAAGGTTTGCACCAATGTAAATTACATTGGTGCAAGCGCATCAAAATCTGTTCAGTGGTTCCGGAGTTTACCTCAAACATACATACATTTTTTTTATAGACAGCCCAATAACACCATTCCTCGTGAAACCACGCTCAGAGAGGCGCCATGCCGGCTATGAGGCGGACAAAAAGGTTGTCGTCTAATTTATTGACACGCCTTTTGAAGATTCCCAGGTTATAGGTGGTGGGGAGCGAACACACTCACCGGAAGTCACAGGAACGATTTCGAAAAACGATGTGTTCTTAGTAGTTGGGTGTCAACAACATATGGATGTTCCGAGCGAGTCCGGCGGGTGTGGCGGGTGTGTATACATACATACATACAGACAGACGTTCCCTTTTATAAGTAGAGAGTAGAGAGAGATAGAGATAGAAAGGCAAGAGAAGGGACCTCAGAACAGCTTTAACTCAATCCAGTTCGGATCTAATCGTTCTTTAGTACAAACTATTTTGTAGGTTTCCCATACGCCCCGTACGGAAGCCTACGCCGCCGTCTGTCTGTCTGTATGTCTGTTTTTTTTTTATTGAAACTAACACGGTTGGCTACATCGCCTACTACATCCGTGATGTCAGCCCATAACACCGGGTGAATTAGATGCCATGTCAGTGTTTCCCTTCATTTCAGGTCGGCTACACTGAACTGGAGGGACGTCCGTGCGATGACTGTATCTTTGGTACCGTAATAATTAGCCGCGGTTGAAATTTTCACAGAATATGTAAAATATAATGAATGTTTATTGCGGGCATCAAATAATAACTATTAGAAAAAGTAAACAATTGAGTACATACACGTGTTTTTTTCAACTTTTTTCACTTTTTTTTTTATGTTGCGGAAACCTCGTTTCGCTTGCGACTCGCACTTGGTCGGTTTTATTTAAAGTTAGGGAGATAATTGTTATGTTTTGGCAAATATTTTACAGCACCACGGAGTAGAATTGTGGAGGGCATACGTTCGGAAGCTTCCGAAGTATCTTACATGGAATCCGTTCTTATAACAATGCCAGAATGAAAAATAAAAAAACTATTTATAATATATATAAAAACCGACTTCAAAAATATATGAAATAAAAAAAAATCTAACCCTAGAGTTGAAGGCGGTGCAAAAGAAGGCTACACAATCACAAAAGGATATCATCCACTCATGTTTTATTTCATTCATAATTTTTCCTTGCTTTAGCACCGCCTTCAACTCTAGGGTTTGATTTTTTTTTCAAACATTTTGAAGTTTTTTTTTATTTCACAGTTTTTTTTAGTAATTTTTTGCTATTAGTGTACTCGGCGGAATTACGAGGCCGAAGGCTTCGCGATTTCGCCTCGCTTTTCTTTAATTCTTTTTAGCAATATTACATAAAAAAGAATAATCGAAATCGGTTGAAGTGGTACAGAATTATTCGCCATGTGTCAAACTGCAAAATTTTGAGCGTGTTGCAGTATAGTGCTGAGGTGTCGACTTGCTTATGTTATTATTGTTAAAAAGTTCACATCAAAAGTTTTGCTGAAGGTAAACCATAGTTTTTTGTTGATTTTTCAAAAACAGCTGAATCAATTTCGATAAAATGTATATGGGACCACCTCTGAAGTATGACCTACCAAACAAAAAAAGAACTTTCAAAATCGGCCGACAATTTGACGGAGTAATCGCGTAACAAACATACAGACGAATTGAGAACCTTCTCCTTTTGAATTTGGTTGAAAATGGCGCCCACCAATGTATGAATGTATGTATGTATATGAATGTATGTATGTATGTATGCATGTATGTATGTATGTGTGGTGTGTGTGTGTAAAATGCAGTGGCGGTGCTAGACCAAATTTTAATGTAGACGTCAGCGACATCAGCTTTGCGAGGCCTCTTTCATTTCCCAGTCAGAAAGGAAACGATAATAAATAGAATGAGACTGATGTATCAGTAATGAGTTTTATTGCCAATAAAATGTTGACAAAAAATTATTACATGAACAATCACCAATTAAAATAAACAACCCAACAAGCAACAGCCCAAAGAAGAACATTTACAAGAGTTTGGACGTCAGACTGTCCAATGCTTATATGAGAAACAGCGTCGCCGAGCTCCGCGGGTAGCGGAGGGGACGGCGCGCGCTCTGATTGGGTGGTATCGGGTGGTATCGCGCTCTGATTGGGTGGTAACGAATGTTATGTGTACGTTTTTACAAATATCGTGTTACGCTGGCGCGGGGAAGGTCCGACGTCCATACATCTAACGTTCTTGAGCCCAAAGTGAGCGACCATATTTTAATGATATTTTTTGGGATCACGCGATCCCAAAGGGAGTCAGGCAGGGATGTAAACGAATTTTTGCTGGGGCCCCCTCAGGCGCGAGTCTGTGTCGGCGGGCGCCAACGTCGCCGCACGCCTAGCGCCGCCACTGTGAATGTATGAATGTATGTATGTATGAATGTATGTATGTGTGCATGTATGCATGTATGTATTGATCTATATATGTGTGGTGTGAGTGTAAAATGCCACCCATCATGGTCTAACAAACCACTAATAGGTGTCGAAATAAATTAATAGCAACATAAAATTAATCAAGTCCAGTATAAATGTGTGTAGTTACCTACCTACCACACGGTACGAACAATATGATCAGTTGGCCCTCGAGTTGGCCAGACCATCAATCAATCAAACACTATCTGTATTGCCATTCGTGTTGTGAAATAGTCGTTATATCGGGTGTTGTAACGGCCACTACATTAAAAGGAAATTATTGTGTTTTTATTTGTATTTTTTTATTTTTATATGTTAGTACTAAGCATACGTACTCGCTTTTTATATTTCTTCATTAGAGAAAATGCAAAGTCGAAAATGAAGAGAAAAAAAATACGTCCCGACCAGGAATCGAACCTGGAAATCCGGCTTGAGCTGCCAGCGCGTTACCAATTCCGCTACCGGGCCGCCGCCGACGATGTATTTCTTCAAATTTTCGAACCGTTGCTTGCATTTTTCTAGTAGGTATGTCGCATATTCTTGCGTTCAGTCAACTTGCACGATTCAATATTGAACCTTATTGGAGGAAATTATTATTCGTATCAATGGTAACAAAAAAGTCAAATAACTTTTTTCTGAATTCCCTTTAAATAAAAAGTTACAGTTTTCATACAAACCAATTTATTTATTTAGTGTGAAAGGATCTAATGTTCCGCACGTACGTGCTTGGGGGGGGGGGGGGGGGGGGGGGGGGGGGAGTGAGCAGGGGCGAATACGCGAAGAGAGGAGATGAGCGGCGGAGGCGTGAGTATTTCGGTCCCGACCGTTCTCGCGCCAGCACCCTCCCTCCGCGCGCGTCATATCACACTAGACGAAAACATAAATTTCAATAATTAATATCTCCAAAACTAGACACTTTAGAGAAAAACTTTGTTGACTTTTTTGTCTCAGAAAAACATGAGGATTGCGCTGGCGAAATTAATGCACTGGCCGTTACAACAACCTGTATATAAAGTATCGCTTTT
Organism: Nematopogon swammerdamellus; assembly: GCA_946902875.1. NCBI lineage: Eukaryota > Metazoa > Arthropoda > Insecta > Lepidoptera > Adelidae > Nematopogon > Nematopogon swammerdamellus. The sequence goes on along the minus strand of OX336348.1, from coordinate 13,464,893 downwards.
CTTGGGCAAAAGGTGTGTGTGTGTGCGTGAGTGAGTGTATGGTTTTTAATTGACTAGTGCGTACATAAACACACATACCGAACGCAACATACGGGCAATCGGGGTAAGCAGAGTAATCGGAATTGTGCTGCAGGCACTCTTGTAAATTACAGTACAACACCGACCACCACGTTTAGCAAAGAATTCTTACAAGATAACTGTATCAAGCAGCAAGTATGACATGAAGACCCACCTGCTACACTACTCGGTGGAAGGACCGTGCCAAGGTGAGATGTGGCTAACCCATCGCCTCTCCTTATTCCTTAGTCGCCTTAGTTTTACAATATGCACGGGGATAGATGCAGTGGGACTATGGTTTTTAAGTACCGGCCCCATATGGTAAATCTAGAAATTAATATATAGAAATGTGTACCTAATTATTAGTATCAGGAAATAGAAAAATAAATAAATACGCTATCTTAGTTATTACTAGCTTTTGCCAGCAGCTTCGCTCGCGTGAAAGTCGTATTTAAAAAGAAGAAAGTAAGCAGGTAAGTTGTATAACAACGGTTTGTGTGAGAGCCACATCTTAGCGTAACCGGAACTGAATTTTATGTAGCCTATCCTGTCCTGTGTCACAAATAGTTAAATGTACTTGTACTAAGTTTCATCGACTTCGGATGATCGGTTTAAAAGTTATGGAGGAACTGGAACATACATACATACAGATAAGATTTCAAAAAAATCGTCAATTTATCTTTAGTATCATAGGTACATAGAGTACACAAACCTACCTACAGTACTGTAGTATTGATTTGATACGATTATTATCCAGCTTCGCTCGTGTTAAATCAGGATTCGCATACATATTATGTGAGTCTCCTTCATACATAACGTGGAGGCGTACCGTGTGGGGCCGGTACTTTAAAAGAATAGCCCCACTTCATCACTCCCCGTGTATGCCGTAAAAGGCGACTAAGGGATATGACTCCCTTCTTATATTACTAGGTGGTAGGGTTTAACCCGCCCGGGTTGGTACCACCGCACTGAATGAAAGGTCGGTCGAAACGGCTATGTAAATAGTTTGTGTTTTCCGTCCAGTTCAGTGTAGCCGGCACGACCGAAGGGAAGCACTGACGTGACACCTGGTTCGCCCGGTGTTATGGGTTCACATCACGTATGTTGTAGGTGATGTAGCCAACCGTGTCAGTTTCCATAAAAACAAAATAGATGCGAGCGAAGTCGCAGCGAATATCTACAAAGATAAAGAAACAATATAAAAAGCCAGACGTGCTGTAACGAAATAATAAAAGCAAAAGCGAGCCGCGTTCCAAATTTGAAATAAAATAAATAATTAATGATCCATCGATCTTCTCCGTAGATCTTCTCGCTAGATCTCTAAATGATTTCTGTAATAAATCTCTACACTCGGTACTTAATGAATGGACGACGAGGGCCGGCACATTGACTTAAGAGTTATATGGACATCCCTAGATATTTATTTATTCTCATTTATATGTTAGCTTCTCGCGCACCCGAGCCATTTTGTACCGTGTGGGGCCGGTACTTTAAAAGAATAGCCCCACTGCATCTCTTCCCGTGTTTTTTTATGTAATCCGGTATGGGTGGCTGAGTCGGAGGGGCCAAAGCGCATGCTCCGACCAGCCAATACCACCTCCGAGAAGGTAGGTGACATACCGGAGACTTCCCTGGATTGCTGGCTATACTGGACTAGAGGAGAACACAGCCGAGGCTGCTATGCGGCCATCTTACATCCAGTACGGTGGTACCAACCCAGTCGGCTACAATTTGAGCCTAACCACCTAGTAAGGGGCAAGGGAAGGGACCTACAGTTTTACACCGGTTCCGAACGGTGAAGCACGTAATTTTTTTCGTTAGAAAAAACTCATTAGTACACGCCGACCGGATTCAAACCGCGGACCTCTCGCATGAGAAGCCGATGCCCAAACCACTCGGCCAACCGCCACTTGTGTATGTCGTAAAAGGCGACTAAGGGATATGACTCCCTTTTTATATTAAATAGGTGGTAGGGTTTAACCCGCCCGGGTTGGTACCACCGCACTGAATGAAAGGTCGGTCGAAACGGCTATGTAAATAGTTTGTGTTTTCCGTCCAGTTCAGTGTAGCCGGCACGACCGAAGGGAAGCACTCACCAAGTTCGCCCGGTGTTATGGGCTGACATCACGGATGTTGTAGGTGATGTAGCCAACCGTGTCAGTTTCCATAAAAAGAAACATAGTTAATTTGTATTGAATGAATACCTACCTAAATAAGATAATATGTATCTAAATACTAGCTTTTGTCAGCGGCTTCGCTTCACGAGACTTTTTGCTGACAGCTCAGGCCGCCGATGACGTGGCGATATTGAAAGCCTAAAACCATTTTGAGAAGTGACAGAATGTAACAGTGAAAACCGTATGTAAATCGGTAAAGTTGTTCTTGAGTTATAAAGATGTTCACATATTGACGTCCCAATTCCAACTCCGCACTACCCGTACTGGGGCAGCGGATGCACCCCTATTCAATCGATCTACCACGGATGGCCGCAGCAACCGATTCTGTAGGTCTTTTATTCAAATGGGCTGACATCACGGATGTTGTAGGTGATGTAGCCAACCGTGTTAGTGTTACATAAAAAAAAAATTAGTTGTCTGTAAAGTCGGCTTACGGAGGATAGTTTTACGTGATAACTACATAACAACGTCCTTTTAATTTCTGCTGCCCTGGTACTTTAGAACCAGAGAGATAAATGTGTACAAGCCTACGCTTGGGCCGATTGTGCCTCTCTATCGCTTGTTACGCGCTCTCGCTTGCACACACAGGCTCAGATGGAACGTGAGTTTTTCGTGCGTGCAGCCGGTGTTCATCAATTTATAAGACGTGACGTTATCACGTCAAAACCGGCCAAGTGCGAGTCGAACTCGCGCACCGAGGGTTACGACTTCCGTATCGCTAACGCCACTCACGCCATCTAGATGGCGTGTTATGAAATGCTTCATATCAGTTAAATGTCATGATTAGTTAAAATGCTTCATAATCTATTCGGTAGATGGCGCGCGCGCATACACTTTTTGGTTTCTTCTATGGGAACCCCCGTGAATTTTTTACTTTTTCTTATTTTTATTATTTGTTGTTACTTCGGCCATAATAGTAACACATATTCTGTGAAAATTTCAACGGGCTAACTATTACGATTCAAGAGATACATCCCTCGGACAGACAGACGGACGGACGGACAGGCAGACGGACGGACGGACAGACAGACAGACGGCGTAGGCTTAGTAATAGGGTCCCGTACCGGATACGGAACCCTAAAAACATGTGCATACATGCATAGCGTCACGCCTGTTTCCCAAAGGGATGGGCAGTAAAAAGAGACAACGGATATCCACGAGTCACGATTCTGACAGACCTTTCCGCCTCCTCCACTCGCACGCATAAAAGTCCAGTTTGTCTATTATATATTATAACATACGATAGTCTATGGTGGCGGCTATGACAGATCACGTGACTCCAGTTATATATTCTTCCATCGATTCCTCATATCTTCACGCGGCGCTACAAATGAGGTGGCGTTGCGCTTGGGGCATCCACAATGTTATAACAACTGGGACAAGTGTTTCTTATTTTTAGTCAATTATACACAGTCCAGTACTCGATGCCTGATTTTTAGGTTTCCGTATCCGTACTAAGCCTATAACGCCTCTCTGTCCGTCTGTCTGTCTGTCTGTTCGTCCGTCCGTCCGATGGCTATGTCATGGCTGTGTCTTTGGAACCTTAATAGGTAGCCGGTTGAAATTTCATAGAATATGTATGATTTTGGCGGATATAACTACAAATAATAAACAAATCTGGCCTACTTCATTCAAAGCCTTGCCATCCAGCGGGGTAATGCCGCAAGTGTTCTAGCAAAATTTTAAATCGGCCCTTTTGATAGTTATTTTAATGTTTGTAAGGTAGGTTTTAATTTTTTTTTTTTTTTTTTTATGGAACCTGACTTGGTTGGCTACATCACCTACAACATCCGTGATGACAGCCCATAACACAGGGTGAACTAGGTGCCGTGTCAGTGCTTCCCTTCATTTCATGTCGGCTACACTAAACTGGACGGAAAACACGAACTATTTACATAGCCGTTTCGACCGACGTTTCGTTCAGTGCGGTGGTACCAACCCGGCCGGGATAAACCCTACCACCTAGTAAGGTAAGAAGGGAAGGGGCCTACAGTTTAACGTGGCATCCGAACCACGGTCAGCCTCCAACGGTCGAGCGGTCACCCATCCAAACACTGACCGCGCTCAGCGTTGCTTAATAACAGTTGACTAACCAACCGCGCCACTGAGCTACCGAGGCTGACGAATTTTCTTATCCCTTAGTCGACTTTTACGACATGCGACGGGGAGAGATGCAGTGGGGCTATTCTTTTTAAGTACCGACCCCACACGGTACAAGTTAGTTATTAGTTATTAGTATTACTTTTTTATATTTTATGAAAATAAATGGAATTTCCTGATAATATAATGAAAAAATACATTTTTCACATTAAATTTTTTTTTTTCATTATATTATCAGGAAATTCCATTTATTTTTTTTTCCATTTATTTAAATACCCCACACAAGAAACGTGCTTTTTAAACTTTTTTTGTGGTACGGAAACCTCGGTGCACGAGTGAGACTCGCACTTGGCCGATTTTATTATTTTATGTCTGTGCGCGAGTTTCTCTTGCGTTTATGAACTTAATAATAATAATTGATGGGATTAAACCTTAATTGCTTAATCTCTATACTCGCATAAAAATGGGAGAAACAAAATAAAATTGTATTAACTTAAATTATTCCACTGCGGAACAAGTAGGTATATCACGTTAGTCATAATAACACATTTCCGTGTAAATGTCGTAGCTCAGTGGTGCAGACAGTCGACTGTCGCTATTGATTGTTAAGCAACGCTGGGCCGGTCGGTACTTGGATGGGCGACCGCTCGACCATTGGAGGCTGACCGTGGTTCGGATTCCACGTAAAACTGTAGGTCCCTTCCCTCCTTACCTTACTAGGTGGTAGGGTTCAACCCGCCCGGGCTGGTACCACCGCACTGAACGAAACGTCGGTCGAAACGGCTATGTAAATAGTTAGTGTTTTCCGTCCAATTCAGTGTATCCGGCACGACCGAAGGGAAGCACTGACATGGCATCTAGTTCACCCGGTGTTATGGGCTAACATCACGGATGCTGTAGGTGAGGTAGCCAAACGGGTCAGTTTCCATAAAAAAAAATTTTACCTGCTAGCAATTGCGGTTTAAAAGTACAGCGCAATATAATATGTATGTGGTAGGATCCCGTGCAGAACCTTACTAGTATGGACACCCTAGCAATATGCCCAAGTAAAAACAAAACGTATAAAGTAAAAGCATAAATGTAGATAGATACGACTAAGAACATACGACTAAGAATAAGTGAAAACGATTTTATATATGTCTTTTTATGGAATATATACGTACTTATTTCTAGTCTCATTTACGACATAAAGAACAAAATTAGAATTTATTTATTACTAGCTTTTGCCTAGGGCGCCGCTCGCGTGAAATTCGTATTTAAAAAGAAGAAAGTAAGCCCGCTACCTTAGTACCTTTATTTCGGCGCGCGAAACAATTCGGTTTGCATGAGAGCAACACCTTAGGGCAGTGATTCGCAAACTGGGTGCCGCGGCACCCCGGGGTGCCGCGAACCTACGCCAGGGGTGCCGCGAAAAAGTGGACATTATTTGACCGAGCGAGCGCGAAGCGCGAGCGAAGCGTCTCCGTTTCAGCTTGGGCAAAAATGCGTACGTATGTCCGGATGTCCGGTTGTTTCTCAACAAGTTTTTTGTAATTTTTCAAAATCGCTGAGCCATGGGGGTTGAGGTGCGCCGGTGAACATTTATTCAGTTTTAAGCTATGCAAAAACAGACTCGCGAGGTCTACAGCTCACAGAGCCACTCACTAGTAGTAAATAATTAAATTAAAAATAAGTATAAAAGTAATGTACCTACCTACATACTTAATCGAAATAATAATGAAACATTTACATTTTGATGCGTAACTTTTATGCATCGCAAAATTGTGTTTTTTATTCCTTTCGAAAATATTGCTTGATTTACATATTTGCATGCTTCGTTTATCACAGTTCAGATATGATGCCTATGAAAGACACCAACCGAATATTGAAGCGGTGTGCCGCACAATTTCTTGAACGGGTTAAGGGCGCCGTCAGCTAAAAAAGTTTGAGAACCACTGCTTAGGGTAACCGGAACTAAAATTTATGTAGCCTATCCTGTCTCTATAATCAAATGTGCTTGTACTAAGTTTTATCGAATTCAAATGATCGGTTTAAGAGTTATGGAGGAACATACATAAATACAGAAAATATTTATAAAAAATCGTCAATTTAGTTTTAGTATCATACATAGAGTCTACAAACTCAGTATCTCGGTTTAAGAGTTATGGAGGAATTGGGTCCATGCGTGAATGGGCACCTATCAGGCCGGCATGGCATTCGCAACCCCCGCATGCGTGCGAATGTACATGGGCGTCGCAAGACATCTTATGGGTGGCTCGGCGCCACATGTCGCGCTTACTATTAAAAAATAAAAAATAATACATACATACAGAAAATATTTCTAAAAATCGTAAATTTAATTTTAGTATCATACTTAGAGTCTAAATATCAGCAATGAGCAATATCTCATAAAACAAAGTAACTTTCTCCATGACCATCCCTTACAGATTTATTATTAGTATTGATGTAAAGAGTGTCAGGTGAAGCCTACATATTATGGCCGTTTTCTGGTATCTCTTATGTAGTAGGCGCTCATATCTGAGAAAGGAATTGCTGAAAGTCTACTAGGATTTATTAGTTTAAATGTTTAATGATTTAATTTGAAACCCACAGCATGCTTTTCTTCAACGAAATGGCGGAAAAATTGTGCTGTTAAATTAAATTCTTCGAGAAACACACACACACATACAACAGAGCAAAAAACGAACAAAAAAACCTTTAAAAAAAACACGTTTCTTGGACGCACAATTTTTTTTCACATATTTTTTTTGTATTATTTACACTAAAACACAATTTATTTATTTATTTATTTATTCTTAAGGCGGTGACAAACGCCAAATACGCAAAACATGCAAAAAGTGCGACAAAGAAGGTCCAAAACTGACCAATTGACACACATTCAGAAAATTAAAAAAATACCAACCTATATTTTGGTTCCTTACCAACAAAGTGCATTGCTGGTTTTTTTAATAATGAGTAAAAGTAAGTAATAAACATAAAATTAAAAATATATAAAAAAAACATGAATTTTTGAAAATCTGAGTATGTGTGTATTATTACAATTTTACAATACCACCGATTCAAAGGTCACAAAGCTCTGAGAAAACTCTATTCAATTTGTTTTATTATTTTATCCACGAAAGGAGATAAAAATAAAAAACAAAAAACGCCTACATGAAATTATTGACGTAATTCTTCAGTCGGAAGGGTACAATTTTTGCCTTCGTCAATTTAGCAGGCACTTCAATACTAGATACAATTTTAGTTCCGGGCTCGCTTGCTCGCTCGCTCGTCGGTCGTCATTTCTGTCTTCTGTGTTTGGATCGAATGGAAAAAAGATAGGTAGGTTAGGTATATTTGTACCGTGTGGGATGGTAATTTAAAATAATAGCCCCACTGCATCTCTCCCCGTGCATGTCGTAAAAGGCGACTGAGGGATTTTTTTATGTAAACTGACACAGTTTGCTATATCACCTATAACATCCGTGATGTCAGCCCATAACACCGGGTGAACTTAGGTGCCATGTCAGTGCTTCCCTTTGGTCGTGCCGGCTACACTAAACTGGACGGAAAATACAAACTATTTCGGGATATGACTCCCTTCTTTTTTTCCGTCCAGTTCAGTGAAGCCGGTACGACCGAAGAAAAGCACTGACATAGCACCTACTTCACCAGTTGTTACGAGCTGACATCTCGGATGTTGTATTGTAGGTGATGTTGCCACCGTGTCATTTTCCGTACCAGTATACAGTACGACCGTATCAGTAATATCTCTCTTCTGTGGTATCTATCAGTATACGCTCCGGTACGTAACTTGACGGGGCGTTATACGCATGGCTTTCGTTGGTATAACCACAGAATAACTAATAGGTACTGTGGTATAACGCTGTCTGCGCTTGAGATGCAAGACTATAGAACCGTGCCTAAATAAAAGTAGCCTAGCAACAGCGGCGCGCTGCGGAGCGGGGGCGGCGGCGGCGGCGGCACTGTGGTGGCGCGGAGCGGAGACGACGCGGCGGCGCGGCGCCTCCCGCGCCTCCACCGCGCCGCCGCCGCCGCCTCCGCCGCCGCCGCCGCCGTGCTGCCGCCGCCGCCGTGCTGCCTCCGCACCGCACGCTGCTACTGAGTTACCGCACCGCACCGCACCCCACCGCACCGTGCCATGCTGCCGCCGCGCGCGCCGCGCGCGCCGGCCGGTACCTATGTTGCTATGATATTTGCCATACATACCTAAATGCCTATCTACCTATTACCTACCTACCTATTTTTATTTTAGTTTTCATCGATAGTCTATTTAGAGGTTTATAAAAAGTGGTAAGTACATGAACTAAAATAATTTGGAAAAAATTACAATAAAATGTTATTTAGGTAAAATAATAAAAAATAAAAAATTAGAATCACGCATCAGTTACATAAGCCACAATCATTTTAATAATTAAAATAATAAAAAAGCAAAAAAAAATAAACATACGAAAGTGGGATTCGAACCCCGAACCATCAACTCTTTAGGCTGATAGCGACAAACTACGCTAAATGTGACTTGAACGTGCGAAGCGAAATTAGCAGTCGCATGGTACATTATGTAGAATTCCCGAATGCTCAAGGTCGTTGGCGTTTGTCACGGCCTTAAGAGAACCAACAGTTTGTACATAAAAAGATAACAATATAAGTTTAAGCAGCGTATAAAACCAGTTAGAGGTTTTCTTAATTATGTACTCGTATGTACATAAAGAATATGATTATGTTAATGGCTGTAAGTTTTCTTTAATAAATAAATAAATACATAAATAAGGGATATGTTCACTGTTATTTTATTGTCAATAGTACCTACCTACATACGCGGGCCAATTAATTTAAAATTCGCAATAATGACTTGCAAAATAATTTATTATGGTCCCTCTATACCAGGGTTCTCCAAACTGTTTTACAGGCGGGCCACATTGACTTATCAAAAAATATTGGCGGGCCAGAATCAAACGTAATATTTTTTTCCATATAAAATTGAAACTCAAAATGTGTAGGTATTTTCATTGAATAGTGTTTAGTATAATAATGAGAAAAATAAAACAATTTTATAAAAAATTAATGTTTATTAATGTGACACATGCAGAGTTGTCGATCGACAAATTATTATCTTTAATTACTGGGGTCGAATTTTGTAGTACCTGTTATTAAAAGAGACCGTAAATATTCATCAGAGAGCCTTGTGCGGCGCGGCGGCGGCGTTGCGCCGCTATCCGACAGACCGAATAGCACTGGTGCCATTGGTGCTAAGTTTACTCTAGTTAAGAGACTCTACCTAGAGTCTAGGTAAGCTGCTCGCCCATGCACAATTTAGGATGAATTAAAAATAAATGTTTAGGCCACAAACGTGGCGCGGCCCGGATGAAGTGGCGACGCGGGCCGTAGTTTGGAGTCCCCTGCTCTATACCATACCTCAAGAACGTTAGAAGAGGTAGGGACGTAGGACTGTCCAATGCATATATGAGAACCAGCGTCGCCGAGCTCCGCGGGTAGCGGAGGGGACGGCGCGCGCTCTGATTGGGTGGTATCGGGTGGGGGAAGGTTGACGCTATGTGGCCAGCGGGCGACCGACGAATGTTATTGGTTACGTTTTAACTAATATCGTGTTACGCTGGCGCGGGGAAGGTCCGACGTCCCTACCTCTTCTAACGTTCTTGCCATACCTACTAGGTCGATATACTCGACAATGGGAAAGCGGCGAGACCGACAACAGACAACTCGAGAAGATAATTATTTCGAGTGTCCGTCGACGCGGCGGCGGCGGCGGCGGCGGGCGGCGCGGGGGAGGCGGGCGGCGCGGTGGCGGCGCGGCGGCAGAACAACGACTCCAGAGTTAGCTGTATGAGCTTCCAGCATCTTTTATGCAACGACTAGCTTTTGCCCGCGGCTTCGCTCGCAGTAGACTCAGTTTAAGGCTCTGTCAACCCGTATTCACCCGTACTCCTCTTTCAAGGCGCCGCTTTCGCTGGTTGGAGTAAGATGCAACACAATCAATCAATAAAAAATTAGGTTTGAATTTTTTTATTCCAAAACTTCGTAACGAAACAAAAAATTAAAAAGCTACGGACTTAGATATACTTATGTATATTCAACAAATGATTTATTTCTATCGAGCGAAGTTAATCAAATCGTGTTTTCAAAAAGCTGTCGATCTGCGCTGATAGATGAAGTTTTACATATTATATTAAAACTGAATCTGTCAGGTAAGTAATATTGGCGGTACACTTCTTGAAATTCGAGTCAGACGTAGTCTCACATCACCTTAATAGCAAATTCGAGTTAAACGCAAATATTATAATAATAAACGATCTTCGCTTCTTTTATATTCTCTCTCTCTCTCTCTCTCTCTCTCTCTCTCTCTCTCTCTCTCTCTCTCTCTCTCTCTCTCTCTCTCTCTCTCTCTCTCTCTCTCTCTCTCTCTCTCTCTCTCTCTCTCTCTCTCTCTCTCTCTCTCTCTCTCTCTCTCTCTCTCTCTCTCTCTCTCTCTCCCGTCCAGAGATAGAGATAGAGAAATGATTGAAATGATTTATTTTTTCGTCACACAACAACTCAAATAATTACAAACATATATAAACACACATAACATAACATGTGACGAAAAGGGAGCCCTCACTATCCGAGACAGCGAAGCTGATTTTCAGGGGCTCCCCTTCCAACCAAGGACAAAACTAAAAACAAACAAACAACAATGACAATAGAATAGAATAGAAATAGAAATATCCTTTATGGAATTAAGCGTTATTATAATAAATTTGGAGGCGCAAATAAGACTCAAAAGGTCAACTTTGAACGAAATTATTGAGCTATTGGTAAAGATAAAAAATCTGTAATAAATATATGTTATGTATTGATCTTTAATTAACAAACATAGCGAAAAAATATATATTTTACTACTTTGGAAAGGTGTTAAATAAATCTCCAAAAAATAACGAAGAAAATTGTACTTTCAAATTAAAATTATCATGAAAAACATCAATTGTTTCAATACAAGACCCTCATAGAAATATAGTTAATATTTTTCCCTACAATCATAGCGAAAAAAAATTTGTTTTCCATCTTTCCAACACGTGAAATTTAATATAGTATAGTGTGATTTTCGCGCAAACGTTCTTCGTCGGCGCGACGTATCAGCCACCGCACGAGTAGAACGAATATCGTACCTATTACATTTGCATACGGTTCGTGTTTCAATCATCAGTGCTCGGGTAGCACGGTTTGAGTCTTATTACTTTTTTAATTTAAAACAATTGTATAAGGTAGCAACAAAAGAATAAGAATGAAAGAAACTTAATACTAACGAAAGTTAATTCTGGTGGTTCTGAAGTGAGGCACGTTCCCATATTACCTTACTATAATAGGTGGTAGGGTTTATCCTGGCCGGGTTGATACCACCGCACTGAATGAAACATCGGTCGAAACGGCTATGTAAATAGTTCGTGTTTTCCGTCCAGTTCAGTGTAGCCGACATGAAATGAAGGGAAGCACTGACACGGCGCCTAGTTCACCCGGTGTTATGGGCTGACATCACGGATGTTGTAGGTGATGTAGCTAACCGTGTCAGTTTCCACAAGAAAAAAAAAATAACGACGCCCATGGACACTTGATCGTATGCGCTGGTTGAGGTGAGATGGATTTAATTGTATCAATTGGTGTTTGAAGTTTAAAAAAAAATGCCCTATCCACTAACAGATTTGTTTATGTTCCACGGTCAACTCCTACGCAGGTCCGTATAGGTACAGTTACGGGCCCCTGGCTACACGTGATCTGTGAAGACCGGCGTAGAGTAGCTTCTCGTTCCTAGACGCATTGATTGCGCGGCTTCGCTCGCGGTAGTTCTTGAATTGTTAGATAGAAAAAACTTTATTGCTCCATGAAAATTGTTTTTATGGATGGCGCGACATGTGGCATCGTTTCTTTCATCTAAAAGTAGGTGTCCAACGATGCCCATGGACATTCTGTGATGCACGAGGATTGCGAATGCCATGCCGGCCTGACAGGAGCCTTTCCACGCCCCTTTTGAAAAACCTCCTTTTCCGTGCGATGTTCACTGTTTACTACCGCGTGGTCTACAAGCATAATTATATTCTTAACATATTCTCCCAGTGGGCCGTTTTAACTATACAGTAACTCAATTAAAACACAATTTCTCTCTGCATCGTTGCGTTGTCAGCAATAAATCAATCATAGAGATTAACTTTGACACATGTCAACACCAGCAACAGGCCGAACTGGTCGAGTTAAAAAGCTAAATTATTAGAAAGTGTTAAGATAACTGCTCCGTTTAGTTAAATGCTCAATATTTTAATTTTTCACGTGGGCGACACGCCTTGTGCTGTTGCAACACTTTTGAGCCGTAGAAACAATTGGAATGTTAACAGAGTTTTTGAGAGTACGATGGTTGGATGAATGAATACCTAATTTTATTATTTTAATTTATTGATTTGAAATTAGTACAACTAGAGGGCCTGGTCCACAAACTTAAAGTCTAAGAGCTATGGAAAGAGCAATGCTCGGCATTTCTTTGACCGATAAAATTCGTAACGACGTGATACGTCAAAGAACTAAGGTAGTCGACATTGCTAAGAAAATAAGCAAGCTGAAGTGACAGTGGGCTGGGCACATCTGTCGTAGACCCGACAACCGATGGGGTGGACGGGTGCTCGAATGGAGGCCACGTACAAGCAAACGTAGCGTGGGACGCCCCCCGGCTAGGTGGACAGATGACCTTAAAAAAGGTAGCTGGGAGTGGGTGGATGAGAAGAGCGGAAGACCGCCTGTGGTGGCGTGCCTTGGGAGAGGCCTATGCCCAGCAGTGGACCGATACAGGCTAATGATGATGACAACTAGTTTGGGGCAGAAATCAAATCATGGTATGGAAGTAATAAAATATAATAAAATTGTAATATAGGTAATATAATATAGTAATAATATAATATAATAAGTTTATAAATAAAAGTCAGTTTAATCAGCGTTTTTGGAAATTCATCACCCAAGGTGCAAAATAAGGCACTAAAGTTTGCATGGGAAGTGCGTCATTTTTTTAAGTTAGAATTATGAAATTTGTGCTTACTTATATTTATTTTTTTTTTTTTTTTTATGGAACCTGACACGGTTGGCTACATCACCTACAACATCCGTGATGTCAGCCCATAACACAGGGTGAACTAGGTGCCATGTCAGTGCTTCCCTTCATTTCATGTCGGCTACACTAAACTGGACGGAAAACACGAACTATTTACATAGCCGTTTCGACCGACGTTTCGTTCAGTGCGGTGGTACCAACCCGGCCGGGATAAACCCTACCACCTAGTAAGGTAAGAAGGGAAGGGACCTACAGTTTAACGTGGAATCCGAACCACGGTCAGCCTCCAACGGTCGAGCGGTCACCCATCCAATCACTGACCGCGCTCAGCGTTGCTTAATAACAGTTGACTAACCAACCGCGCCACTGAGCTACCGAGGCTGACGAATTTTCGTATCCCTTAGTCGACTTTTACGACATGCGACGGGGAGAGATGCAGTGGGGCTATTCTTTTTAAGTACCGACCCCACACGGTCCGATGCCACACGGTTATATGCTTCTGTTTATAAATAAAAATCAGTTGTATCAGAGTTTTGGGAAATTAATCCACAAATAGGAAGGGAGGGAGAGAGGCAGGGACGGAGGGAGATAGGAAGGGAGAGATGGAGGGTCGGAGTGAGATAGGGAGGGAGAGAGAGAGAGAGAGGGAGAGAGAGAATATATTGCCGCGGGCAAAAAGTTAGTACTCCATAAAAAACCTACACATTGACAAGGAATCCGAACCCTGGAAGAACTCGAGTTAAATTTAAATTATTCCTTATATTACATTCATTTTTACGCGCTATAAATTTGCACGTGCATTAATAAAACACACGACGACTTAGAAATTAATTACTTACGTTAAAAAAATCATCATCATCAATAGTACATTATAGAAGTAAAATCCGTTTTGAAAAGTTTGACATTCGTCCGGCCAATGGCGGACGCAAATGGAACGGCCGCGTAATCCAATTGGTCTAAAGTTCAGCGCCAAATTTAAACTCGCTCGCGCGCGTTCGAAATTCGAAATGCGCGCCGCGACGACACAAAAGGAATGTCTACACAAGCCACTCGTGTCACTTTTTATTATCTAGAATAGAATACGAATTGCTATTAGGCACTGATTACACACTGTTCTTAGGGGTCCGCACATCAAAAGAGGAAAAAAAACACCGGCCAAGTGCGAGTAGAACTCGCGCTCCGAGGGTTCCGTATCGCCATGTCATGGTCAGCGCGACTCGCGCCATCTATGGCGTGTTCATGAAATGCTTCATATTAGTTCAAATTCATGATTAGTTAAAATGCTTCATTTTTGTTTTTAATGGAAACTGACACGGTTGGCTACATCACATACAACATCCGTGATGTCAGCTCATAACACCGGGTGAGCTATGTGCCATGTCAGTGCTTCCCTTCATTTCATAGTCTTTTCGGTAGATGGCGCGCATACACTTTTTATTGTTTCTTCTATGGGAACCCCGAGATTTTTTTAATATTTCTTAATTTTATTATTTGTTGTTATATCGGCAATAATAAATAACACATATTCTGTGAAAATTTCAACGGGCTAGCTACCTATTACGGTTCAAGAGATACCGCCCTCGGACAGAGAGACAGACGGCGTAGGCTTAGCTTAGTAATGGGATCCCGTACCGGATACGGAACTCTAAAAACGGAACCATATAGGATCACTCTTGCGTCTGTGTGTCTGTCCGTCTGTCACAGCTTATTTTCTCCGAACCTATTGGACCAAATAAGTTGAAATTCGGTACGTATGTCGAGTTTGATGACTCAATCACGGATGTATAGCGTAAATGAACGAATGTCGATTTTGGGCGTAAGTTTTGCGGGACAAATTATAGATTAAAAAAATCCTTTTTTTTTTAAATCATGTGGCATATCGTCGTTTTAAAATGCACACCCAAGCGAAAATCCTCACGGAAAAAAGTAGTATGGTGCGGATCCACGCAAGTTCGACTCGCTTTTTTATTTAACCGACTGACTTCTTTAAAAAAAAAAAAGGTTATCAATCTTAGGCCCACTTGCACCAACACGAATTTAACGATATAAACCAGTTTAACTCGTTAAGCTAGTACCCGTTGACTGTAGGAGCCGCGTTTAAATCCATAACTCGCTACTTAACTCTAAATTCGTGTTGGCGCAATTGGGCCATTAAGTCTATGTCGGCTTCTAAACAGGTGTGCAAAATTTCATAAGCGTATGTACTTTTTTTTATTTTTTTTTATGGAAACTGACACGGTTGGCTACACATCACCTACAACGTCCGTGATGTCAGCCCATAACACCGGGTGAACTAGGTGCCATGTCAGTGCTTCCCCCTTTGATCGTGCCGGCTACACACTGAACTGGTCGGAAAACACAAACTATTTACATAGCCCTTTCGACCGACGTTTCATTCAGTGCGGTGGTATCAACCCGGGCGGGTTAAACCCTACCACCAAGTAAGATTAGGAGGGAAGGGACCTACAGTTTTACGAGGAATCCGAACCTCGGTCAGCCTCCAACGGTCAGCGGTCACCCATCCAAGTACTGACCGCACCCAGCGTTGCTTAACATTCAATAGCGACAGTTGACTGTCTGCACCACTAAGCTATCGAGGCTGACATGCATGTTTGTCCATGAATTTCTCGGAAACTAGGAATCGAATTGCCATAATTTTTTGTATTGGACTAAGTAGGTATCTTTTTAGGGAATAGTGCAAGTTTAATCAAAATCGGTTTATTAGTTTTTAAGATATGGGACTGTATAAGTGTATAGCCAATCACTGGAAAAATACGTCATCGTTTAACGCCCAATTCTACGCAGAACTTGATATGTGATTTTTCTAAAAAGAGTGAAATAAATAAAAACTGTTGCACCGACTTCAAAAAACAACTAGAAATAATATTTGGATTCCTATTCGGACCGTTGAGTTAAAGGCGGTACAAAAGCACACCTGAAAATTGATAGATGGACCCCTTTTGTGCTTTTGTACCACCTTCAACTTAAGTGTCCGAATATGAATATACATAAATATAATTTAACACTTTTAAGTTCTAGTTGTTTTTTGAAGTCGGTGCAATGTTTTTTAAAACAGTTTTTTTCTCGTTAGGACTTTCGCCGTATTACGACTCCATGGCCCAAAGTTGGGATTGTAGGTACTAGGTATGTTCACAGCGAAACGTAAGTTAGCGTAACCCATTTTCCATTCAAATTACCTCCAGTCCTCCATTCGAATCAATATCCGCCTTCCCACACACGTCATCAATTCATTAGATGTAATGCCAGTCCGGCGATCACAAACGACCCACAATTTGCCGTCCTCGACCCTCGACAGATGACACTGAAAGTTAAAGCATCTTAACTATTTAATTACAGCCCGTGCATGGAGATTAATACTCTGAAGAGTGCCGCTGTCAAACATTATTGGTCGGCACGCAGTCAATTTGTATCTGTCAGAAGGTATACTTACTAATTTATGTAGTACTAGCTTTTGCCCGCGGCTTCCCTCGCGTGAAATTCGTATTGAAAAAGAAGAAAGTAAGTAAGCCCGCTACC
Source organism: Nematopogon swammerdamellus (assembly GCA_946902875.1). Lineage (NCBI taxonomy): Eukaryota > Metazoa > Arthropoda > Insecta > Lepidoptera > Adelidae > Nematopogon > Nematopogon swammerdamellus. The sequence continues at coordinate 13,447,937 of OX336348.1, read as the reverse complement.
GTATTTTTATTTGGGCGCGCGGAGCAATTCGGTTTTTTATGAGACCCACCCACATCTTAGCGTAACCGGAACTGAATTTTAATTTTAGCCTATCATGTGTACCGTATAGTTAAATGTGCTTGTACTAAGTTTCATGGAATTCGGATGATCGGTTTAAGAGTTATGGAGGAACATACATACATACAGAAAATATTTCTAAAAATCGTCGATTTAGTTTTAGTATCATACATAGAGTCTACAAACGCAATACGAGTTTGTGGGCTTTGCTGTAGAGACTCTTGGGGCATGGAGCTCGGACGCGATCAGGTTTTCCAAGAAATTTGAAAAACTACTCATTGACGCGTCTGGAGACCGCCGCCGTGCCCGGGCGCATTTCAACCAGCGGATCAGCATGGCGATCCAGAGGGGGAACGCCGCTTCAGTCATGGGAACCATGCTATGGACGACTATTTTTTTTATTTATAGTTAGATTTATTTTTATAGTCAATTGATTTATTTTTAGGTCTAGATTTAATTATTTTTAAGTTGATCCTGCTTCTAGATTTCAATTTCCATAAATTACGGCTCATATTACTCGTATTATAACAAGCGATTGGCGTATGGGGTCACACCTCAGGTTATCGTAAGTGTGCTGACGTACTGTGCTAGCTACTGTCAGATTGCGTTAAGTTGGCACTTGCCAACAGCTGTCGTGTGAAAATAGAGTGGGTGAATGTAATAATTTTAAAAGATTTATATCCTTCCTTTACCTTTAATAAAATCCAACGTCTGCATTCTGTCTGTATGTATGTATGTATGTATTTCTGTCTGTCCGCTTATAACTCGAGAACCACTGAACCGATTTTAATAAAAAAAATTATACGGATAGCTTGATTCTTCCCATCAACTATAGGCTACTTACTATCACGCTAAATGGCTTATGAGGTTAGCAATGAAGTGAAATATGAGAGCGGGCGGAGCCGCGGGAACAGCTAGTATTATCATAAAATAGAACAAATATTTTGTAAATAAAAATAATTTATTATTCATAAAATAGAGATAAATTTTACACTAGATTAACTTACTAAAACTTAATATTGTCATTACTTTTTATATAAAAAATAAATTAATTAATTAAGACTAAAAATTAATTAAAGATTTATATATATATATTGTATACAATAAATTCAATACATTATTATACGTCTTATATTTCGAAGTTTATAAGTCGTCGTCAGAAAACAAAATATAATATATTTACAAGTTCGATGTGTGAAATGACATACTATTGAGATTTGACACATGACACTCGTAAATATAGTACATTTTGTTCTCTGACGACTTATAAAGGTCGAAATATAAGATGTAAATATATGTATTTTTCAATTTATTGTGTACAAAATATATATAAAAAAAATATATATAATTATGAAAGGGCTTAAGTTTAAACGTCTTTGTTATCGAGTGATGTTCATCAAATCGGTTTTTTTGATGGGTTAGATACAAATTTTGGTTTTGTTTTATCTTAATTTAAATTGTCATGTTTTATTTTAAATATGAATTTTGTTTACTTTTAGATAGTTATTTAATAAAACTCTGTGACTTAATTTATTGTTTGATCAGTAATTTATTTTAAAATGTTGTCTATATTAGATAAGCGAACAATGACTACGTAACACTGTCGGCAAGCTGCCTCTGCGAGACAGAATTTAAAATGTTGTCTATATTAGATAAGCGAACAATGACTACGTAACACTGTCGGCAAGCTGCCTCTGCGAGACACAATTTAAAATGTTGTCTATATTAGATAAGCGAACAATGACTACGTAACACTGTCGGCAAGCTGCCTCTGCGAGACACAATTTAAAATGTTGTCTATATTAGATAAGCGAACAATGACTACGTAACACTGTCGGCAAGCTGCGTCTGCGAGACACAATTTATAATGTTGTCTATATTAGATAAGCGAACAATGACTACGTAACACTGTCGGCAAGCTGCCTCTGCGAGACACAATTTAAAATGTTGTCTATATTAGATAAGCGAACAATGACTACGTAACACTGTCGGCAAGCTGCCTCTGCGAGACAGAATTTAAAATGTTGTCTATATTAGATAAGCGAACAATGACTACGTAACACTTTCGGCAAGCTGCCTCTGCGAGACACAATTTAAAATGTTGTCTATATTAGATAAGCGAACAATGACTACGTAACACTGTCGGCAAGCTGCCTCTGCGAGACACAATTTATAATGTTGTCTATATTAGATAAGCGAACAATGACTACGTAACACTGTCGGCAAGCTGCCTCTGCGAGACACAATTTAAAATGTTGTCTATATTAGATAAGCGAACAATGACTACGTAACACTGTCGGCAAGCTGCCTCTGCGAGACACAATTTAAAATGTTGTCTATATTAGATAAGCGAACAATGACTACGTAACACTGTCGGCAAGCTGCCTCTGCGAGACACAATTTTCTGGTGCAGCGCCTCTTAAAAAAAAAATCGTATTATGTCATAATGTAATAAAATAAATTTGAAATTTAATATATTTACCTAAAGTGTTTTACAAGAAGAAAAAGTGCGAGCAATTTCAATATTATTTCTCCGAAATCACAAAGAAATATGTTTGTAATTAATCATTTTGCTTACGCCTTAAGACGAGACGGAAGTTAACTTTCTCCATGCAAAATCGTCTTTCGGCATTTATGTATTAAATTTTTTTAAATGTTTTATTTATAACATAAGTATAAGTTAATTTTTAGTTTTTAGTATAGTTTTTTTATTAGTTATATTTGTAGGTAAATTTTATTTGATAGGTAGTGATAGTTTATTTAATAATTTTAATTTTAAATAATAATAAATATATATGTAATAGACTATTTTTTCCTCAATAAAGATTCCATACTCTTAAAAAAATCTTATCCGATTTTTAATATATTTTTTTTCTTGTAATAGGGACAGCCCATCTACGTTCATGTCTTTGTAGTTTTTGTTTAGATGAAATATACAACACCGGAGTTAAAAAATTTAATTTCGACCGAAAAAAATTGATTTTTTTTTATTTTTTAAGTCATTAATCTTTATTGAGTCCTCATCACTTTAGATATTCAAAAAATATTGTTTATTAATGTCCTTATTATTAGGTACCTATCCCGTTTTTTTCACAGAACCAAGAAAATACGCGGGAAATAGATTGAACGCAAAAAAGTGAGTTTTTGCGCTCGTCGGTAATATAAAACATACATAATTTTCGTCAAAAACCTAGGGTGTTACCAGAAACTAATTACAATGTTCTTGCTTATTACCTATGCACGGTGTTGCAACCCCAACCGTAAAACTACGGTGACTCTGTACGTGAAATAGAACAACTTTTGTTTTACGACTTTTTTATTAGAAGAAAAAAAAAATTTTTTTCTCCATACATTTTGAATAATTTTTATAATTACCTACCTACATGGTAGGTAATTATTTAAAATTTGTATTGTATGGACAAAATAATTTGTTTTTGTTTAAAAAAAAAATTTTTTTTCACAGAAGTTGTTTAGTTTCACATATAGAATAACCCCCTTAAATGTCAGTTAAAAATATTACGGGGGCAACTGCACACCGTGTATAAGGTCGTTCATTAGTAGGTAACTTTACGCTAAGGGGTGTATGTGTATCAGATAATGATCACGTTCCCATACCCATTCTTTTACGATATAAAAAACCTACTCTAAACCTACTAAATTATTAAATAAAATAACCTACTTATTAAGGTGAAATAAGCGCACTTCACGTATTAACGTGAAGTGTGCGTATTCCACCTTAATAGGTAGGTTTTTTACATCTTAAAAAAAATTGGTATGGGAACGTGATCAGTATCTGATACACATACACGCCTTAGGGTAGCGTTACCTACTATTGAAAAACCGCACGCAAATGCACGTACATTACTGTCAATTTGATTCGAGCGCTGCCGACGTATTCGATTTGAATTAGGAATGCAATTTTTCAACGCTGCTTCCTGTCCGTTCACACTTTTATATTTTTAGGGTTCCGTATCCGTCGTACGGGGCCCTATTACTAAGCCTACGCCGTCTGTCTGTCTATCTTTCCGTCTGTCCGAGGGCTGTATCTCTTGAACCATAATTGGTAACCAGTTGAAATTTTCACAGAATATGTGTTATTATGGCCGACATAACAACAAATATTAAAAATAAGAAAAAGTAAAAGAATCACGGGGTTCCCATACAAGAAACTAAAAAGTGTATGCGTGCCATCTACCGAAAAGAGTATGAAGCATTTTAACTAATACATAGATGGAGTAAGTGGTGCTGACCATGACATGGCGATACGGAACCCTCGGTGCGCGAGTTCGACTCGCCCTTGGCCGGTTTTTTTTTTTATTTTAAATGCAAGACTTATGGACTGTACATCTTTATATTATACCGTGTGGGGCCGGTACTGAAAAATAATAACACTACTGCATCTCTTCCCGTGCATGTCGTAAAAGGCGACTAAGGGATAAGGACAAGATGGCGTGCTAAAGGGCGATAGGCCAGCCACCTTTCACCTTAGCACGGTCCGTCCACCGAGTCGTGCAGTAGGCGGATCTTTGTGCCTTACTTGCTGCTTGATAGTTGTCTTATCCTGTATTTTTTTACTGAACGTGGCGGTCGGTGTGGTGCTGTAATTTACCCGAGTTCTTGCAGCACAACACCGATTACTCTGCTCATGTATGTACGTATGTAAAAGCGATAGAGGCTCAGGTCTCCGGTATGGCACTTACCTTCTCGGAGGTAATATTTGCTGGTCGGAGCATGTGCTTTGGCCCCTCTGACTCAGCCACCCATACCGGATTACATAAAAAAAAAAACTCGTTGCATATATGGACTATATTTTTAACCGACTTCTTCAAAAAAAGGAGATTATCAATTCGACCCGTATGTATGTAATATCGTTGGAATTGCACAATATTCGTATTCTGTTAGTCTATGTGGGCTTCTAAACAGGTGTGCCAAATTTTATAAGTGCATGTATTGTTTGTATGTATGTATGTTTGTCCACGAATTTCGAGATTTTCAGCAGAGGTTAAAAAAAAATATAAAATTAAAAAGTTTCTTGTATGGGGACCTCCCTTAATTTTTCACGTTTTATTAATTTTTTTTATTTGTTGTTATATCCGCCAAAATAACACATATTCTGTTAAACTTTCAACCGGCTAGGTGTAACGGTTCCAAAGATACAGCCATGCCATACTGATAGACGAACGAACAGACAGACAAGATAGAACGACAGACAGACAGATATACGTTGTAGACTTAGTAGTACGGGGTACCGAAACCTAAAAAGTTACAACTTACACCTCAGGATTGCCTATGTGTATGTATGTCACGAATGTATTTAGTTGAATGTCATTTCTTTATTATTTATTTTTTATTGTGTATTTTTATAATATAAAAAAAAATCTCACATTTAATTTTCCGCACTACCCATCTACCCTACTAACAATCCCAGGTATGACTGGCAGATAATGCCTTTAGGTTTTAAGTTCGCCTTTTGTCACTTTTGTGCAATAAAGTATATTTTCATTTTATCTCATTTCAAGAAGTTTCAAGTGTTCTAAAATGACAGCGATCAAAAAGTTAAAAAAAAAACCCCGACCCTTAAACGATCGACTCCGACGCTCGCTCACTAAATTCCCGCGCAGCTCCGAGTTTTTATATTTTATTTACTTAGAGGTCCCCCGACTCCTTTAAGTACGTAAATGGAAATTATTTAAGACTATAAGGGTCGGGGATTTTTTCAATTTGTAATTTAACTTATAATTCAAGCTTTTTTTTAAAAACCGCATGCAAATCGGTCCACTTTTTAAGATAATATTTTTTTTATTACTTAATTACTTGATTACAAACATAGCTAACAACCATCTCGATTAAACCACCTTTCTAATTAAAAAAAAGCCGCACCCAAATCGGTCCATCCGTTTGGGAGCTACGACACAGATTAAGTAATAGTGGCTACGATGCCACAGACAGGCACACACATACACACACACACGTTAAATAAACTTATAACACCCCTCCGTTTGGGTCGGGGGTTAAAAACATAACCATGTTTCGAAGTTTCCATTACTATGTTACGTATTTGTGAGTAGTCAGGACTACCAGACGCATTACTATGAACTTCAGATTGAACTGGTAGTCTTTTATTTTAACCAAACCGAGCGCCGATTAAACTCGTTTTAATTGATCTGATAGCGCCTGTAAGTGAGGCGTGATTCTGTTGAGCGGTTATTGAGATATATCAATTACTGCCTTCTTTTTATTTTTTTTCCGGAGGTTTGTTGAGTGGTTTTAGTGATGCCTACGGTAGGTGTGATGTAATGCGAGTGCTGTGACCGTGGGATGCCGTGGGTGAGTATATTTTATATTAGTGACAATTTACAGACAAGTTAAGGTGTGACAAGTAATAATTAATTAAGTTTGATTCGTTTTATAATTTTAATTGTTTATTTTATACATTTTTAATAAAATATTTCTATTTCTTTATTTAATAAAAAAAAGTTGGTAATTTATTTTTAAATATGATTATTAATAGTATTCTTTATTTCACATTTTCAAAATTTTCTATTAATTTTACATATATTATACAAGTATTAAAAATACAAAGTAATAAAAATACACAAAATTAATAAAAAAATTAAAAACGGTAATACCGCCGGCGGCGGGAGACAAGCCTCCAAGCACGCCGGCGGGTGCAGGCCGTGGCTACGGAGTTCTCCGAGACGACGCGAGGCAAGCTACGAGCGATAGGTGGTGGTACTAGACACGTAGGCCACCACCACCCCCATCTCGGAGAGCTCCGTATCCACCGGACTGCACGGCGACGTCGTCGCGCAGCTCTTTGAAGTCTTAATCTTCGCGCGCGCGTCGCCTCATGGTCATAGTATTATTAATATTGAAATTAATAATATATAATTTATTATTTTAATTGAAAATTTAGATAGTTCGTTAGAAATAATTCTTGACACATAAATAAACAAAATTAGTATTCCTCCTAAAAACAAAATTAACAAAAAAATAAAAGCAAATCAGTAAGTATTGATAAATAATCCTGAAATTAGACAAAAATAATAAAGTTAGTAATACAATTGTTAATGATTTTTTTATTGATATCCTTTAATGAACACACATTTTAAACAATTCCGGTACAATAGGCGACCTTAATGCCTTTTTATAAAATCTTATTTTAGCATATAGGTTTATTTTATTCCCTTTCTAATAAAAAAAGAATCATCAAAATCAGTACCTGCACGTGGTAAAAAAATTAAATTACTATAGTATAATAAAAAAATTCCGACGAATTGAGAAACTTCTCCTTTTTTTTTAAAGTGATAAAAAAAATTTAATTTTCTGTTCTGTATTTAAATTTTAAGTGACCATCTCGAACTGGCGAGCTTCTGAATCGCCTCAAGTAAACGAAGAAAGCATGGATGAAAAAGTGAGTGTTTTCTTTTTCTGGCAAGTACAAACAAACTAAAAAAAAGGCCAAGTGCGGGTCGAACTCGCGCACCGAGGGTTCCGTATCGCCATGCCATGGTCAGCGCCACTCACGTCATCTATGTTATAGTTATATATAATGCTTCACACTCTTTTCGGTAGATGACGCGCATACATTTTTAGTTTCTTGTATGGGGTTAGAATTTTTTACTTTTTCTTATTTATATTATTTTGTTGTTATATCGGCCATAAAACACATATTCTGTGAACATTTCAACGGGTCACCTATTACGGTTCAAGAGATACAGCCAGACAGCCAGTTGGCTTAGGCTTAGTAATAGGGTCCTGTTACGACGGATACGGAACCCTAAAAACTAAAAAATGCCAGCTACTGAACAGTGAAAATTATTCTTCAATGTCAAATTTTAATCTACTATCAAAAAAGGAGTCCCTGTTGTTCGCTTCCTTCCCTATTTAGTTGAGTGGGCCCCGTAGACGGTGGCGCCCCTGCTGGCTCATTGTCTATGCGCAGCGAGACGTCACATTTGAAAATGGAACAAAACGTTTGACAGCTGACTGCGCCATTTTGTTTGTTGACGTTTCGGCGCGAACTTTTGACACTACTTCGCTTCTTTGATGCTTGAGTTTCCCTATCTGTTAGCACGTAAACATAATAAATTGTAAACAACGTGACCGTTTCAATTGGAATTTTCGGAATTATCAGTTTACGTTGTTTATTTCGCCGTATTTCCCCTTTCAACACACAGCAACAACAACGCACATAACATAATATCATGGACACTAATGCATATAAGTAGGTTTTTTTTATATGGAAACTGACACGGTTGGCTACATCACCTACAACATCCGTGATGTCAGCCCATAACACCGGGTGAACTAGGTGCCATGTCAGTGCTTCACTTAATTTCATGTCGGCTATACTGAACTGGACGGAAAATACGAACTATTTATATAGCCGTTTCAACCGACGTTTCGTTCAGTGTGTTGGTACCAACCCGGCCGGGATAAACCCTACCACCTAGTAAGGTTAGAAGGGAAGGGAACTACAGTACCACGGTCAGCCTCCAACGATCGAGCGGTCACCCATTCAAGTACTGACCGCGCCCAGTTGCTTAATAATAACAGTCGACCGAACGCACCACTGAGCTATACCACAGATTACTTAATAGGCTATACTGACAATGTTGGTATGGTTAGTCATCAGTTTTGTTTTGACCCGTTCAGTCATACCTACAATTTATAAGAAAGAACGGGACGAGAAACCTTGTAGAGCATTTGGTTTAGTATAATGTATTATATGTATATGCTTACTAAACTTTATTTACTTACGTTATTATTATTTTTTATTTGATTGGCAATTGTTTTTTAAGACATTTTGGCCAGTGTCATGTAAGTGAGGATACATGGTCTTAAGCGGTCAATTATGGGGGAAAAATTCTAACTGAACACAGAGTTTAGACAACACAAAAAATATATACATACACATAACTAGGATATTTCAGAACCGGGAAATCAATTCTGACGTTATGATATTATTATGAAATTTATGCATTAAATTTTTTATTATTATTTAGGTATTATCAAAGTTTCCTAATCTACATTTCCACAGAAACAAACTGCAATAAACAGTTACGCCTATCTCTTTCTCCCTCTTTGAAGCAAAAAAGAAAAAGACAGGACTATTAATGTCACTGGACATGACTTACGAAATTGACAAGAACATACAGCTATGTCATCTGTCTGTTGTAGCGATCAGGGAAGGAAAGATTGTAAATTGTAATGGAGATAGGACGATAGCGAAGCATGGATGAGGTGTACGAACTGTTTCCACTGAAAGGAAGAGAAAGATATATATACTAGCTCTTGCATTAGCTTTTACCAGCTTTTTTTTTTTCAGCGTCGCTCGCGTTAAATCCGTATTTAAAAAGAAGAAAGTAAGTAAGTCTGCTACCGTACCTTTATTTCGGCGTTTTTTTGTATAGAAAGCGCGACATGTGTCGCTGAACCACCCATAAGGTGTCTAACGACGCACATGTACATTCGGTCGTAAGCGTGTGTTGCGAATGCAATGCCGGCCCGACAGGTGCCTATTCAGGCCTCTCTAGTAGGAGCCGAGACTATACTTGGGAAGAAATATGTGGGCAGGGAGAGCGTTCCAGAGTTTACCAGTTCTGTGGAGGAAATATCTGCTGAACCGATTGGTACGCATGCGCGGTAAGTCCAGCGTATAGGCATGCAATCCTTTCCCGGTGCGCGTGGTGCGGAGGTGGAAAGGGGACGGCGGGATCGCGTCAAACAGCTCTTCCGAGCAATTTCCCATGGAATAAGCGATATAACACACTTAGGGCGCCGACATCTCTACGAAGTTGCATTGGTTCTAGATCGCGGGACACGTCTCGGTGTCACCCACTGCTAGTCGCAGTAAATATATCATCATGATATATTTATCAATATGATAGAGATATCAGTTTATCTTGAATGTACAAAGTCAATGACGCCAACCCTCATTACGCGGAGAGTGACGCAAGCAGTCATAATTTTATCTTCTTTTGATTCATTCGTAGATTGCATTTTGTAACACTATAAAAGGTAATAAAAAAACCGGCCTAGTGCGAGTCGAACTCGCGCACTGAGGGTTCCGTATCGCCATGTCATGCTCAGCGCCACTCACGCCGTCTATTTTTCGGTAGATGGCGCGCATATACCTTTTTGGTTTCTTTCGTGGGGATCCCCGTGAATTTTTTTGCTTTTTCTTATTTTTATTATTTGTTGATCGGCCATAATAACACATTAATATCTATTCTGTGAAATTTTCAACGGGCTACCTATTACGGTTTAAGAGATGCACCCCTTAGGACAGACGAACAGACGGACAGACAGACGGCGTAGGCTTAGTAATAGGGTCCCGTACGACGGATACGGAACCCTAAAAAAAGATGTATAGACAAATAAAAAGAAGAATAAAAATAATTCGGTATGCGTGGCTGAGTCAGAAGGGCCAAAGCATATGCTCCGACCAGCCAATATCACCTCCGAGAAGGTAGGTGCCATACCGGAGACTTCCCTTTGGATTGCTGGCTATACTGAACTAGAAGAGAACACAGCTGGGGCTGACATGCGGCCATATTAGGTACGTTTAGTACGGTGGTATCAACCCATTCGGCTACAATATATCACCTAGTAAGAGGCAAGAGAAAATTAAAAACTGTTATTTATAAAATCATTTCGGGATTTTGAATTCGTCCGAAATCGAATAGGTACAGTACCGCCAGGAAGTTATGATACGTGGCAAATATGCGCAACTGTCTGCATTCCTAAGAAGGGAGGTGAGCTTTCGGTCAAAATTTTATCGATAATTTGTATGACCTAATAACTTAATTATCGACAAACTTTCGACCGAAAGTTCACGTCCCTTCTTAGGAATGCAGATAGTTGCGCATATTTGCCACGTATCATAACTTCCTGGCGGCACTATACATATTCTTTACATCAAAATCAACAGTCAACCGGCCAAGGAATGTACATACATACATACATACCACACACGCTGTATCCCGACAATCAGGGTAAGCAGAGTAATCGGTGTTGTGCTACAACACCTCTGGAAAATTGCAAGACAACATCGACCACCACGTTTAGCAAAGTATTCGGACAAATAACTATCAAGCAGCAAGTAAGGACCGTGCCGAGGTGAGAGGTGGCTATCCCGTAGCCCTTTAGCACGGCATCTCGTCCTTACCCCTTAGTCGCCTTTTACGGCATGCACGGGGAGAGACGCAGTGGGGCTATTCTTTTTAAGTACCGGCCTCACACAGTACAAGGAATGTCTACAGCAGGATATCCGAAACCCTCACTCGCTTGCATCGCGCAGGTGAGAATAAAAATGCATTGTCTAATCTTTGCATTTTCCCGCCCCCACCTAGATTCTCGTTTTAGCCCTTTAGCAGTCCCGTCGTGTGTGAAGCGCCTTGCCTCTTGTCTAGTTCGGTTCAAAGACCTCCTAACAGAACCCTGAGCAAGCATCTCACGCTAGATTTTCTCGTTGAAAGACTAGGTCGGACTTAGCAGTAATCTCGACTCAGATATTATGTATCCAACTTCCATTACTCTCGTCCCTACTGCTCACGCCCAATTTTTTATTTTATTTTTATTTTTATGGAAACTGACACGGTTGGTTACATCACCTACAACATCCGTGATGTCAGCCCATAACACCGGGCGAACTTGGTGCCACGTCAGTGCCTCCCCTCGGTCGTGCCGGCTACACTGAACTGGACGGAAAACACAAACTATTTACATAGCCGTTTCGACCGACCTTTCATTCAGTGCGGTGGTACCAACCCGGGCGGGTTAAACCCTACCACCTAGTAATATAAGAAGGGAGTCATATCCCTTAGTCGCCTTTTACGACATACACGGGGAGAGATGCAGTGGGGCTATTCTTTTAAAGTATATAATAAATAATGTATGATACTAAAACTAAATTGACGATTTTTAGAAATATTTTTTGTATGTATGTTTGTATGTATGTATGTTCCACCATAACTCTTAAACCGATCGTCAGAATTCGATGAAACTTAGTACACGCACATTTAACTTTACGGGACACAGGATAGGCTAAATAAAATTCCGTTCGTAACCGCTAAGATGTGGCTCTCATATAAACCGTATTGTTCTGTTCCGTACGCCGAAATAAAGGCTCGGTCTTCTTTCTTATTTACTTACTTACGTCTTTTTAACTATGAATTTCACGCGAGCAAAGCCGCGAGGAAAAGCTATTATATACAGGGTTACTGGTAATTCGATGCATTCCTTTCAGGGGGTTATAGTAGTGGTAATTTGTGTTTTTTTTTAACCATACATCCTATTCCGAAAGAATAATTTTATTCACTATGTGGTCAAAATTAGGCACAGAGACAGAACAGAACGACAACACGTGCACTAATCGGTGGTCGCTTCCCGTATTGAGAGCGTTTTCAAGAGCATTTTCGAATTTAGAACATGTAACGGTCGCGCGGGCACTCTTGCAAATTATCCCTAATTTTGTCGTTCTGTTCTGTCTCTGGGCCTAATTTTGGCCACATAGTGAATTATTTGTATGACATGTGGCATACCTTTGGCAAGGGCGCGCGAAAAAAAATTAAGCTTTAAATACTTGTAAACTATAAAAGAGGCCTTATATTCCATATTATTTTGACTTATCAGGTTCGGAGATTCCCCTAATCGAGTACCCCCCCCCCCCCCCCTTGCGGTCAGATTTTTTTTAAATGAATTAAGAAATTAAGATTCTATCATATTTTTACTCGTTCTCGGGGCTTTGGGAGGTCATAAGACCTTGTAATGGTATTAACTTCATCAAATAATATTTTTTCTAGAACAGGGATACATCGTAAAATTCAATACAATTTATTTCGTGCTGATAAAATCATAAACAAAAAAGTTACAAGGGTTTAAAGCTGGGATTTTGGTAATAAAAAAAAAAAATCGTATCTCGTTACCACGTGACATCTGAAAAAAGGTATCATAGGTCAAAACGTTGCAAAGGACCCCACTTACCTACAAAAAAAAATTATCAGTCGATGTGCCGAACACCATGTATATTTCCGCTTAATACCAACATGTTGTAAACTTTAAACACACCACGAGAATTAGAACTTTACAGAACAATAACATGACGTCAGCTAGGATTCATGAAAAAGCATCTGGTTTTGCACAGAAACATATTTCACGGAATCCAAAGTTTTCAGAAACCTAAAGATGTTTGATGCGTCATGCGCGCGTTTCTAGAATTCGGTCCACGTACACACATACATAGCATCACGCCTGTTTCCCAGTAGTGTAGGCAGAGACAACGGATCTCGACCGCGTGCCACGATCCTGACACACCTCTGCCGCCACTTCCACTCTCATAATGTTTTATAATTGTTTTTATTGAAACCAATGATATTATAAGTTATTAAATATAATTGATTGAAACTGACACGGTTGGCTACACCACCTACTACATCCGTGATGTCAGCCCATAACACCTTTGTGAACTAGGTTCCATGACAGTGCTTCCCTTCGGTCGTGCCCGCTACATCGAACTGGACGGAAAACAAAAACTATTTACATAGCCGTTTCGACAGACCTTTCATTCAGTGCGATGGTAGCAAGAACCCGCGTAGGTTAAACCCTACAACCTAGTAAGGTGATAAGGGAAGGGATCTGCAGTTAACGTGGAATGAACTGACCGCGCCCAGGTGCGCTTATGACGATGAAACTTAGTACAAGCACATTGAAGAATAAAATTCCGGTCCGGTTACGCTAAGATTTGGATGTCATACAAACAGGTTTACCACGTGGCTCGGAAAAATAAGGTGGACATTTTTAACCAAGGTTAAATTAAATTGAATTAAATTTTAAATTTTAAATTTTTCGGGTTGATTTTTTCGAAAAATACCTTACGTTTTTTGGAGGACCCTTTATTAAAATCAGCAATACGGAGGCAGTAAGGAAATAGGGTATAAATAATTTATAGATATAGTATTTAATTTATAGATATAGTATTTAATTTATAGATATAGTATTTAATTTATAGATATAGTATTTAATTTGTTTTATATTTTAAATCACCTACAACGGCTACAACTGCTTTCAACAATTTGTACAATCACTTAAGTGTGCGCGCCAAAATAAAAAAAAACCGGCCAAGTGCGAGTCGAACTGGCGCACCGGGTCCCGTAACGCCATGTTACGGCTAACGCTACTCACGCCATCTAGATGGCGTGTTATGAAATGCTTCGTATTAGTTAATGTCATGCTTCATAATCTATTCGGTAGATGGCGTGCGCGCATACACTTTTTGCTTTCTTCTATGGGAACCCCGTGAATTTTTTACTTTTTCTTATTATTATTATTTGTTGTTATATCGGCCATAATAACACATTTTTTGTGAAAATTTCAACGGGCCACCTATTACGGTTCAAGAGATACAGCCCTCAGACAGACGGACGGACGGACAGACAGACAGACAGACAGCGTAGGCTTAGTAATAGGATCCCGTACCTGATACGGAACCCTAACAAGGACGCTTCATAGTCCACGTTGCTTATATTTTTTACCGTGGACAGAACATCGAAAACATGAACTATCCACGGTAAACGTGGACACCTGGCAACCCTGCATACAAACCGAATTGTTCCGCGCGCCGAAATAAAGTTACGGTAGCGGGCTTACTTACTTTCTTCTTTTTAAATACGAATTTCATGCGAGCGAAGCCGCGGGCAAAAGCTAGTAGGCCATACATAACATAATTGCAAATAATACGATTACAAGCCGACAGTTAAATCAACCTTGTTCAACTACTTAGCTCCACGAGGCTTGCAGTAACAAGCAGGTGAAAATACTACTTTCTGGCGCGCACGTATCGTACGAGACGCCTCGACCAATAGCGTGCGAGCGCGGCAAAGCGCGACATTCTGATAGGCCGAGCGGCTGCGGTCGACCGGCGCGGCGGCGCGGCGCGGTGCGGGCGCATATTATCACGAGATGATTTTCTATTCTCAAATCAAAACAAACGTGCAGCTCGCACAACAAAATTGTATGCCTTATTGAAGGGAGATTCCCTTCACTGAGCCATAAAACTTTATTATGCGAACTGCACGTTTGTTTTGATTTGATAATAGTTTAATTATGTGTGTGAGACGTGCAGTTTGTTAGGGAAGTTCGAGAAATGCAAATTTAAATGAAATATATTATTTATAGGTAGTTTAAATATATATATTTTTTTATGTTTAGTTTATAAGTTATTTTAGTTTAGTTTTATCATATTTCTTAATTTTGGTTAAATTTTATTGTGTTAGGTTATTTTAATAAAGAATAAAACGATAAAAAAAAAGTTAAGTAAGAAGTAATAAAAAAAAATGCAAATGAAAAGTATATTTTTTATATTTTCTACTTTTTTTTATGTAATCTTGTATGGGTGGCTGAGTCGGGGAGGTCAAAGCGCATGCTCCGACCAGCCAATATCACCTACGAGAAGGTAGGTGCCATACCGGAGACTTCCCTGGATTGCTGGCTATACTGGACTAGAGGAGAACACAACCGAGGCTGCTATGCGGCCATCTTACATCCTAGTACGGTGGTACCAACCCACTCGGCTACAATTTGAGCCTACCGCGTAGTATGGGGCAAGGGAAGGGACCTACAGTTTTACACTGGTTCCGAACGGTGAAGCTTCAGGTGTAGGTGTGCACGTAATTGTTTTGTCAGAAAAAACTCATTAGTAAACGTCGACCAGATTCCAAACTCGGACCTCTCACATGAGAAGCCGATGCCCAAACCACTCGGCCAACAGCCGCTACGAAAAATTCCATAATATGTCCGCAATTAAAAATTCCAAGTCAACTTCTAGTGTCCGATGCCAAATACGACTTTGGTGACGACAGCATAAGGTTCAATATGGAATCGTGAACTGAACGCAGGAGATGCGACATACCTACTAGAGAAGATTCAAGTAACGGTTCGAAAATTTAGAGAGATACGTCATCGACCCGGTGGCGGAATTGGTAACGCGCTGGCGGCTCAAGCCGGAGTTCCAGGTTCGAGTTCTGGTCGGCACGTATTTTTTCTCTTCATTTTCAGCTTTGCATTTATCTAATGAAGGAATACGTACATACCACACGTTGCATCCCGACAATCGGGGTAAGCAGAGTAATCGGTGTTGTGCTGCAAGTACTCTTGTAATTTACGGCACAACGCCGACCACCACGTTTAGCAATGTATTAGGAGAAGATAACTACCAAGCAGCAAGTAAGGCCGTTTGTACCGTGTGGGGTCGGTACTTAAAAAGAATAGCCCCACTGCATCTCTCCCCGTCGCATGTCGTAAAAGTCGACTAAGGGATAAGGGAATTCGTCAGCTTCGGCAGCTCAGTGGTGCGGTCAGTCAACTGTTGTTAAGCAACGCTGAGCGCGGTCAGTTCTTGGATTGTTGACCGCCCGATCGTTAGAGGCTGACCGTGGTTCGGATTCCACGTTAAACTGTAGGTCCCTTCCCTTCTTACCTTACTAGGTGGTAGGGTTTATCCGGGCCAGGTTGGTACCATCGCACTGAGCGAAACGTCAGTTGAAATGGCTATGTAAATAGTTCGTGTTTTCCGTCCAGTTCAGTGTAGCCGGCGCGAAATGAAGGGAAGCACTGACATGCCACCTAGTTCACCCGGTGTTATGGGCTGACATTACTGATGTTGTAGGTGATGTATGTAACCAACCGTGTCAGTTTCCATAAAAAAAAGGCACGAAGACCCACCCGCTGCGTGACTCGGTTGAAGAACCGTGCTTAGGTGAGAGGTGGCTAGCCTGTCACCCTTTAGCGCAGCCCCTTGTCCTTATCCCGCGTAGTCGCATTTTCGGACATGCGGTGGGGCTAAACTAAAAGTTCTCATAAACAGTTTCGCAAGGAAGCTTGCAAGCAAGTTAGTCGGCGCGCTGACATGGAACAACTTCAAGTATCTTAAATATTCATATATTTTTATTTTTTATTTTTGGCAATACAATTATACTACATTGTAGTTTAATACACTAACATAATTATGTTGATACAAATTACGTATCAAAGTTTGACAAAGGCTCTTTACACCTGATTCACTTAATTAATATGTCTT
Organism: Nematopogon swammerdamellus; assembly: GCA_946902875.1. NCBI lineage: Eukaryota > Metazoa > Arthropoda > Insecta > Lepidoptera > Adelidae > Nematopogon > Nematopogon swammerdamellus. The sequence continues at coordinate 13,430,800 of OX336348.1, read as the reverse complement.
TGTATTCAGAACTCTCAGCAAAATTGTTAATCTTGCTCTCAAGCTGTGTTTTAGATAGACTATGGGCGGTGTTATTATGTGGCTAGTCACTAAATACTTGTAAAAATATGTTTAAAAAAATGCCCTGCGAAGTTTCTTGTCGGTTCTTCTTCGTGGGTGTAATCGAACCGGATAGAACAAATTGTGACAAGTTCGACCGCAGTCTAACTGCCATATGAATGATCAATAAACAATAAAATACAATACAACAATTATTTGAAAACTTGCCCTCTTAAAAGCGAATTTGTTGCGTCAGGCGCAAAACATGAACAGATTCTCGATGAAGTTTTAAGGCCGCGATAAACGCCAAATACGCAAAAGCATGAAAAAAAAGTACGGCAAAGAAAGTCTGAAAACTGACCAATTGGCACACAATGAGAAAATAAAAAAAAATATCAACATAAAACTTTGTTCCTTAATAACAATGTGGTTTGTTAAATAATGAGTAAAATTACTATAAGGAAAAAAAATATATAAAAATAAAAATTATGAATTTAAAAAAAATCTGTGAATGCGTGTATTATTACAATTTTACAAATACCACTGATGCAAAGGTCACAAAGCACTGAGAAAACTGGCCTGTTGAAATTTTATTATTGTAACCACGACAGGAGATATAAAAATAAAAAACAAAAAATAAAAAATTTCAGTGTAGCCGGCACGACCGAAGGGAAGCACTGACGTGGCACCAAGTTCACCCGATGTTATGGGCTGACATCACGGATGTTGTAGGTGATGTAGCCAACTGTGTCAGTTTCCATAAAAAAACAGGATAATAATAAAACATGTGGGTTTTGAACCTCGAACCGTCTACTCTTTTGGTTGATCGCTGACGCGGGCGGGACGTATACTGTATAGCCCACCGCGACCAACGTTCACCGAATGCGTGTAGCGAAATTAGCTGTCGCATGGTACATTATGTAGAATTCCCGAATGCTCATGTAACGTGATTCGATTTTGAGCATTACGTTACAATACTGCCTCCCTGACTGACGAGCATTATCCCTCTATTAATATAATATGATTGTTTAAATTAATGTGGTAAAACCAAATCCTCCTCCATTTTTATTTCGCGCAGTCGGGTAAAAATAAATATATACAAGGAAATATCAATTATTATAGGGTTCAAGCGGCACGCGACGCGCCCTAGTGGTTCGGGCATCGGCCTCTCACACGAGAGGTCCGAGGTTCGAATCCGGCCGGCGTGTACCAATGAGATTTTTTCTGACGAAAAAAATTTAAGTGCATACCTACACCTACTGCTCACCGTTCGGAACCGGTGTAAAACTTTAGGTCCCTTCCCCTTGCCCCTTACTAGGTGGTAGGCTCAATTTACAGCCGCTTGGGTTGGTACCACCATACTGGATGTAAGATGGCCGCATAGCAGCCTCGGTTGTGTTCACCTCTAGTCCAGTATATAGCCAGCAATCCTGAAAAGTCTACGGTATGGAACCTAGCTTCTCGGAGGGGACATTGGCTGGTCGGGGCATGTGCTTTGGCCCCTCCGACTCAGCCACCCATACCGCATTATATAAAATAAAAAGGGGTTCAATAGAAGAAAAAAAAATTGGGAGCAACTGAGCTAGAGACAAGAAAGTGTGACATGTTCTTTTCAACAGACTCTTCAAAAGGAGGAGGTTCTTAATTCGACTGTATATTTTTTGACGTGATAACGTCACGTCTTATAAATTGATGAACACCGGCTGCACGCACGAAAAAGTGTCACGTTTCTTGTGAGCCTGTGTGTGCAAGCGACAACGCGTAACAAGCGATAGAGAGGCACAATCGGCCCACTCTATGACGTTATCACGTGAAACTATCGTCCGTAAACCGACTTTACAGACAACCAATTTTTTTTTGTATGTTTGATACGCGATTACTCACCCAATTATGAATCTATTTTGATGATTTTTTTTGTTTGGTAGGTCCAAAGACAGCGACGTAAATCTCTTTGGGTAGGTCATACTTCAGAGGTGGTCCCACATAAATTTTATTGAAATTGATTCATTGCGGTGATTGACAAATATGTGTCCCTCTGTTTCCAAAGCAATTTCCAGACATTTTGTCCATTTCGGAGTTGTTGCAGTGTAGTATTGAGGTGTCGATTTCGATTATTCGATTTCGATTATTCTTTTTTATGTAATATCTCTAAAAAGAATCAATTAAAAACTGCTGTAAAAAAAACCTCAGCACCGACTTCAAAAAACAACCAGAACTGAAAAGTGTTAAATAATATTTTGATTCATATTCGGACCCTTGAGTTGAAGGCGGTACAAAAGCACACCTGAAAATTTATAGATGGACCCCTTTTGTGCATTTGTACCACCTTCAACTCAAGGGTCCGAATATGAATCAAATTATTATTTAACACTTTTCAGTTCTAGTTGTTTTTTGAAGTCGGTGCAATGTTTTTTAAAACAGTTTTTCTTTCATCGTTTGAAATTCTTTTTCATTTCAATTTATTCATTACACACATATATATATATATATATATATATATATATATATATATATATATATATGTATATGTATATATTACATTTATATTGTGTCTAATCAATCACTTAAACAACACCAAAACAGTTTAATCGTTGGTCTCAATCTATGTATTTAACGGCAATAGTTGTGTTGTATATGGTTAGGAAGTCTGTTTTTTCTCACATTTTCAAATTTAAAATTAGAACGCAGTAAATCTGCGCTCCAAAACATACGTTACGTGTTCTTTGGTTCGATAATCTATCGATCATAGAGCGAGGGAAATCGGGATTGGAACGCGTCTGTCAGCGGCAAGGCGTTCTACTTTTGAACTTGTTTTAAGTCGTTTTAAACGGGCGACGTTTGTACGAGAGTTTCATTTTCACATCTCTACATCGATGGCTAGCACAATAACTATTAAAATCTTTGTGCACAATGTTGTTTTAAAGTATGTTCTATACAATATTGGAGGAAAATTTGGTATTCAATAAAAACATCATTTAGCGGTAAACTAATGCAACGCAATGCATTTAACTATTCGCGACACAGGATAGGCTAAATAAAATTCAGTTCCGGTTACGCTAAGATGTGGCTCTCATACAAACTGAATTGTTCCGCGCGCCGAAATAAAGGTACGGTAGCGGGCTTACTTACTTTCTTCTTTTTAAATACGAATTTCACGCGAGCGAAGCCGCGGGCAATAGCTAGTTACATAATAAATTAACCAAAACATAACGTACGGTTGGCGCTGAAAAGCAGAAGGCAGAAGTTGTTCGGAAATAGAAGTGCGTTTATTGTGTAAGAAGTTTAGCTTTTATGAGTGCTTAATGATCTGTTTCAAAATATCTTTCGGTCGTTCTCACTTTTTAAATAAACAATATTTGAAGCTGACTAACAGTTTCGTTTGAATATTTTGACTCAAACTAGATATAAATATACGAGTATGATCTCGCTGGAATAAAAATGGCGTTTGAAAATCATGTCCAGGAAAAGACTTCTGTTCTATCCTGGCTGGCACACGATGAGTCGATTTGGACAGTTTTGCAAAGATTTAAAAGGTTTAGATCCCGTATCGCTTAAACTAGTCAACTTTTGGTAAACAAGTGTGCGTACCTACCTACATACGCTCTCATCAAAGCAACATGGCACAAAACAACAGCGCTCGAACGAATATAAGAAATTTAACTATCTCTGTCGCACTAGTCGGTTGTGTATGTTCTTGTCTACTCTAGAACAAGAAATATCTCTATCGCACTAATGGATTGTGCATGTTCTGGTCTACTCCTGCACACGGCGGCGGACGAATGCGTGGCGTGTTATCGGCGTATTAAAGATTTTTAAATGAAATCTAGTATTTAGAACACAACTAACCTGTGAAATGTCACATCTTTCTCTTTTGAGGTATTATGGGTATTGTTTTTGCATTTGTAGAATGCACAACTCATTTCATCAGACTAATTACCACATAATTGTGAAAAGACAAACGCACACAACGTCTTCGAAACACGCGCACTCTCAGTCATACATATGACACGAATGATCGGATTTCCTTACATTTATTGCTAACGTGCTTGACAGCGTGCCGGGTATGGCGAAGCTTTATCTAACCTTTTCAGTTTTGCATAAATTAATAAATGTAATATTAAGGCCCTGTCAACACACCCGTACTCCTCTTTCAAGGCGCCGCTTTCGCTGGTTGGAGTAGGATGCAACACAATCAAACCATAAAAAATTAGGCTTTTATTTTTTTATTCCAAAACTACGGATCGAAACGAAAAAGTAAAAAGCTACGAATTTAGATATACTCGTACAGGATGTTCGGCACATGGACAAAATAATATATCAAAATAATAGTTTTATATTTCATGTTATTTAATATAGGGGTTTTTACTTGTAATAAATAATTATCATCATCACAATCATCATCATCAGCCTGTATCGGTCCACTGCTAGACATAGGCCTCTCCCAAGGCACGCCACCACACGCGGTCTTCCGCTCTTAAATAATTATATTAGTTTCAAATAAAGTATCATGTGTAGAGATTCCAAAACGGTTTTACAGATTTAAATACATTTATTGGTTGAAATTCTAAGATTAGACTCCGAACGAAATAGGCCGGAAGCGATCGAAAACGTATAAAGTCGGAATCCCTTTTTTTTTGCTGTACAACTTTAACGCGAGCGGAGACTCGGATCGAACACACCTATACCTATGTGTGCGTATTTATTTGGAATAGTGCACGCACACAAACAAGCAGTGCGTTGCCCCCGCGCGGCGCACGCGCACCGCGCACCGACGACGGACGACGCGAACCGTCGAACATGATGTGTGAACATTCACATACTTTATTGGCCGGTCTGCGCGGAAGAAGTAATTAGTCAGAAAAGGCATTGCACGCACATGACATAAAAAATCTGTCAAGTGCGAGTTTTACTAGCGCGCGGAGGTTTCCGTATCTATCCGCTATCAATAATATCCGCCTATCCGCTCAGGTGGCATGATCTTCGAATTTGAATTATCAGATATTTTTTTATGTTATGAATGACAGGTCTCTATGTTTGCCCACTCACAGCTGTTACCATAGTTACGTCACTTTATTTTTTTAAAGTGATTTGTCAAACATCAAACTTCTGAAAATTCTTTTTTTGGAACGAACAAAGATTAAGAAGCGGCTATCTTTTGTCTTTCAACAATGCAATGCGAAAAAGCCTGTGGTGCCATCTATTATTCAGTAGTGTGACTAATCTATTTTATTCTACGTTTGTTGTATGGGGGCCCCCCTTAATTTTTACATTTTCCTATTTTTATTAATTGTTGTTATATCTGCCATGGTAACAATATTCAGTGAAAGTTTCAACGGGCTATCTATTACGGTTCAAGAGATACAGCCCTCAGACGGACGGACGGACGGACGGACGAACGGATGAACGGACGGACGTCTGGGATACGGAAACCTAAAAAGCAACAGAAAATTATAAAACGTCAGCCTCGATAGCTCAGTGGTGCAGACAGTCGGCTGTCGTCGCTATTGGTTGTTAAGCAACGCCGGGCCGATCAGTACTTGGATGGGTGACCGCTCGACCGGGCTGACCGTGGTTCGGTTTCCACGTAAAACTGTAGGTCCCTTCCCTTCTTACCTTACTAGGTGGTGGGGTTTATCCCGCACCGGTTGGTACACCGCACTGAATGAAACGTCGGTCGAAACGGCTATGTCAATAGTTCGCGTTTTCCGTCCAGTTCAGTGTAGCCGACATGAAATGAAGGGAAGCACTGACATGGCGCCTAGTTCACCCGGTGCTATGGGCTGGCATATCAATGGCTGGCATCACGTATGTTGTAGGTGATGTAGGTAGCCAACCGTTTCAGTTTCCATAAAATAATTATAATATTTTTTGTTATATCTAATGAAAAATATAAAAATACTTACTTTCTTCTTCTTTCTTGCATGACGCGTGTCTATATATTTAGATGCATGGGCCGCTATAATATAATCGCTTGCAAGTGTTCACAAATGCACTGACGACGTTTAAATTAGACAAAGTATGTTCTCGTAGATGCCACTGTTTATAACGCCCATCTGGTCATCTGTCTTCAATTTATTGATACAATTTCACAACAACCGTACCGTGTGGGGCCGATACTTTAAAATAATCAGCGGCGATTCCTCTCAGTTGGCGAGGTTGGCGCCGCCAAACCGAATAAAATGAATGACACCATTAATACAGAAGTATCAGGCTAAAATAAATGTGAAAAAATTTCGGAGTTATATTATTTATGTCATATAATCCACGATTAATAAGATAAAACGTCAATCCCGTACCCGTTACATAATTTGAAATTTCGCGCGCGTCAAACGCGGGCGACGACGAATGACGACACATCAAGGCATTCATTGGCCGGTTGGCTACATTTTGAAGCGCCATCGTATTCCATACAAGGCGGAAGCGACCGATGTCCCCCCCCGTCCCGCGCGGACCCGCTGATCAGCCTTTCGAGTTGGCGCAGCGGGGAGTGCATTTAGTGACGCGGTAGCGAGTAGAGCGAGCTAGTGTGTGTGTGTTGCGTCTGTGGGTGTGTGCACGCTGCGTCCACACGACTTTCTTGTGCTGTGCGAAGTGCGATGCGATGCGACTAGCGAGCTAGGCTAGGTGTGTTGTGTGCGCGTGTGTGTGCGCATTGGCTCGCGAGTTGATAGCTGCATATATTCCGTTATGTAGGTATGGACTTTGTATGGATGAATCCTGTGCAGTTTTGTTAAATTTAAAGTGATTTATTGGTAATTATAATGGCAAACTCCTACCGAGCTATCTACGGAGCACTCAAGGACAAGAGAGACTCAGTAATTTGGCACTCTTACATATCTGTGGAAAAGGAGTTGCTAACAAAATTGAGGAAGAAAGAAGATTTTCACGATCGAGTCATCGAAAATTTCTTGTCTGTGGAACGAAGAGTGGACTTCATGTACAAATAAAATGTAACAATTCAAGCTTGTATGCCTGTCTCGTCGTTGTCGTGCCAGAGGAGAGGTCGCTGTTGTCGGCTGCAACTCGACAGCTTTGACATAACCAGTAGGTACCTATCTACAGACAAATCGTAAGTGAGAAAAATAAATCATTTAAACTAAATATTATAAATAAACTATCTATATCGTAATCGTCTTTCAGTTTTTGAACTCATTGTGGTAGAAATAAATTAACGCGTAGGTACCTAAGTTATGAAATTATGAAAGAAAAAATCCTTAGCCAGAGCCAACCCAATATTCAGGACCAGGAGTCGCCGCTGAAAATAATGTCCCCACTGCATCACTCCCCGTGTATGTCGTAAGAGGCGACTAAGGGATATGACTCCCTTCTTATATTACTAGGTGGTAGGGTTTAACCCGCCCGGGTTGGTACCACCGCACTGGATGGAAGGTCGGACGAAACGGCTATGTAAATAGTTCGTGTTTTCCGTCCAGTTCAGTGTAGCCGGCACGACCGAAGGGAGCACTGACGTGGCACCAAGTTCACCCGGTGTTATGGGCTGACATCACGGACGTTGTAGGTGATGTAGCTAACCGTGACAGTTTCCATAAAAAAAAAAAAACAAGAGGAGATTCGCCGGTTGGAGAGGCGTCTATCCAGCAGCGGGGGCAAAAACGCTGATGAAAAGTAAAACGCGCAAAGACAACATTGCAAAAACTTGCTATCACTATCACAGAATACTCAATGTCAATATTTAATAACACATGTGCAATAATGAATGAGCCTTCTCATAATTTTGCGTTAATCAGATTTTGTTTAGGATTTTTTTTATATAACACGTCATCATTTTATTTATTCGTCAATTTATTTGTTATTAGTAGCTATAATATTACATACTAAAGTTATAATCCCTAATATATGTATAAGGCCTTTCAAAATTAGTTCAGAGTACGCTAAGGGGGGTTCTGTATCGGAAATAGATCACTTTTGAAGAACAAAGAATTAAAAAAAAAAAAAAATTTAATGTAAAATTAAAAAAAAAAATTTTTAGTAAATAATCGTTTCAGTTTCATGCCAGGAACAACAAAAGTCTTCCAACACATAGATCTCTTTCTTTCAGAAATGGTAAAAAAACACAATTTTTGTTTTATTAGTATGGAATAGAAAGAATTTGATTTTTTTTACCAACTTAAACGTGTTAGATCATAATGGTGATGAAGACTTTTTTGTTACTGTTATGTAACTGAATCGATTAGGCTATAAAAATCAACCACCTATTTTTTTTTATTAAATACATAAAAAAATATTTTACATAAAAAAAAAGCCCAAGGTCCAAAACATTTTATATAGGTTTTACTCACTATATGATACAGAACCCCCCCTTAGCGTACTCTGAACTAATTTTGAAAGACCTTATATATTTGATAGGTAGTTATAATTTCTATTTTAATCTCTAAACATATGATTAATATTTTAAAAAATTGGTTGTCTGTATAGTCGGTTTACGGACGATAGTTTTACGTGATAACGTCATAAAGAAACACAGCTATAAGAATTACCGTATTTTTTCGTACGGCACCCCTATCGCTGCCGTGCGCCGTACATTTGTCGATTTCTAGCCTCGATTACCGTACGATACGGCAATTACCGTACGTTTGAAGGGAAATGAAGGGAAGCACTGACATGGCACCTAGTTCACCCGGTGTTATGGGCTGACATCACGGATGTTGTGGGTGATGTAGCCAAACGTGTCAGTATCCATAAAAAAAAAAAAAAAAAAAAACGTTTGGCAACACTGCCGCTTGGGCCGATTGTGCCTCTCTATCGCTTGTTACGCGCTCTCGCTTGCACACACAGGCTCAGGTGGAACGTGACACTTTTTCGTGCGTGCAGCCGGTGTTCATAAATTTATAAGACGTTATCACGTCAAAAATAAAAAAGTAAAACTTGAAAATATTATTAAAAACCTCAAGTCAACTTCTAGTGTCCGATGCCAAATACGACTTTGGTGGCGACAGCATAAGGTTCGACGTTGAACCATGCAAGTTGACTGGTCGCAAAAATTGTGTGACATCATGAAGGTGCAACGTGGTGCAACAGAGCGAACATTTGGAGATAATAAAGGTCCGATGGTGTAGTTGGTTATCGCGTTGGCGGCTCAAGCCGGAGACCCAGGTTCCAATCCTGGCCGGGATGTATTTTTCCAATGATTTTTCTAATAAAAACTTAGTATTGAATGATGGCAAAAACGTCATCTAGGACCAGAGTACTTGTGAAGACAAATCAAACGAGCCCAAACTCAATAGGGTTACGTCGTTTCGCTACAGAGTTCCTGTGCCCACCTTCCGGCTCCATCATCAGACCAGCTATGACATCATTATATTCATCATCCGATTTACGTATGTACGTAAAATTCCAATCGAACATCGGGAATTTGGTCAAATTTAACTTGTAAGATTTGATTACCCACAGACAGACACCGGGACAGGTTTTTTTATTTATTTTTTATTATTGAAAGAGCGACATATGGCGCCGAGCCACCCATAAGGTGTCTAACGAGGCCCATGGACATTCGGTCGTATGCCGGAAATTGCGAATGCCATGCCGGCCTGACAGGTCGCGCCCATTCACGCCCCTATTGAAGGACCCAAGCCAAGACTGCACTTGGTGGGAAATATATGAGCAGGGAGAGCGTTCCAGAGTTTACCGGTTCTGTAGAGCAAAGATCTGCAGAATCGATTTGTACGCATCCGCGGTAAGTCCAGCGTGTAGGGATGCAATCCATGCCCAGTGCGTGTGGTGCGGAGGTGGAAAGGGGACGTCGCGATCGCGTTAAACAGCTCCTCCGTGCACTCCCCATGAAATAAGCGATAGAAGGTGAAACTAAATAAAAGCTTGTAAAATAATGATGTTTCCACCGGTCGAATATCGCAAACGGTGCGAATTCGCTCATTGTGTTGTTGTAATGTAAGTTGCATGCGGTAACAAGATGCGTGCAGTGCAGCGCGATGCTAGGCTTTTGACACGGCTCAAATTATCGTTGCCTGGAGATAAACAGTTTTTATTGTTTAAATTAAACTGCTTGTTTACTTTTATTATTTAACTTTCGTTAGTATTAAGTGTCTGTCATTCTTCTTCTTTTGTTGCTACCCTATTTATATTATGTTTGTAATTAAGACAGGTTGACTGGCAGAGATTGCCATAGGTAATAAGTCCGCCTTTTGTAAAATGTTTATAGAAGTGCAATAAAGGATATGATTTCTGTTCTATTCTATTCTATTGTATTGTATATAATATTGGAAGCAAATCCCACGACCTACACTACAGTTTTACGTGCAATCCGAACCACGGCCAGCCTCAACGGTGGACGTTCACCCATACAAAGTCAACAGAACTAAGCCACAAAATATAGGCTAAGTATGGGATTTCTCAAAATTTGCTAGCAATGTTTTAGCATAGAACTTAGCTAAATAACATGCGTTATAGTAAACAGTTTGAATGAGTTTTTTTTTCTAAGTTTACTTTGGATATAACCCCAAGAAATGCTTATCTCGTGTCCGTCTGTGCGTGGGTCAAATCTTACAAGATTTGACCCACTTCCCGGTGTCCGATTGAGCTGACATTTTGCACACATATGTAAATCGGATGACAATGATTACATTTGACAGCATGAGAATAAAAGAGTATGTGTGAACACGCTTTTATTTGAAAATTGTAAAAAAATGAGATAGGAATAGATTTATTTTTAACTTTTTATTAATATAAAAGATAGTTATATTGAATTTTCACTTAAAGGTTATTTGTTCATAATGTAGTCTATATTATGTTTTTTTGTTTTGTTTAACTGTTTGTATTTCATTCTATTTTAATATAAAAGCTTGTTTCTAAATTATTATTTTTTACGTTTATTTATTCAAAATGTCTTTTCGCATCGCATGGGGCTATTTCAGGTGTTAAGGTAATGTGAAACTGCGTCTGACTCGAATTTCAAGAAGTGTACCGCCAATATTACTTACCTGCCAGATTCAGTTTTAATATATGTAAAACTTCATCTATCACCGACATAGCTTTTTGAAAACACGATTTGATTAACTACGCTCGATGAAAAAAAAAACATGAACATGTCTCTGAATTTACTTATAAAAACGTATTTAAGGCAACGTCACCAAACCAAGGCTTTAAAAAAAAAAATATTTGTTGAATATATTTATCTAAATCCGTAGTTTTTTACTTTTTTGTTTCGATCCGTAGTTTTGGAATAAAGAAATCAAAACCTAATTTGCGCTTGCGCTAAAATTGATTGATTTAGTTGCATTTGCATCCTACTCCAAGGGGCGCCTTGAAAGAGGAGTACGGGTGAATAGGGTTCACAGGGCCTTAAGATGATACCCATAGCTGGCTGCTTTGCATAGAAAAAGGTCATAAGTCGGTGTTGTTTTTTAATAAAAAAAAAGTATGGCAATAAAATTTAAAAATCTACAATAGAGTTCTGTGCTTGTGGTTTAGTTATTTACCAGTGCAATCAAAATTTCGTTTTATTCATTCACTTTTGCGTCAGATGAAAAAAATCTAAATTAAATCATTTCTTTCATCCTACGCAAAAGTGAATGAATAAAACGAAATTTTTATTACACTGATAAATAACTAAACCACAAGCACAGAACTCTATTGTTGTAGATTTTTAAATTTTATTACCATTAATTTTTTTAAATTAAAAATTGCTTGTCTGTAAAGTCGGTTTACGGACGATAGTTTTACGTGGTGACGTCATAAAGTGGTAAGACTACTGGGAACGGTTTTAAATTACCAGGGCAGAAGAAATTGAAAGGATGAGTGTCTCGGGGCCAATTCTCTGTCTCTCAGTGACAGTTGTCCTCCTAAGAAAGCCGAAAACTATCCAAGGGAATCCGATATTCGTTTGGTCGTTTATATGATTTCGTGGCTCAGTGGTAAGAGTGTAGGATTTGTATTTTTTGACCATGGGTTCGAATCCCTCAAAATTTTGTTTGTTTTTTTTTTCTTTTTTAAGCAATGTTACGGTGTTTAAATTTTTTTAGGGTGTTTAGTTTTTTTTATAACCTCCTAAAAATTATTTTCGGAAACACAACCGTAACAAAAACGACATGCGCCGCCTCAACATTAGGTTAGATGCGTAAAGAAGATGCGTCGCGTAAAATATAAAAACTCAGAGCAGCGCGGGAATTTATTTAGCGGCCCCCGACCCCTTTAAGTAAGTAAATGGAAATTATATTTGACTTTTTAAGGGTCGGGATTTTTTTAAGGGTCGGGATTTTTTTAAGGGTCGGGATTTTTTAAATTTGTAATTAAACTTTTTATATACAAAACAGAAATTACCCGCACTACCTATCTACTAATAAAAAATATGAGATAATAACGACTATTAATTTTTGTTTATTTTATATTTAAAAAACATAAAAGGCCAAAAAATCTACCACATATCAAATATTGCAGTGCAAGTTTAGTTTACCCGAGCGAAGCCGGGTTCGCAGCTATCGTGCTTAGAAGTTTAATTCTTAAATCGCAAATGTAGTACTTTAAAAACTAATAATATTAATTATCAATATAAACTTTAAATTTGTAAATTTCTACATAACACATAATTAAATCTACCCAATAATTCTATATAACGCCATCTACATTTATCAAAGCGCATACTACAACGTTGCAACACTTACCTAACTGCGAAGCTGAAGTATTTCGTTGACTATTGACGCTAGATGTCGCTCCATGAAATCTTCACCTACTGGTGACCGAATTTCGCTTCACTGGTACATGACCGATTTGCCGGGTGGTTTAAGACGTCTGGTCGGTCACAATATATTGGTGGCAGGGACCGCGGGTTCGAGGCTCGTAAAAGACGGACAAATATATTTTGTATTTCCTACTATTGTATATGCCTCTTTATCGCTTGTTACGCGCTGTCGCTTGCACACACAGGTTTAGATGGAACGTGACACTTTTTCGTGAGTGCAGCCGGTGTTCATCAATTTATAAGACGTGACGTCATCACGTCAAAAGCAACACCGACTTACGACCTTTTTACTATGCAAAGCAGCCAGCTATGGGTATCCTCTTAAGTCGAAAGCACGGATTGAGATTCAAAGGCGGCAGGCGCCGCCGTGTACAAGAGCCTGCCGATCGTGTGACATTGTGCAAGAACCTAAGGAGTATTTATGCGAGTAGGTACCTATATAACGACAGCGAGAATATTATGTACAACACCGGGCATATTTCCACGTGGATAAGGAAGGACACATTACATCACGCGACTGAGCTAGCCTCGGGTGCGTCTGGCTAGACTTACATATACTGAAACAAATATTTCATTAATGAATTGTATTGTATTGTTGTATTGTTTATTGATCATTCATATGGCAGTTAGACTGCGCTCGAACTTGTCACAATTTGTTCTGTCCGGTTCGATTACACCCACGAAGAAGAACTGACAAGAAACTTTGCAGGGTATTTTTTTAATACATATTTTTACAAGTATTTAGTGACTAGCCACATAATAACACCGCCCATAGTCTAATGAAAACACAGCTTGAGAGCAAGATTAACAATTTTGCTGAGAGTTCTGACTACAAAGACTTATTAATTAAGTGAATCATATGTAAAGAGCCTTTGTCAAACTTTGATACGTAATTTTTATCAACATAATTTTATGAAGTATAATTTTATTGTCAAAAATAAAAATAAAAATATAATATGAATATTAGGATAATGTACTATTATATTTTTATTTTTATATGTTAGTACTAAGCATGTACACGCTTTTTATATTTCTTCATTAGATAAATTCAAAGCCGAATATTCAGAGAATAAATACGTCCCGAGCAGGACCCGAACCTGGAACTCCGGCTTGAGCCGCCAGCGCGTTACCAATTCCGCCACCGGGTCGATGACGTATCTCTTTAAATTTCGAACAGTTGCTTGCATGTTCTCTAGTAGGTATGACGCAATCTCCTGTGTTCAGTCAACTTGCAAGATTAAATATTGAATCTTATGCTGTCGGTCGTCACCAAAGTCGTATTTGGCATCGAACACAAGAATTAATTTTATTTAGCCTATACTGTGTCACGTTATAAATGTGCTTGTACTACGTTTCATCGAATTCGGATGATCGGTTTAAGAGTTATGGAGAAACATACATAGAGAAAATATTTCTAAAAATCGTCAATTTAGTTTTAGTATCATACATAGAGTCTACATACAAACATAGTATCTCATAAAACAAAGTAACTTACTCCATGACCAATCCCTTACAGTTACGATTTTAGTTTCATTAAATATATTGCATCTCTCCCCGTGCATGTCGTAAAAGGCGAGTAAGTGATAAGGACAAGATGCCATGCATAAGGGTGACAGGATAGCCACTTCTCACCTTGGCACGATCCTTCCACCGTGTCACGTAGCAGGTGGATCTTCGTGCCTTACATGCTTCTTGTCCTAATTTACAAGAGTAATTACAGCACAACACATACTACTCTGCTTATGCCGATTGTCGGGATACATTAGATTCAAATACACATCAACAGGAACCAACATGTCATATGTAAAATATAATTACAATTTTAAAGTGTCTCTCTCTTTCTCTCTCTCACTCTTTTTCTCTTTCTTACTCCCTGTCTCAATCTCACTCATTCTCACTGAATAAATCTTCACTCACTCTCTCACTCATTCGTTCATTCCCTCACTCGTATACTCACAACTCACAACGAATCCCTCGCTCACTCACTCATCCACTCACTCACTCACTCACTCAATCACACGCTCACAAAATCACTGACTCACTCTCAAAAACTCACTATATCAGTCATTCTATTATAACTCATTCGAGTGAGAATGAGTGATAATGAGTGATTAGTGAGTGGTTACTCACTTAATAAATCATTCACTCTCTCGCTCACTCACTTCTTCTCTCACTCATTCACTCGCTGAATCACCCGCTCTCACTCACCCACTCAGCCTTTAACTTACATTATCTCATTGTCGTTCTTCTCGCCGTCCATCTCCTAAGCGAACTCCGTCCTTTCTTCACTCTCGATGTCTCCAACTTCTCTCTTGCTTCATCAATATAATGAAAGCCGGAATGTCTACCGGGAATGCGGAAATTTCAATAAATCCAAGTCGAAAAATAGATTTTGACGTTCACAAACAAACATACTGAGCTCTACACGCGATATGTTTATTTGTTGCTGACAATAACTGGCCTATATCGACGCAAGAGTCGGTTAACCGATCCACAGCTTGTGCTGTGCAGTGGCTGAGTTGCCTGAGTAAGTATAGCCAGTGGCGGATACAGGGGGGGGGGGGGGGGGGGGGGGGGCTAGGGACTGAAGCCCCCCTCCCCCCCCCCCCCCAAACTATCAGTACCTACCGACAATAAACGATAAAAAAAAATTCACGCTTTTTGCTCGCTCCTGTGTATTTAGGGTTCCGTATCCGGTACGGGACCCTATTACTAAGCATATGCCGTCTGTTTGTCCGTCCGTCTGTCTGTCTGTCCGAGGGCTGTATCTCTTGAACCGTAATAGGTATTCCGTTGAAATTTTCACAGAATATTGTTATTATGGCCGATATAACAAATAATAAAAATAAGAAAAAGTACAAAATTCACGCGGGTCCCCATAGAAGAAACCAAAATGTGTGTGCGCGCGCGCCGCCTACCGAATAGAGCGTGAAGCATTTTAACTAATCATGACATTTAACTAATATGAAGCGTTTTTTTAGTTTGAGCCTTCCCCAAAGTCTAAGGCTGGATCCGCCACTGAGTATAGCCTATAAAATATTATACAGATATTCTATCTCACGAAGTCCGTTTGGCTATGAATGTTGTGAGGCGTGCGCATGCACATTGTTTTAGTGTGCGTAAACCCGAGAGCAGCGGCTGCGCTCAGTCAGTCACGGACTCACGGTCGCACGCAACACGCAACACAAACACAACACACACACCAGAGCGCTAATCAGTACACGTCCCTACTACAAGCAGAACCAAACGGACTACGTGAGATAGAACATATGTACCAAACGATTGCAGTGTATATGTTATGGACCAAGTG
This sequence comes from Nematopogon swammerdamellus, assembly GCA_946902875.1. NCBI lineage: Eukaryota > Metazoa > Arthropoda > Insecta > Lepidoptera > Adelidae > Nematopogon > Nematopogon swammerdamellus. Next base: position 13,414,739 of record OX336348.1, on the reverse strand, counting down.
ATTAATAGGACATTATACATAATGCCAGGGCATTTTGAAAAAGGCCCAATATGAGAGGGCAATATGATGATTACTGTTGAAATAATTAAATTGCCCGGGCTTTATGAATAATGTACCTATATCTCGTATTGGGCAGGATAATAAAAATACGCGTTTTTTTTTATTGTTTCCGAACTAGCTGGCTGTGTCCGAGGTCGAAGCCTCAGGCGCAGCCAATATCACCCCCGAGGAGGTGCCAGTCCGGGTTGGAGGTGGACTAATGTCGCTGGGGAAAGGCTATTTACCCGCGATTTGAAGATCCGTGGATTGTAGGAGTAGGGAAAGATATTCCCCGGAAGCCCGTTCCACACCTTTGCAGTGCGGCACAAGAACGATTTAGAGAATCGTGCCGTTCGAAGTAATCGTCTGTCCACTAGAAAGGGGTGTTCCGCGAGATTATGGCGGGTTTGGCGAAGGCGAACAGGAGGAGGAGGGATACGGGAAGCAATTTCGTCAGAGCAGCGGCCATAATAGTACCGATAATACGTAAAAAAAAAATTAAAAAAAAAATTAACATTTATAAACATTATTGCGCGTTTAAAATCACGTAGTCCATAGTACATAATTATATATTGAGAACTGGCAGCAAATACAATTTGAATAAAATATTCATTCGAAATTTAAAAATAAGTAGTTTTTTTTTTTATTTAATTCGTCTCCTCCCGAAACAGGCAAAACTCATTAGAGTATACAGCCATTTCTTTTGTAGCTTTTAACGTCTGTTGTATAAATTCTCGCATGTATGAAGATATGTATAGACTATTGTGTTCAAGTTATAAAAAAGAAGAACTGTCATTTTCGTTGTATACAACGAAAATGACAGTTCTTCTTTTATATAACTTGAACACAATAGTCTATACATACCTTTATTTATAATAAAATCGTAAATGCAAAAATGTCTATTTGTACGCGCATCTCGCAAAAACCACTGAACGGAATTTGACGAAACTTTTTATAGTGACAGTGTATATCCCGGATTAACATAATAATTAAAAAATATAATAAAAATCACGTAATCGTATTTCAATAAAAGAAAGTATGTGACTAAAGGCGGGCCCGAAGGCGCATCTGCGCTCAAGTAAACGATATTCTTTCTCGATGAAAGTAACTAAGGGCGAGGCGGAAGGCGGAGCTGAGTTCAGGAAGAAGAAAAACATTCTTGAAGAAAGTAAGTAACTAAGGGCGAGGTCGAAGGCCGAGCTCTATTCTGGAAGACCATAAACCTTTATTTTTTTTTTATAGAAAGCGCGACATGTGGCTGCGTTTCACTTACGAGTAGGTGACTTACGATGCCCATGGACATTCTGTGATGCACGGGGATTGCGGATGCCATGCCGGCCTGACAGGAGCCTTTTCACGCCCCTTTTGAAAAACCCCAGGCTGTACTTGGGAGGAAATATAGGGAGTGCGTTCCACATTTTCTCGGTTCTGTGAATGAAAGACCTACAGAACCGGTTGGTGCGCATCCTCGGTAGGTCGATTGTATAAGGGTGCATCCCCTGCCCAGTACGCGTAGTGCGGAGGTGGAATGGGGACGACGGAATCGCATTAAACAGCTCCTCCGAACACTCCCCGTGAAATAGACGATAGAGCACACTTAGGGAGCCGACGTCCCTACGGAGTTGCAGTGGTTCTAAGTCGCGGGACACCACAGGGTCATCCACAAGTCGCCCGGCACGACGCTGGATGGAGTCTAGCGGCGCAAGCTGATATTTAGCTGAGCCATCCCACAGGTGCGAGCAGTACTCCAAGCAGGGGCGTGCATCCCATAGAGGCAGAAAAGCACTGCCTACCCTGAGTATACACCGAATTCCATCCACATAAACAATCTAATTAAAACGTATAGAATAGAACTACACGACTTCACTAAAAAACTAATACATAATTTAAAATTTGCCGCGCGCTCAGCACTCTGAAGTGTCTCGCTGCCGCGCGCCGCTCCGCCGCGCCCCGCCGCGCCGTCCGCGCGGACGCAACGCCGCCATACGGCGAAAGCCCAAAACACGACGGCCTGGTGGTCACTCACACTATTACCAGGGCTCACGCACTCTATGTACTTGCGCGCGATAACTACCTACCGCCGACCGGACCGCCGGCGATCCATAATTCATTGGGCTGCCGACAGCCGCGTGGAGCTAACCTACGTGAGCGCGCGCTCACGCTACTGCTTCGTACGGTCGTACCTACCTATATCCAAAGAGTTTCTTTGCCTATGTCTTAATTCAAGTTGACATGGCTTCTATGTTAATAGTGGCAGTGGCAATTTATGTGCAGTAGATGGATGTAAATCCAGCAAGAGGAGAGATAAAAATCTCTCTTTTTTCCATTTACCTGCTGATGAAGAAATGTGAGTATATTGTTTTTGTTGAGCAATAATTACCTATTCTAAAAAACCGGACAAGTCCGGCGGCACTATTTTTGAATTTTTAAAAAATATACCTTTTGATCCACCTTGTTCTTGTTTCCCGCAAGAATATTTATTAAAACTCTTCGTTAGATTCCGCATTTTTTCCACAATAATGTTTAATAATCGTGAATTTAGACAGGGAAAGAAATGTATTAATCATTACATAAAAATAAAACACTTGTAACTTTCATTTTTATTTACTTCGGTGCGCGAGTCTGACTCGCACTTGGCCGATTTTAATTAAAAAATTAAAAAACATTACAGATACTCATTTTACGTCACCCTGGTTGTTTTTTTTTCGAATATGTACAGATTTTTATCCTTTACAATTGTATTATATATATAGATTTTTAAGACAATAAAACATGCAAAAATACTAAAAAGTGTTTTTTATTTACACACAAGCTTTTGCCGGCGGCTTCGCCCGCGTTAAAAGTACATTTGCAAGCAATACTATTTGTGTTATGGGCTGACATCACGGATGTTGTAGGTGATGTAGCCAACTGTGTCAGGTTCCATAAAAAAAAAAAAAAAAAGCACTTGACATGGACATATCCACGTGCTAGCAATACATATAGTGGCTGCTCAGACAGCTGACATATAGAGGGGGAGGGGGGGGGGGGGGGGGGGGTTCACTGAAATCGATTGCCTACGGCAATAAGTCCGCCTTCTGCCAAGCAGAAAGGTGTATGTAAAGGTCGACTGGAAGTAATTGCCGCCGGCAATAAGTCCGGCTTCGCTTGGCAGATGTATTGTTAATCTATACCGAATAAAATCGGTTAGATAAGCATGCGTACAGGTAACAATAATAACATTACAGGGGTAGTAGGTAGGTAGGATTACCTGAAGTATTTTCGGGCTGAACTAATTTCTTCCTTTAATATATTTTAACGAGGGCGAAGCCGCGGGCTGAAACTAGTAGTAGCCTATATGTTAAACAAAAAAAAAATTGGTACCTATCTAACAGTAAAAAAACATTTTTAAATCTGTGCTGCAGCTCGCGAACAAACATTCACACATATTTCCTCTTTACAATATAATAATATTAAAGATTGTGTAATGCATTGATATTTTTATTGAAAGTAGCAGCCCTAACGTCACCGAATTTGCTTCAAGGCCCCGCGTCCGCGCGCAGCTGCAAAGCAATAATCACTTTACGCTCTTTCGTTTAGGTACATTTTCGCACGCAGCGACTGGCGTCGTAAAAGTTTAGGCTATTAAAGCCGAAGGTACGTAACTTTTTCTATGGAGAGATTCATCTGTTACGAAGTAACTATTTAGTAATCTGTGCTATTACGTAAATTCTGTGTAGTTGCGCTCTCGTATACGCTGGAATTGTGCGTTTGTATGCGTGTTTCTATGCGCGATTTAGTAGGCAGGCCGGCAGGACTGCCTTTCACTAACACCACAACAATGCCTCGTAACGTAGGTGTAGCTGGCTGGTCTAGCATCGTTCTCACGTGCGCTTCGGCCGTGCACTTGACGACACACCATAATTAAGTACGAACACAAGTACTATGCATGCATTGTGCAGAATTATTATTTTGAATTTGTATTTCAGTGTTTTAGCAGACTCGATCTAGATAACTTGTGAGTAGTGTTTTTCTCACAAAAGTAGAATGGAGGGTCTAGAATGTCAAGTGTGTGGTCTGATATGTTTGATATAGATAATAAATTTATGTTTTTCAAAGTTCTCTTACACCGATAAAGCAAAAATAGTATCAATCGGCAGGCCCACAGCCGAAATTGAACTCACCCAAAAAAAAAGGTACCAATCTCCGCCATTTCAACAAACAGTAGGTATTACAGTAAATTTTCTTGGTTGGCTAGTTCGCAATGCAGTAATCGTTGGCATTGAAAAAAAATTTATCTGGTTGAACATTTTCATGTGGACATGATGTGACAGATAAAAACCACGCGGATAATGGAAAGGTAAGAGAAATACAATTGAACTTGTTTTCAAATCACCTAAGTACTTAGATTGTATCTTCATTGCTGCCTGCCTACCCGGTCTCAAATGTCTGTGCACGCCACTGACTCCAAGCAAGACCTAACCTGCGTTTTATACGTCAGTTTTTGGCCCACCTTCTCGAAGAAAGTAAGTAACTATGGGCGAGGCCGCAGGCCGAGCTGCGTTCAGGAAGAAGCTAAACCATCTTGAAGAAAGTAAGTAACTAAGGCGAGCCCGAAGGCCGAGCCACGTTCGGATAATTGAAAAACCATCTCGAAGAAAGCAAGTAACTAAAGGCGAGGCCGAAGGCCGAGCTGCGTTCAGGAAGAAGCTAAACCATCTTGAAGAAATAAGTAACTAAGGCGAGGCCAAAGGCCGAGCTACGTTCTGATAATTGAAAAACCATCTCGAAGAAAGCAAGTAACTAAGGGCGAGGCCGAAGGCCGAGCTGCGTTCAGGAAGAAGCTAAACCATCTTGAAGAAAGTAAGTAACTTAGGGCGAGGCCGAAGGTCGTGCTCTATTCGGGAAGACCATAAACCATCTCGAAGAAAGCAAGTAACTAAGGGCGAGGCCGTAGGCCGAGCTGCGTTCAGGAAGAAGGTAAACATTTTTGAAGAAAGTAAGTAACTAAGGCGAGGCCGAAGGCCGTGCTACGTTCTGACAAATGATAAACCATCTCGAAGAAAGCAAGTAACTAAGGGCGAGGCCGAAGGCCGAGCTGCGTTCAGGAAGAAGCTAAACCATCTCGAATAAAGTTAATTAATATTAAGATTGAGTTAATTTAATTTAAATTTTATTATAAAGTCCACGCTTCTGACGGCAAATATACCGTGCATCCTAGAACCTCGCGGTTATTCCCGGCTGGATGGCAAGAGAAGAGGGCCGATGCTATCACCTTAGTGCCATGGACTAAGGGTATTTCTTTGATGTGGGACGCCACTTGTGTTCTCACATTGGCTCCAAGTCACATTAGGACATCTTCAAGAGCGGCTGGCGCGGCCGAGGCTGGGGCGGAGAGCCTCAAACGCAACAAATATAGAAATATAATTCAAGATTTCGAATTTGTTGCGTTTGCGGTTGAAACCCTCGGTCCGTGGAGCAGTGAAGCCAAAAGAGGCTTGGGCCTCTGCTGGTTGACGCAACTGGTGTCCCGCCATCAAGGGCTTATGTACTTCATTCAAAGGGTAAGCCTTGCCATCCAGCGGGGTAATGCCGGAAGTGCTCTAAGAACATTTGAAAATGCCCGTTTTGATAGTTATTTTAATGTTTGTTAAGTAGGTTTTAATTCTTTAGTTATTAATATTACTTTTTTATTTTTATGAAATAAATAGATTGAGTAAACGATATTATATTCTATCGAACAAAGGAAGTCTTTAAGGGCGAGGCCCGAAGGCGGAAGAGGGTTTTTGGTTTACCTGAACGTAGCTCGGCCTTCGGCCTCGCACTTAGTTCCTTCCTTTCTTCCAGAAGGTTTATCGTCTTCCTGAACGCAGCTCGGCTTTCGGCCTCGTCCTTACTTACTTCCTTTATTTGAGAAAGGTTTATCGTTTACCTGAAAGCAGCTCGGCCTTCGGCCTCGCCCTTAGTTACTTTCTTTGAGAAGGTTTATCGGTTACCTGAACGCAGCTCGGTCTTCGGCCTCGCCCTTAGTTACTTACATTCTTCTTTGGAATACGAATTTCACGCGAGCGAAGCCGCGGGCAAAAGCTAGTAAAAACAATAAATCAACAAATGTGGAACGCACCCCTACCCATCTATTTCCTCCCAAGTACAGCCTGGGGTTTTTCAAAATGGGCGTGAAATGGCTCCTGTCAGGCCGGCATGGCATTCGCAATCCCCGTGCATCACAGAATGTCCATAGGCATCGTTAGACACCTACTTTAGTAAGCCTCGGTGGCTTAGCGGTGCGGTCGGTCGACTGTTATTAAGCAACCCTGGGCGCCGCGCGGTCAGTACTTGGATGGGTGACCGCTCGACCATGGAGGCTGACCGTGGTTCGGATTCCACATTAGGCTGTAGGTCCCTTCCCTTCTTACCTTACTAGGTGGTAGGGTTTATCCCGGCCGGGTTGGCACCACCGCACTGAATGAAACGTCGCCGGTCGAAACGGCTACGTAAATAGTTCGTGTTTTCCGTTCAGTTCATTGTAGCACACATGAAATGAAGGCAAGCACTGACATGGCACCTAGTTCACCCGGTGTTCTTCACGGATGTTGTATGTAGATGACTTGGTAGATGATATAGCGAACCGTGTCAGTTTCCATAAAGAAAACACTACTTGCATATAAAACGTTGCCACATGTCGCGTTATCCATAAAAAAATAAAATGTAATATAAATTACTGCATTTTCTTACCTATTGTTTCCAACATAAGTCTCCTTCGCCGAAATGCCATTGACGTGAATCCTGTTCTCCTTCTCCCCATCAACGAGCTGGTCAGTCATCACGAAATTCACAGTCCCCTTGTTAAGGTTGCGCCTCAAGAGCTTTATGTCCCGCAAAATTTCGCCTTCTCTTTTGCGTTCACTGGTATCACTGAGCTGTTCCATTCTATGTCTGTCTGGTTTATCGCTAGAAACACTGGAATAGTCGTCAAAATGAGGTATTTTGTTTATCGTAACACTAGATCGTTCGTTATCAAACTGTGGTCTTTTGCGACTGTTTTTAAAATTGTCAAAGGTTATTCTCGGTTCACTAGATTGTTTGATATCGATGTCTGGTATTTTATTTCCTTCATTTGCAATACTATAAGGTTCGATGTGGTCTAAGCTATGCACGTCGGAGCTCTTGCTTGCAAAACTGATCGGTTGGATATGTCCGATTCTCCTAGGTTTTAAATGCAGTTCAGTAAAGTCAGTTTCATTTGTGAAAGCCTCAAACCTTCTACTATTATGACGGTCAAAATTGTCTGTTATCCTTCTTCGATAATGACGCCATCTGTCGCGACCATGTTGGTTAACTGTGCGGTTTAAAATTGTACTAAAATTGTTGTAAACTAAATTTGAACTACTGCTCACGTCACGTATATCGTTGGAACATTGTCCGCTGTGCAGAATTAGTATTAGAACTTTTATACACAGCAGCTTGTTCAGTATTTCTGTTGCGATATTTAAGTTTTTGAGACGCGTCTTTGCTGATTTTCTCTCCATGGCTTATCTGTAACAAAGAACATTTCATTTTTACATCTCCTTACTCTCCCTCATCCCTTTATAATATATATTTTAATGCAATTCATTTGAGATAATCAAATTAGCATCTGATTATCCCATATTCATTTACATTCTATTTATAAAATTTCCCCTTTCTGAAATATCTTAGTTATGTGTATGTAAGTATATGTTTTTGTGTGTTGTCAAGGCTCTGTGTTCAGTTAGAATGTTTTTCCTATAATTGACCGCATATTATGACCATATTTTCACTTACATGATACTGGCCAAAATGTATTAAAAAGACGATTGCCAATAAAATAAAAAATAATAATAAAAGTGGACGGTAGCTTAGTGGTTAGGTAAGACATCGGCCTCTTGGTCGGTCGGGCTTTTGTATCTCTGCTGTACAAATGTTTTTTTTTTATTTTCAAAGATTACAATGTCTTTCCGCAGAGTTTCACAAAATTCCTGCCGTCTGCCTGCAGTGCCTATAACTGTAACGCACGACAGGTGTATAGTTTCAATGGTAACAATATCCAATATTGTCGAAAAACCAACGACGTCTTTGCGAAAAACTGACTTATTGTCCGTCTATTCTATAAACAAATAAGGTCTGACTAGCCCTTGAATTCATTTAAAAGATAACATACGTATTCCATACATTTGTGCGCCTAGCTAGATAATTTGACAAACAAACTGTGAAATAAACTATTTATTTATTAATTTATTAAAACATGATATTAACTACTAGATAGATTAGATACTACGAGTACATAATACTAAGCTCTATTCTTATATTTAAGTTACATTATGTATTACGTACGATGTATCACTGTACTCCTGATTGTGAATACACGCTTTTTTAACCGACTTCAAAAAAAGGAGGAGTTTCTCAATTAAATTTCTCAGTTTCTCAATTCCCAGTCGAATTGAGAAAAGGAGGAGTTTCTCAATTCGACTGTATTTTTTTTATATTTGTCACCTCAGAACTTTCGACTGGGTGAACCGATTTTGATGATTATTTTTTATTTGAAAGCTGGTGCTTCCAGTGTGGTCCAATTTCAATTTGGTCAAGATCGGATTGGAAAGCGAGGCGGAACCGCGAGGCCGAAGGCCGAGCGATTCCGCCGAGTACATTAATAGGAAAAAATTACTAAAAAAAACTGTGAAATAAAAAAAATATTTAAAAAAATATAAAAATCGGCTTCAAAAATGTATGAAATAAAAAAAAAATCTAACCCTCGAGTTGAAGGCGGTGCTTTAGCAAGCAAAAATGATGCATGAAAGAAAACATGAGTGGATGATATCCTTTGTGATTTGTGTAGCCTTCTTTAGCACCGCCTTCAACTGTAGGGTTCGATTTTTTTTTATTTCATTCATTTTAGAATGCGGTTTTTATATTTTTTCAAATAGATTTTTTATTTCACAGTTTTTTTTTAAATTACTTTACTATACGTCACGCTTCTGGTTTCTACACCGATTCATTTACTGCCCATTCTGCTCGTCTATGGAACTCGCTGCTGCACTACGTCCGTCACTCCCAAACTTTAAATTATTTTAAATAATCATTGAAGAAATTCTACCTTAACTAATTTTCCTTATTTTTATTTTTTATTATTAACTTGTGGATTACTATAGTATAGTATGTATTATTTGTATGTAGTATCTATGTTATATACATTGTATGTATGTTTACACTGTTTCTATTCTATGTATTGTAATAATAGGTGTGTATGTTATATGTATGTAGGTATATTCATCATAAAATAAAACACATATTCCTCCTCCTTTCGCTTGCACTACCCATACTTCCTTCTCTGTACTTTATTCCTCATCACCCAAAGGTTGACTGGAAGAAATCGCTTGCAGCGATAAGTCCGCCTTTCCGCACTCCTGTATTTGTTTATTTTACTCGTGTACTGTTCTTCTTTCAATTGTGGGCAATAACGAGTTTCTATTCTATTCTATAAATCTAACAGGTATATATGACAATCTCCATTTTCGGTTTTTGATAGCAAATAATGAATAAGTTGAGATTGTCCAAATTTCGTGAATCATCAATTCACAATTCACGAAATTTGGCCGACACAATTTATTCCCGTCAAAAATTACAAATTGCCCCTATATCGGCCCGCAGCAAAACGTTCTGTGGAAGCGATCATATTCCTGCATGCGCGTACGCAACGTTAGTTCTCCGAAGTGCCAGTGACTGCTGTATGAAACCGAATACTATTTGCGAAACTGAGGCGGTTCAGATCACGCAAGCGGCATACCTTAAGAGTAAATATTCTTGCTTATTATTATCTTACTAGCTTTTGCCCGCGGCTTCGCTCGCGTGAAATTCGTATTTAAAAAGAAGACCGTAAGTAAGCCAGCTACTAATATACCCGCTAATAATTCGGTTTGTATGAAAGCCACATCTTAGCGTAACCGGAGCTAATCCTGTGTCCCACATAGTTGAAAGTGCTTGTACAAAGTTTCATAGAATTCGGATGATCGGTTTAAGAGTTATGGAGGAACATACATTCATACATACATACATACAGATGTAAACTAAAAATCATCAATTTAGTTTTAGCATCTTACATACCTACAGTCTACAAACGAAATATCTCATAAAACAAAGTAACTTACTCCATGACCATCCCTTACAGATTTATTATTAGTATTGATGGAAATAATATGAAGAACATATTAAAAATATACAAAAACTAAATAAATGTAAGATGGAAAGAAACGGGATATGTGTTTCAACACTGTGCCGTTGACAGAGAAAGTGGGGGTTCGCTACTGTGTAAAATATTTCATAGTGCCCAATACGAGCCAGCTGTTTAACGCGATTCCGCCGTCCCCTTTCCACCTCCGCACAACGCGCACTGTGCAGGCAATTCGAGTCAGACGCAGTCTCACATCACCTTAATCGTTTAGACGAAAAGTAGGTATTAAATGTGCCGTATGGGCCCGGTACTTAAAAAGAAAAGCCCCACTGCATCTCTCCGCGTGCATCTCGTAAAAGGATGCTAAGGGATAAGGGCAAGTGTACTAAAGGGGACGAAGTACTAAAGGGCGACAGGTTAGCCACCTCTCACCTTGACGCGGTCCTCCACCTAGTCATGCAGCAGGTGGGTTTTCGTGCCTTACTTGCTGCTTGATAGTTTTGTCCTAATACTTTGCTAAACGTGTTGGACGGTGTTGTGCTGTAATTTACCACAGTACTTACAGCACAACACTGATTACTCTGCTAACCCTGATTTTCGGCATAACAGCGTGTGGTAAATGTATGTGTATGTATCAGATTATATTCGAATTTAAAACGAGCGGAGCTTTCCTATCGTATCGTATTCAAATTATTATTAATCATTTACAAACGAACCAATTTATTTAGTATCGCCTAGCGACAGCCAGCTGTCCATTCATCTAACCTTGAACTTGGCTCACGAAATGGTCGGACCATCAAATGTGAATTTATACATTGGTTAGGCCAGTAGCGGTGATTATTCTAACGGTATATCGTTTTTTGCTAGCACTCTGACTCAGGCAGACAATGCGTAAGATCTGGGCAAAAAATATAATTACACTCTTTAGGGTTCCGTATCCGTCGTACGGGACCCTATTACTAAGCCTAAGCCGACTGTCTGTCTGTCTGCCTGTCTATCTGTCCGTCTGTCCGAGGGCTGCACCTATCTCTGGAAGCGTAATAGGTGGCCCGTTGAAATTTTCACAGAATAACATGTGTTATTAGTTATTTATTATGGCCGATATAACAACAAATAATAAAAAAAAAAAAAATAAGGGAAAGTAAAAAATTCACGGGGTTCCCCATAGAAGAAACTAAAGAGTGTATGCGCGCCATCTACCGAAAAGAGTATGAAGGATTTTAACTAATACATAGACGGCGTGAGTGGCGGTGACCATGACATGGCGATACGGAACCCTCGGTGCGCGAGTTCGACTCGCACTTGGCCGGTTTTTAAACGGAGTGCGTGTGCACGGACAATGAAAGCATGCAGATGGACAGACAGACAGACAGTCTCGTTATATGCGACGAGTCGTTCCGTGTACGAAGTCTCCGCTCATTCCCTCCGTCAAAAACAAAGTGACACAGAACATAAACAGACAGCTGGTCGTGCGTGATCGTATAACTTTTTGGAAGCCTCAGATTATATACTCGGAGACTTTGTACAGTAATGTTTTGGTGGTTTAAAAAAAATAACCAGGGTTAATATAAAGAATATTCTTTATATTAACCCTGACCTAATGTTGAGGCGTGCATTTCGTTTTTGTTACGTTTGTATTTCCGAAAATGTGACGGAGGAAATGAGTAAAAGCCACAAATAAGCCAACGGCTCGTGTAAAAAAATTGGTTGTCTGTAAAGTCGGTTTACGGACGATAGTTTTACGTGATAACGTGTCATAAAGAAACACAGCTATAAGAATTACCGTATTTTTTCATACGGCACCCCTATCGCTGCCGTACGCCGTACATTTGTCGATTTCTAGCCTTGATTACCGTACGATACGGCAATTACCGTACGTTTGGCAACACTGCCGCTTGGGCCGATTGTGCGTCTCTATCGCTTGTTACGCGCTCTCGCTTGCACACACAGGCTCAGATGGAACGTGACACTTTTTCGTGCTTGCAGCCGTAGTTCATCAATTTATAAGACTTTATCACGTTAAAAAATTCTGGGCGGTCATACCATTGTAATTTGTATCCCTATTTGTTCGGGAGGCAAGCACGTACGTGTGTACTTAGCATAAGCATGAGTCCGATTAAAGTTCACTAACATTTTGTACAGGACTCTCATAAATTTTTTATAGCTGACAACGCACGACTACGGCATTTCAATTTAATTATAACGTTATTAATGTGAAACTGCCAGAAGACTTCAATAAAACTAAATAAACAGGAAAATCAAAAGACTGCTCTTACTCAATAAGACGATGATAGCAACGTCCGAAGGGAAGCACTGCCATGGCACCCAAATATCTTGTTTCTTACTTTTTAGTTTATTTTATTTATGGTAAAGGTTTTGAAACTTTTTTTCGTTTTTTTAATTATAGTTAATTTTTTCCATAATCGGGTTACAGTTTTTTAAACTTTTGTTTTTCCATAGTTGTGTTACAGTTTTTTAAACTTTATTTTTTATTTCATTCTTTTTAGTAATATTACATAAATAAAATTTCTCGAATAAGTAAGAAACTGAGGGCGAGGCCGAAGGCCGAGCTGCGTTCATGAAGACGATAAACCTTCTCGAAGACAGTAAGTAACTATGGGCGAGGCCGAAGGTCTAGCTGCATTCAAGAAGACGATAAACCTTCTCGAAGACAGTAAGTAACTATGAGCGAGACTGAAGGCCGAGCTGCGTTCAGGAAGACGATAAACCTTCTCGAAGACAGTAAGTAACTATGGGCGAGGCCGAAGGCCGAGCTGCGTTCAGGAAGACGATAAACCTTCTCGAAGAAAGTAAGTAACTATGGGAGAGGCCGAAGGCCGAGTTACTTTCAGGAAGAGGATAAACCTTCTTGAAGAAAGTAAGTGCTAACTATGGAAGAGGCCGAAGGCCGAGCTGCGTTCAGGAAGACGATAAACCTTCTCGAAGACAGTAAGTAACTATGGGCAAGGCCGAAGGCCGAGCTGCGTTCAGGAAGACGAAAAACCTTCTCGAAGACAGTAAGTAACTATGGGCGAGGCCGAACGCCGAGCTGCAATCAGGAAGACGATAAACTTTCTCGAAGACAGTAAGTAACTATGGGCGAGGGCCGAGCTGTGTTTGGGAAGACGATAACCCTTCTCGAAGACAGTAAGTAACTATAGGCGAGGCCGAAGGCCGAGCTGCGTTCAGGAAGACGATAAACCTTCTCGAAGACAGTAAGTAACTATGGGCGAGGCTGAAGGCCGAGCTGCGTTCAAGAAGACGATAAACCTTCTCGAAGACAGTAAGTAACTATGGGCGAGGCCGAAGGCCGAGTTACTTTCAGGAAGAGGATAAACCTTCTTGAAGAAAGTAAGTGCTAACTATGGAAGAGGTCGAAGGCCGAGCTGCGTTCAAGAAGACGATAAGCCTTCTCGAAGACAGTAAGTAACTATGGGCGAGGCCGAAGGCCGAGCTGCGTTCAGGAAGACGATAAACCTTCTCGAAGACAGTTAGTAACTATGGGCGCGGCCGAAGGCCGAGCTGCGTTCAGGAAGACGAGAAACCTTCTCGAAGACAGTAAGTAACTATGGGCGAGGCCGAAGGCCGAGCTGCGTTCAGCAAGACGAAAACCTTCTCGAAGACAATAAGCAACTATGGGCGAGGCCAATGGCCGAACTCCGTTCATGAAGACCATAAACCTTCTCGATGAAAGTAAGTAACTAACTATGGGAGAGGCCGAAGGCCGAGCTGCGTTCAGGTAAACGATAAACTTTCTAGTCTAGATGAAAGTAAGTAACTATGGGCGATGCCGAAGACTGAGCTGTATTCTGGAAGACGATAAACCTTCTCGATTAAAGTAACTAAAGGCTAGGCCACTGTCACCACCCATTACACCCGGCGACTGGGAGTTTTTTTTTATGGAAACTGACACGGTTGGCTACATCACCCACAACATCCGTGATGTCAGACCATAACACCGGGTGAACTAGATGCCATGTCAGTACTTCCCTTCATTTCATGTCGGCTACACTGAACTGGACGGAAAACAAACACGAACTATTTATATAGGCGTTTCGACCGACGTTTCGTTAAGTGCGGTGGTATCAACCCGGGCTGGATGAACCCTACCAAATAGTAAGGTAAGAAGGGAATAAATATGGCGAAATAAATATCTGAATCTGAATCTGAAGGGACCTACAGTTTTACGTGCAATCCGAACCACGGTTGGGCTTATTATTTTTTATTATATTCATTTTGGTTTAACCCATTTAGTGTGGTATATTTTTGAAATCGCCTTTAGAAGCTCTTGACAATGATATCCCACTCGGTGGGGTTTGAAGAAAATAAATTTTTAAAGTGTGACAATATGACTCCCCACGGCCGCCATTTTTAATTTAATTTAAATTTAATTTAATTCATCATAACGAATCGATTGACCCCACAATCATCAAAATCAAATGAGTAGTTTAGCAGTTATGGTGGAACATAGACTGCCAACCACATTACCCTTCCTTTTTGGCTCTGCCATAGTCGGGTAATAAAAACTAAAAATGATGAAAAAAAAGAATTATATTATCCCAAAACTATCTCAAATGAATATACTGTATTAATAATAAGGAAAAATTCGCACATAGCATCCGGGTCACCGGTTCCTGAGTTTATCGCGAGCCAGGCAGACGAGGCGACGACGACGGGCGCTTGGTTTTTTATTTTGTGACATGTAAATATAAACTAATCGGTATTTTCACAACAACATAAATAAATAAAATTAACACTTGGATATAAATTTGTAGTAAATGTTAGAGTCCGGTTCTATGTTATCTACAGCAGAACATAATAAAAACCGGCCAAGTGCGAGTCGTACACGCGGATCGAGGTTTCCGCAGCACAAAAACAAATTAAAAAAAAATCGAATTTCGTGTATGAGGATCCCTCTTAATTTTTTACTTTTTAATTTTTGTATTATCTTTTGTTATATCCGCCATACTAATACCTACATATTATGTGAAAATTTCAACCGGCTAGCTATTACGGTTCCAAAGATACAGCCATCGGACGGACGGACGGACAGACCAGACGAATCTGCCAGTACTCTAGCAGTTAAATACCTCCGATCTCCCACTGACTCACGACGTCCTGTCCTGATGGGGGCGTTTGCAGATGACACAGCTGCTTTGGCTGTTCACGTGGACCCTGTTGAGGCATCTCGCATTCTGCAGAGTAGCCTAAATAACATATCTGCCTGGCTAAAAGATTGGCGTATCAAGGCCAATGAAATCAAATCTGTACAAGTGACCTTCACCATTAGAAGTGCGTGACACATGACCACCGGTAACATTAAATGGAGTTGATATCCCCCAAGCGGACGATGCTAGATACTTGGGACTATACTTGGACAGACGTCTTACTTGGAGAAAACACATATTCACAAAACGGAAAGCGTTGAGCCAACAACTCAGAAAACTTTACTGGCTGCTGAGTCGTAAATCTCAACAAATTGTTGCTGTACAAAGGTATCTATCCTCAAACCTATTTAGTGCTAACGATATTCAACTATAGGACACTGCGGCTAATTCAAACCTCGAAATCATACAGCGGTTCCAATCAAAAACCCTTCGTATTGGTGTTGACGCACCTTGGTATGTCACCAATAATCAGCTGCATCGGGACCTTGAGATTTCAACTGTAAAGAAGGAAGCGAAAGCCGGAACTGAGGCATACAAAAAAAGACAAAATCAATATCTGGTATATATTTCATAATTTCACGATAATTCTGTAAATAATAATGTCTTACAATCATATATTAACTACTGACATAAGCCAAACGGTCTATCTTGAGTTGACTGTGACGGTCTGTCAGTCGCACGCTCGCACGCTCGACGAGCGCAGGCGCGTCTATCGTAATTTTGACGTGATAACGTCTTATAAATTGATGAACACCGGCTGCACGCACGAAAAAGTGTCACGTTCCATCTGAGCCTGTGTGTGCAAGCGAGAGCGCGTAACAAGCGATAGAGAGGCACAATCGGCCCAAGCGGCAGTGTTGCCAAACGTACGGTAATTGCCGTATCGTACGGTAATTGAGGCTAGAAATCGACAAATGTACGGCGTACGGCAGCGATAGGGGTGCCGTACGAAAAAATACGGTAATTATTATAGCTGTGTTTCTTTATGACGTTATCACGTAAAACTATCGCCCGTAAACCGACTTTATTTTACAAATATAATGCGTGATTGATAGATAATGCCTACGTGTCCCTTGCGACACTGTAAAACTCGTACCGGGAAGAGAAACAAGAATGACGGCGTCACATATCACAAATAGGTGCACTTATATAAAGTAATATCCAAAATATTTACAAATCGCCGAACGGGCCGAGACGACCACCGTTCGCCGAACAGTCAGTCAGTCAGTCAGTCAGCGTGTAAGAGTCCACTGCTGGACATACGCCTCTCCAATTTTCCTCCAGTTCTCCCGGCCTTCAGCGGTACGGAACCACTGCTTTCCGCCGACGCACTTGATGTCGTCGTCCCACCTGGCGGGTGGTCTTCCCACACTCCGTTTTCCTGTCCACGGCCCCCAGTGTAGAACACGGTTACTCCAACGGTCGTCGTCTCTTCGGCTGACGTGTCCAGCCCACTGCCACTTGAGCTTAGCCACCCGGTATCCAATATCGACTACTTTGGTGCGTCGGCGGATTTCCTCGTTACGCACCATATCACGTAGCGATATTCCCAGCATGGCTCGCTCCATTGCTCTCTGGGCAACTTTCAACCTTTGGACTACACCGACCGTCAGAGCCCACGTTTCACACCCGTACGTCATAACCGGGAGGACACACTGGTCTTAAATACGGGTCTTTAGATTTTGCGGAAGGTCAGACCTCAGGGCGAATTTTAACTTTCGCCGAACGTTCGTTGGTAATACTCTAGTTATCCTTCACTTCAACAGCGCGGTCCTTGCCCAGCATGCTACTTCACAAAGCGTTGCATTAGTTCACCGCTAGATGGCAACGTCTTCTATTGAATACCAAATTCTCCTCCAATATTGTATAGAACGCTGAATCTATACCTTTATAACATCATTGCTTACAATGCGTTAATATTTATTTGTTCCGTTGACGTTCGCACGATTCGAATTAATAATTATCAAAAATACCTACCTTCGACAATGCTATTATATGATAAAAATAGGTAGATGTGTTATACGAGCTACGAAAGTGGCACTTTAAAATCAAGACACTTGTCCTACCTGAAGTCAGTCTCGCACCAACGACGCACGTGTTCATTCAGACATGTTCGGATGATGTAGAGCAGCATATGACACTTTTTCTCTCAACAACAGACATGCCGTCCTACTTCCTCTTGTAATATTGTAACATAAAAATTATCTCGTGGCATTCTGGTTCATTCGCTCAAGATCGTGCCATTTGTAAAAATCAAATGTCGCATAGACAACGTGTCTACCCTTTTTAAAAATTATCATTGACCTACGACACGTAATGAATGACGCTGCTGGCCGCGAGACGGTTCCGCGAAATACATTTAGATAAACCGTATTTCATCAAACAGTACGAGTAAGTAAACAAACATGCAAGTTTGTCCTGGAAAAAGAATGTGTTCTATTTATTGTGACAGGAAGTATCCGCTAACTGTGTGTCTGGGTAAGTGGTTAGATAGATTGATAGAAACTGCTTTATTGCTCCAGTGAACATTAAACCGTAACAAACTGAAGCTGAAACTGCAGCCCGCCACAAGCACACCAAATACAGTTCGGTGGCACACCAGCACATCTTCGCCGCATTTTCGGTGGAGACGATGGGGGCATGGTCTGAGGAGGCAAAGCGGCTCGCGAAAGACATCGGGATGCCCCTGTACGCGCTTCAGGAGAACAACGTTCGCTCGAGTTCCTGAGGCAGCGTATCAGTGTGGCCATCCAGCGCAGCGAGGCAACGCCGCACGGAGGTTCCGCTAGAACAAACTATATGGACACCTAGATATTTTCGACTTAATTTTATAACAGTTTTCTGTGTATTTTCTTTGTAATACAACGTACGTAATAATACGTGCCGATAAGAATATGGTGTTATAAGTTTAATTTGTAAAAAGTAAAGCACAATATCTCTTGCCGAGCACAGCGCCTCGCTCGCGTGTTGTCGAGCGCAGTGTTAGTGTGGTTTTGGGCGCCGTTGTGTTTGGACGTGCCAGCATATCCGAACTAGTTCTTCGTGCGATCTCATTAATTAACCTAGTAAATAAAGGTATACGTACAACATTGTGACATATAATTGAAATTTTAAATTTCGTTTATTGACCATATTTTAATTGTTTATATTACAGGCCAGCATTTTGTAGAGTTAATCGTAATTACTGGACTTTGACATGAGGTATACTTTTTTGCCTGTAAGTGCGCATCATAATTTAGGCATAATCATAATGAGCAACTATTATTCTACACTTTTTAGGAGGTTTTACGTCCTGCTTCATATATGTGCCCATACATTATAGTGTCATTTTCTGTTACAGGTACTAAGCCAGCGTCCTCGGTACAGTGCCCACACCTCGCGTCACACCTGGAGGAGGGTTATTATTATTAAGTATTGTATTGGTTATAGGTTTATATTTTATTTTGTAATTAGTATTACTATATTATAATATTATTTTAATTTGTCTTTAATAAAGTTTACCTATTGATTGTCGACAGTAACAAGTACATTAGAAAATTTACATAAGGTGCAGAGGCGGACTTATCCCTTGCAGAGATTTCTTACGGTCAACCTTTGGATGTTTTAGTTTCGATAATAATATAGTGGAATGTAGGTAGTTAGTAGGTAGTAGCCTTCAAAAGAGTTGAGCGTGAGAATTGAAGATAAAATAATAATAAGAATACTTATTATTAGTACCTACTGTACTTATTTTGTAAAAAAATGTGGGACCAGTGCCTGAAATAAACGTTATATTATTATTTTTATGCATTTATTTCCACATTTCTTTTTATACAAATTTTAAATTATTTTTTTTTAATTAAAACCTATTAAAATTATTATTATTATTATTCTTTATTTCACATATTTATATTACATTTATATTAATTTATAACTATAAAAGGTAATAAAAATACACAAAATTAATACAAACAAATAAAAACGGTAATACCGCCGGCGGCGGGAGGCAAGCCTCCAAGCACGCCGGCGGGTGCAGGCCGTGGCTACGGAGCTCTCCGAGACGACGCCAGACAAGCTTCGAGCGATGGGTGGTGGTACTAGACACGTAGGCCACCACCACCCCCATCTCGGAGAGCTCCGTATCCACCGGACTGCGCGGCGGCGACGTCACGTCATGTTATTAGCAATAAATTGTACATGCTAGTTAAATACAAGCCATACATTGTGTTAACATAAATTACAAAATATATAGAATATTATGTATACATAAATATATATACATACATACTTGTCCATCCAGGCACAGATTACTTAATAGTTGTTTTTTGTTTTTTACTTCACATTGACCTTACTGTCTGGATAGGTATGTGTTAGGGATTGACTTTAGATAAATATATAAATAGAAAATTCTTTATTTCTCCACAAATAATTCAAAAGAATAACAAAATTAATACTTACAGGATTTTATGTTTTTTTTTTATGGAAACTGACACGGTTTCCACCTACAACATCCGTGATGTCAGCCCATAACACCGGGTGAACTAGGTGCCATGTCAGTGCTTCCCTTCATTTTATGTCGGCTACACTGAATTGGACGGAAAACACGAACTATTTATATAGCCGTTTCGACCGAGCGACGCGACGTTTCATTCAGTGCTTTTGGTTTTCCATTCATATGTTCTTGGTTTTTAGGTTTCCGTATCCCGTACGGAAGCCTATTACTAAGCCTACGCCGTCTGTCTGTCTGTCCGTCAGTCCGTCAACCACTGGCCGCGCCCAGGTGTGCTAATGATCCGGCCGACAGTCGACCGAGCGCACCACTGAGCTACCGACACAGAAAAAATATTAGTACTGGCGTACAGAAGCATCTCTGTACAAACACTCACAAAGAAATAGCTACTCTGCGACGACGCGATAAAGTACAAATTGACTCGTAGAGCTGCATGCCTAACCACGATAACCACCTACATTTCGCTTCTCTTTCTGTCGCGTAACTCTATCTCGAAAGCGCGTCGTTCAGCGCGTGTAAGGGCCAAGGGCTGTGTCTTTGGGCTGTCTTTTTGTGAGGAATAAAATGAAGATGGTACCTACCAAAGATACGATATTTAGCTACCGTAAATTCATGCGAACAAATTCATGCATGCCTTAGCGTCACAATTAGTTTCTCACATGGAAGCGTGCAACCTTCCAGACAGTGATAGTTTTGTTTGATCAATAAATTCAATGATCATCTACAATGTACCTATTGTTTTATTGGTGTTTTTTATTGTATAAAACCCACACTGAGAGACAGAGATAAAAATAATTAAGAACTGAAATTAATTAAATAAGAAAACTAAACCTCTCTCTCTCTGGCTGGATAGCGGAGCCCACTGTTCTGTTTAATTAACCGACACGCCAAGCAGTAGGCATTTAACGCGCGACCTTGAGCGAGTGACGAAGGCCTGCTACCGAGGCTGACGAAGGCCGTTGTCGTCGATTCTATGTTCGCATAAGTTGTGAACTACTCATTCAATTCACTTGCGATTTTCACTGACGTATTCACGGACACTAGGATGCTAGAACGATTAAAAAAAGTTTATGGTTCTAGCTAGGATGATTATACGAGATTTTCCGCGTTTCTAACTTGACTCGTGCATAACATACCTAGATACATTATGCATTCCTAAAATACTTCGGATCATTGGACTTTTAAATATTGACCTATATCTGGTTGCGAGCGTACTGGATGTAAGAATTAAGATGGCCGCATTGCAGCCTCGTCTGTGTTCTCCTCTAGTGCAGTATAGCCAGCAATCCAAAGGGAAGTCTCCGGTATGGCACCCACCTTCTCAGAGGTGATATTGGCTGCTCAGAGCATGTACTCTTGCCTCTTCTGACTTAAGGCGCAAATAAGACTCAAAAGGTCTACTTTCAACGAAATTGTTGAGCTATTGGTAAAGCGATGTGGTAAAGATAAAAAATCTGTAAAAAATATATACATACATACAAACATACTACTCTGTCAAGAAAGTACCGGAGAAATGTCAATAATACACAAAATATTAATTATTTTTCCAAATTTATGCCATCGCCTTTAAATTAGGCCCCTTCCGAAATAATATACTTACGTCAACGAATAATCAAATTATCAAAATATTTTTTAAATGCATTTTCCGGAATTGACTTCAGTTCTCACCGCGAATTCTCTTTTCTGTCTTTTATAGAGTGAAAACGGGTGCCTCAAAGTGGTAATTATAGAGATTTGGAAATAGAAAAATGTCGGCCGGAGCCATATCCGGTGAATACGGTGGTTATTCGATGGTATTTGTTGAGTTTTTGGCCAAAAATTCGTTCACAATGATGGCCTTATGCGATTGAGTTTTTGAAGAAAATTTAAATCTCGAGCGGCAACGTCTTTCATGCCCAAGCGATCGTTTAAAATGGTACGAATCGATTCGTAAGACACAGAAAGTTGAGCGGCTATCTCTCTCAAACTTGAATGAGGATTTTCAGTCACCATTTCCTTCACTTTAGCTATATTAACTTCAGTTGAAGACGTTGATGGCCGACCAGAGCGAGGCAAATCTTCCATCACATCTCGACCGCTTTTGAATGCACTGTACCACACATGTACACGTGTTTTTGATAAAGTCGATTCACCGTAAGCTTTCTGTAACATTTTCAGCGACTCAGAACACGAAATTCCATTTGCGATGCAAAATCTGAGACAATAACTTTGTTCGATATTTTTATCTATTATAAAAATCGCAAAACACACTTGAGATGAACTAACAAAATCGAGCACTGTTAACAAACTAAATGACAGATGGGGCTCAAACTCCGCGCCAATATAGAAAAAAATTGTGTCAACTTAGCGACAAAAAGAATTATTTGAATTGAATTTGGAATTAGAAGTAAATTGTCAATTCCCGGTACTATTTTGACAGAATGTACATACATATAGACTTATGAAGTTTGTGCACACCTGTTTAGAAGCCCACATATACGAATATTGTGCAATTCCAACGATATTACTCGTACATACATACGGGTCGATTTGACAACCTCCTTTTTTTGAAGTCGATTAATAAAAAGTATCGCATTAAAGGCCATATCATGCTGTGATTGCGCCAACGCTCCTCAATCGCGTATTTGCAGACATAATACAATAGGTGAACCATACAACACAAGCATCACTCATTGTGAACTCAGTTCACAAGGTGACATGCATTTTTCCACCGCGTCAGCAGACCAATATGACGCATACGGGTCTCTATTGGGACCCGTACAAACACATGTGGAGAAAAAGTAATTTTATTTTCCTATGGCCCTAGTTGGCCGAATTATAGAGATAATAAAAAAATCATAATTTTTGTTTTCGGAGTTAAATCCTCGTTTAGTTTTTTTAAGTATTGAATTGAGCATATTTTTAAATTTTGATAGAAAAATCTAGTTTAGAATAAAACGTCAGAAAAACTGGCGACATTTCGAGCTTAAAGCAGGCCTCACGCATCACGCACTCTATGTACTTGCGCGCGCTAATTACCTACATCCCGACGACGCGACGGGCCGCCGCGCGGCGTCTATTTCAGTGATCTAGTTTAGAATAAAACGTCAGAAAAACTGGCGACATTTCGAGCCTAAAGCAGGCCTCACGCATCACGCACTCTATGTACTTGCGCGCGCTAATTACCTACATCCCGACGACGCGACGGGCCGCCGCGCGGCGTCTATTTCAGTGATCTAGTTTAGAATAAAACGTCAGAAAAACTGGCGACATTTCGAGCTTAAAGCAGGCCTCACGCATCACGCACTCTATGTACTTGCGCGCGCTAATTACCTACATCCCGACGACGCGACGGGCCGCCGCGCGGCGTCTATTTCAGTGATCTAGTTTAGAATAAAACGTCAGAAAAACTGGCGACATTTCGAGCCTAAAGCAGGCCTCACGCATCACGCACTCTATGTACTTGCGCGCGCTAATTACCTACATCCCGACGACGCGACGGGCCGCCGCGCGGCGTCTATTTCAGTGATCTAGTTTAGAATAAAACGTCAGAAAAACTGGCGACATTTCGAGCCTAAAGCAGGCCTCACGCATAACGCACTCTATGTACTTGCGCGCGCTAATTACCTACCGCCCGACGACGCGACGGGCCGCCGCGCGGCGTCTATTTCAGTGGAAATTCGTCAGCCGCGCGAAGTATACATAGACGCTCGCCCACGCAACTGCGCGCAGCTGCAAAGCAATAACCACTTTACACTCGATCGTTAAGGTACATTTTCGCACGCAGCGATGTGCGACGTGAAACAGTAGGCTATTAAAGCCCGAAGGTAGGAACATTTTCTATGGAGTGATTTATCTGTTACGAAGTAACTATTAAGTAATCTGTGCCTAAAATATGTAAACTCAGGTGCCAGTATAACCAACACATAACGCTCGTGTGACACTGACCTTCGTCAGTCAAACTCAAACGTAACGTAATAATAAGGGAGCGCTTTATGCACAACAGTACATTCATTTTTTTCCTTTTTTTTATGGAAACTGACACGGTTGGCTACATCACCTACAACATCCGTGATGTCAGCCCATAACACCTGGTGAACTTGGTGCCACGTCAGTGCTTCCCTTCGGTCGTGGCGGCTACACTGAACTGGACGGAAAACACGAACTATTTACATAGCCGTTTCGACCGAGCGACGTTTCGCTCAGTGCAGTGGTGCGAACCCGGCCGGGATAAACCCTACCACCTAATAAGGTAAGAAGGGAAGGGATCTACAGTTTTACGTGGAATCCGAACCACGGTCAGCCTCCAACGGTCGAGCGGTCACACATCCAAGTGCTAACCGCGCTCAGGGTTGCTTAACAACAGTCGAACGGCCGCACCACTGAGCTACCGAGGCCGACCGACTGCATAATCTCGTCCTCAGCCAGTTGCCAATTCCGAAGACTAAACATATCGCGGAGTTACCTTGCTAGTTACATAACCGGAGTTAGCTCGTATGTTCAGGTCTTATAACAATACCAGTAGTGCTAAACATATCGCGGAGTTACCTTGTTAGTTACATAACCGGAGTTAGCTCGTATGTTCAGGTCTTATAACAATACCAGTAGTGCTAAACATATCGCGGAGTTACCTTGTTAGTTACATAACCGGAGTTAGCTCGTATGTTCAGCAGGTCTATTCTTGTAAATTCTGACAGCGGAATCAGCGCTGTTGTGGCGCTGAGAGCCACTTACTAAAGTGGCTCTCAGCGCCACATCAGCGCTGAGTCCACTGTCAGAATTTACAAGAATAGACCTGCAGGTCTTATAACAATACCAGTAGTGCTAATAAATATATTGGATGTGTTCTCCTCCGGTCTTTATACTTATAAAGAATTATAATGGAATAGAAATAGTTTAAGGTTATAGTTTAAGGTTAAGGTTCATTCATTATTACATTACTTTTATATTACTTTAAATAATTATCATCCGTTTTTATATATTCCTTGTTTACCCATTTTAGAATGTTTTTTAAATATGAGTTTTAAATTGTTAATCGTTGTGTTGTTGCGTTAAGCTAATTTATATATTGTATTTTTGTTTTTCAAATTTTTAATCGTTTCTTTGTTTATTTAGTATTGTGTATAGTTTTCTAATGTTGGTGTTTTGTGTTTATTTAGTAATTTCCGAGTGGTTTAGGACTTTTCTTTAATTTATAATATAATCATGTAGTGTGTCTATTTTTTTAACCGACTTCCCAAAAGGAGGAGGTTCTCAATTCGAGTGTATGTTTTTTTTTGTATCTTACGCGATTACTCCGTCAATTGTGGGCTGACTTTGAAAATTCTTTTTTTGTTTGGTAGGTTATAATTCCGAGGTGGTTCCATGTAAATTTTATCGAAATTGATTCAGCGGTTTTTGAAAAATCAACAAAATACTATCGTGTGTGGTTAACTTCAGCAAAACTTGTGATGTGGACTTTTTCAGCAATTTGCAGTTTGACACATGGCGATTAATTCTGTAGCACTTCAACCGATTTCGATTATTCGATTTCGATTATTCTTTCTTATGTAATATTACTAAAAATAATGAAATAAAAACTGTTTGAAAAAATATAAAACCGACTTAAAAAAAAAAACTAGAACTAAAAAGTATTAAATACCTAATATTTTGAAATTGTCTCTGTCATTGTATTGAAATACATGAATCGATATTGTGATACATATTCGGACCCTTGTTTCATGAGTTTGTATTACGTCGTCGCTGCGCTCCTACGACGACGTAATACAAACTCTTTGATTCTAAATTTGAAGTCTTTTCCGACCGGCCAGATGCGCTTAATATATTATGGTACGAGTACCATCGAGCTGGTCTGATGATGGAGACAGAAGGTGGCCATAGGAACTCCTAAACTACACGTGATAAACCCATCGTGTTTGGTCACGTTGTATTTGTCTTCACGAGCAATTTACTTTAGACCTAGGAGATTCTCAATTCGACGGTATGTTTTCTTTTTTTTATGTTTTACTACATAAAAACCGGCCAAGTGCGAGTCGGACTCGCGCACCGAGGTTTCCGCACAAACACTGAAGAAAGAAACACGTTTCTTGTATGGGAACCCCTTAATTTTTTTTACTTTTTCTATTTTTTATTATTTGTTGTTATATCCGCCATAGTAACACATATTCTGTGAAAATGTCAACCGGCTACCTATTACTGTTCCAAAGATACAGCATTAGAACAGACAGACAGACAGACAGACAGACAGACAGACAGACAGACGGCGTAGGCTTAGTAATAGGTTTCCGCACGGGATACGGAAGTCGAAAAAGTAGATATTGTAAAAATAATAATATAAGATACAGTAATGATTATCGTAACGCCACGTCGTACTTATGCCTGATAATATTTATTATCTAGTCAATAACTCAAGGTCCATTGGTCAAGATTGTATGATAAATATAACCTACCCTAATTACGTCCAATATGTCAAATATCTAATCTTAGATGCGCAAACGAAATCACGCCACATTACGCGGAGAGGTGGTGAGTGGTGACTCAGTCGAATACTCATACTCAAAGATTTAAATCGATAGATAGGGCATAGTCTAACATGGCGCACTACAGACAATGTCACAATCAAAGGGCCGCATGCGGCTACTTCGCATCAGTCGCAGCGTCACGCGCGTGTTGAGAGATCGTTCCACGGAACGGAACGGAACGCGCCGATGCGCGAGTGCGGAGCGTTAGCGTCTTGTTAACATGAGGCAGCTTTTGATGCGATTCTTGATGACTACTGTGCATGAAGTCGCACACACTGATATGTTTTTTTATTTTAATTTAATAAATTTTTAGGGCTTTTAACAATAATTTGTTTATATCAGCCCCATAGTACTCATCTTCTCCATCCCATCCCATCCCAGGGCCCAGAGTCCCTAAGGGATAGAGAACGCTCCACGAAATTCAACACAATTACTAAATCCCTCTCACTTGGGCTCGCCAACAGTTTATGTATTACTAAAAAACAAATTGAGTCAGTCCACCTTAAGTGACGCCTGTAATTCTGTCCGTAATTCTTTTTTCTGACCACACTCCATCAGCAAATGGTACATGTCATCCTCCTTGTTACACCGATCACAATTTGGAGAATCTCTCTTTTTCATAAGGAATTTAAATTTATTCAATTGGATGTGGCCAGAGCAAAGTCTTAGAGCTAGCACTATTTCAGGCCTTCGTAAATTATGCGGTTTTTTTTAAAAAGCTTGAAATAAAAGTTAAATTACAAATAAAAAAAAACTACCATTTAAAAAATATAATTTCAATTTACTTAATTAAAGGAGTCGGGGACCGCGCTAAGTAAATACCTGCGCAGCTCTTAGTTTTTATAATTTATGGAGCTGCGCAGGTATTTACTTAGCGAGTCCCCCGATCGCGCTAAGTAAATACCTGCGCAGCTAATCGGTGACGAACTCTTGAGCGCTTTGCACTATCTATCGATTCAAATCTTCTCTTATACTGGGCGATTTTCTTACAAACAAATGCAAAAGAGCCAGTGCATAGTGTTAGCACCAGAGCATAGCGGTGTGTATGTAGTTGTAATTATTGTTGTTTACACATCTTTATTGTAAGTTTAGTTTTAAGTAGGTAGTTTACTGGTAGGTAGAAGTTTACTGTTCTGTTCTGTTAGAGGCGGGTTACCTAACAAACGGTCCGGTAGTTCTAAATTTTTGATATGTTATCTAGGATGGTATTTAAAATATAAAATGCACAATTCAATTCAGTGCATTTTAGCTATAAAAGAGACTCATTGTTGTAGATAATTAAATTTCCTATAACTAACATTTTAAATTTTGTTTCTAAGACTGATACTTACGGAGATATTAACATAAAAAAAAACTAATTTTCCGGAAATTTGGCAAAGTTCTAACTTTAGAACGCTGTAATTAAGTTATGGCCTATTCTAGGAAAAAAGTATTACAATAAAATTTGTAGGGAATTTAATTACCTACAAAACGCATGTACATTTTTTTTAACCAACCCTAAGGAGTGGGGGGTAAAAACAAAAGTTTAAACAACGGAATATTGCTTTATTTGCTATTGTGATGCCAGGTGATCTTGTATCTAAAAAAATCACTAATAACTTTGCAGTTTTGGCTTGAATTTGGAGTTTATACCAATCCTACTTGAGTTTCTTACATGTTACAGCGCAATGCTCATGAAGTCATGAGGCAGGCACTATTTCACTTTAGTCCAATGAATGTAGAGACCAAAAGAGGAAGGTTACCTTAGAAACGGTCCGGTAGTTATAAATTTTTTTTGTGTGGTCTAGAATGGTTAGAAGTATTTAAAATATAAAATGCACAATTCCCCCCCCCCCCCCCCCCCCCCCCCCCCCCCGCGCCCGCCGCCATATTGGAAAAACAAAAAAAAATCGGTACTTTCTTCAGATTTTTGCTTATATCTTCATTTCCGTGCATTTGAGCTATAAAGGAGTTTGCTCATTGCTGTAGATAATTAAATTTCCTATAACTACCCTTTTAAATTTGGTTTCTAGGACTGATACTTACGGAGATATGAACTTTAAAAAAACAAATTTTCTGGAAATTTGGCAAACTTCTAACTTTAGAACGCTGTAATTAAGTTATAGCCTATTCTAGGAAAAAAAGTATCTTATTAAAATTTGTAGGTTTCCCCCCAAGGAATTCCCCACAAATTTTATTCAGATACTTTTTTCCTAGAATGGGTTATAACTTAATTACAGCGTTCTAAAGTTAGAAGTTTGCCAAATTTCCGGAAAATTTGTTTTTTTAAAGTTTATATCTCCGTAAGTATCAATCCTAGAAACAAAATTTAAAATGGTAGTTATAGGAAATTTAATTATCTACAACAATGAGTAATGTTTTTTATAGCTAAAATGCACGGAAATGAAGATATAAGCAAAAATCTAAAAATTTCCGATTCTTTTTTGTTTTTTCAATATGGCGGCGGGCGCGGAGGGGGGTGAATTGTGCATTTTATATTGTAAATACTTCTAACCATCCTAGATAACATATCAAAAATTTAGAACTACCGGACCGTTTGTAAGGTAACCCGCCTCTATTGGTCTCTATTACTGGGCTAACAGTATTATTGAAAAATTATTGAAACATTTTTATCAATTTTTGTAATGAACGAAGGATATTTTTTGCTCGATACACAATACCACACTGTAATATTATTTTTAAATACACTATGACTTGTCCCAGAGTACACAGACACCAAATGGATGCATTATAAATAAATAAATAAATTGACACAAGTCATCTGGTGCCCAATATGTGTGCCCATGGTGTGCAATATATTAAGTTGGGGACGATGTATTTTGTTACAAACTGATAAAAATTTAAATTATAAATTTAAAACACATCAAAAACCCTTCCTTCCTTAACAATATTATATTTTACATTCCCACACTCAAGTCTTTTGCTATAACTACCTAACCTAACCTACTTATATCTCACAACATTCGACTCTCAAACATCCAAAGTTGACTGGGAGAAATCCATGTAAGGGATAAATCCGCCTAATATAAATTACCTACTCATTCGTTTGTTACTGTATAATGTTTTGGAGCAATAAAGTATTTCTATATATCTATCTATCTATCTATAAACACTCAAAAAGTATAAAATAATTTCCGCTTAGTTAATTAAAGGCGCCGGGGGTCGAGTTTATTTTTTTTACAGACGGATGACAAGTAAGACCGGTGATGGAATATTGCAGTCATCTTTGGGAGGGTTCCCCCGAGTACCTTCTTTCAGCCTTGGATTCTATTCAGCGAGGAGCCATTCGTCTCATTGGTGACTCTGTACTCACAAAGGACCTTCAACCTCTAAAGCACAGACGTATCGTTGGGTCATTGAGCCTGTTTTATCGGTACTACTATGGCCGCTGCTCTTACGAAATTGCTTCCCTTATCCCTCCTCCCCCTGTTCGCCTTCGCCAAACCCGCCATACTCTCGCGGAACACCCCTTTGTAGTGGACAAAAGCGTTCTTCGAACTGCACGATTCTCTAAATCGTTCTTGTGCCGCACTGTAAAGGTGGAACCGGCTTCCGGGAAATATCTTTCCCCGCTCCTACAATCCACGGATTTTCAAATCGCGGGTTAATAGCTTTCCCCCAGCGACACTTCGGGGGTGAAATTGGCTGCGCCTGAGGCTTCGACCTCGGGCACAGCCACCTAGCTGGGTGGGAAGCAATGAAAAAAAAAATATCATCCCTCCTTTTTACTTCGGGGTTAACAATGAGCCCGAATCGTATTAGCACGCTTAAGGATACCTGGGCGCGGTCAGTACTTGGATGGGTGACCGCTCGACCGTTGGAGGTTGACCGTGGTTCGGATTCCACGTTAAACTGTAGGTCCCTTCCCTTCTTACCTTACTAGGTGGTAGGGTTTGGAACGTCGGTCGAAACGGCTATTTAAATAGTTCGTGTTTTCCGTTCACTTCAGTGTAGCGGACATTAAATAAAGGGAAGCACTGACATGGCACCTAGTTCACCCGGTGTTATGAGCTGAAATAACGGATGTAGCCAACCATGTCAGTTTCCATAAAAAAAAACACTAGAGCATAGGGACGTGTAATTGACACGAGTCGTCTGACGCGTATATGTATGAGGAGTATGTATAAGTGGAGTTACAATGCAAGAAATATTGAGAAATAGAGATATAGTGACAAAGATTGAGATAGGGATGCTTCGGTGGTTCGGTCATGTTGGAAGAATGGATGATAGATAAGAGACTAACGAAAGAAATTTATGAAGCAAATGTGAGTGGAGGGGTCGGGAAGGGTCGCCCTAGACGCACGTACCTGGACCAGATCGGGCATGTGCCCAAAAAGGGGCAAGTGCTTAGTACCCGTAACCGACGAGCATGCATGAAGAACATTATGGGAGTGGAAGAGGCGGTAGAGGTGTGTCAGGATCGTGGCACGTGGAGATCCGTTGTCTCTGCCTACCCCACCGGGAAACAGGCGTGACGCTATGTATGTATGTATGTCGTCTGATGCAAATGGTGTTCAATGGTGTGTGGGTGTGTGGCGGCCAAGCGGTGTAGCGCCTTGTCTCTGTTGCTAATTTGCTATAATAGATTCCTCGTAGAACTGTAGGTCCCTTCCTTCCCTCCTAACCTTACTTGGTGGTAGGGTTTAACCCGCCCGGGTTGGTACCACCGCACTGAATGAAACGTCGGTCCAAACGGCTATGTAAATAGTTTGTGTTTTCAGTCCAGTTCAGTGTAACCGGCACGATCAAAGGGGGAAGCACTGGCATGGCACCATCTCTCCCCGCGCCTGCCGTAAAAGACGACTAAGGGATAAGGACAAGATGCCGTGTATAAGGGCGGCAGCATAGCCACCTCTCACTTTGGCACGGTCCTTGCACCGAGTCGTGTAGCAGGTCGGTCTCGTGCCTTACTTGCTGCTTGATTGTTATCTTGTCATATAATACTTTGCTAAACGTGGTGGTCGGTGTTGTGCTGTAATTTATGAGAGTACTTGAAGCACAACACCGATTACTCTGCTTACCCCGATTGTTGGGATACCTACTTGTAGGTGAAACGATGACACATGTCGCGCTATGCATCCATAAAAAAATTATAATAATAAGTTCGCCTTATGTTCTGTTAGAATAGCCAACAAGTACCTACTTAAAGCACACAAACAGACGAAGGCTACCTCGGTAAAGTGTAAAACTGATTATGTTGATGTTCATCGAGTATAAGGGCACTTCAAACTAAATGAAATCACCATGATATCGAGTTTAATGAGTTACCTATTCACCTGCTATCAATTCCCACAAGTGTGGCGCCGCAGTGACAGATGAAAAGCATGCATAAATCACTCTATGCGCGCATTTCATCTGTCGTATCTAACTACCCCGTTGGCCAACGGGGTAGGTATAGTGCCGTATACCTACCCCGGTATATGTACCGTGTGGGGCCGGTACTTTAAAAGAATAGCCCCACTGCATCTCTCCCCGTGTATGTCGTAAAAGGCGACTAAGGGATATGACTCCCTTCTTATATTACTAGGTGGTAGGGTTTAACCCGCCCGGGTTGGTACCACCCCACTGAATGAAAGGTCGGTCGAAACGGCTATGTAAATAGTTTGTGCTTTCCGTCCAGTTCAGTGTAGCCGGCACGACCGAAGGGAAGGCTGACGTGGCACCAAGATCACCCGGTGTTATGGGCTGACATCACGGGAGTTGTAGGTTATGTAGCCAACCGTGTGAGTTTCCATAAAAAAAAAAAAAAAACCAGGAAGTTATGATGCGTGGGAAATATGCGAAACTGTCTGCATTCTTAAGAAGGGATGTGAACTTTCGGTCGAAAGTTTGTCGTTATATTGTATGACTTAATAACCTAAATTATCGACCAACTTTCGATCGAAAGTTCACGTCCCTTCTTAGGAATGCAGACGGTTTCGCATATTTCCCACGCATCATAACTTCCTGGTGGCACTATAGATACGACGGATGTGTACCTGCCACGGTCCTGGGGTTCCAATTTCGGGTAATTACGGCGAAAATATGGAACGGTCTACCGGCGAGTGTGTTCCCCACCACCTATATACATATATTATTATGATCTATGTATGTCTATTTTCCTCTCCTTCTGATATCGGACATGACGGACATGAAGGAGAGAGACGGAGCTGCAGAAGTAATGATGATGCCAGGACAGCTGCATCCGTGACGTTGCACACTTCAGTATGAAGTTGGAGTTTGAGCTTGATTGAGCGCGGGTGCGACGTCACTCTCTTCAGCTATATTCGCTGGCGGTTTTTCAAGAATTTTGAACATTGTTGTGCTGTATTTTTCTGGAGAAAGGAGTGTTTTACGAGTCTGGAGAACTATGTAGTGTGAAGGGGCCCCCCGTAGACGAGTCGCGGTCGAGTCCTGAGGGAGGAGGCCACACCGTATTCAGGAGTCTCCATGGTTCCAGTCGGCGGCGGCGGGAGAAGAATCCTTCAGACGTCCTTTATTTGTTATTGTTTGGCTATATGCCTGGTCCTTCGAATATTCATGTATTTTTGCGGACACATACAAGCGGATATTTTTTTATATTGTTTGAACCAGCGCCAGTGCATCATTCTGGCCTTACCTGTCCCGAGTTCGGCTGGCAGAGGCCCAAGAATGAACAACCTCTATGTCCGCCTTGTAGCTGGCACGGCGGCGGCGGCGCCTCTCTCTGAGCGTGGTTTCACGAGGAGTGGTGTTATTGGCTGTGTCTTAATCGTCCTTTGAACTTTTGAGCACAGCCACCCGTGCCGGTCGTCCATATAAAAAAAAAATTGTGGCTTCGGTACACCCCAACATATGTTGGGGTGTACCTGGGCCTGACTTAAAATCAGCGTCACTCTCACCAGCTCTCCGGCTCGGTGGTGAGGGACAAAGGCCGTGTCAGGTCCAATTGTTCTTGTTGTTTGGGTTAGAGGATAAAAGAAAAACATTGAAAAAAAAACACGTTTCTTGTATGGGGACCCCTCTTAATTTTTAACTTTTTATTATATTTTTTATTATTTGTTGTTAAATCCGCCATAATAACACATATTCTGTGAAAATTTCAACGGGCTACCTATTACGGTTCAAGAGATACAGCCCACGGACAGACAGACGGACGGACGGACGGACGGACAGACGGACGGACGGACGGACAGACAGACAGACAGACAGCGGAGGTTTAGTAATAGGCTTCCGTACGGGATACGGAAACCTAAAAATCATTTCATTTCATTTCATTTCATACGCTTTTGAAGCACATAAGATTACCTATTAAGTATTTCTTAAGTGTGGCTCCGTGCAAACACCCGTTTGTAGGCGACATAATTAGTTCATCGAGCGGACTAATTTTTTAAGACATTTCGAAAACAAGAAAAAGTAGTATTTCAGGTTTAGCAGTCCTTTTATTTAATAGGTGGATTCTAGCTGGGGTGCCGTGATGTAGTTATCTACGTCAGATGACATTTAAAAAAAACCTGTCAAACGCGAACTTAACTTTAGACTCGATGGTTCCGTTTTGCTCTAACAATCTTCTCTGTCTGGGTCAATGTTCTTGCCTGGGTCGTACGGCGAAACATAATGGAACGGCTTCCCGGTGAGTCCGCCTCATGTAAATACTCTCTCTCGATCCCCCCCACCCCCCCCTCTCCCTCCCCCCCCTCTCCCCTCTCCCTCTCCTTTCTCTCCCCCCTCCCGATGAATTTCTTTATAATAACAGAAGCCAATACAAAACTTGCCATATTTTCTAACGTCAAAAATGAGGTACTAGAATATAAAATATAAAATTTCATCACCTACCTACATAAGTATATAACCTTCATTCATACATACATATCACACACGTTGAATCCCGACAATCGGGGTAAGCAGAGTAATCTGTGTTGTGCTGCAAGAACTCTGGTAAATTGCAGCACAACGCCGACCACCACGTTTCGCAAAGTATTCAAACAAGATTAAATCGATCAAGCAGCAAGTAAGGCACGAAGACCAAGACCCACCTGCTGCATGACTCGGTGGAAGTACCGTGCCAAGGTGAGAGGTGGCGAGCCTGTCGCCCTTTAGCACGGCATCTTGTCCTTATCCCTTAGTCGCCTTTTACGACATGCACGGGGAGAGATGCAGTGGGGCTATTCTTTTTAAGTACCGTACCCACACGGTACTATAACCGGTAATATAACCTTCCTAGGGTATAAATGTTCAAAAATCATTTATTAGTGATCGATCACCTACGTTATATTATAAGGTACTCCTGTACAAAAAATGGCATGATTCTAGAACCACCCGTTTAGTTTGTGCGTTCTCTTGTCTGTCCGTGTTGAGAATTTTATTAAGTAGATGGCTGGCCATTTTAGTGTTGTGCTGTAATTGACCAGAGCTCTTGCAGCACAACACCGATTACTCTGCTTACCCCGATTGTCGGGATTCAGCGTGTGTGATATGTATGTGTGGCTGGCCCTTCAATCCAGAAATGGCAATCATTACAACATTGCATAGATTTTACCTTCTTAGCAACATTCGTAGTTGTGCACCGGCGTGTACGTACTCGTACACCTCTCGGTGTACAACATTGCGGCGAAAATAACAGAGTGTGACAGAGTGCCCCCGAGTGCGCATATCCCCGAGAAGGCCGATAAGCAAATTGTCATTAGCCACGGAACCCTTGAAATCATAAGTAGCAGGGCAATCAAAGGTTCACGCCAACAGGTTAAGAGGTTGAATATATAAATATAAAGTGCGTGGTCGCGCCGCATGCGCACGCGCGCCACCAAACACCCGAGTCCCGAGTGACCTTGAGCGTGTACGCACTGTATCGGGTGATCGGAACTTCTGTTTTTCTGCGAATGTATGACGCTTGAAAATGAGGCGATGATAAACACCCTAAAAAAAATTGAACACCATAATTGCTTAAAAAAGAAAAAAAACCAAAAAGAAATTTGAGGGATTCGAACCCATGGTCAAAAAATACAAATCCTACACTCTTACCACTGAGCCACGAAATCACATAAACGACCAAACGAATATCGGATTCCCTTGGTTCGCTTTCGGCTTGGGCCGATTGTGCCTCTCTATCGCTTGTTACGCGCTCTCGCTTGCACACACAGGCTCAGATGGAACGTGACACTTTTTCGTGCGTGCAGCCGGTATTCATCAATTCATAAGACTTGACGTTATCACGTCAAAAATTTAAAATGAATTTTTGAATGAAAATGTATTTTTTGGCTTTGAAATGCAGGTGAAGATGTAACGTAATTTAGTAGAAATAACAAAAAATCTGAACAAATAGACCAATTTCGTAATTTATTTTCGCAAACTTTTATTCCAACAAGAATCATAAATGTATTTTTTTTCATATCCAAGATTAGGCTGTAGTAAGCATTACATAATGTATTTTTATTTCATTTTTATTTTTTATTTTTCGAATTTGGACGCTCACCATAACATGGCGACACGGAACCTTCGGTGCGCGAGTGCGACTCGCACTTGGCCGATTTTTCTGCGTGCGCGCTGCTATAATAAAAAAATAGCAAATTTAATAGTTGCGGAGCACCGTACACGCGAATAAATCGGGCGAGTATTCAAATTTCGCTTTTCGCGCCAGGGTTTCGTGTTTTTCCTAAATATTTATAAAGACTTACTTGATAAAGAGTCGGACTCGCGCGCCGATGTTTCCGCACAAAGTCGGACTTATTCCTTACAAAGATTTCTTCTAGTCAACCTTTGGGTAAAGTGAAGCGTAAGTGTAATGGAACGTAGGTACCAAAAAGACTCGAGTGTGAGAATTGAAAATAAAATAATTGATTATGTTGCTTCAAGTATTCAAAAATAAGCCCCACTGCATCTCTCCCCGTGCATGTCATAAAAGGCGACTAAGTGATGACGAGATGCCGTCCTAAAGGGATCGACAGGATAGCCACCTCTCACCTTGGCGCGGTCCTTCAACCGAGTCACGCAGCGGGTGGTTCTTCGTGCCTGACTTGCTGCTTGATAGTTATCTTGTCCTAATAAATTGCTAAACGTGGCAGTCGGTGTTGTGCTGTCATTAATTTACAAGTGTACTTGCAGCACAATGCCGATTACTCTGCCTACCTGTCGGGATAGAGCGTGTGGTATGTACGTATGTTGTTTCAGGAGGGCCGCGCTCGCACGACCAGTTTATGGCCACCCCCACGCATGCGCTGCGCCGCCGCTAGCGGACTCGGTACGGTGGTGCTCACCTCGTCTCCCATAGAGACGAATAATAGTTTATTTTTTTATTTTTTTTTTAACTAATTATGTATATAGGTAGGCAGGTCCCATCCCTTGCTCCTTACTAGGTGGTAGGCTCAAATTGTAGTCGACTGGGTTGGTAACACCGTACTGGATGCAAGATGGCCGCATAGCAGCCTCGGCTGTGTTCTCCTCTAGTCCAGTATAGCCAGCAATCCAGGGAAGGCTCCGGTATGGCACCTACCTGCTCGGAGGTGATATTGGCTGGTCCGAGCATATGCTTTGGCCCCTCCGACTCTGCCACCCATACAGGATTAAAAAAAAAACATAAAACAATGGATATTTTTTTTATATTCCACATTGTATTATAATTTTTAAATACCTAAACAAATTGTCTAGATAAAAATTTGAATTAAACTTAAATTTAATTTATTTACTTTGACTTATTATGGTTATACCTATTCATGAAATAAAAATAATTTATATTAGTAATAGGGATACTTATTAATACAATGCATGTTAAATAAATTGTTTTTAAGTGGTTAAGTATTTATATATATTTTTAAGGTTCCGTACCTCAAAAGAGGAAAAATCGGAATCCTTCAAAGTGATCCTATACATTCGTTGTCCGTCTGTCTGTCTGTCTGTCAAGACCGTTTTTCTCAGGAACAGGTAGAGTATCAGGTTTTTTTATTGGAAACTGAAACTGTTGGCTACATCACCTATGTACAACATCCGTGATGTCAGCCCATAACACCGAGTGAACTAGGTGCCGTGTCAGTGCTTCCCTTCATTTCATGTCGGCTACACTGAACTGGTACGGAAAACGCGAACTATTTACATAGCCGTTTCGACCGACGTTTCATTCAGTGCGGTGCTTGGTACCAACCCGGGCGGGGTATACCCTAATAAGTTGAAATTAATACCAAATACTAAGGTCTACGGTTTCTCGGAGGTGTAAAAAAATTTAGCTTCCAAGTCAACGCAATCACAAGATACGGCCATTTATGTCACATTTAATTGCTACTGGCAAATCAAATCAAAACCTATAGACTACTTGCCGTTAACCTAGAATAATGAAATATGGTAAGAAGCAAGGTCTCACAGCACAAGTAAAGGAAACAATAACAATTCGAAAATTGTAAACTTGAAATAAAAAGTAAAAAAAATTACTTTGTAATCAAGACCCTTTTTCTCAGGAACGGATCAAGATATCAAATTGAAATTAATATGAAATACTAAGGTTTGCAATTCCTTTGAATAGAACGCAAGCTTCTCAATCAACACAATTAACGGGTCAACCCAGAGTAATGAAATTTGGCAAGAAGCAACGCAGCACAAGGAAACATCCGAAATTTGATAATTTGTATAAATATTTATTTTTGTATGTTTCAACTATATACGAATGTCTGACTGTCAAACCATTGGTGTAGTTTTTATTAAAATTTAGGCGTTTGGTGATTTTCCATAACACAATTATTTTTGTACATAATACAAATATATTGTGCGATGGTACGGAACCCTCGGTGCGCGAGTCTAGTCCCTCCTAGTCCCTCTTACGAACGGTTCCTGATTTTGACGAAACCTTAAAAACTGGCTTAAGATAAGAGGACTAAGGCATAATATGATATTGACGATCTAGGTCTACCTAATAAGAAAATGTAGGCTGCCCAATTAGTAATTCAATTAATGTTTTAATTTTTATGCAAATCTTTCATTTTGTAAGGTAAAAAAAAACTCCAGTTCCAGTATGCAAAAAGGAACAGGATTTGAAACGTTGTTTACTCAAAATTCACGTCATTTTAAAAATGTGGTTTCCTCTTATAACTTCCGATGACACTGTTACATAAGGTTGCCACGTGTGAAACTACGTAAAAAGGTTTTTAAAAATCGTACCACGTGAAGACCTATTTTAATTTATCCTATATGTTTATTTGCTTATCTATCACCTATCTTCTGTCAAACATTGTTATAAATTATTTATGTGCAAATAAATAAACTTAATTTTGCTATTATAACTAAATTACAAACAACTTATAAATTGATCAAATAAATTAATATAACATTATTTTATATTAATTAAAAAAAAATATTATACAAAATTACACTATGCGGATATACTAGGCCTTAAATCTAAAAATAAAAACAATATAGTACCTCGTGGGCCCGGCACTTAAAAAGAATAGCCCCACTGCATCTCTCCCTGTGCATGTCCTAAAAGGCGACTAAGGGATAAGGACAAAATGCCGTGCATAAGGGCGACAGGATAGCCACCCCTCACCTTGGCACAGTCTTTCCACCGAGTCATGCAGCGGGTGGGTTTTCGTGCCTTGCTTGCTGCTTGATAGTTATCTTGTCCGAATACTTTGCTGAACGTGGGTGATCGGCGTTGTGCTGTTATTTACACGAGTACCTGCAGCACAACTCCGATTACTCTGCTTACCCCGATTCTCGGGATATGCGTCCGGTGTGTATCGATTGACTCTATCACATAGACTGGTGCATCACTTTTGGTTGTTTTGAATTTATATTAACACTAACTTTTGCCCGCGGCTTTGCTCGCGTGAAATTCGTATTTAAAGAACCACATTTTAGCGTAAGCGGAACTGAGTTTTATTTAGCCTATCTTATGTCATGTATAGTTAAATGTGCTAGTACTAAGTTTCATCGAATTCGGATGATCAGTTTCATAGTTATGGAGGAACATAAATACATAAAGATAATATTTCTAAAAATCGTCAATTTAGTTTTAGTTTCATACATAGAGTCTACAAATGCAATATCTCATAAAACAAAGTAACTTACTGCATGACCATCCCTTACAGATTTTTTTATTAGTATTGATTGATTGATATTGATTGATACTTTTAGTCTACCGTGGATATTCATATTGTGGTGTTTGGCTTACCATGGTTGGAATTCGCGGTCACAACATTTCGGACTGGGGCGTGCAGTCCATCATCAGGGCGAGTGCCTGGCTGCGGTCGGGCCCGCCGTTGACAGAACACTGCCTGTCGAACACGAGCGGCTGCGAAGATTGAACTGCGGGCCCGACCGGCAGCCAAGCAATCGCTCTGAAGATGGACTGCCCGCGCCAGTCCGAAATGACGGCCATTGTGACCGCGAATTCCAACCATGGCACAGATTACTTAATAGTTACTTCGTAACAGATAAATAACTCCATAGTAAATGGTCCTACCTTCGGGCTTTAATAGCCTACTGCTTCACGTCGCCAATAGCTGCGTGCGAAAATGTACCTTAACGATCGAGTGTAAAGTGGTTATTGCTTTGCAGCAGCGCGCAGTTGCGTGGGCGAGCGTCTATGAATACTTCGCGCGGTTGACGAATTCCACTGAAATAGACCGCCGGCGGCCCGTCGGGCGGTAGGTAGTTAGCGCGCGCAAGTAGGTACATAGAGTGCGTAAGGCCTGACCATGGTAAGCCGAACACCAACAATATTGATTGATAATTGGCTGATGCACTTATTGTTATCAGTTAGAGAAAAAAAACTATTTATAAAAAATATAAAAACCGACTTCAAAAATGTATGAAATAAAAAAAATGTAACCCTAGAGTTGAAGGCGGTGCAAAAGAAGGCTACATAAAATCATAAAGGGATATCATCCACTCGTGTTTTCTTTCATTCATAATTTTTGCTTGCTTTAGCACCGCCTTCAACTCTAGGGTTCGATTTTCATACATTTTTGAAGTCGATTTTTATATTTTTTATAAGTAAATTGTATTTTATTTCACACTTTTATTTAGTAATTTTTTGCTATTAGTGTACTCCGCCTCCCTTTTATTTAATTATTTTTAGTAATATTACATAAAAAAGCATAATCGAAATCGGTTGAAGTGGTACAGAATTATTCGCCATGTGTCAAACTGCAAAATTTTGAGCGTGTTGCAGTATATTGCTGAGGTGTCGACTTGCTTATGTTTTTATTGCTGAAAAAGTCCACATCACAATAAATGTTTGCTGAAGGTAATCACAAACCATACCTAGTTTTTTGTTGATTTTTCAAAAACCGCTGAATCAATTTCGATAAAATTTATATGGGACCACCTCTGAAGTATGCCTACCAAGAAAAAAAAAGAATTTTCGAAATCGGCCCACATTTGACGGAGTAATCGCGTAACAAACATAAAAAACAACATACCTTCGGATTGAGAACCTCCTCCTTTTATGAAGTCGGTAGATAAAAATATATCATTTCATTTCAAGTTCTAAAGCATTCGCTTTTCTGGTCACCCTGTACCTAGATTAGCTAATACGGGACCTAGACACGAGCGCGGGGGTCCCCATTGTCTTCGGAATTAAAATATTGCTGGCTGAGCCACTGTTACAAAACGCTACAATATGCGCATCACTACACTACAGCCCTTGACCAAGTCTTGTAAGGGATTTTTTGTATGGAAACTGACACGA
Source organism: Nematopogon swammerdamellus (assembly GCA_946902875.1). Classification (NCBI taxonomy): domain Eukaryota; kingdom Metazoa; phylum Arthropoda; class Insecta; order Lepidoptera; family Adelidae; genus Nematopogon; species Nematopogon swammerdamellus. The sequence goes on along the minus strand of OX336348.1, from coordinate 13,373,746 downwards.
TTGGCTACGTCACCTAGGTACTACATCCGTGATGACAGCCCATAACACCTTTGTGAACTAGGTGCCATGTCAGTGCTTGCCTTCGGTCGTGCCGGCGGACACTGAACTGAACGAAAAACATATTTAACTATTTACATACGAGCGTATTAAACCCTTCCACCTAGTAAGGTAATAAGGGAAGGCACCTACAGTTTTACAGGCAATCCGAACCACGGTCAGCCTCCAACGGTCGAGCGGTCACCCATCCAAGTGCTGACCTCGCCCAGGTATGCAATAGTCGACCGACCGAACCACTGAGCTAACGAGGCTGACAAACATATTAGTTTTGTTCAAAGCGTCAGCAGAGAGAGAGATAGGCACAAAACTCCTCTTTGAATAAAGTTATATAGGTAAATACTTACGATTAGAACTAAATATGTGCAGGACACACTTTCATGGATAGCACTTGTATAGATAGGTATTAATTAATACACCTCACACACACAATACGTACACTATCAAATTGTTTTTTTCTTAAGTCGAAGTTGAGCGAAGTCTTGAAATAATTTCAGTTTCACACTCTCATTAACTTTCACATCTCTAGTTTTACCACTAGCCAAGTAGTTACTTCAATGTTCGAATTATTTAATTAAACTTTTAAAAATGTCATATTTCAAGTTCAATGTTAAAACTTTGTCCACATATTTATCTACTCTATTTTAGGGTCTTTTTTACACTTTTCGGCAAATATTTACACTTTTCTATCACAAATAAATAATCCGAAAATAATTCAAAACTTTACACAGACAGTTGGGTATTCAGTTTGAACTTTAATCGTTTTTTTTTTATATTTAATTGACACATTCAAACAGTTCTTAACTATTAATCGACAAATCTTTCGATTCGATATAATTTGCGAATTCGAAATACGAACGTGCAGCGAGCGGGCAAAGCGCAGCGTGTTTGGCCGCCAACTGTCCGACCGACTGAACTGTGTAGGTAGGCCTGAGACTGTTTAGGCTTGGACTGAAGGCTTGGACTGAAGGAATGCCGATCGGAATGGGCAGCCGTGCCGCGATCCAGCCCGAAGCAGACGGCGGCAGCGGCGGAGCTACGGAAGTATGGAGAGCGCTTTTACAGGTGAAAACGGCAATAGGATGTTGACTGGGTGTGTCGGTTGACTGCGTAAAATCACTACTAGTGATAAGTTTGCCTTGGCGCGTTATTGATCGTTTTGTTTCTCTATGTATTTTTATATATTGTATTCTTTATTCATTCTTTATTCTTTATTCATCATTCGTATGGTAGTACACTACGCTTGAATTTGTCCTGTTTAGTTTTTACAATCCGGTTCGCTTACACCCACAAAGAAGAGCCGGAAATAAACTTCGCAGGGTAATTTTTTTAACGTCTTCGATTACAATACATTGTGACTAACTACACAATAGACACAGCTTACAGTGTTAAGATACAGTTTGAGAACTAGAATGACTACCTATAATTTAAGCTTGATAATTCTGACCACATAAAATCAAAAGTAAAAGTATAAGTATAAATAAAATCAGGTGTATAGAGCCTTTGTCAGAAATTGTTGATACATATCGTATCAAGTCATGTCAATTATAAAATATATTCATACCACATGGTAGTACAATGTAAAAAAAAATATTATATTAATAAACGAATAAAAATAAAAAAATAAATAAATTTGATACTTAATGTATCAATTAGTCAAATTATGATTTAAATTAGTATTTAGCATGCGTCGGCAGTATAAATTAAGGTAAAGGTTGTACCCTGTCAAACTTCAAAATTCATATGCAGTCAGAATCCAAAGTCAACATGTTTGTAGCATTTTCAGTTATACTAGTGATAATACGATGTAGTACAAAACTCAAAGACCAAAAAGTAATATATAGGGAAAAAATATAAATCTGCGACAAATGTAACAGTTCATGACAGATACTACGCTTAGCATATACGCTAATAAAAATATACGCTTAGCATATAAAATATACAATGTTACCAATTGGAGCAGGCCAGTCTCCACGAACAGCACCCGTTCACGAGCATCACGCCAGGGCCAGCCATCGCCTCCCTCAACCATGTTTTAGGGAGAGAGGCGACCCGGACCAAGCGTCACCGTAAGCAAAGACCTTAAAGCGATGCATTACTCCAGTGGCAACATGAAACTTCTACGATATGTTTGCATTTTGTTTTACATAATACCACTGCTTCTGTCACAAACTGCTACAGTGCCCCGATCACAAAGCAATATGAAGTTCTATAAACCTGTATACACATAATATGTACAGGTTCTGTTTATCCTGTTATTATTTATACCACTCGCACTAGCACCGAGTACACTATGTTATATACACGGTCAGCCTCAGAGTACAATATTTTGTCAGTTAGACCTTCTTTTACATTATAATAAGCTTTCTTTATAAGAATGGCTTTAATTCGTTTCTTAAAACATACATCATTAAGACTTATTATTTCTAATGGTATTTTATTATAAAATCGAATGCTATTACAAACAAAACTCTTGAACATTTTAGACGACCTTTGTTTTACAATAATTATTGTTATATCATTTTTATGTCTAGTTTCATGGTAGTAGCATTTTGTATGTATTTTCTAGCATAGCAGATGTTTTGTTTTGATGCACATAAGCACTTGGTAGTGTCATAATTCCTATTTTACTAAATTCATTTCTACAAGAGTCCCTCGTTTTCATATTCAGTATACAACTCAATGCTCTTTTTTGCAGAACAAATACTCTGTTTACTTCAGCTGCAGTTCCCCAAAACAATAATCCATATGACATGAGACTATCAAAGTAGGCAAAGTAAACAGTTTTTGCAGCTTGTACACCACACAATTCTTTGATTTTTTTGATGGCATAACATGCTGAACTTAATTTACCAGCAAGTGAGTCTTTAAGGGGCTTCCAGCTGAGAGTTTCATCAAATAGTACTCCCAAAAAGGTAATTTCTTTAGCAATATTTAGCGTTAGTTCTTCTGCAGTTTTAACAATTTCTTGGTTCGCCATGCGTCTTTGAGTTCCTAAAGCAAAATGCATTAAGTTAGTTTTATTTACATTTAGTAGTAGATTGTTTGATTCAAACCAAATTTTTAGAGATTGTATTACTGCTTTAAACGAATCGCCCGTATCTGTAAGTATTTATGTAATGAATGTATTTATTTTTATGATATAAATAAAATAAAATATATAAGTATATATGTAGGTAAGTATATTATTAGTTTTTTTTATTTAATTGCGCACTACCCAATCCCAGGCATGACTGGTAGAGAATACCTTTAGGCTTTAATTCATCCTTTTGCCACTTTGTGCTGTTTAATAAATTTCTAATTCTATATTTTTTATGATTTTTTTTTATGATTAGTATTCCATAACGAATATTTATTTATATTATATTTTATTTTGCGGTGAATGCACCTTAGTACAATAGACATTTTGACTTTATATTAAAATCACTTATAAGCACGATAGTGAAGCACTGGCATGGCACCTATTACACAAATATGTTTTAATAGTTTTTTATTCGTTTATTATCCAGTTAAGTTTTATTCTGTATATATTTTTAAATTATTTTTACACGGCGTGTCTTCTTATTGTCTAATGTTGTTTTAATTACTAAGTTTTAGTTTTATTTAACGTGTAAGAAGTGTTAACTCTTAAGTTTTATGTTTATCTATTTTTAAGTTTTTTTGAATCTTAGCCAACAATAAATATACGAGTATTTCATTTCATTTCAAGAACATATTTTATTTTAGTTATTTATTTATGTAAACAGGGCGTACATATATTGAACTTGCATCTAGTTTACCGTAACAAGATAAACATGACAACATTAATTAAAATTGTACCGTAACGACTCATTCATACACGGCATGTTGTGCCCCAACAATAAGTGAAAAATAATTGTAAAATAATAAAATAAAAACATTAGTTTAGTTTTAGTTTTAATTTCCTAGTTATTGTAAGTTCTTTCTGTTTATTTAATTTTTATGTTCCATTTTTGTTTAATAAATATTTGACTAGATAAAAAAATTCAATTTGGATAAAGATTAATAATAAAATAATCTTTCCTTGGTAACCGGCGGACGAATCAAATTGCGGAATAAAAATAGCGATATAATATTTTACTTTATACGTATGTGGGAATAAACTATCTGACCTTAGCCGATATCGTCACCTCTCTACCTAGTTAGTACCGGTGTCTTATCACTTTTTATAATCGCGAAAACGATAAAAATGCACCTCATTAAAAAAGCGGTTACATATCATTTACATTTCACTGTCATTCTGTTGATTATATTGTACGCCACTGATTAATGTACACAATATGTAAGTCTATTATATATTGTAATAAATACATATAATCGGCGTTTTAAAATATGTATAGCGAAATAAATATATTTTACAAGTTTTTCTTAAATCACAATAACAATGAAAAAAATCATCCATCTCCGCCGACTCCCCCGCCGTACCCAAAACACTAGTCGCGTTGCCCCTTTGAATTTCCATCCCTATTCGCTGGAGAAAAAAAAGATAAAACATTTATGTATTTATAGCTTTTGCGCGCGGCTTCGCTTCGCGTGACTTTTTGCTTACAGCTCAAACTCTCTAAAAACCTTACTCGGACTATTACGAACATTTAACGAAAATTGATGCGCTTACCAACGAACAGAATTTAATTTTTATTTATATAGAGATTCACATGATATTTCTTTACAGTTTAATGCAATACCACCAAATAATTTTATTCGACGGATGTCTTCTCACACACCACAAAAGTTAGTTAGAATAGAATGCCTCACGACATTAAGCTCGCCTATTGTACCCAATTTGTATAAATTTGTGTTCAGTAAAGAATATATACATACAAAACACATTTTTATGGAACATGACTAGGTTAGCTAGTCATGTGCTCATTATACTCCTGTTGGGACGGTGCCATGCCAGAGCTTTCCTTTGATCGTACCTGATACGCGAAATATGTTTGTTTGTGGCAATTTTCACAGCCTTTTCGTGCGGCAATTAAAATCCACACCCATAAAGATTTAGTATGGTCACTCAGTCTGTTCTACAGGTACTATCATGGACGCTATTCGGAGGAACTTTCTTCCCTTATTCCTTGCCATCCAACCTATTTTCGCAGCGCTCGCCGCAGAGAAACTGAGCACCCTTTTGTTTTTGACATTGGGCTATTGAGAACCCATATCGGTACTCAAAAACGTTTCTTTGTCGCACCGCTAGGGTGCCGTGTGGAACTGTCTCGCCACGAGTGTGCTTCCCGAATCCTTTAACGGGTGTCTTTAAATGTCGTATCAACGGGCTACTGAGAGCCAGCAGCAGTCAGCAAATCTGCTGGCATGGCGCCTCACTGTGCGTGTTATAGCGAGGAGAGGGGTTTTTGGCTCTGTCGACTGTACCATTGGTCCCTCGAGACAGCCACCCATGTTGCTTTACACAAAAACAAATATAACAAGAGGACAATATTCTTGACAATTTCTTTTCATATGAGGCAACTGGGCATTCTGACCAAATCTTTCCTCACTCAAAATATTAGAGAGTTTCCTTACATTGGGACTTTTTTAATTTCATTTAATTTCAATCAAAACTGAAAAGGCTCCTGTCAGGCCGGCATGGCATTCGCAATCCCCATGCATCAGGGAATGTCCGTGGGCATCGTTAGAAATCTACTCGTAGGTGAAGCGATGCAATATGTCGCGTATTCCATAAAAATAAAATTGAACTACTTAATAACATTTATTAAATAAACTAAAGACTTAAGAACACATGCACTAAAAACCGTCTTCTTTTTTTCTACACCGACAACATCCGTGATGTCAGCCTATAACACCGGGTGAACTAGGTGCCATGTCAGCGCTTCCATTCATTTTATGTCTGCTACACTAAACTGAACGGAAAACATGAACTATTTACAAAGCCGTTTCGAACGACTTTTCATTCAGTGCGGTGGTACCAGCCCGGGCGGGATAACCCTACCACCTAGTTCTAACTAGGTGGTACCTAAAGGTAAGAAGGGAAGGCACCTACAGTTTTACGTGGAATCCGAATAACTTTTGTATACAATATACATGGTTTCATTTAAATTTCGTAAAACAACAAACAAAATATGCCTATTCAATTTTAAATATTTCTGCAAGTTTAATAAGGACATATAGTAACTTCTCCATACTATAATAGCGCGGCGCACGCGGCGGCGAAGACGGACAGTCATGCGAAAGATACAAAAAGTTGCCGGACAGCCGCCGCCGCGCCGCCGCCGGACCCACAGAACTACGACAAACTAATAACGCGGAATTGACATATGAACATATCTAAATTTCATAAATACTTTATTGAGCACCTATTTATACAAAGAATATAAAAATTAAATATCAGAAAGATCTTAACTAAAACTGACCTAAAACAAAACTTACCTATCTAACAAAATAAAACTAATCATGAACCTATAAATAAAACCAATATCTAGTTCGGCAGCCATAGTCCCTAGGACGCTAATAGCGTTCCATCTTTGAATTTGAAGAAAGCCTAGGCACGCACGTCACCGGACTTATCCACTAGCAATTTGTCGATGGTTTCGGCAAAAGCCAGTGCGTCCGGTGACCACGCACCAAGGGTTTTCACCGCAAAACCTAGAAACTCAAAGATGGTTTTTAGGGACTCGTATACTCGTGTTCCGTGTGGCGCCAGTACTTTAAAAGAATAACCCCACTGCATCTCGCCCCGTGTATGTCGTAAAAGGCGACTAAGAGTTATTACCCCTACTTCTAGGTGGTAGGGTTTAACCCGCCCGAGTTGGTAACACCGCACTGAATGAAAGGTCGGTCGATACGGCTATGTAAATAGTTTGTGTTTTCCGTCCAGTTCAGTGTAGCCGGCACGACTGAAGGGAAGCAATGACGCGGCACCAAGTTCACCCGGTGTTATGGGCTGACATCACGGATGTTATAGGTGATGTAGCCAAACGGGTCGGTTTCCATAAAAAAAAATTGCTAATAAAAACTTTTTACTTTTACTTTACTTAAAGATAACCAGCCATTTAACTTATTCCAACCGACATGTAAGAAAAAGTAAACTTTACATCTGCCAGGAGGAGCGAATGAATAGCGTCAGCTTAAGTATAAGTAGTGCCATCTCTGTCTTCTTAACGTTGAAAGTTAAAGAAGACACTTCGATAGAGAAGACTTATCGAGTTACGGGTTTAAGCTGTCGTTAGTCAGCCTCTAGAGATATTTAATTCTGTGTGATCGGGTCTAAGATTAATCTTATACCCGCACTTCACGCGCGGCGAGCGAAGGCGAGCGCAGGCGAGCGCGAGCGTGTGGAGGGCCGCTCGCGTCGACTCGTGTCCGCTCGCCTCACCTCACCTGCGCTCGCTTCCCGTGGCGGCTTTTTGGCAAAGATCAAAGTGGCGAGTGGCGAGCGCGAGCGGCTGCCCTCCACACGCGCGCGCACGTCAGTGTGGTTTGCGCCGTTGCAGAGTGAGAACGTGCGAGAGTGAGAGAGTGAGAATGACACGATGGAAGAATTTTTAGCAGCGACCAACTGAACCTCCATCTTCGGCGTTTTGGCGGCGACTGAGCTAGGCGGCGCGCCTAGCCGTCACTCGCCGAGCGCCTCGCGCGAGCGACTCGCCGCGCGTGAAGTGCTGGCAAAAGTTTGACATATATTCATTTGTCAGTTCTGGAATTTGTTACGTTATTCGTTGTCCTGTGACGATTCCGCCGGCAAACACTTAGTTTATTATTCAGCTTAACACTTTGAAAATTTATTATAAAGCATAATTTGTAAATTGTTTAAAGCAAACATTCTCACTCATACACTTTATTCAGTTGCTAATATAATACATAATAAAATAAAACTCAGTATTATCAATATTAGCAAAACAATATAAAAAACCGGCCAAGTGTGAGTCGAACTCGCGCACCGAGGGTTCCGTATCGCCATGTCATGGTTAGCGCCACTCACGCCATCTATAGCGTGTTATGAATTTAAATGCTTCATATTAGTTAAAATTCATGATTAGTTAAAATGCTTCATACTCTATTCGGTAGATAGCGCACACATACACTTTTTGGTTTCTTCTATGAGAACCCCGATGAATTTTTTACTTTTTCTTATTTTTATTATTTGTTGTTATATCGGCCATAATAACACATATTCTGTGAAAATTTCAACGGGCTACCTATTACGACCGTCCGACGGACGGATGGACGGACGGACATACAGACAGACAGACGGCGTAGCTTAGTAATAGGGCCCTGTACCGGATACGGAACCCTAAGACAGACTTAGGGCCGCTTGCGCCAACACAGACTTAAATATTTCTAAAGGCCCGTTAACTAACGGCAGCTCAAATCTGCAACTCGATAAGTCTACTCTATCGAAGTGTCTTCTTTATCTTTCAACGTTAGAAGACAGAGCAGGCAGACAACATAGTGTTGTATAAAATAACGCCATAACTCTCAAGATGTATTTTTTGACGATATACTGTAGGCGATATTATTAAGTGGATAGTCACTAAAATACTTGTAATAATTGATGTATGTGATAATTGGTTTATCCCGACCGGGTTGCTACTACCGCACTGAGCGAAACGTCGTCGTCGCGTCGGTCGAAACGGCTATGTAAATAGTTCGTGTTTTCCGTCCAGTTCAATGTAGCCGACATGAAATGAAGGGAAGCACTGACATGGCATCTAGTTCACTCGTGTTATGGGCTGACATCGCGGATGTTGTATGGTGATTTAGGTATGTCAGTTTCCATAAAAAAAAAATACAGAGGTTTTCTGGTACCCAAAATTTACAGCAAAACTCTACCTACGTACATACTTATTCCGAAATGGCTAAAACTATTAAACTAATAAAACAACAAGAGGCGCCATCAGCTTTCCCCTGCGTGTCAAGTCAGGTACTCTAAATCGAACCACTTGGAGTACCTGAGCTGAAAGTTTCGATACATCCGTCACTGCGTTCGCACGTGTTTGCCCAATACGGTAAATACCACAAATTAAACGATAAAAAAGAAATACACTAAAATCTAAAAATATCGCAGATAGTAGATACTTACGAACCTAACTAGAGATTGTCAAAAATATACCTATGTAAAATAAAAAATTAAAATAAATGTAAATCTACTCTAATTTTAATGACATGGCGTAGTGATATCCGACATTGAACGACACCACTAACGGAAAAGCCGGTATCTCTTTCTAGCATATTATATCCTATTGAAGTACCTCACTATCGGTCTCTGTCAGTCATGCATTTGTGGTGTGAGTGTGTGTATCGCGTTCACCGGTGTAGGTTCTTTCGTCTTCCATGCTAACCCTGTCGATCATCTACATACAATAATGTAGAATAGAATAGAAACTCTTTATTGCACACAAATTGAAGGAAGAACAGTACACGACAAGAAACAAGAAATAAAGGAGTGCGCAAAGGCGGACTTATCACTACAAGTGATTTCTTCCAGTCAACCTTTGGGTGATGAGGAGTAAAATACAGAGAAAGAAATATTGTAGCTAGTGTTTCAAATGTGTCCATACATGTCTTCCGCACAGATAATGTGGTTGTAGTGTAGACTGACAGTGACAGCTCGGCTGTCACTAAATGACAGCCAGCGATGTGTATATTTGTCAGCCTCGAAAGCTCAGTGGTGCAAACAATCAACTGTCGCTATTGAATGTTAAGCAACGCTGGGTGCGGTCAGTACATGGATGGGTGACCGCTGACCGTTGGAGGCTGACCGAGGTTCGGATTCCTCGTAAAACTGTAGGTCCCTTCCCTCCTAATCTTACTTGGTGGTAGGGTGTAACCCGCCCGGGTTGGTACCACCGCACTGAATGAAACGCCGGTCGAAACGGCTATGCAAATAGTTTGTGTTTTCCGACCAGTTCAGTGTAGCCGGCACGATCAAAGGGGGAAGCAATGACATGGCACCTAGTTCACCCGGTGTTATGGCCTGACATCTCGGACGTTGTAGGTGATGTAGCCAACCGTGTCAGTTTCCATAAAAAAAAAATATGTGCGAGCAAGACGGGGAGCGTAAAATTGCAAGCGCGCCATCCGTGACCGAGAACGAGATGCCGATAGTTGGTGTTGCAAGGGTGAAAAAATTCACAGATCCCGTGCAACCACGACTTGAAGGGGCATTGAAAATGAACCTAGCTATTATTGATTATCCGCTACGAATAAATGATTTAAAAAAAAATTTTTGTAATATAAAAAAAAATTTTTGTAATATTTTTACGGCATCTTGTAGCCCTTCGAAATCCACCGTCTTTTCAGCCCTGGTGGGCCCTCGTACCTCGAACCTGCGACGCCATAGGTTGTAGAGTAGAGGTATCTAGGCGGCGCATGTGCGCTGCCTAGGTACCTCTACAACCTAAGACGTCGTATAATGCGCGGGACGGATCTCGGCGTGTCGTCGCCGCAGCGGGCGACCCGCCACGCGAACACACTATACAAGTAAGGTGCGGGTGCGAGGGAGAACACTGACGAACCGCTGCGGCGGCGACACGCCGAGATCAGCCCCGCGCATTATACCATCTTAAAGCCCTTAGAATTCCGCGTCTTTTGAGTCCTAATAGATCCTCGTATCTCAAACCTGCGAAGTTCCACGGGACTGTAACACTTTCAGCGAAAATAGGGCCCTACTGAAGCGATCGAAAAAATTGTAACATTAAATTAGTGAAATCTAACAGTGTCAACGCGCACAGTTCTGACATTTCTTTAATTCAACTGAACGCGTAATTTTTCGTTCGAAAATTTTAATTTTTTTTCGATTTCCAAAAAAAAAAAATATTTTCATAACCAAATTTTTTTTTCAAAACCAAGTTTTCCAAAATATTTTTACATCATCTGAAATCCCTTCGAATTCCGCGTCTTTTGAGCTCTCATACGTCCTCGTGGCCGCACGCGAGCCGCCCGCCGCGTGATATCGCACCTCGCGCCGCGCAAAACTCGCGGTTAAGGGCACCTCTACAGCCTCAACCGTCACCAATATCGAAAAAAGTGTAATGACATAAAATGTTCCCCGTCTCAATATCTCTAGATATGTCTCTCAGTTTTTCGATTTTCGACCTCGTTCAGGAGATATCGAAGATATTCCGAGGGAAGGTGTTAAAAAATCAAGGTGTTTTTTGGTTTTTTTCAATATTCGAAAAAAGTTTTCGACTTTTCCAAAAAAAAATTTCACCATCTGAAAGCCATTGAAATTCTGCGTCTCTTGAGCCCACATACGTCCTCGTCGCCCTAAACCACTATATACCACGGGGCAAACACACTTTCAGCGAAAATGGGGCCCTACCGGAGCGATCGAAAAAACATTTTCAATGTTAAAAAAACAATCTGCATGAAGGAATTTGTTAACTTTCGTGAGTTGTGATTGGAAAATAATTGTATATTGGAGGCATTTTCTTTATTGCTTTGATTTGAGACTGATTTACAGTGATGTGTTTATTATAGTTATACCTAAATCATAATTTGTACGGTGACAAAATACTAAACAAATACTCGAATGATGGAAAATTTAAATCGCGTGGCAGAAACCCTAGCAGCAGGAGGCCCGCACATTTCTTATGAGTTTTGGTCTGATTATGCGTCTATTAGTTTTATTATGTCAATGGCTAAAATGGTATGTATCATTCACATACATCGGAATCCGCGGGGCACGAATGATTCAAGGTTGTTTAGTGATGGGACAATGTATCCACAAATATCGAAAATCGATCGTTATTTTAAAATAATGTCGATTATTAAAACTAAGAGTATTTCTATAGAAAATAAGATATAATAAACAAATGTTGTATTTACTTTGTAGGTACAATACAAATCTGTTCAAACCACAATATTAGTTTTATTAGTATGGAATAGAAAGAATTTGATTTTTTTTACCAACTTACACGTGTTGCATCATAATGATATTGAAGACTTTTTTGTTACTGTTATGAAACTGAATCGATTAGGCTATAAAAATCAACCACCTGTTTTTTTATTTAAACACATAAAAAAACATTTTACATAAAAAAAAGGCCAAGGTCCAAAAAAATAGGTCTTACAAAATTTGTTCATAGTAAGCTAAGGGGGGGGGGGGGGGGGGGGGGGGGGTTCTGTATCGGAAATAGATCACTTTTAAAGAACAAAGAATTTTTTTTTTCACAATTTTTTTTTAATGTTAAATGTATAAAAAAAAATTTTCTTAATCGTTTCGGTTTCGTGCTAGGAACAAAAAAGTCTTCCAACACGTATATCTCTTTCTTTCAGAAATTGTGAAAAACCACAATTTTAGTTTTATTAGTATGGAATAGAAAGAATTTTTTTTTTACCAACTTACACGTGTTACATCATAATGGTCATGAAGACTTTTTTGTTACTGTTATGAAACTGAATCGATTAGGTTATAAAAATCAACCACCTATTTCTTTATGTAAATACCTACATAAAAAAAATTTTTACTTAAAAAAAGCCCAAGGTCCAAAAATTTTTATATAGGTTTTACTCCCTATATGATACAGAACCCCCCCTTAGCGTACTATGAACTAATTTTGAAAGACCTTATATAAATATGTATTATATTTACTTAATCGTTAACATAAAGTATACATGTTTATATAAGTACTGTAGGTATATAAGTATTCAGGTCTGAAATATGACATGAATAAAATACAATAAACAAATAAATATGAGTATCGATAACAGTGTCGATTGTTTATTGATCGCCGTAGTCAATCCCTAACAAGGTCATATTCCTGCCCCGCGGATTCCGATGTCTCATGTTCATGTTGAGCGGCACGCGTGAAGGCGAAACAATTTTTCGATGGCACTCTCGACGGGGCGGGAACAATGGGCTCTGCCGACGGCGGCAGGCTTTGACTCGGGGGATCTTATTATTATCATTTTGGGCCCTTGCGACGGTTGCGATCTACATTTAGGGAGGATTTAGGGTTTACTAGGATATCGCCCATCCATCGACAGTATTTAATGTATCAATATCAATCATCATCATCAATACTAATAATAAATCTGTAAGGCATGGTCATGGAGTAAGTTGCTTTGTTTTTTGAAATATTGGGTTTGTAGACTCTGTGTATGATACTAAAACTAAATTTACGATTTTTAGAAATCATTTCTGTATGTATGTATGTTCCACCATAACTCTTAAACGGATCATCTGAATTCGATGAAACTTCGTACAAGTACATTTACCTATACGGGACACACGATAGGCTTAATAAAATTCACTTCCGGGTACGCTAAGATGTGGCTCCCATACAAACCGATATGTTCCGTAGGCGCCGTAGTACTATAGGTATTTACCGAGCGGGCGGCCGCAATATGATAGAGTGGATCTTTGTTCCTCTTTCACGCGAAAACTACTAAACAGATTTTGATGAGCCTTTACAGTACATCAAAATAACATATAGGCCATAATTTATACATACATTGTGTAAATTGGCCCAAATAGGTATATCCATAAATGTCAAGTAGTTAAGTCGGAAAAAATCCTGCCATCTGAGCGCTATCTCGGCATGCGCTGAATAAACCGTTAGAGTTACACGAACATAATGTATAATGACGTTGTTTCTCTTAAATAGTTCTAAAAAAAAGTCCGCGACAGCATATATCTACCTTTTATGTGGAAGCCACTATAGCCAAAATAGTGAACCATAAATACATTTAAATTGGATACTTACTGTATTTACAATGCACATTTTATAGTATGTAGTTAATTAATCCTTATCAAAATACATACTTTTATCGCTTCTGGTATTTAAACTTTGGCTTTTACACTAAGTAATTTGGACAAATAGTTTAAAAGTTACGACGATGAGAATGTCTTGATATGGCGTCCTGCGGTGCGGCGCACAGTACTGGTGGGGGGGGGGGGGGGGGGGGAGGAAGTGGGGCGGGGCGAATAATTATGTATGCATGAATTTCCTCCATAACATTTAAATTAGTACACGCACATTTAGCTATACGAGACACAGGATAGGCTAAATAAAATTCAGTTCCGGCTACGCTAATAGGTGGAATATTTTACTTAGTTAGATATCTAAAGTATTTGATTTATTATAACTGAAGTTTCGTATTTTAATATCGACAGCTTTTTCCCGCGGATTCGCTCGCGTGAAATTTGTATATCAAAAGAAGAAAGTCAGTAACTTAGGCCAGGGCCGGAGGGTGAACTGGATTCAGATAAACAATAAACATTCTCAAAAAGGCGAGGCCGAACGCCGAGCTGCGTTCAGGAAGAGTATAAACATTTTCGAAGAAAGTAAGTAACAAAGGGCGAGGCCGAAGGCCGAGCTGCATTCAGGAAGACTATAAACCTTCTCGAAGAAATTAAGTAATTGAGGGCTAGGGAGGCCCAAGGCCGAGCTGCGTTCAGAAAGACTATAAACCTTCTTGATGAAAGTAAGTAACTGAGGGCGAAGCCGAAGGCCGAGCTCCTTTCAGTTCAGGAAGACGATAACCTTTTCGATGAAAGTAACAGAGGGCGAGGCCGAAGGCCGAGCTGCGTTCAGGAAGACCATAAACCTTCTCCAAGGGAAGCACTGACATGGCACTAAGTTCGTCCGGTATTATGGGCCGACATCACGGATGTTGTAGGTGATGTAGCCAACCGTGTCAGTTTCCATAAAAAAATAAAAATTCCATAAAAAGGCCGGGCTGTATCCTGGAAGACGCTGACAGTAACTAACTATGGACGATAGTTACATACTTTCTTCAAGACGGTTTATAGTCTTCCTGAACGCAGCTCGGCCTTCGGCCTCGCCCTGAATTACTTGACTTCTTCGAAACGTTTATAGTCTCCCTGAACGCAGCTCGGCATTCGGCCTCGCCCTCTGTTACTTACTTTCTTCGAAAAGGTTATCGTCTTCCTGAACGCAGCTCGGTCTTCGGCCTCGCCCTCAGTTACTTACTTTCTTCGAGAAGATTTATGGTCTTCCTGAACGCAGCTGGCCTTCGACATCGCCCTCTGTTACTTACTTTCTTCAAAAAGGTTATCGTCTCCCTGACCGCAGCTCGGCCTTCGGCCTCGCCCTCAGTTACTTACTTTCATTAAGAAGGTTTATAGTCTTCCTGAACGCAGCTCGGCTTTCGGCCTCGCCCTCAATTACTTAATTTCGTCGAGAAGTTTTATAGTCTTCCTGAACGCAGCTCGGCCTTCGGCCTCGCCCTTAGTTACTTACTTTGTTCGAGAAGGTCTATGGTCTTTCCGAACGCAGCTCGGCCTTCGGCCTCGCCCTTAGTTACTTACTATCTTCGAGAAGGTTTATGGTCTTCCTGAACGCAGCTGGCCTTCGACCTTGCCCTCTGTTACTTACTTTCTTCGAAAACGTTATCGTCTCCCTGACCGCAGGTCGGCCTTCGGCCTCGCCCTCAGTTACTTACTTTCATTAAGAAGGTTTATAGTCTTCCTGAACGCAGCTCGGCCTTCGGCCTCGCCTTCAATTACTTAATTTCGTCGAGAAGTTTTATAGTCTTCCTGAACGCAGCTCGGCCTTCGGCCTCGCCCTTAGTTACTTACTTTGTTCGAGAAGGTTTATGGTCTTTCCGAACGCAGCTCGGCCTTCGGCCTCGCACTCTGTTACTTACTTTCTTCGAAAAGGTTATCGTCTTCCTGAACGCAGCTCGGCCTTCGGCCTCGCCCTCAATTACTTACTTTCTTCGAGAAGGTGTATTGTCGTCCAGAATGCAGCTCAGCCTGAAGCCTCGCCGTTAGTTACTTACTTTAGTTGAGAAGTTTTATTGTTTACCTAAACGCAGATCGGCCTTAGTTACTTACTTTCTTCCTTTGAAATACGAATTTCACGCGAGCGAAGCCGCGGGCAAAAGCTAGTTTATGGATAAATTTAATAACTTACATAGGTATAAGTCAATGACATAGGTAGGGAGGGTGTAGGTAGTTCTCGTTGTCTACAAGCTTATCTTTGTGTTTTTTCTTCATGTTGTATCGTCATAGTATATTATGTTTCTGCTGCTTTGTATCTTTCCTCTAATATACATGTTTATATTTGGGAAGCGCGGTGTAGGGGGGCGCATATGCTTGTACTGTATGTTAATGTGTATATTATGTAATGTTGTGCTCCTGTTTGCATATACTTGCACTGTATGTTAATGTGTATATTATGTAATGTTGTGCTCCTGTTTGCATATACTTGCACTGTATGTTAATGTGTATATTATGTAATGTTGTGCTCCTGTTTGCATATACTTGTACTGTATGTTAATGTGTATATTATGTAATGTTGTGCTCCTGTTTGCATATACTTGCACTGTATGTTAATGTGTATATTATGTAATGTTGTGCTCCTGTTTGCATATACTTGCACTGTATGTTAATGTGTATATTATGTAATGTTGTGCTCCTGTTTGCATATACTTGTACTGTATGTTAATGTGTATATTATGTAATGTTGTGCTCCTGTTTGCATATACTTGTACTGTATGTTAATGTGTATATTATGTAATGTTGTGCTCCTGTTTGCATATACTTGTACTGTATGTTAATGTGTATATTATGTAATGTTATGCTCCTGTTTGCATATACTTGTACTGTATGTTAATGTGTATATTATGTAATGTTGTGCTCCTGTTTGCATATACTTGTACTGTATGTTAATGTGTATATTATGTAATGTTGTGCTCCTGTTTGCATATACTTGTACTGTATGTTAATGTGTATATTATGTAATGTTGTGCTCCTGTTTGCATATACTTGTACTGTATGTTAATGTGTATATTATGTAATGTTGTGCTCCTGTTTGCATATACTTGCACTGTATGTTAATGTGTATATTATGTAATGTTGTGCTCCTGTTTGCATATACTTGTACTGTATGTTAATGTGTATATTATGTAATGTTGTGCTCCTGTTTGCACTGCCAATAAAATAAAATAAAAATAAAATAAACTATATTTTTAACCCCCGACGAAAAAAGAGGGGTGTCATAAGTTTAACGTGTGTATGTGTGTGTGTATGGGTGTGCCTGTCTGTGGCATCGTAGCTCCCAAACAGATGGACCGATTCGGATGCAATTTGTTTTATTAGAAAGCTAGTTTAATTGAGATGGTTGTTAGCTATGTTCGTAATCAAATAATCTAGTATTTAAGCAATAAAATTTTTTTTCTTAAAAAGTGATCCGATTTTATTTTATTTAATATATTTTTAAGGCTTCTAAGGAAGCCTCTAATTCAATGCCTCCTCCTTAGGAAGGAGGTAGGAGGAGGGAGGGAGAAATGGTTCAGGGGGAGAGAGGGAGAGAAAATACAAAAGAAGCGATCGTTTGTCATATTCTTGTTCATTTGCTATTAAACCGACTTTACCGCGAGCCGCAGGTAAAAGCTAGTTCAATATGTAGCTAGTGTAAGAAGTAAGTTAACTTCTGTAAAAATAGAAAAAGATTTCTCAAATTTACCTTAAATACATTCATAGACGTAGTGGAGTGTAAATGCAGATTATTCCAGAGGCGAGCTTCTATACGTGTGCCGAATACATGTTAGTATTTAGAGGAGTAGAAGTAATTATATAGTGAGCAGGTGCGCGCTGTTAGAATCTGGTGTTCGCTCTTTGAGTTCGTCGCTTCGGCCACACCAGGATATTTTCACGCCCACAGTCTAGTCGGCCACTTGCTATATGCTTATATTTTAATACGTCCTAAAAGTCATTTTCAATGTACCCGAAGGTCATGCAATGCATGAAATCTGTGAATTTTTTTAATATTAAACTTTGTCTATTTATTAATGTAAATAAAATTTAATATTACCTACAGCTGTCAAATAGGATATTCTGGAGGCTGGGCTTAAAAACAGCGATACTGGGTCGTCTCGGCTCACTAGCATACGCTGCGCCCAGACCCTATTTGTCATAGTATTAGGTATCTGTAAACCTACCTACTTATGAAAAATAAATAAACATTTCATTTCATACGTACACTTTTATTTCACCGCATGCACACACACCCTCACCCTCACACACACACACACACACACACACCCTTACACTCAAAGACGTATATAAATATAGTTTAGTTAGATGTATTTATAAATAACAAATTAGTTAGTAGGAAGCGTCTCTTATTAGTTCTTACTGAGACAAAATTTATATTTTACAGTAAGAATTATGCATAGATAATAATTGTGCAATATTAATTTTCTATGGTGCCTCGGCTGAACTAAAGAATTTTTTTATTGATAGGTTCATGTAGAGTTTTATTTTGTTAGATAGGTACGTTTTGTTTTAGGTTAGTTTTAGTTAAGATCTTTCTGATGTTTATTTTTTATATTCTTTTTATAAATAGGTGTTCAATAAAGTATAATAAATTAAAAAACAAATAAAAAAAAACTTAATTTGTCAAATTTATATATTAATAAAGAAATTTGATTTGACTTATTATGGGGGTAACCAAAGTTTTGAACATTTATTTGATAAATGCCAGATTCGTCAATATTCAGGTTTATGCTGTAAATACTCGTATTGTTTTTGTGAGCGGTAGTATGGGTTAATTATTATTGCAAGTATTGTTTTTGTTTTCTGTTTTTTTTTTTATGGAAACTGACACGGTTGGCTACGTCACCTTCAACATCCATGATGTCAGCCCATAACACCGGGTGAACTAGGTGCTATGGCAGTGCTTCCCTTCATTTCATGTCAGCTAACACTGAACTGGACGGAAAACACGAACTATTTACATAGCCGTTTCGACAGACGTTTCATTCAGTGCGGTGGTACCAACCCGGGCGGGTTGAACCCTACCACCTAGTAAGGTAAGAAGGGAAGGTACCTACAGTTTAACGTGGAATCCGAACCGCGGTCAGCCTCCAACGGTCGAGCGGTCACCCATCCAAGTATTGACCGCGCTCAGCGTTGCTTAACAACAGTCGACCTACCGCACCACTGAGCTACCGAGGCTGACAAAACACCTTATAAAGTCAAAAATAATTTTGCTTTAGTTACTTAAAGGAGTTGGGGGCCCGCATAGTAAATACAATATAAAAACTGAGAGCTGCGCTTGTATTCACCAAGCGGTCTCTTGGCTCCTTCATGTAGCTAAACGGAAATTATTTTTGACGGGAGTTTTTCCGTATTGTATAAATAGGAACACATGTTATATGTAGGTATATTTATGACATGAAATATGTATTCCTTCTCCCTTACGCTTATATTGTTCCATAATTCTTTCTCTATAATTTCATTCCTCATCACCCATAGGTTTACTGGAAGAAATCACTTGCAGTGATAAGTCCGCCTTTGCGAACTTCTGTATTTCTTGCTTTTTAGGTTTCCGTATCCCGTACGGAAGCCTATTAACAAAGCCTACGCCGTCTGTCTGTCTGTCCTACTGCTGTATCTTTGGAACCGTAATAGGTAGCCGGTTGAAATGTTTCACAGAATATGTGTTATTATTATGGTGGATATAACGACAAATAATAAAATATAGAAAAGGTCAAAAATTAAGGAGGGTGCCCTTCCACGAAGCA
This sequence comes from Nematopogon swammerdamellus, assembly GCA_946902875.1. NCBI lineage: Eukaryota > Metazoa > Arthropoda > Insecta > Lepidoptera > Adelidae > Nematopogon > Nematopogon swammerdamellus. Next base: position 13,354,219 of record OX336348.1, on the reverse strand, counting down.
TGTTTTTTTTTTAGTTTTTTTTGTGGTGCGGAAACCTAAGTGTGCGAGTCCGACTCGCACTTGGTCGGTTTTTTATTTCGTGCACTGTTTTCTATTATAATATTTACGAATCACTATACCTGTTAAAAATCATATTCGCCTATATTTTGTCTTTCTACTCGTATATTGTAAAATATAAATACCTGTGGCGCCATCTATTATTCAGTAGCGTGAATATGTACTAATGATGTAGTAACTAATGATTCTTAGCACCTTTATGGTTGTTGTGGTTGTTGTTTGCTGCCCAGCCTCTTGGGAAGGCGGGTGGGCCATTCTCCGCACTGAGACCTCAAGACGGTCCGTTGTACGTTAGCGCTCGGGTAGTGTTACTCCAGCCACCCGAGCTCTTTCATGAAGTGGAGCACTCTTCTTGGACGCTTCCACACTCCATGGGCAGTTCCCACGTTCCCAAAAAACTGCAGTCGTACTTCTGCCACCACCGGGCACTCCAGGAGCACGTGGGTGGCTGATTCGTCTTCCGCCATGCAGCCTCTGCACAGGGGACTATCGGTGACACCTATTGTAAACAAGTGTCAGTTAAGTGGGCAATGACCCGTAAGAAGTCCTACCGCCATACGCAGTTGACCTCTGTGGAACTTTAGCAGGCGCTTCCTGAGTCGCAGGTCTGGTTTGGGAATGGCTTCCCGGGATTGCCTGCAGTCCCTGGTATTGGCCCAATGATTTTCATGTTTAGATTTTGTAAGTTGATGTAGCCAATATTTGAACTAGCTGATTGGTAAGGGTACATACGGTTCTGGGCCTTCTGCACTCCAGTTGGAGCCCCGTTTAGCCAGCTCGTCCGCCGCATCGTTCCCGTAGGAGCCGGTGTGCCCCCTGATCCACTGTAGGGTTACCTTGTTGTTTACCGCTATACCCTCTAGTGCCTGGTGGCACTGGAGTATCAGTCCGGAGTTGATTGTCACGGTGTTTAGGGCTTGTAGCACCGATGCGCTGTCCGACAGTACTCTGATCTGGTATCCAGTGATTTCTCTGTTGCGTACTGCTGCTGCCGCCTCTATTATTCCGATGCACTCAGCCTGGAAGATTGAGTTGTGAATACCTAGAGTGATTGTCTTATGTATGTTTAGGTCAAGTGAGAAAGCTGCTGCCCCTGTTCCCGACCCTGTTTTTGACCCTTCGGTGTATATTCTTACCTCGGACCCCGAATAGTCCTTAGGTTCCTCAGCTAGTTCTACATAGTAGTGTTTGTCAAGCACGTGTGTTTTCCTGATTCTATCACACGGTGCCTCTATCAGGGGATGTTTTTTTATGATTTCCTGAAGTATAGTCGTGTGTGGTGTTTGTGTACTAGCCCTCCACAGTCCTAGGACGTTCAGCCTAACTGCTGCGGCTGCCGCCTCTTGTTGTATGAAAAGTTCAAGGGGCGGAAGGCAGAGCATGGCTTCCATCGCTGCCGTGGGTGTTGTGCGCATGCACCCTGTGGTCGCAACGCACGCTCGACGCTGGAAACTTTGGAGTTTGTTAATAACTGTGCTGAGTTTGGTCCTAGGCCACCATACTACTGCACCATAAGTTACCATAGGTCTTATTATAGCTGAGTATAGCCACAGCGTAATATTAGGGTTGAGTCCCCATGTCTTACCTATTGCCAACAGCTGCGACATTGCCAAAAGGCTATACGAGCTTTATTTATTTTGAGATTAAGATGTTTGGCCCAGTTTAGCTTACTGTCAAGTGTGATGCCCAGGTATTTGACTTCTGTTGCCAGGGGTATTGGAGTGCTGAAGAGTTTTGGCAGTGTTAAGTCGCCTAACTTCCCTTTGTGTGTAAAGAGAACTAGCTCAGTCTTATTGGGATTGACGTTAAGCGAGAACTCTTTGCACCATCGTTCTATGATTTTGAAGGCATCTTGCATCATACTGCATTGGGTGCCTTCGAATTTTGCCGTCAATCAGCACAGTCAGGTCGTCTGCATATAGTGGCCTGTAGTGCCCTGCTATGTTTAGACGTCTGATGAGGTCATCCACCACAAGATTCCACAGGAGTGGTGACAGGACTCCTCCTTAAGGGCATCCTTTGGCTACGATGCCTCTAGTTGTGCTGTTAATAGTGAACTGGATGGCTCTATATTCTAGCATGTTGCCTATCTAGCTGCATAGGGTGGAGTCTACTCCCTGCCTGGTCAATGCTCTATTAATGCTCTCAAAGGTGGTCTTGTCAAAGGCCCCTTCTATGTCTATGAAGGCACCTAGGGTTGATGCCTTTGAGCTCATGGCGCACTCAATTTTGGAGACTACACTGTGTAATGCGGTCTCTGTGGATTTACCTGTCGTGTATGCATGTTGATGTGGGTGAATTGGGTGTTCGGCTATGGTTGTACCCCTAATCTCCCTATCCACGAGTCTTGCCCTGTTAAAAAGTTTCCTTACCCTTTTTCGAAAACTTTCGAGTTTAGGGCACCACCACCTGCTTTTGTTTTGTTTGTACTTTGAGGGATCGCTGAGTGGACAGGAATCATGATAGTTGTTTGTTAGACACGAGTTGATGGTGTTTACCCAGGACTCGATTTCCCCTGTTGTGTTTATGTTACCAGGCGCTTGCATAGTACATAGACAGTTACGTACCTTTTCCTGGAAAAGCGACTTGTCGGTTTTCCTGGGGTTCCGTTTGGGCTCCGGTCGCCGGAGATTTCCCTGCAGCTTGGCTTGTATCCATCTGTGGTCCGAACACGAGGCTTCTTTGGAGACGTGCCAGTCAGATAGGGAGCTGGCTATCGTGCTGGATGCTAGTGTCAAATCTATGATGGTTTGGTAGCGCGAGGAGGAAAACGTGGGTTCGTTACCTCTGTTAATGATTACAAGGTTAGTACTGAGGAGAAAGTCTACAAAGTCCTCACCCCTCTTGTTGTTTGTCTTGCTGCCCCAGAGCAGATAATGGGCGTTGGAATCCACCATGATAATTACCGGTTGGTTGTTGTCTTCACTGGAGCGAACCAGGTCCTCCAGTGGTCTAGTTGGAGCCTCCTCCTCTACAGGCAGGTAGGACGACGCCATCAGGATGTTTTGGGTCCCCAGTTCCGTATCCCTAGTTACCCTGATGGTCGTCAGGTCCCTAGAACAGTGCTGTGTTACAATACTTGTAGTTAAATGTCTGGGTACATATATGCACGTTCGGGGACTGTTTATCGCGGTGTTTAAAATGATTTTACCACCTAGGTTACTCAGACCGCAAATTCTATCTTTCCTGATCCACGGCTCTTGGATCAGTGCTATGGTGTCCGGGTTTTTTTCCAGCTGTCTACGCAAAGAAGCCGGTTCAGTTTGACTGTGCTGGAGGTTGATTTGGATAAGGTTGATTGTTTTGTTACCTGCCATTAGTCCTCCTCGGAGTCCAGGAGAGAATCCTCATCCTGAAGGGTGGTGGGCCTTGCCCTCCACTGGAGGTCGGGTTAGCTACCGGGCGCCCCGGGTTCTGGAGTGGCCATGGTGGGCCCGTCGTTCGACGGACGAACAACCGTCCGGTCATCCACTGATTTCTCAGCTACGGTATCCTCGGGAATTCCCAAGGTTAGGAAGATGTTCTCAGGGTCTCCCCGACGCTCCTGACTGTACAAGACCCACTCCGGGACCTTGTACTGAGGGTTGAATCCGCTCAGGACCTGACTCAGGTCTACCAGGCTGCTGGAGCATTCGGGGACCAGCAGGGCACACTTGATTAGGCGCGTCACCTCGTCCTGCCTTTTGACCAGAAGTCTGCATCCCTCCCACATGGGTGGTACGTATGTGACTGTTCTTCGCAGCCAATCGACGGTCTTTGCGTTTTCGCACCATACTTTGAGCATGCCGTCTGCTAGGAACGGATAGCCGCGGAACGCAACCGGAACCTCGTCAGTAGAGTTCAGGGCGTGCTCCCACGCCAAGTCTCCGAGCTTCCGCTTGGTCTGTTCCGCTCTATCCGTCGTTAATGCGCTGAGCGGTTCTGCGACGATGGCCATGCACAGATTGCGCATGCACGCGTCCGCGTAGCTCGGGGCAGTTAGCCTCACCGACTCGTCCCGGACGCGTTTGGAGTCGCCTCTGGGCGACTTGGCCTCGTCTGATCTTCCTCGTTTAATGCGGGGCAATGTGGTGGGTTTCATCGGCGCTGGTGCGCCTGCGACTCCCCCACTGCCCTTGCTGCTGGCAGGCGGATTTTGAGGGCCGAACTGTCCCCGTTTCTTCCCTCTGGGGTTCCCCCCACCTCTGCCAGTGGAGTGAGGTTTTCCTCTTGCTACTGGTGGAGTTCCAACCTGTAGCTCACCAGGCAGGGTGGTTTGAGCTGCGGCTCTGGGGTTCCCGGCGGTCCCGACTGAAGAGCTTGCGCCCCCCCCCCCCCCCCCCCCAGTGGTTGTCTGGGGTACGTCCGGAATCACCTGAGGTCTGTCCGCAGGGGCAGGTTCGCCTTCTTCCCTACCCGCCTCACCGCTTTTTTTCTTGTTGAATTTGCTCATCCGCGCGGTATTCCTGCGCTGCTGCCTATTTTGTTGCTGTGCGTTTTTCTTCCTGTTCTGGGAGTTATTTTTCCTTGACGGAACGAGCTCCCAGGAGGAGTGGTGGGCTGGGGCACTGTTGTCCATTGCCTCACCGAAACTACTAAAGTTGTAGGCTGGGAATTCCACTGCCTTGGATGTTGAGGCCGAAGTCTGTTGGTCGAGGGTGACTGCGGTCGCGACCGCAGAGCCCGAGGGGAGTTCCCCATCCCTCCCTACCAATTTGTTCACGGGTGACTGTTTAACGGGTTTGCCAAAAATATCCATGTCGTTAAAGTTGTTTGTTTTTCTTCACCCCCCGACGTCCCACCCGCCAACGAGTCCTCAAAAGGGGATGCCCATAAAGGGACACCAGGTTAATCGGGGGGTATAGCACCCGGAACGAGCTGGTTCACTCTTGGGGCGCCGCACCCGGCTGACATCACGGATGTTGTAGGTGATGTAGCCAACCGTGTCAGGTTCCAGAAAAAAAAACCCGCGAGCAGGTAACGGTCACGTTTGGACCAACCCAGTCACGTAGAAGGTCCAAGACGCTCCGGCCCGCTGCGGGCACAACGCCCTAGGGGCACTAGCCTGCATCCGTCGGACTGGACGCAACAGCCGCTTGATCGCAGCGCGGCTACGCTGCGACCACGCGTGTTGTGATGAATCTGAGGCCAAAGCAGCATGTTGCACCTCGCGGAGATGCTCAGCTACCAGGATCCCCATCTCCCACCTCACGGGTTTCCACGCACGGCACAAACACGCGGGTGGTCAATTTGACATCGCCATCCAGCATATCTTAGCGATGGCACCTTTATGGTATGGGGACCCCTAAATTTTTAACGTCTTGCTTTTTTAGGTTTCCGTTTCCCGTACGGGACCCTATTACTAAGCCCACGCGCCGTCTGTCTGTCTGTCCTACTGCTGTATCTTTGAAACTGTAATAGGTAGCCGGTTGAATTTTTCACAGAATATGTGTTATTATGACGGATGTAACAAAAAACAATAAAAAATTAAAAAAATTAAAAAATTAAGAGGGTTCCCATACAAGAAACGTGTTTTTTTTTCAATGTTTTTTTTTTGTTATTGGGTGCGCTAGTCCGACTCGCACTTTTTTTGTTATTTGTTGGCACATCCGCCATAATAACACATATTCTGCAAAATTTTCAGCCGGCTATCTATTACAGTTCAAACGATACAGCCCTAGAACAGGCGGCCAGACAGACAGACAGACAGCGCCGTAGGCTTAGTAGTTAGCTTCCTTATGGATGATCGATTGGAAAAATCCGTACTGTCCCTGTGGGACCGGTACTTAAAAAGAATAGCCCAACTGCGTCTCTCCCCGTGCATGTCATAAAAGGCAACAAACTGATAAGGACGAGATGCCGTGCCAAAGGGCGATAGGATAGCCACCTCTCATCTTGGCACAGTCCTTCCACCGAGTCATGCAGCAGGTGGGCTTACGTGCCTTATTTTTATGGAAACTGACACGGTTTGGCTACATCACCTACTAGAACCGTTGTCAGCCCATAACACCGGGTGAACTAGGTGCCATGTCAGTGCTTCCCTTCATTTCATGTCAGCTACACTGAACTGCATGGAAAACACGAACTATTTACATAGCCGTTTTGACCGCTCCGTCCACTTGAATCCATTGCATGGATCCATTGATGCATCCTAGTAAACTATTTCCTCCACCTGAGTCCATCATGTCAGTCGATTCCTAATAATGGATTCTAAGATACTTCAAGGTGCACTTGGATCCTCCAAAGAGTTTTGTACGCTAATTTAAATTATGTATTCCTAATTTGACGCGAACTGGCTAGTTAAGTGGCCACTTAATGATGAAGTTTAAAGATAAAATTCATCAATTCATCAAATTCAGGATTAAAAATCAAACAAAAGAGCATGGACCAAGTGGACGGAGAGACAAATTGAATTTACTCAATATCCCTGCAGTGGGATGTTTAAGGACTGATGATGCGACTCATAATAATAATGCTGGTTTACATTAAAAAAAAATCTGCCAAGTGCGAGTCTTACTCGCGCGCGAAGGTTTCCGTATCTATCCGCTATCAATATTATCCGCATATCCGCTCAGGTGGCATGGTCTTAGAATTTGAATTATCAGATATATGTTTATGTTATGACAGGTCTCCGTGTTTGCCCACTGACAACAGCTGTTACCATAGTAACGTCACTTTGATTTTTAAAAGTGATCTGTCAAACATCAAACTTCTGAAAATTATTTTTTGGAACGACCAAAGATTAAGAAGCGGCTATCTTTTAGAGACGCCTCAATGAGGGATATGACTCCCTTCTTATATCACTAGGTGGTAGGGTTTAACCCGCCCGGGTTGATACCACCGCACTGAATAAAAGGTCGGTCGAAACGGCTAGTTTAGTTTAGTATAGTTTGTGTTTTCCGTCCAGTTCAGTGTAGCCGGCACGACCGAAGGGAAGCACTGATGTGGCACCAAGTTCACCCGGTGTTATGGGCTGACATCACGGATGTTGTAGGTGATGTAGCCAACCGTGTCAGTTGCCATAAAAAAAGAAATGAGGTGGATAGCACCTTACGGTGACTAATCTATTTTAATAAAATGTTTCTTGTATGGGGGCCCCCCTTAATTTTTAACTGTTTCTTATTTTTCGTATTTGTTGTTTCATCCGCCATAGTAACGCATATTCTGTGAAAGTTTCAACCGGATACCTATTACGGTTCAAGAGATACAGCCCTCGGACAGACGGACAGACGGACGGACGGACGGACGGACGGACGGACGGACGGACGGACAGACGACGGAGGCTTAGTAATAGGCTTCCGTCTGGGATACGGAAACCTAAAAAAGGAACATCTCCACAATACACCACCATTTTTGTATTGTACATACTTCCTTGTGGTACTCCGTCATGAAGGAGAACTATTCCTCCTTTATGTTAAATTACTACTTCTTTTGCCTCCATTTCGCAGAAATTAAACGAAATACTAATATGTTGTTTATATCGTGACAAATGTATCATACAATTTTATTTTTAAACGTCATCACATCATTTAATTGACCGCTTAACTAGCCAGTTCGCGTCAAATTAGGAATAATTTAAATTAGCGTACTAAACTCTTTGGAGGATCCAAGTGCACCTTGAAGTATCTAAGAATCCATTATTAGGAATCGACTGCCATGATGGACTCAGGTGGAGGAAAAAGTTTACTAGGATCCATTAATGGATCCATGCAATGGATTCAAGTGGACGGAGCGCGTTTTGACCGACATTTCATTCAGTGCGGTGGTACCAACCCGGGCGAGATAAACCCTACCACCTAGTAAGGTAAGAAGGGAAGGGACCTACAGTTTTAAGTGGAATCCGAACCAGGTTACTTGCTGCTTGATAGTTATCTTATCTCAACATCTTTGCTAAGCGTGGTGGTCGATGTTGTGCTGCAATTTTCCAGATTTCTTGCAGCGCAACACCAATTACTCTGCTACCCTGATTTTCGGGATACTGCGCGATAGTATTGTATGTCTTTATGTTGTATTCCGGACATAATTTAACATCACCCGTGTATACAAGGTGTTTCAGGATAAGGTTTCGTTACTTCAGGGTTCGAAAGAGTTCCATATTTGAAGACGAAAAGCTATTTTCAGAGCTTTCCCAGATTCGATCACTTTATAGTACTTTTTGGTGAAAATCGTTTCATCGAGATTGAGTGGACGGTTAACGTCCGCCTTTATTAAATAAAAATAAAATTACTAACTTGCATGTTTAACTAGTAGAACTGCATGTAGGTAAATGAAAAAGGGGGCTGGCGGACTAGATCATCGCACTCCCTAGACCTAGACAACACTGTTGAGAAATCTCCCCATACTCACTGTCCATCTAGTTTTTATTACAATTTTCAATTTTCCTCCTGCACCGATGCCCCCAGCGAACCTAATAGTCAGAAAATATGGGATAAACCCGTCATTGAAAAAATATTTGAATAACTCGAAAAAAAAAACACTCGCTGACGAGGCGCGCCTTTTGGCGTTGCGTGAGAGAGAGTCCGGGTCCTGGTTGCATGCTATACCCTCACCAACAACGGGCATGCTCCTGGATCCGCACTCCATGCGCATAGCCACCTCCCTGCGTCTTGGCGCTAAAACAAATGCTCTCCACAGGTGTGTATGTGGCGACACTGCTGACGAATTCGGGCACCACGGGTTATGCTGCCAGAAGAGCGCGGGTAGAATCCCACGTCACCATATTCTCAACGACATATTAAAAAGATCACTCGTATCAGCCGGCTTTCCCTCAACTCTGGAGCCAGTGGGCCTATTCCGGGACGATGGTAAGCGTCCAGATGGCATGACCATCATCCCGTGACGTGAGGGAAAGTCACTGGTGTGGGATGCTACCTGCGCCGATACTCTGTGCAGCAGTCACGTTAAGGCATGCTCGAAGCGCGCCGGGGCGCAGCCGCTAAAACTGCAGCCCGCCACAAGCACACCAAATACAGTTCGGTGGCACACCAGCACATCTTCGCCGCATTTTCGGTGGAGACGATGGGGGCATGGTCTGAGGAGGCAAAGCGGCTCGCGAAAGACATCGGGATGTCCCTGTACGCTGCTTCAGGAGAACAACGTTCACTCGAGTTCCTGAGGCAGCGTATCAGTGTGGACATCCAGCGAGGCAACGCCGCTAGCGTCCTCGGTACAGTGCCCACATCGTCACACCTGGAGGAGGGTTATTAAGTTTTGTATTGGTTATAGGTTTATATTTTATTCTGTAGTTAGTTTTTAGTTTTAGTAGTTTTTAGTTATAGTTTTTTATTTTATTTGATATGTAGTTTAAGTTTATTTAATAATTTTAATTTATTACTGTGAAATTTATATTAATAAAGTTTTTTTGTTTAAAAAAAAAATGTTCAATTGTATGAAAAAAAAATGCAGAATTTCGATTTGAGTGATAAGGATTTTTTTTTCTAATAATGAGTACTTTATATTCCTTAAGTTTCTCAAGCCTATCCTGAAACACACTGTATAATAATGAACGAGGCAGGACAACGACGACGAGACACGTAAGAAGGCACGTAGCGCTATGAATAGATTTCAATGAGTTTTTGAAGGTTTTTTTCGACAATATTTTCTACTAGCTTATTCCCGCGGCTTCGCTCGCGTGAAATTCTTATTTAAAAAGTAGAAAGCAAGTAAGCCCGCTACCGTACCTTTATATCGGCGCGCGGAACAATTCGGTTTGTATGAGGGCCACATCTTAGCGTAACCGAAACTGAAGTTTTATTAAAATTTTATTTAGCCTATCCTGTGTAACGTATAGTTAAGTGTGCTTGTACTAAGTTTCATCGAATTCGGATGATTGGTTTTAAGAGTTATGGAGGAACATACAAACCTTTTATGGGCGTCGTCGTCAACAATCCATGCTGACGGCGCGGCGCCAAGTGTCTCGCGTATCCATAAAAAAACCTACATACAGAAAATATTTCTAAAAATCGTCAATTTAGTTTTAGTATCATACTAGAGTCTACAAACTCAGTATCTCATAAAACAAAGTAACTTAATCCATGACCATCCCTTACAGATTTATTATTACTACATAAATTTATTGTATATTTTTTTTCATATTGTGTTTGTGAGTCGTATGAATGTTACACTTGCGTATCGTTTCTTTAGGTTACCTTTTACTTGAAAATTTTACTTTTCAATTTCATTTTGCACTTATCCAATGAAAAATGATGAAATGTTGTGTCGATCAAGCGGCAGTGGGCTGGGCACGTCAGCCGAAGAGACGACGACCGTTTGTGTAACCATGTCCTACACTGGCGGCGGTGGCCAGGAAAACTGATTTTGGGAAGACCACCCGCCAGTTGGTACGGCGACATCAAGTACGTAGGCGGAGAGCAGTCGTTCCATACCGCTGAAGGTCGGGAGGGAGGACTGGAGGAATATTGGAGAGGCGTATGCCCAGCAGTGGACTCTTACACTCTGACTGATTGACTTGTTTAAAGGTGGAAGATTTAAAACAAGCGATAATTACTAAATGTCCGTGTTCGCTCGTGCGTGGGTCGTGCCGTTGCCTTGATTCCGCCGAGTACACTAATAGCAAAAAATTACTAAAAAAAAACTGTGAAAAACTATTTATAAAAAATATGAAAAGCGACTTCAAAAATGTATGAAATAAAAAAAATCGAACCCTTGAGTTGAAGGCGGTGCTAAAGCAAGCAAAAATGATGGATGAAAGAAAACATGAGTGGATATGACTCCCTTCTTATATTACTAGGTGATAGGGTTTAACCCACCCGGGTTGATACCACCGCACTGAATGAAATGTCGGTCGAAACGGCTATGTAAATAGTTTGTGTTTTCCGTCCAGTTTAGTGTAGCCGGCACGACCGAAGGGAAGCACTGACGTGGGACCAAGTTCCCCGGTGTTATGGGCTGACATCACGGATGTTGTAGGTGATGTAGCCAACCGTGTCAGTTTCCATAAAAAAAAATTATATTGTGCTTTTGTGTAGCCTTCTTTTGCACCGCCTTCAACTCTAGGGACCAAATGATTCACCGTAAGTTCCTAAAAACTGTTCATCGACGCTTGTGTGGCGCAGCGCACCGCTGTCTTATTCTGCCCACCTAGTGAAGTTTTCTCAGTTAACACTTCACAGGCGTCGTATTTTGTTGGATATGTCCACCCTATATAAAATTATGCGCTTTAGTTTTGACTGTCCGGCTTTGCTCAGCCAAATCGGTCTGCGCGTACCATCTCGTGCAACCAGAAGTACGCAACCCTTCTACGTAGGCCTCTGTCGTACCAATGCGGGCGTGCGTGCAGCTCCCCTCAGACTGTTATGCCAGTTGTTCAATGACACTTATAGTGATATTGATATTTTCTTCGCTAGTCTATTCACATTCAAAAAGGAAGTGTTGAAAAAACTGCAATTATTATCTTAATTCATAATTTAATTCTTTGTGTTACTTTTTTCATTTTTAAAGTGGATGGGCATAATGTGTGTATATGTTTGTATGTGTATGTATATGTATTTATGTATGTATGTGTGTGTATGTAGGTGCGTGCGGCTATGTGTATGTAGCACAATGTGTGTATATGTTTGTATGTGTATGTATATGTATTTATGTATGTATGTGTGTGTATATAGGTGCGTGCGGCTATGTGTATGTAGCACAAGAGCACACTGTATATGTATAATGTGTGTATATATGTTTGTATGTGTATGTATATGTATTTATGTATGTATGTGTGTGTATGTAGGTGCGTGCGGCTATGTGTATGTAGCACAAGAGCACACTTCCCAATTATTAAATTCTGTTATTCTTTCATTTAGTAGGTATTTAATATATTTATGGCTAAATTCAATAACCTACATAGGTAGGATGTAAGTAGGTAGTTCTCGTTGTCTACAAGCTTATCTTTGTGTTTCTTCTTCTCTTCATGTTGTATCGTCATAGTATATTATGTTTCTGCTGCTATGTATCTTGCCTCTAATATACATGCAAAGAGTTTGTAACTCTTTGTATACATTATTATATTTGGGAAGCGCGGTGCTGGGGGCGAATAAAAAAATTAATAAAACTTATTAAGTATCTAACATTTTTATTGTATTATTTCAAATTGACGAGATTTTTAACTTTTAGTTGCTACCAGCGAAGTGCTTGTGTGGCGTCCTCGGGGTTTCCCGTAAAAGTTTTTATTTATTTATTTACAGCTTTTGCCTGCGGCTTCGCTCGCGTGAAATTCGTATTTAAAAAGAATAAATTAAGTAAGCCCGCTACCCTACCTTTATTTCGGCGCACGGAACAATTTGGCTTGTATGAGAGCCACATCTTAGCGTAACCGAAACTGAATTTTACGAGGAACATACATCTAATACAGAAAACATTTCTAAGAATCGTCAATTTAGTTTTTTGTATCATACATAGAGTGTACAAACGCAATATCTCATAAAACAATAAGTAACTTACTCCATGAACCCCCTTACAGATATATTATTATTATTTTATGTTTAATATTCATTAGTAGGACTTTTTGTTTTAGATTTTAATTGTAGTGTTAGGTTATTTTAATTTGATGCGTAGTTTTAATTTCTATTTTATTTTGTAATTAGCTTTATTTCATTAAACATTATGTTTAGTTTTAAATTAGAAATTTATTAATAGCAATTTTAAATAGGAAATAAAATAAAATCGACCTGTAGTTTAGAGTTGCCCCCCTGGTAGCTATTTGAATCCTTGACGCCTTTAACGCCGTCGCAAGGTAGTGTGGAGGTGTTTGTTGAGCTCTTCAAAGCGCTGCGCGTGCAAGCCCATGCCTAGGGTGGGGAGATGGCGATATTGTCGTTTTATTTCTTACATATTATACATGTGTACGATAGCGAATAAAAAAATCTATGCGAACATTTATTTATTTATTTTAAATAAAATAGGTTTATTGCATGTACATAATACGCAACGATTTTAAACAATATGCGCCCAAAATAATGTAAATTAAATATTTAAAATAACAAATATTAATAATTAATAAACTATCTGAAAGTCAAGAGTAAAAGTTTAGAAATTGTTTTAATTTTCTTGTCCTTATACTTATCAATCAATATATACTAATAATAAATCTGTAAGGGATGGTCATGGAGTAAGTGACTTTGTTTTATGAGATACTGTGTTTGTTGACTCTGTGTATGATACTAAAGCTAAATTGACGATTTTTAGAAATATTTTCTATATGTATGTATGTATGTTCCTCCATAACTCTTAAACCGATCTGGTTTTGATGAAACTTAGTACAAGCACATTTTACTACACGGGACACAGAATAGGCTAAATAAAATTCATTTCCGGTTACGCTAAGATGTGGCTCCCATACAAACCGAATTGTTAAGCGCGTCAAAATAAATTTACGGTAGCGGGGGGCATACTTACTATCTTATTTTTAAATACGAATTTCACACGAGCGAAGCCGCGGGCAAAAGCTAGTATTGAAATATAATTTAATAACATTATTAAAATTAGACAAAAGAAGAATTTATATTAAAACTAAACTATCTCAAAAAATAATAATAATAAGAGGCTCTCGCTGAGTGGTTGGGTCAGGGGCCAGATCCAGAAGGCAGCCCTGCTCGACACTGCACGCATCGTCCGGAGCTTTCTCTCCCTAGGGCCCGACCACCACCGGTAGCTTGGGTTCGCCCCGCCGCCGCCGGCGGCGCCGCCGGTGGTGGAAACTCCATTTTCTTAAAATTAATTTTGTATATGTTTGTATAGTTATGTTTTTATTATGAAGATATGTTTTTACATACATACATACATAGCGTCACGCCTGTTTCCCGGTGGGGAAGGCAGATACAACGGATCTCCACGTGCCACGATCCTGACACACCTCTGCCGCCTCTTCCACTCCCATAATATGTTTTTAATGTGTACAAAATTAGTTTTAAGCAAATGTGTAAATAAAGGAATAAAACAAACTATAAATTAAATATTTGAAAAAAGTAGGGTTGCACCGGTTGAGCATCAGGGGTGCGGTGGGAGCGCTATGACAGAAGGTAAATCTCCTCCAGTTCTGCCAACTCCCCTGCGGTACCCAGGACACTGGCACAATTGCCTCTCTGAATCTCCAGAGCTACACTTTCTAAATTTTCTTTGTAAAATATACAGTAAAAAATTTTAAATTTAACATTAAAACATTTTGAATTTGATAAAGTAATTACTTAGGTCTTTACCTATGAAATTTGATATGTTCAAAACCAGCATTTTCAGAATTATTTATCTGTGGATTGGTCGCAATTCGAAATTAAAATAAATTTTATTCAAAAGCCATGTTATTCTAATTTCAAATTTAGTCATTTGTTTTTAGATAGGTAGGGTTTTGTTTTTGTGAAATTGTGGTAGTTTTTGGCGCCATGGATAAACTGAAAATTCGTACAATTTTCGAATATGAGTTTCTACGTGGAAGGAAATACCGCTGCGCAAGCAACGCGAAACATTAACGACGTGTACGTACGGGCTGCTTGCATAAAACGGTCCAATATTGGTTCAATCGTTTTAGATCTGCAAATTTTGAGTTGAAGAACGAGCCTCGCGGTCGGCCGGTAACTATTATCGACAACGACGAATTGAAGGCGATAGTGGAAGCGGATCCAACTCAATCTACGGCAGAGCTTGCTGCGGGCTTTGGAGTTAGTGTCAAAACAACATTGAAGCACATGCGTCAAATCGTTAAGAGTAAAAAGCTAGATAAGTGGGTGCCACACGAACTAAGTGACCATCAGCGAGACATACGCGTCGAAGCATGCATAGCACTACTGAATCGGCATAGAAACGAGGGAATTCTAAATCGAATTGTTACCTGCGATGAAAAGTGGATTCTATACGACAACCGTAAGCGTTCGTCGCAGTGGGTGGACCCGGGCACAGCACCTAATCAGTGCGCTAAAAAAAAATTACCCGTAGGAAGATGATGGCGACTGTCTGGTGGTCCAGTGCCGGACTTGTACATCACAGCTTCTTACCGAATAGCACAACAATGACGGCAGATGTCTATTGCCAAGAATTGCAAACAATGATGGAGAAGCTCGCAATTCAACAACCAAGACTGGTCAATCACTCTTCCCCATTGCTTCTCCAAGACAACACGCGAGCTCACACTTCACGACAGACCATCGCAAAGCTACAAGTGTTACAGCTGGAAGCTATCCGTCACCCACCGTACTCACCGGACCTTGTCCCAACAGATTTCTACTTTTTTCAAAATTTAGACAATTTTTAAGTGGGAAAAAATTCAACACCCGTGAGGCAGTATAAAACGCTTTCGCTGACTTCATCGCCTCTCGTCCAGCAGAATTCGACAGTAAAGGGATAAACAAACTGCCATCAAAATAGCAAAATTGTATAGATAATTTGGGCCAGTGCTTTGATTAGCTAAAATAAAAAATAAGCAAAAATTTTATATTTTAAAATGTTCATACAAATCTCCAATTTCATAGGTAAAGATCATTATTAATTCAAAGAAAGAAACAAAAGTAGGAAAGAAAAATATTATTTATTGACATTAAGAGATACATACCTATATACAAAAAACAAAAAGAAAACATTATTACAGAAACATAAAATAAATAAATATTTGTTTTATTTTTTATTTTTTTATTGATATGCGAGACACTTGGCGCCGTCAGCATAAATTGTTGATTGGATTGGTTTACTTTACAATTCGGACTTATCCCGGGGAAAAAGCGTTTAAATGAAATACATTTTTGAACTAGCTTAGTTTTAAAATATTTTTTTTTATGTAATCCGGTATGTGTAGCTGAGTCGGAGGGGCCAAAGCACATGCTCCGACCAGCCAATATCACCACCGAGAAGGTAGGTGCAATACCGGAGACTTCCCTGGATTGCTGGCTATACTGGACTAGAGGAGAACACAACCAAGGTTGCTATGCGACCTTCTTACATCCAGTACGGTGGTAGCAACCCAGTCGGCTACAATTTGAGCCTACCACCTAGTAAGGGGCAAGGGAAGGGAACTACAGTTTTACACCGGTTCCAAACGGTGAAGCAGCAGGTGTAGGTATGCTATTAAATAAGTAAGTAAACATAGTTTTATTTAAAAAAGTTTCTTAAAAGATAGATATGTAGGTATGTTTATATGTTGATTTGTAGGCACGCTTACTATGTTTTCAACCGACTTAAAAAAAGAAGGAGGTTCTCAATTCGACTGTATGTTTTTTTTTGTATTGTTGTTACGCGTTTTTTTGGTTTTAAAGGGAGGTGGCCCATAATTTGGTTAAGATCGGATTGGAAAGCGAGCACTAATAGCAAACAATTACTAAAAAGATATGTGAAATATAAAACTATTTATAAAAAATATAAAAACCGACTTCAAAAATGTATAAAATAAAAAAAAAATCGAACCCTTGAGTTGAAGGCGGTGATAAAGCAAGCAAGAATGATGGATGAAAGAAAACATGAGTGGATTATATCCTTTTGTGCTTTTGTGTAGCCTTCTTTTGCACCGCCTTCAACTCAAGGGTTCGATTTTTTTTATTTCATACATTTTTGAAGTCGGTTTTTATAGTTTTTATAAATAGTTTTTACAGATACTATCACGAACGCTGCTCTATGGAACTGGCATCCCTTATTCCCTGCCACCCGTCCTATCTCCGCATAGCTCGTCGCAGAGAGACTCTGCACCCTTTTGTTGTTGACATTGGGCTTTTGAGAACCCATCGGTTCTCTAAATAGTTTCTTTGTTGTGGAACTGTCTTCCTGTGCGAGTGTGTTTCCTGAGTTCTTTAACCTGCGTGTCTTCAAAAGTCCGCAAATTTGCTGGCATGGCACCTAACTGAGCGTGATTTCGCGAGGAGAGGGGATTTTGGCTCCGTCCACACACCATTGATCTCTCTTGGTTGTTTTACTTTATGTTGGTTTACTTAAGAAAAAGTAAATTAGGTATGTACAACGTGTCCCAAAACTCAACGTCAAGCAGGAACCAGGGAGTAGGCCAGTTTATGACTACCCAGGAAAAATAAGAAAAAAATTACCGTCATTTGTTTTTTATTATATGAGCATTTTTTGAAAAACGTTGAAAATTGACATCTCGTACAAGATGTTTAGGTACTACGACTACAAATTTGCAAATATAATTGTTAATTTTTTTTATATTGGAAGCCTAAAATAACTCTTCTATTGATAAATATCCCAAATAAAACCAGAATACCTGAATGACTCACATTTTTTAGGGTTCCGTAGTCAACAAGGAACCCTAATAGTTTCGCCATGTCCGTCCGTCCGTCTGTCCGCGGCTTAGCTCAGATACCCTTAGTACTAGAAAGTTGTAAGTTGGTATGGGTATACACATTAATAACACCGACAAAGTGGTAAAATAAAAATTTTTAAATATTTTTTTATAGGCTACCTCCCATACACATAAAGTGGGGATGAATTTCTTTTTCACGTCTACCCCATCGTGTGGGATGTCGTTCTTTGGAAAATATTGCAGGTTTGTGAAAAGCATTTTTCGATTTAGGGATTCGTTTGCGAATTATTGAGCTTTTAAGTGCTAATTTTTGTTAGAGTAAAGTGTCCCCCCCCCCCTGCCAGCTAAACGGTTGTTATTAGATATGTGAAAAAATTCACAGCAGTAGTATACAGGGTGTAAAAACGGCGAGTACATTAAATTTAGGAAATGATTATTGGGATCAAGAGTAACAAACAAGTCAAATAACTTTTTTCTAAATTCCCTTTAAATAAAAAGTTACAGTTTTCATACAAACTAATTGATTATTTTAGTGTAAAAATGATCTAATTACAACAGGGCGGCGCGGGGGAGGGAAGAGCGGGTGAGGCGTGAGCGCCTCCGACGGTGGTGTTGGTGGGAGGGGCGGGGGTTAGCTTTGTGAGTGGGGAACTGGAGGTCGGCAGGCGGAGGGTGCAGAGCGGCAACAACACATTAAATTACACAAAACATACATTTCAAAAATTCATATCTCGAAAACTAGACACTTTAGAGAAAAACTTTATTTGCTTTTTTGTCCAGGAAAAACATGAGGATTGCGCTGGCGAAATTAATGTACTCGCCGTTTTAACACCCTGTATATATAGAAATAAAAAGAAAAACTATCACAGCTAAGTAGGCTGTACAGGTTGACGAGTAATAGTCGACCAACTTATAAAATGTACGGACGACAGCCATCATTTCACTGTTGAAGAAATTTTTCAAATTAACATTCATTTATTTCCCCTACAAAATTATACAAATAATCAAATAATTAATTTTGATAGGGTTCCTCAATTGTGAGAAATGAGAGCAGCTGCTGTGTGTACTTGGAGAAGTAAACAAAGGAAATTTCGTACAAATTCAATTGAAAATTACTTAGATAGTCAAAAAAAGAAACCCTTACCTATAGTTTCGCCATGTCTGTCCGTCTGTCCGTCTGTCCGCCTGTCTATCCGCGGCTCAGCTCAGAGACTCTTAGTACTAGAAAGCTGTAAGTTGGTACGAAACAACAAAATAAGTCCGCATATTGTGACGGGCAACTACGGAACCCTACACTGCGCGTGGCCCGACACGCACTTGGCAGCTTTTTTTCCTATTTTTCCCTGGGTAGTCATAAACTGGCCTACTCCCTGGTTCCCGCTTGACGTTGAGTTCAAATTACTCTATCCATTACTCCCATCCACTCTTCTAACAAATTATCCTCATACTACAAAGAAGAAACAATTCTGATTCGGCTGGCTGCATTATATACGACACTCGTGGTGTCAGCTCATCACACATTTGTGAACTAGGTGCCATGTCAGTGTATCCCTTTGCTCGCGCCGGCTACAATGAACTGAACGGAAAAAACCGGCCAAGTGCGAGTCGAACTCGCGCACCGAGGGTCCCGTATCGCCTAGCATGCTAGCGCTACTCACGCCATCTAGATGGCGTGTTATGAAATGCTTCATATTAGTTAATGTCATGCTTCATAATCTATTCGGTAGATGGCGCGCGCGCATACACTTTTTGGTTTCTTCTATGGGAACCCCCGTGAATGTTTTACTTTTTCTTATTTTTATTATTTGTTGTTATATCGGCCATAATAACACATTTTTTGTGAAAATTTCAACGGGCTACCTATTACGGTTCAAGAGATACAGCCCTCGGACAGAGGGACGGACGGACAAACCGACAGACAGACAGACGGCGTAGGCTTATTAATAGGGTCCCGTACCGGATACGGAACCCTAAAAAACCAACCGCATACGACAGACCTTTCATTCGGTGCGGTGGTACCTAGTAAGGTAAGAATTTTATTTATGTATGGCATTTTATTCATATGGCAAAACAAAAATGCAATTTCGGCGTACTGAGCGATCGAGCGCAGTGCGCGCGTTTATAGGGAGAATTTTGTAGTTTTTGTTTGTTTAAAAATTATTAGGATTTGTTTTTTTGTTCAAATAATAATGTCTAGAAAATTAAATAACGTAAATTCGAAAATAATTATCCAGTATGGAGCTAGCTCGACATAAGAAATGTCATATTTTTACTCGTCCTCGGGACTTTGGGAGGTCATAAATACTTTTCGTGATATTAACTTGATCAAATAATATTTTTTCTAGAGCAAGGATACATTGTAAAATCCAATAAATTTCGTACTGATACAATCATAAACAAAAAAGTTACAAGGGTTCAAAGCTGGGATTTTGGTAATTTTCAAAAATAATAAAAATCGTATCTCGATGCCACGTGACACCTGATAATAGGTATCATGGGTACAAAACGTTGCAAAATCAACTATCGATATATTTTAACTTCATCTATCGACACACATGCAACACTGCTTCTAGGTAGTTAGATCAAATTGTGTAACCTTTTTTGTCACCAATTCTTTCGGTCCCACTTCAAAATTTCTCGATTGGCCGTCTCAACGTATGCGTGTGCATGTATACCGAATATGAGATGGTGTGCGGGCAATTGACAGAACCAATGAGCAGGTTCGTAATTCGGATTGTACGTTTTTAAGGTTTCGTGTCCGGCACGGGACCCTATTAGTAAGCCTACGCCGTCTGTCTGTCTGTCTGTCTGTCTGTCTGTCTGTCTGTCCGTCCGTCTGTCCGAGGGCTGTATCTTTTGAACCGTAATAGGTAGCCCGTTGAAATTTTCACAGAATATGTGTTATTTATTAGTTATTATGGCCGATATAACAACAAATAATACAGATAAGAAAAAGTAAAAAAATCACGGGGCTCCAATAGAAGAAACTAAAAAGTGTATACGCGCCATCTACCGAAAGATCGAAAAGATTATGAAGCATTTTAACTAATCATGAATTTTAACTAATATAAAGAAGTTTCATAAACACGCCATAAGTTGTGCGAGTGGCGTGACCTTGACATGGCGATACGGAACCCTCGGTGCGAGTTCAACTCGCATTTGGCCCGTTTTTGTTACTCAGCAAACCTATTCCAATTCAAACAAGGCCAATTCAATGATCAGATAGCTTTATTTCCGTCTGACATCGGTGTAAGGTAGCCAGCATCCAAAAGAACAAAACCTTTAATCTATGGGTTTAAAAACAGCTTGTGACGTAGCATTCCCCGTACTCGGTTATATTTCCTACCTAATGGCGGGAATGACTACTACTTCTTATTGAGGAGTACCTAGTTATTAAACATCGATGTAACTTATTTGAACATCTCTCCTTTATTTTCAAGGTCTTTCAAAATTAGTTCATAGTACGTACGTAAGGGGGGGTTCTGTATCGGAAATAGATCACTTTTGATGAACAAAGATTTTTTTTTTACAAAAAAAAAATTCTTTTATGTAAAATGTAAAAAAAAAAAATATTTTCTTAATCGTTTCAGTGTCATGAACAAAAAAGTCTTCCAACACATAGATCTCTTTCTTTCAGAAATTGTGAAAAACCACAATTTTAGTTTTATTAGTATGGAATATAAAAAATTTGATTTTTTTGACCAACTTACACGTGTTACATCATAATGGTAATGAAGACTTTTTTGTTACTGTTATGAAACTGAATCGATTAGGCTGTAAAAATCAACCACCTATTTTTTTATTTAAATACATAAAAAAATATTTTACATAAAAAAACCCCAAGGTCCAAAAAAATTTATATAGGTTTTACTCCCTATATGATACAGAACCCCCCCTTAGCGTACTATGAACTAATTTTGAAAGGCCTTATATATATATCACACACACACGCCCTCACACACACTTCACACGGCGTATTCCGACAATTGGGGTAAGCACAGTAATCGATGTTGTGCTGCAAGTCCTCTTGTAAATTACAGCACAACACCGACCACCGCGCTTAGCAAAGTTTTCGGACAAAATAACTATCAGGCAGCAAGTAAGGCACGAAGGCCCACCTGCTGCATGACTCGGTGGAAAGACCGTGCCAAGGTGAGAGGTGGCTATCCTGTCGCCCTTATGCACGGCATCTTGTCCTTATCCCTTAGTCGCCTTTTAAAACACGCACGGAAAGAGATGCAGTGGGGCTATTCTTCAGTACCGGCCACACACAGTACTGTTACGCTGTTTATATCTACATGGCCTATTACTACTTACATTATACTTGCAAGACAAGACTTTAAACTGTAAAGGCATTGAAAAAGCAGCCTGGATAAAGAGATTGTGTAATAATGATAATGTTGTAAACCTAGAATCGTTTGATTGTCTTAATTTTAAGAAATTAGCTGAAACTTATTGTAAGGATTCGGATAAATATAATTGTATTAGTCATAAGAACCATTGTGCTCTAAAAATGTCATGTGTTTAGCGGAATGGTGTTACGAAGTTGATTTTGATAGAGATACGGTAAATTAAAAAGGTAAAAATGGAAATGTTCGACAATGTTTTAAAATATAATTTTGTATAATATTTAACGTAAGTTAGATTTATGGGTAATTTTGTATTTTTTATTATTTGTAGTTGTCTAAATGTGTTTCATTTATATGTATAAAGATAGTTTGAATATTAAATATAAAATAGATAACATTATAAAAGGTTAGGGGTTTGGGAATAATTGCAATATAAGTAGAGTTGACATAAATGTCACAAGTTTTTTTGCAATATTCATCAATCATTGAATCTGTTCTAGCTAGTTTTTAAAATATAAAAAAACAGTTGGGGTTGCATATGATTGAGTCAATGTGAAGTATTCGTTTGTTTTTTCCACCTAGATAGGAGAATTAAAACTCTCGTTAGATTAGGTTTGGTTATACCATGCATTAATTCAATATATTAAAGTTAGTTTAAGCTTTAGTCGTTGTTCGTTATAGTTAATTTATAAAAGTGTATGATTGGGAAAGCTACATCGAATGAAATTAGATGTAGCTTGCCCAATTATACACTACTCGTGTCAGTTTCCAAAAAAAAAATCCATCTCTTCTGATCTGACTCGGCACGTTTCATTGAGTTGGCCCGTCAAGTCGGGCTCGCCGATTTACTTGTACGTATATATCGTTGGTTATAAAAAAAACAGCCAAGTGCGAGTTGATACCCTCGCGGACCGAGGATTCCGTATCGCCATGTCATGGTCAACGCCACTCACGCCATCTATTGATTAGTTAAAATGCTTCATAATCTTTTCGTTAGATGGCGCGCATACACTTTTTAGTTTCTTGTATGGGGACCCACGTGAATTTTTAAACTTTCCCTATTTTTATTATTTGTTGTTATATCGGCCATAATAAATAACACATATTTTGTAATTTCAATGCGCTACCTATTACGGTTCAAGAGATACAGCCCTCGGACAGACGGACAGACATACAGACAGACGTCGTAGGCTTAGTAATAGGGTCCGGTACGACGGATACGGAACCATAACAAGGACATCTTTAATCATCTTATTTTAGTTTTAATTCATATTAGAATTAGAAGTTTATTTAGTTCAGTTTTGATTTTAGTTTAATGGTCATTTCATTACACTTGGTAGTAGATGCAAAGAGATTTTATCAGAATACATGATACGTCATTGAGTAGATGTGCATAATTTTATTGAAGTTATTTGTTTTGATTTGATTTATAATTGAACACTTTTGTAAATATTTAATTACCGTACTGTTTCATTAATATGAGAATAAATAAATACAAATTTATTAATAGAAATAAATAAAAAAATTACTGAACATTATTTTTATTAAAACACTAGCTGACCCAGCAGACTTCGTTCCGCCTTAAAAATTAATAAAAAATTTGCCAAATCGGTCCAGGCGTTTCCAAGTGATGCGCTTACCAACCAGTAGCGATTCCTGGTGCTGAGTATTGGGTTGGCTCTGGCTAATTGTTTTTTTTTTCATAATTTCATAACTTTCTCTTAAATTTTTTAAATATAATAAAAAATAAGCCAAATCGGTTCAAACGATTTGGCAAATTAGTAAAATGTATGTAATAATCGGAATAAAGTGTAATATAGGCGGACCGAAGACCACAAGGTTAGCTAGATATATTTTGAGCTTTTCCCCGCGGCTTCGCTCGAGTGAAATTCGAAAATGTCAAAGGCCGCCCTTCGTACAGGTAATACGCACAGACAGCCATGAGCTACCTGACCACCTATGTACCATATGCTATCAAATCAATGCGTTTTGCGCCCTTCACTCCTTCTGAAATTGAGTTATGGATCAAGTCAATAAAGAAAAAACCCACAAAAGACTTCTATGACATTCCATGTAACATTCTACATATCCTTCCTAACTTCTTTGTGGGTATACTTCTTGACTTATTCAATAACTGCGTGCGTGCTGGGGTATATCCGGATTCTCTCAAAATGGTCAAGGTTACACCGGTCTACAAAGGTAAAGGTAAAAAGGATGCGATGTCAAACTATAGACCGATATCAATTATACCTGTGTTTTCCAAGGTGTTCGAGCTTGGTCTGTGCGACCGCATTTCAATTTTTTTTGGTGATAATGAACTGCTCAACAAAGCCCAATTTGCTTACCAGAAGGGGCGCTCCACAATAGATGCAGTACGTGAGCTGCTTCACTCTGTATTAAAACAATTAGAGAGAGGAAGACATGTAGCAGTTCTACTGTGCGACTTGTCACGCGCTTTTGATCTCGTGGACCACCAACTGCTCCTGGCCAAGCTCGAGCACTACGGAATAAGAGGACCTTTTCTTGAGACAATCGCATCCTTTCTCGGAAGTCGTGTGCAGGTGACGGCGGTTGGCTCTGACGGTACTAGATCCGACCCGTGCACTGTGGGATCAATTTCTGTGCCGCAAGGCTCCGCCTGCGGCAACTACTTGTTTCTTGTATTGATTAATGATCTGCCAGCAGCTGCTCCAGATGTAAAGTTTTTAATATTCGCGGATGACACCTGCACTGAGCGGAGCGAATATCGCTGACCTACGCACAAATCTGGAGCTGACGACGAGTAGTCTCACGCGCTGGTTTCGGGCAAATGGGATGATTCTTAATCTAGAAAAAACTAATCTCATCCACTTTGGCCTTCGCGGTGCACACACTGAGTCGATCTCACTAGTTTGTGACGGAGTGTCCATTCCCCAGGTGAGCTCTGCAAAGTTCCTCGGGGTGATCATTGACTCAGGCCTTAAGTTTGACGAGCACATAAACACCCTATGCGACAAACTCGGCCGAGCGTCCTTCGCGCTGTCACGTTTGGTACCAACACTTGACTCAAGAGCCGTACGTATGGCATACTACGGCTACTTCCACTCAGTAATGTCGTACGGCATCGAATTGTGGGGCACTGCTGCCGAACGTGACAGGGCGTTCAGGATGCAGAAACGTGCCGTGCGAATACGTGCTGGCGTCCCCTGGGACACTCCAGCACGTGAAATATTCATAAAAATGAAAATTCTTACGCTACCCAGTGTGTACATCGCGGAGGTGGCCAAGTTCGTTAGGAGAGGATCTCATTTGTTTGAAACCAGTGGAGCTAGTCATGTCTTTTCCACCCGAAATCGTGACAATCTCCGTCCTGTTGAACACAGACTCGCCAGATCTGAAAAATCGGTTTTTGTAATTGGGCCAAAGCTCTATAATAAAATAAACACAGAAATTAAAAATGCTGAATCATTCAACAGCTTTGTCGGCAGACTGAAGCGCTTTCTGGTGGAGAAGGCGTACTATTCGGTCGAGGAATTCCTTAACGAATGAGTTTCTGCTTGCTTTTATAGGTACCTAATGTATTATTGATGTGCACCTATTTGACTGGCGATTTTATGTCGGATTTATATTATTAATAATTTTAATTTGAATAGGATTTATTTATTACTAGCTGTTGCCCGCGGCTTCGCTCGCGTGAAATTCGTATTCCAAAGAAAAATGTAAGTAACTAAGGGCGAGGCCGAAGGCCGAACTGCGTTCAGGTAATCGATAAACCTTCTCAAAGAAAGTAACTAACTAAGGGCGAGGTCGAAGGCCGAGCTGCTTTCAGGTAACGATAAACCTTTCTCAAATAAAGGAAGTAAGTAAGGGCGAGGCCGAAGGCCGAGCTGCGTTCAGGAAGACGATAAACCTTCTGGAAGAAAGGAAGGAACTAAGTGCGAGGCCGAAGGCCGAGCTGCGTTCAGTTAAACCAAAAACCCTCTTCCGCCTTCGGGCCTCGCCCTTAAAGACTTCCTTTCTTCGATAGAATATAATATCGTTTACTCAATCTATTTATTTCATAAAAATAAAAAAGTAATATTAATAACTAAAGAATTAAAACCTACCTAACAAACATTAAAATAACTATCAAAACGGGTATTTTCAAATGTTCTTAGAGCACTTGCGGCATTACCCCGCTGGATGGCAAGGCTTACCCTTTGAATGAAGTGCATAAGCCCTTGATGGCGGGACACCAGTTGCGTCAACCAGCAGAGGCCCAAGCCTTTTTTGGCTTCACTGCTCCACGGACCGAGGGTTTCAACCGCAAACGCAACAAATTCGAAATCTTCAATTATATTTCTATATTTGTTGCGTTTGAGGCTCTCCGCCCCAGCCTCGGCCGCGCCAGCCACTCTTGAAGATGTCCTAACGTGACTTGGAGCCAATGTGAGAACACAAGTGGCGTCCCACATCAAAGAACTACCCTTAGTCCTTGGCACTAAGGTGATAGCATCGGGCCTCTTGCCATCCAGCCGGGAATAACCGCGAGGTTCTAGGATGCACGGTATATTTGCCGTCAGAAGCGTGGACTTTATAATAAAATTTAAATTAAATTAACTCAATCTTAATATTAATTAACTTTATTCGAGATGGTTTAGCTTCTTCCTGAACGCAGCTCGGCCTCAGTTACTTGCTTTCTTCGAGATGGTTTATCATTTGTCAGAACGTAGCTCGGCCTTCGGCCTCGCCTTAGTTACTTACTTTCTTCAAAAATGTTTACCTTCTTCCTGAACGCAGCTCGGCCTACGGCCTCGCCCTTAGTTACTTGCTTTCTTCGAGACGGTTTATGGTCTTCCCGAATAGAGCACGGCCTTCGGCCTCGCCCTTAGTTACTTACTTTCTTCAAGATGGTTTAGCTTCTTCCTGAACGCAGCTCGGCCTTCGGCCTCGCCCTTAGTTACTTGCTTTCTTCGAGATGGTTTTTCAATTATCAGAACGTAGCTCGGCCTTCGGCCTCGCCTTATTTACTTACTTTCTTCATGATGGTTTATCTTCTTGCTGAACGCAGCTCGGCCTTCGGCCTCGCCCTTAGTTACTTGCTTTCTTCGAGATGTTTTTTTAATTATTCGAACGTAGCTCGGCCTTCGGCCTCGCCTTAGTTACTTACTTTCTTCAAGATGGTTTAGCTTCTTTCTGAACGCAGCTCGGCCTGCGGCCTCGCCCATAGTTACTTACTTTCTTCGAGAAGGTTTATGGTCTTCCAGAATAGAGCTCGGTCTTCGGCCTCGCCCTTAGTTACTTACTTTCTTCAAGAATGTTTTTCTTCTTCCTGAACTCAGCTCCGCCTTCCGCCTCGCCCTTAGTTACTTTCATCGAGAAAGAATATCGTTTACGTGAGCGCAGATCCGCCTTCGGGCCCGCCTTTAGTTACTTACTTTCTTTTTTTGAAATACGAATTTCACGCGAGCGAAGCCGCGGGCCACAGATATATAAATTTTATTGCACCAATGACAGCGACATAACTTCGACTTTCAATTATTATTTATATTTATCAAACAATTTGTCACCGGCCAGCTCACGTCGAGATGACAGTTCTCCGTTGTCAACATGACATTTAAAATTGTTTTTTACCTTTACTTTGGATGACGTGATTTTTATTAAATTTTTTAATTATTATGTTAATCCGGGATATACACTGTCACTATAAAAAGTTTCGTCAAATTTCGTTCAGTGGTTTTTACGAGATGCGCGTACAAATAGACATTTTTGCATTTACGATTTTATTTTAATATGTATAGAAAGAATAGATATGTACAGTCTATTGTGTTCAAGTTATAAAAAAGAAGAACTGTCATTTTCGTTGTATTTACTTATTTTTAAATTTCGAATGAATATTTTATTCAAATTGTATTTGCTGCCAGTTCTCAAGATATAATTATGTACTTTGGACTACGTGATTTTAAACGCGCAATAATGTTTATAATTATTGTTTAGTTTTTTTTTATTTTTGTTATTTTTTTTTTACGTATTATGTTAACCCGGCATATAAACTGCCACTTTACAAAGTTTCGTCTAATTCCGTTCAGTGGTTTTTGCGTGATGTGCGTACAGACAAACAAACAAACAAACAAACAAACAAAAATTTTAAAAACTGTTCTAACATGTTCAGTATCTCATTTTAAGCCACCCTGGTTAGTTTTTTTCGAATACTTTCAATGTACAGACTTTCTTACCTTTACGATTTTATTATATGTATAGATGTATAGATAAGATGTATAGAAAGAATAGATATGTATAGACTATTGTGTTCAATTTATAAAAAAGAAGAACTGTCATTTTCGTTGTATTTACTTATTTTTAAATTTCGAATGAATATTTTATTCAAATTGTATTTGCTGCCAGTTCTCAAGATATAATTATGTACTTTGGACTACGTGATTTTAAACGCGCAATAATGTTTATAATTATTGTTTAGTTTTTTTTTATTTTTGTTATTTTTTTTTTACGTATTATGTTAACCCGGCATATAAACTGCCACTTTACAAAGTTTCGTCTAATTCCGTTCAGTGGTTTTTGCGTGATGTGCGTACAGACAAACAAACAAACAAAAATTTTAAAAACTGTTCTAACATGTTCAGTATCTCATTTTAAGCCACCCTGGTTAGTTTTTTTTCGAATACTTTCAATGTACAGACTTTCTTACCTTTACGATTTTATTATATGTATAGATATGTATAGATAGATCAACGACATGCTCTCGCTCGGCGAAATACACTGCTACGCGGACGACAGCACGGTGCACGAAGGCTTTATCAAGGACTGGAAGTGTAGAGAGACCTCAGCAGCAAACGCGAGACGCGAAACTGTTGCTCGGGTTGACCAGGTTCTCGATAAAGTATCCTCTTGGGGGAAGAAGAACTTGGTCAACTTCAACGTAGCCAAGACGCAAGCTTGTGCCTTCTCTACTAAGGCTGATCCGTTTCCTCTCCAAGCCAATTTTCAGGGCAGCCAAGTCCCCAACGATGGTAGTCTGGGCGTCCTGGGTATGGAGGTGTCCAGGGACGTTGGGTTTCGATCGTTCATAGAGTCCAAGGCGAAACTAGTGTCTCGAAAATTAGGGTTCCTTTACCGATGTCGGCGATTTTTCACGCCGGTCCAACTGCCCACACTCTACAAAGCACAAGTAAGACCGGTGATGGAATATTGCAGTCATCTTTGGCAGGGTTCCCCTGAGTACCTTCTTTCAGCCTTGGATTCTATTCGGCGACGAGCCATTCGCCTCATTTGTGACTCTGTACTCACAAAGGACCTTCAACCTCTAAAGCACAGACGTATCGTTGGGTCATTGAGCCTGTTTTATCGGTACTACTATGGCCGCTACTCTGACAAACTTGCTTCCCTTATCCCTCCTCCTCCTGTTCGCATTCGCCAAACCCGCCATACTCTCGCGGAACACCCGTTTGTAGTTGACAGAAGAGTTCTTTGAACTGCACGATTCTCTAAATCGTTCTTGTGCCGCACTGCAAAGGTGTGGAACGGGCTCCCAGGGAATATCTTCCCCCACTCCTACCATCCACGGATCTTCATATCGCGGGTTAATAGCCTTTCCCCAGCAACATTAGTCCACCTCCAAGCCGGACTGGCACCTCCTCGGGGGTGAAATTGGCTGCGCCTGAGGTTGCGACCTCGGACAGAGCCACCCAGTTCGGTAGCAATAAAAAAAAAATCTACCCACTACCCAGGTAACATTAGATCTTGCGTTGAATTTTGAAAAACTTGAACCTTTGCAGCTCCGTAGAGACATATGTCCACTAAGTGTGTTCTATCGACTGTTCAACAGTGAATGCTCTGAGGAGCTGTTCGAAACGATTCCGACTTCACCATTTCACCATAGGTCCACGCGTAACAGACAGGGAATGCATCCCTATACTGTAGAGGTGCCTAAAGTGCGGACTAAGCGCTCCAGTATTCCTTTTATCTTCCGCAGTGCGAAACTCTGGAATGCACTTCCTCCCGATGTGTTTCCTTCAGTGTATGACTTAGGATCTTTCAAGAGAAGCGTAAAAAGGCATCTGTCACGCCGGCACGGCATTCGCAGCCCCCGTTCCAAACCGAATGCTTTTGGGCGCCTCGTCGGCTCAACAATCCATGCTGACGGGGAGCCAAGTGTCTCGCGCATCAATAAAAAAAAAATGCTTAACTATTGATTTCAAAAAATCACCAACCACTAGGTCTGGCCTGATTCTAGTATTATGTCATAATCAGGACCGTATCTAGAATCTGTAAACCCCTGGACTGAACATGTGGTGCGCCGTGCGGGCCCTTCTCGGGAACTATAAAATCGTATTTTAAAGAAATTTGTAATACTAAAAACCTGAAAAGAAAACGACTAATGAAATTGTAGAACTTTTTTTAATATATTGTATTTAAAAGTTTTTATAATACTACTTTTTAACCGACTTCAAAAATAGGAGGAGGTTCTTAATTCGACTGCATTTTTTTTTAATGTTTGTTACCTCAGAACTTTCGACTGGATGAACCGATTTTGATGATTCTTTTTTTATTTGAAAGCTGGTGCTTCCCATGTGATCCCATTTCAATTTTGTCAAGATCGGATTGGAAAGCGAAGCGGAGAAATAAAATAAAATATAAAAACCACCTTCAAAAATGTATGATATAAAAAAAACGAACCCTAGAGTTGAAGGCGGTGCTAAAGCAAGCAAAAATGATGCTTGAAAGATAACATGAGTGGATGATATCCTTTGTGATTTTTGTAGCCTTCTTTAGCACCGCCTTCAACTCTAGGGTTCGTTTTTTTTATTTCATACATTTTTGAGGGCGGTTTTTATATTTTTATAACGTACGTAACTACATAATAACGTAGGTAAGAAAAACGGAGGCATTATTACAAAATTCAATTAGTTATGTAGGATTTCGGCGTGTCTTATGATTATATGGGGGCCCGCACCATAGTATTTGAATAGAAAAAAAAAAAAACTATTTTAAAAAATATGAAAACCGACTTCAAAAATGTATGAAATAAAAAGAAATCGAACCCTAGAGTTGAAGGCGGTGCAATAGAAGGCTACACAAAATCACAAAATGATATCATCCACTCATGTTTTCTTTCATGCAACATTTTTGATTGCTTTAGCACCGTCTTCGACTCTAGGGTTCGATTTTTTTATTTCATACATTTTTGAAGCGGTTTTTATATAATTTTAAATAGTTATATATTTCACAGTTTTTTTATATCGATTCATATATTTCAATACAATGACAGAGTAAATTTCAAAATATTATTTAATACTTTTTAGTTCTGTGGTGCTTTTTTACCCGACTACGGCGAAGCCAACAGGAGGGTAATGTGTTTAGCCTGAATGTTTGTATGTATGTATGTATGTATGTATGTATGAGGGTTAGAAAGAGCGTAGCGCCTAGAAGAAGCGTCGATTCTCAATGACAGATATACCAAAATGTTCTAGAACATCACGAAATTGACATAGGATAGGTTAGTACTCAATCTTAATAACGAATTTGTGAAAATCAGCAAAAAATAATCACGTACATAGAAGGGAAGACGGGACGGCCATTTGTTTACATGCAAACGTCTTCTTCTTCTTCTTTTTTTACGACTTGCAACCGCAAGATGTTCAGAGCGGTCCTTGACTTGAGCCGTAATGGCAACTGATCTCTTTTTTTATTTGAGATCTAAATACTGCCAGTGTCACGTTAAGATATCCACGTTATAATTAATTTATAAACAAAAAATGTCATTGTACAAAATTTTGATTAACGGGCAAAGAAAATGCTGAAATCTTTACATTACACATAAAAAGGAAACAAATAATCAAACTCTAAATCATGTCATAAATAATTCAAATCATTACATTAGCCATTATAACTTACCTATACTTCAAAAATAGAAAAAGAAACAATACAACAGAAAAATATAAGTAGGAGTTCTATATACACATAGAAACAAGGAAAGCAAGCCGACTTAACTAAAGTTTGATATTGTTGCTATTTATACATCTAGCAAGCAATTTCAATATTTTGGGTGAGGGGCAATACAGAAGAGAGTGAATATTAATGGGAAGTGAAACTTTTAATTTTTGAAGCATTTCATAAATTGATGGCATTTTGTTATTGAGAGGGCAAGAAAATATAATGTGGTCTACATTACCCTCCTCAAGGCCACATTCGCATAGAGAGTTGTCCCTAATGCGAAGTTTGGCAAGGTGGACTGGACTACAGCAATGGCCCATTCTGAGCCTGTTTATAATAGAAGTTTCTTTTTTAGGGAGAGTAATTTTAAAGAACCAAGGTTTCACTGGAATTTCTGGTTGGATCTTGGCATAGTATGAACCTCTAGTTTTGCTAGTATTTATCCAGTTTGAGGACCATGATTTTTTAAGGTAAACCTTAGGGAGAGCTACAAGGTCGTGGCAGTAATTTTTGTAATTTAATTTGTCACCACTAACAACCGCCTCCTTAGCTAATTGATCAGCAATTTCGTTCCCTGCTATATTAGCATGACCAGGGATCCAAACAAGAACAACCTCAGAACTATTGGATTGGAGTTCTAACAGAATTAATCTAATTTTAAGAACAATGTCATTATGCATTTTAGATTTGAATGGATTTTGCTGTATGGACTGAAGAGAGCTTTGAGAGTCAGTTAGAATAACCGCCTTGGCAATATTATTAAATCTAATATATTTAACAGCTTCCAGAATAGCCAACGCCTCTCCTGTAAACACAGATGCCTCCGGAGGACTTTTCATCTTCAAAGA
The DNA here is from genome assembly GCA_946902875.1 of Nematopogon swammerdamellus. Classification (NCBI taxonomy): domain Eukaryota; kingdom Metazoa; phylum Arthropoda; class Insecta; order Lepidoptera; family Adelidae; genus Nematopogon; species Nematopogon swammerdamellus. The sequence continues at coordinate 13,321,844 of OX336348.1, read as the reverse complement.
CCTGTTAGCATTCTTGTGAAAAACTGCATAACCAACACTACCTTCGGGAGATAACTTGGAGGCATCCGTATAAATATATTGCCATCCCTTACAGTTTTTATCTAACCATTGCAGAAGCTTTTTGTTGGGATCCAAAGTATCTTTGTCAATATCTATAGAAGTATGAATGTTGGGGATGAAGATAAGCGCTTCATATGGAATTTGAAAAATTGGCACTGTTCTATCTCTGTGAGTCGGAAATTAATAAATTTCCTGAAGCTGTGTACTAAATTTGGATGAGACTTAAGCCTCCAGAAGTTCATTGTACGAGTATATTCGGTAAGAAGCCTTAGCTTCGGAATAATAGGATGGTTAGAAAACTGAACAGCTTTAAATAAATATCTATTTGCTAAATATTGCCGTCTCATATGAAGGGGAGGGTCAACACATTCCACTTGGAGAGCATTGGTGGGTGAGGATTTCATATTCCCTGAAATTATACGGAGACATTGGTATTGGATTAAGTCTAGACTTCTAAGTGCTTTGCAATTTGCAGGCTCAAAGATAAAAGTACCATAATCCAGGTAAGGACGGATAATAGCATTATAAATTAATTTCATATAAAATGGATGGGAACCCCACCACACACCAGAAAGACAACGAATGATATTAATATTCTTTAGACATTTTGTTTTTATATAATCTATATGTAGCACTCCTGTCATCTTTGAGTCAAGAATAACTCCAAGAAACTTAACCGAATCAGACTGCTTAATTGGAGTATCTTGATGAATGACAATGAAAGGGGGGATATTTCTTTTTCGAGAAAAGGTTACTACTGAGCTTTTGGATGCCGAAAGTTCTAAACCATTATTCAGAAGCCAAGTGTCTAGAGAAATTAGGGCCAAATTAATTGACTCAGATGCTTTGACGATAGATTTGTTTGAAGCATACAATAAAAGGTCATCAGCGTACTGTAAAACGCGACAATGATGTTTAATTTCAATATCCATATCAAAAGTGTAGATACTATATAATAGAGGGCTCAGCACAGATCCCTGTGGAAGACCTTTCCACACAGTCCTAACAAGATGGCCATCTCCATCAGTATAGAGATGAATATGTCTCTCCAACAAAATGTTGGAGATAAACATCGTCAGTTTCTCAGGCACCTTCAACTTTTGTAATTTTTTCCTTAACATAGGGAGCTGAACATTATCGTAAGCAGCAGATATATCAAGAAATGCAGCTACAATGGATTCATCTCGACTGAAAGAGAGACGAACATCCGTAGAAAACAATGCAAGACTGTCCATGGTACTTTTTCCCTTCCGAAAACCGAATTGGCTATTGGATAAGATCTCTTGGTCAGTCAGAGTCAGGGGGGTCAGGGGGTTAGTTTTCATTGTGGATGGTGACATCTAGAGTTTGGTTGCCTGTCCAAAGAGTATTGTACTCTCAGATCAGGAAAGGAATTGTCAGGAGAAGGTCTGTGGGTAAGGTGGACTGTGGTTCTGTTGGGCAAACCATCTCTAGTCTGTCAACTCTGGGACAGTAATCTGTGTTGGGGGGTTACTATGACAACCATCTTTGTTGACGTCAGTTTGGAAAATAATGGAATTTATGATAGGTACATAAAATGCAACTAGCTCATTTATTCTACATTGTGGCAGAGCGGTCAGCGTTATTTCACAAAATGAGAAGTACATGATTATAACGGCTCACAGGAAGAGCGATTCGGAGAAGGTAATGTTCTCACGCATTGAGAAGCCTGAAGGATTTGTTGACACAATTCCAAAGACATTAAACTCACCCTCTTTAATCTCTTTGCACAATTCACATCTCTTGATCAATATTGGATCAATATGAAGAAGTCAGAATTTTAAGTCAATGGAAGAAGTATTACAGCCAAAGAGATGTAATGTCTTTGATTACAACCAAAGACATTAAACCCACCCTTTAATCTCTTTGATTACAACAATTTGATAAATATCTTCATGCCGAAGAAAAACGTTGTATTCGAAAGATATAAGTTCAATTCTCTTGAACAGAAACGCAAAGGTCATTTATTCCTATAAACAGCGCAAATGTACTACATTTAAACATAAAACAAATCATATGTAATGTGTATATTTATGTAAATGGTTTAATAAAATACCAATCTGAATTTTATATTTATAAGAGTGTTTGTTTTATTTCATATACTCCAAGTAAAAGCCCAATAATAACTTAATAATTTAAACTTCTTTCTTTAAGACCTGTAAGCATCTCTCCCCGTGTATGGCGTAAAAGGCGACTAAAGGATATGACTCCCTTCTTATATTACTAGGTGGTAGGGTTTAACCCGCCCGGGTTGGTACCACCGCACTGAATGAAAGGTGGGTCAAAACGGCTATGTAAATAGTTTGTGCTTTCCGTCCAGTTAGTGTAGCCGGCACGACCGAAGGGAAGTCTGACGTGGCACCAAGTTCACCCGGTGTTATGGTCTGACATCACGGATGTTGTAGGTGATGCACCCATGGAGTTGTTCCCCAACTCCATGGATGTACCCAAAGACAGCCCCTTTTAATCTCTTTGGATGTACCCAACCGTGTCAGTTACCATAAAAAAAAGAGTTATATTGCTATTTCTGTGGATAATTTGCTTCTCATAATTAATTTTTTCAGATCTGTACCGCAGGTGCCAATAAATTAATTTGAGAAAGTTATCTTCAGAAATAACAATATACCTCTATACATATTATGCATACTCATCATATTGTACATACATGATGTAATCAAACATGACAGCACATATTACCAACATGGCAGGTAATAAAATTGACAACTTTAAAAAGAAATCTGTGGCATTCACTGAATGTTTAATTTCCTGGAAATAATAAGTTTTACAGCCAGCAGATGTCGCTGTATATCCCTTACTATTCAAATTTCAAATCTGTTCCGAGATTTTGTACTGGAACAAATTCAGTATTTTTTTTATGGAAACTGACACGGTTGGCTACTTCACCTACAACATCCGTGATGTCAGCCCATAACACCGGTTGAACTAGGTGCCATGTCAGTGCTTCCCTTCATTTCATGTCGGCTACACTGAACTGGACGGAAAACACGAACTATTTACATAGCAGTTTCGACCTACGTTTCGCTCAGTGCAGTGGTACCAACCCGGCCGGGATAAACCCTACCACCTAGTAAGGTAAGAAGGGAAGGGACCTAGAGTGTATCGTGGAATCCGAACCACGGTCAGCCTCCAACGGTCGAGCGGTCACTCCTCCAAGTACTGACCGCGCTCAGCACTGCACTGCTTAACAACAGTCGACCGACTGCACCAATGAGCTACCGAGGCTGACATGACAGTATTTAATTAAAAAACAAAATTAATTTTAAACAAAACATTATATTATTAATGTAGAGTTATGTTCTAAAAAGTGTGAAATAAAAACTATTATTAAAAACAAAAAACCCGACTACGAATAACAAAAAAGGAAAAAATAAGATAATTTTGTAATATATTGGGGCAAAGTGCAGTTTAGAACACGTACTAGCAAAACTTAGGAAGTCGAATACTTATATGATTCTGAAAATATAGCATTAGGTATCGATCATAATTAATTATGTACTTGAACATAGTCGATCTGCTTTGATAATATGAACGAAAGGTCCTTCGAACACAATTAATAATACAGCCGGAGTCGGAGTCAGCAAAACTTCTTGAAATCTAGCTGACTCCGACTCCGGCTGTATTATTAATTGTGTTCGAAGGACCTTTCGTTCATATTATCAAAGCAGATCGACTATGTTCAAGTACATAATTAATTATGATCGATACCTAAAGCTATATTTTCAGAATCATATATTCGACTTCCTAAGTTTTGCTAGTACGTGTTCTAAACTGCACTTTGCCCCAATATATTACAAAATTATCTTATTTTTTCCTTTTTTGTTATTCGTAGTCGGGTTTTTTGTTTTTAATAATAGTTTTTTTGTATACTTTTTACTGCTGACGTATCGACATGCTATGTTTTCTTATTGCTGAAAAAGTCCACATCACAAAAGTTTTGCTGAAGGTAACCACACACCATAGTTTTTTGTTGATTTTGCAAAAACCGCCGAATCAATTTCCTACCAACCAAAAAAATAATTTTCAAAATCGGCTCACAATTGACGGAGTAATCGTGTAACAAACATAAAAAAAAACATAGGTACAGTCGAATCGAGAACCTCGTCCTCTTGGGAAGTCGGTTGAAAAAATTACCCATTTTATTTTTGTGGTGCGGGCCCCTAGGCTGCAGCCTAGGTAGCCTGCGCGTAAAAACAGCCCTGGTATAATATTACCTAGGGCTAAAGTAAGTGCATATATTCTAGGACTCCGTGAGCGGCGCGCGGCGCCAGCTCGCCAGTAAGACGTTAGCGCGCGCCGTCACACGCAGGGCTCTCGATGTCTGAGTTATTGTCTATGGGCAGAGTCTGGAAGCAGGGCTGTCAGCGCGACAGCGTGTCAGCGTGTAAGCGTTCACTACTGGACATACGCCTCTCCAATTTTCCTCCAGCCTGCAGCGGTACACAGAACCGCCGATTTTAGCCGACGTACTTGATGTCGTCCCACCTGACGGGTGGTCTGAAAACTGAAGGTCCCCATCCGCTCATCTTACCAGGTGCTAGGGTGAAACACTTCCGAATTTATACCACCGCACTGAAGGTTTTTTTTATGGAACCTGACACGGTTGGCTAAATCACCTAAAACATCCGTGATGTCAGCCCATAACACCGGGTGAAATAGGCGCCATGTCAGTGCTTCCCTTCGGTCGTGCCGGCTACACTGAACTGGACTAATGAATAGAGGATTCATTGGACTAAAATTCAATGCGAAGAACTGAAAAGGTTAGTTAGAATAGAATGCCTCGCGGCATCAAGCTCACCTAAATTTTAGTTTACAATTTTTAAGCTGCTTGTGTATTTGAAAATAATAAAAAATAAATAAATAAATGTAATACTTTTTTTTTATTTTGTTGAGTTCATTTTCAATGTACCTCGAAGGTCGTATAATGCACGAGATCTGTGAATTTTTGCTCTAGCGTAATGTATCGACATATCACTGATTTTTTTTTTATTATTGCTTCCGAACTAGCTGGCTGTGCCCGAGGTCAACGAAGCCTCAGGCGCAGCCAATATCACCCCCGAGCAGGTGCCAGGCCGGCTTGGAGGCGGACTAATGTCGATGGGGAAAGGCTATTTACCCGCGATTTGAAGATCCATGGATTGTAGGTAGGAGTGGGGAAAGATATTCCCCGGAAGCCCGTTCCACACCTTTGCAGTGCGGCACAAGAACGATTTAGAGAATCGTGCAGTTCGAAGCACTCGTCTGCCCACTACAAAGGGGTGTTCCGCGAGTGTATGGCGGGTTTGGCGAAGGCGAACAGGGGGAGGAGGGATAAGGGCGGGTGGCCGAATGGTTTGGGCATCGGCTTCTCATGCGGGAGGTCCGAGGTTCGAATCCGTCGGCGTGTACCAATGAGTTTTTTCTGACGAAAAAATTTACTTGCATACCTACACCCGCTGCTTCACCGTTCGGAACCGGTGTAAAACTGTAGGTCCCTTCCCTTGCCCCTTACTAGGTGGTAGGCTCAAATTGTAGCCGACTGGGTTGGTACCACCGTACTGAATGTAAGATGACCGCATAGCAACCTCGGTTGTGTTCTCCTCTAGTCCAGTATAGCCAGCAATCCAGGGAAGTCTCCGGTATGGCACCTACCTTCTCGGAGGTGACATTGGCTAGTCAGAGCATGTGCTTTGGCCCCTCTGACTCAGCCGCCCATACCGGATTACATTAAAAAAAAGGGAAGCAATTTCGTAAGAGCAGCGGCCATAGTAGTACCGATAAAACAGGCTCAATCAATGACCCAACGATACGTCTGTGCTTTAGAGGTTGAAGGTCCTTTGTGAGTACAGAGTCACCAATGAGACGAATGGCTCGTCGCTGAATAGAATCCAAGGCTGAAAGAAGGTACTCAGGGGAACCCTCCCAAAGATGACTGCAATATTCCATCACCAGTCTTACTTGTGCTTTGTAGAGTGTAAGTAGTTGGACCGGCGTGAAAAATCGCCGACATCGGTAGACAGCTTGTGACATGTTTCTTGAAGTGTAAGCACAGATTACTAAATAGTGTAAGTACCTACCTAAGCGTCTAAATGTGTTTCTCATTGTAAAAGTTAATAATAAACCATTAAGCACAAAGAAAAGTTAATTCTAGCCTATAATATCGCCAACGACACTCACGGAGACAACCCTGAAAATAATTGGAACGCAGTTTTTTGCTTAAACTTGGCTCCTTTAGTCAGCGAACGCCATCTACCGTACGATAGCGATAACGGCCTTCGCGATAATATGCAGTATAATCAGTTCAAAAGTGCAAATTCAGGCGTATTTTCCAAAGAGTTTGTATTACATACAAACTCTTTGGTATTTTCATCAATAAAATATGCTAATGGCTTCTTTTTTTTTTCACATTCTTTCTCTAATTAGCATATATTCAAAGTTGAACGCTTTTATAGATTTTTATGAAACTTTGTGATTATTTTCAGTTATTGTGGTTATGATGTTCTAAACTAGAGCAACTTCATTTCGCTATGAAAGTATAATTAAATTAAACATGTACTAAATTAGTTTGCTCGTATTTTCCCGAAAGATTTAGAATCAAATTGCCCGCACAAACAAATATAAAAAATAATAAAAATTACCTAGTCGAACTACTTAATACTAGATGGCGCTGCAATCGAAGAATTAAATATTTTATTTATAGCTATAGTTTTTTTCTACTATGTATCTACTTACCTTTTTCAAATTTACCTCTAAAATAGTTTATTTTAATAAAACATTAATACTTACTATAAGTAGAAACTGTAGAGACAATGATTCAATCAAACGCAGAGTCCGGCAAGCAACTGACTTATTCGTATTTATCTTCGTGCATCTATTTCATGCTTACCCTCACCTGACATCCCCCTTTCTAAATTTAATCCATATTTTTATATAAAATTCCTATACTTCTTTTTTTTTTTTTATCTCGATAGTACATTTTATTATAGTCTATACTTCGTAGTCATTAACATTATCATAAATTTTACCTAACATAACTCAAATTTTAAATTTAGCTACTTATAAGTACAAGTAAAAAATCAGAAGATGAACTAATATTATAATATAATAATATAAATATTCAGTTATTAAAGCATTAGAATAAATAATTAAAACATTAAATTAACATGGACAATAAATAGTAAAATTAAAATTGTTTAAATTTTGGTAATTTATACAAATTGGGGCAAAAGGAGCACAAAATAAAACAAAATTTTAATTAATTTCTCACAATGCATACAAAAATACTCAACTAGCAAAATTCATTCATTATTATTCTTTAAATATTTTTATGACACATTTCTTGTACAATTACTTTGTAGTAATTACCTGTGAACACAAGCATTATACATAATATATAATAATTTTATAAATGTTATTTTACAATTAATCATAACGCAACCTATCCGGGACTCAGACGACCCGGCCGCAGTAGGACATCAAAATTGGCTGAAGAAGAAGAATAAGAAAGCAAATTGATATCTGATTTGTATAACATAAATTTCATAATTTCACATAAAAGTGAAAATTTCACTGCAATTTTGCAGAAAGTGCAATATTTCACTGCAAAATGTCAAGTGAAATTTATGTGCAAAATTGTGCCTTGCATCTCTTACACCTGTGCCAAGCGGCATCCTTTGTTGAAGATTTGCAAGGTTCCCATGAAATTTTGCATTAACATCCCCACTACAAAATTATGCAAATAATCAAATATTTTATTTTGACAGGGTTCCAGAAGTGTGAGAAATGAGTGCTGTCGTCTGTACATGATAAAAATGTGAAAATAAAGATTAATTATCAATATAATTTTGTGTATTTTTATAAGGTTTTGTAGAGTATAAAATATGTATAATTAATTTAAGTCAAAGACATTAAACCCACCCTCATCCTTAAAGACCGGACAACAAGAACAAAATCGTAATCTACTACTTAGAACCTACTGGTACATAGTCGTTCAGTCTAGTACCACTAGTCCGCATGTGAGGCAGAGGTGTCTGTCGTGTCGGTTTGCGGCACGAAATCGCGCACGACAGTTTCGGGTACAGCCCGAACCCGAACACGGTGCGTGCAAGCCGAAATGTTCCGAGCACGATCGTGTTTCCGTGCTAGCTAGGCCAGCCCGACGCCCGGTCGACACGATAAGCACGAACCGTGTTGACGGCATGCTGATGTGATAATGCGCGCGCGCACCTACAAGAATTTAGGATTTCGTTATTTATTTCTTACTTATACAATGTCAGCCCAACGCAAAATGTTTCCTATAATTAGGAATAAGATGTCAAAGAAACAAAAGAAACTCTTTTGTTTTGGGATTAGTCTGGCTACACTAGACTGCAGCCCTGCCTGTCTTGCCTAGAGTTGTAAAGATGCCGTTTTTTGCACTTTGATACGGATTTATTTGACTTAGGTACCGTAAAACACGGAAAGATTCGAAAAGTATTTTCATATGAGATACCTACTTGCTCTTTTCGCGTTTTATTCCTGTTCTTTGCTCGAAACCAAAAAGTGAGTGAGCAAAGTTCGTATTGAACAGGAACACCGTAAAAAACACGGAAAGATTCAACAGGAAAATAAATAAGAGTCGCAAATAGCTCTATATCGCAGAGAAGCTTATCATTTCCAAATTATGTAGGTACTCATAATAACTCTTTTTTTATGTAATCCGGTATGGCTGGCTGAGTCAAAGGGGTCAGAGCGCATAATCCAACCAGCCAATATCACCTCCTAGAAGGTAGGTGCCATATCGGAGACTTCCCTGGATTGCTGGCTATACTGAACTAGAGGAGAACACAACCGAAGCTACTATGCGGCCATCTTACATCCAGTACAGTGGTACCAACCCAGTCGGCTACAATTTGAGCCTACCACCTAGTAAGGGGCAAGGGAATCTTTGTTTTAATTTGTGTTTTATAGGGTTCCGTATCCGTCGTACGGTACCCTATTACTAAGCCTACGCCGTCTGTCTGTCTGTCTGTCTGTCCGTCTGTCCGAGGGCTGTATCTCTTGAACCGTAATAGGTAGGTACCCCGTGAAAATTTTCACATAATAGGTATGTGTTATTATCAGGGATCGGAATTAGGTAGAGTGATTTGGTACCAAAGTAGGTACAGTTCGCGAGAGGATATAATATGGAGTTGTTAAAACCACCACTTTGTATGTGAATTCTGAAAATTTCCTGGGAAATTTCCGGGACTGGATTTTTCTTCGGGATCGTATTTATTGACTAAATACAAGCTTATTTTGTTCTTAGATGATTTTCTCTAGAGTGGCCGCTTATGGAGATATAATTTTTTTCATAAATTTTTATTTCTACTCAATTTCAATCTCTACCGGAGAAGATGTTATAAAATAATCTAAGAGTGTACCGAACTGCTTACAAAACAAGATCTAATTTGTTGTCGTACCATCATTGGTTCTCGATTTATTGCTCGCCGCGATTCTGAATTATCCAGGACGGCATTTGTATGGAAAGCTCCGCCCCCTTTTCTGATTTAATTTCTCGAATGTTGATATTTTTTCGCCTGAATCTTATTTCTAGACGAAATATAAGACACTTTTATTCTTACACGTTTTTCCCTTAAGTCGATATTTCCGGAGAAAAAAAATAAAGCAATCTATTTTTTCATATTTTCTCGAATGTTGATGATTTTTCGCCTGAATCTTATTTCTAGATGAAATACGAATCTGTAGTTTCAATCATTTAAATTATTTTCAAAATCATTTAAAAAAAGTGGCCGCCATTTTGAACTTTTTAGTTACTGGACCAATTAATTGCTTTCAAAATCGCTATCTGAGTGTCTGTGTGGGCTCTGAATACGAATCTGTAGTCAAAATTTAAAACAAGTGGCCGCCATTTTAAACTTTTTAGTTACTGGACCGATTGCTTTCAAAATCGATATCTGGGTGTATGTGTGGACCCTGAATACGAATCTGTTGTCAACATTTATAAAAAGTGGCCGCCATTTTTAACTTTTTAGTTACTGGACCGATTGCTTTCAAAATCTATATTTGGGTGTCTCTGTGGGCTCTGAATACGAATCCGTTGTCAAAATTTTAAAAAAAGTGGCCGCCATTTTGAACCTTTTAGTTTTGACTACAAATTAATATTCAGAGCCCACACAGACACCCAGATATCGATTTTGAAAGCAATCAGTCCAGTAACTAAAAAGTTCAAAATGGCGGTTACTTGTTTTAAATTTTGACTACAGATTCGTATTCAGAGCCCACACAGACAGCCAGACATCGATTTTGAAAGCAATCGGTCTAGTAACTAAAAAGTTCAAAATGGCGGCCACTTTTTGAAATGTTCACTGCAGATTCGTATTTCGTCTAGAAATAAGATTCAGGCGAAAAAACATCAACATTCGAGAAAATATGAAAAAATAAGTTGTTTTATTTTTCTCTCCGGAAATATCGACTTAAGTGAAAAACGTGTAAGAATAAAAGTGTCTTGTATTTCGTTTAGAAATAAGAATCCGCCAAAAAAACATCAGCAATTGAGAACATTTTGGAAAAAATAATTTTATATATTTTTTTTCTCCGGAAATATCGATTTTATTGAAAAATGTGTAAGAATAAAAGTGTCTTATATTTCGTCTAGTAATAAGATTCAGGCGAAAAAATATCAACATTCGAGAAATTAAATCAGGACGGGGGGCGGAGCTTTTCGCGGCGAAAATTTCATCCAGTATTGGTATCATACATGAAAGAAACGGAAAAACCCTGTGTTTTTCGTTTTATTCAAAATGTATTTTTCGGTATTTTTCTGCCTTTACAACACTATCTTGCCAGCTTAATTTACGAAGTTGTACACGACAATTTCGGACACAGCCTGAACACGGTTCGTTCTGTCTGAAATATTCCGACTATGATCGTGTTTCCTGGCTAGCTAGGCCAGCCTGAAGCTTGGGCAACACGATCGGCACGAACCGTGTCGACGGATCGCTGATGTGGTTATAGGTACCTACATACATTTCTCACACAAACATAATTTTTTCGTGTCTGTATGGGGCCGGTAGGTACTTTAAAAGAATAGCTCTACTGCATCTCTCCCCGTGCATGTCGTAAAAGGCGACTAAGGGATAAGGACAAGACAGCGGGTGGGTTTTCGTGCCTCACTTGCTGCTTGATAGTTATCTTGTCAGAATACTTTGCTGATCCGACAGTGTTGTTTCGTACCTGGATGGACAAGTATATATATTTATATATTTATTTATTGGTGTATTATATTTTAGATATTTATTTAGTGATTTATATGTAGGTATATATTTATATTGCTTTTATTTAACTAGGATGTATTTATATGTATTATTATTTATTAATAAGTATTCTTATTATTATTTTATATTCAATTCTCACGCTCAATTCTTTTGCTACTACCTACTTACATTCCACTATATTAATCGACTCTCAAACATCCAAAGGTTGACTGTAAGAAATCTCTTTTAGGGATAAGTCCGCCTTTGCACCTCATGTAATTGTTGTTTTTACTTATTATTGATGTATGTTTCTAGGAGCAATAAAGTATTTTCTATCTATCTATCTATCTAATCGTGGTGGTCGGTGTTGTGCTGTAATTTACCCGAGTTGCAGCACAACACCGAATACTCTGCTTACCCCGATTGTCGGGATACAGCGTTATGTATGTATGTATTTTTTCGTTTAACTTTACTTATACAGGGTGTTTCAGGATAGGTTTTCGTAAATTCAGGGTTCGAAAGGGGTTCATATTTGAAGACGAAGCTCTGTAACGTTTTCCCCGATTCGATCATTTTACAGTACTTTTTGGTGAAAATCGAGTCATCAAGATTTGGTGGAGTCATCAAGACTGGATGAGTATTTCCTATTCCTTAAGTTTCTCAAACCTATCCTGCCTGATACAGCCTGTATATATTGTAAGTAATAATTTTGATAGAACTGACATGGATTTAACACAACCTCCCGGTTGAGAGGCGGTGTCCGTCCGTACTCTCTCCCTCAGTACCACGTGGCCACCATGTTGAAAAATCGCAGATTATTTCGTTTGCCTTTGAATTATTATTATCATAGCATACGTACTTTAAACTAGAAAGAGAGTAGTGAGAAAGGTGGAGGGGGTAACTAAACAGGAATAAAATAACTAAATCGTTCACTTTTTTGCCAGTCTTCCCGCTGTCTTCTTTCTATCTAGTGGTCATTTAATGCGCTTGCGTTTCGTGCGTCACCCTCACCTCTAACTCCGCGTCACCGGCAGCCATAGAATATTTAGAGAACAGAAGTTACACTTCGATCGTACCGATTCTCGAATCGAGGACTCGGCCCACTGAAGTCTACCCGGGGGAACGTTGGGCTCTTTCGGCTTATTTCGGCTTTGAATTATCAGTAGTAGAAGGCGACACGCCGGTTTTTATGAAGAAAAAGAGGGCAAATCACTACTGATGTTCTCGTTTCTGTTTACGTATTTATTAATTTTATTTATTTATTAATTTGGTTCAACAACAGTATCACCCTAAATACAGTTGTTAACACATATATTTTTATGTAACCCCATTGACATTAATAATCATTTTTGAATCTCCCAGATTTACAACCAGAACCTAGTAAATTATTAGATCATTTTAACAGAAATAAATTTAAATTTAAACAACTGGAAACAAAATTAAAAAATAATGAAAACAAAATAATAAAAAAAAAATTGGATTTTTCCCCCTAGTGAGATTTGGTGAGATTTTGGCAGATCACCCCCCCCTTTTTTTTTGCTCACGTGATTAATAGATGTCCCCTTACCTATAGCTACCTTCGGGTTCCATCATTAAAACAGCTCCAAGACACGAAATTGCGTCATCAACGTTACATAACATACAAAAATTGAGCTCAATTGAAAACCGGGAAGTCAGTTCAATTTAACTTGAAACACTACCCCGCACTCACTAATACACACATACGCCTTATTAAAAAGAAAGTTTTTATGTTTCTAGATATTATGTACCTACTTATAAAATAGTTATAATATGTCATGTCCCTCTGACTGAACGCACACCTATACTATACTATAACACGAGAACGGGTTAGTGTAATTTCTGTAGATTTTACTCTATTCTGTGTCACTTCACTCGCTCTTTGTCGCTCGCTAGCCTAGCCGCGCGGCGCGAGGCGGCATGTGACGCGTCAATACGTTTGATCTGCCGCCGCGTGCCGCCGACCAATGGCTATCGGCGGAACGCGCTCCGTCACAACGTTTGATTTAAATAGCGATACCGCCAAATAGGAGAAAGAGAGACAGAGGTATGGGCATGGGCATTACGCATTAGACATGGAATCAAAGATAATTGATCGAATTTCGTATTTTTAATATTATTGCAAGCTTTTATTGAACTTGCAATTAAAGTTTAAGTAGGTATGTATGCAGGTACATAAATGTTAGTTTGTGTGTTCAGTTAATTGCGAATGAAAACGACGAAACCTATACTTAACTGTGTAAAGAGTTTAACGTTACATACAGTTAACTACCTACCTGAAGGCAATAAGTTCACCTTCTACCTGCCTGTACAGTCCATATGTAATATTTAATAATAAATAATTATTAACACACGATTCTTAAAACAATACATACATACATATACATATCACGCACGCTGAATTCCGTAAATCGGGGTAGCAGAGTAATCAATGTTGTGCTGCAAGATCTCTGGTAAATTAGAACACAACACCGACCACCACGTTTCGCAAAGTATTCGGACAAGATTTATCTATCAAGCAGCAATTAAGGCACGAAGACCCACCTGCTGTATGACTCGGTGAAAGTACCGTGCCAAGGTGAGAGGTGGCGAGCCTGTCGCCCTTTAGCACGGCATCTTGTCCTTATCCCTTAGTCGCCTTTTACGAAATGCACGGGTAGAGATGCAGTGGGGTTATTCTTTTTAAGTACCGGCCCCACACGGTAATACAATATCATTGCTAAATCATGGCCCAGGCCCACTTGTGGCATAATAACTTCCGTCTCGTGTACAGCGGGCTGGCTCGTGTCGTGCGTGACACGAACACGAAACGGGCCAGCTAGGCTGAGCCGAGTTTAACCGAGCACGCGCGGCGTCGTACACGGGGCGCGCACGCTCGCTTGATTCCTGTGCACCGGGCTGCGTTCGTGTCCAACTCGACACGATACGACAGGTCTGATGTGAGGTCGTATTCGTGTGCTAGAGAAAGAAGAAAATCTATGAAAATATGCCGAGTTGCTCATTGCTTTATTGCAAATCTCGATATAAAAATACGACTGAACGTGTAATCAGTTTATTTTCATAAGTATTGTGTATATTTATTCAATATTTGAATATAATAAATAATTTCCATAGATGACTCTAGAACAAAGAGATAAGAGGGTGGGTTTAATGTCTTTGTAACAAATGTAACAAAGTAAAAAAGAAAAACTTTGTAACAAAGACATTAAATAATCTCTTTGTTCTAGAACAACGATCAACTAGGCCATATGGAAAAAATAAACAGCGCCCTCTGTTATACAGTAGCTTTACTACTATTATAGTACGAGATCCCACAACCAATATTTTTGTCTCATAGTATTACGTTCAAAACCGCATAAAATCCATAGTTCAATTGTCCTCAACCCGATACTAAATGTTTTTCGTGTAGCGTCTCCTGACAGTATTTTTTAAAAATGGCAACCAATTTGACCGAACCGTGTTATAGTTATTATTCCGCCAGATTTTCGGAATGTTATTGAATTACCGATCTGAGATAACCAGAACATGTTTTTCAGACGTCAGTAGCGGTGCGCGTACCAGACCATTACAAAAAACCGCCTTCAAAAATGTATGAAATAAAAAAAAATTTAACCCTAGAGTTGAAGGCGGTCGGTTATTTTTGCTTGCTTTAGCACCGCCTTCAACTCCAGGGTTCGATATTTTTTTATTTCATACATTTTTGAAGGCGGTTTTATATTTTTTTAAATAGTTTTTTATTTCACAGTTTTTTTTAGTAATTTTTTGCTATTAATGTACTCGGCGGAATCGCTCGGCCTTCGGCCTCGCGATTCCGCCTCGCTTTCCAATCCGATCTTGAAATGGGACCACACGGTAAGCACCAGCTTTCAAATAAAAAAATAATTTTCAAGAGGGAACAAACATAAAAAAAAATACTGTCAAATTGAGAACCTCCTCCTTTTTTTTAAGTCGGTTAAAAATGGCAAATGAGGCAAAACAAATATAATATTATAGCTCAGTCTCAAAATCATTTTTACAAGTGAATTTGGGTCAATTGATCAAAACGGAATAGTAAATCTTTAACGATTTTATCGCTAATGTAAAATCAACTATCATTTTGGTCGTTGGCTCTCGTCCTATTAGACTATTGGCTTCACCTATCGACCGATAGATGAAATATGTTCTAACATGTTCTAATTATTTTACTTCATGTTTTTGCTATTCAAAGCTAGATGGCGTATTATAACCTTGAGCTCAAAATGTTTATATGAAAATATTCCCATTGTCCTCTCTATAACCTGGTTTACCGCTGAAGTGCTAGATGTCGCTCCATGAAATCTTCACCAACTGTTCCCAAATTCGATTCATAAGTACACGACCGATTAGCCATGTGGTTTAATACGTCTGGTCGGTCACAATATATTGGTGGCAGGGACCGCGGGTTCGAGGCTCGCAAAAGACGGACAAATATATTTTGTATTTCCTACTATTGTATATGCCTCTCTATCGCGCTCTCGCTTGCACACACAGGTTTAGATGGAACGTGATACTTCTTCGTGCGTGCAGCCGGTGTTCATCAATTTATAAGACATGAACGTCATCACGTAAAAAAATTTGTCGGTCGATGTGCCGAACATCCTTTATAATAATAATAATACAATAGAATTTAATACATTCTAGTTATATTTTGACGTGAATTCGATGAACGTCAAAATATAACTTCTACTTCTTCGCAACAAGGTAGCCATTCCAGAACCACCCCAACCAACCCCGCCTCCGCCGAAGATGTCACCGCAATCTCCCCAAGTGTGCTCTTGCGCTCAGTAGTCAGTACCTACAACTTGCGATAGCCATCGATATCCATTTTATAGATCGAGCATCGCGCGATGCAACTAGTGCTAGACGTCGGTAGAAGTGTGCGTGCATTCACACACTGTATTGTGATATGTGACACGATCCCTACGACGGTGCTATCGCGTTCTCGTACTCACTTGCCTGCGGATGGTGGGAGTGGGCGAGAAGGATGTCATCGCTCGCCCACCGGCGCGATTGCCGTCTTTCCACTCGCTCTTGTCATCGCTGGGCGGGTGAGAACGAGAACGCGATACCACCATTTACACGATCCTATCCGTGACTTCTTGATCCGACGATCCTATGGTATGGCTTCTTAACACGCCATAACATGCTCAGGCGAAACAAACAACACCGTTTGTCACTGTCACTCTTTATAACAGCAACCGGGCATGCTGCACACACGCACTTTGTGCGTCACCGACTCGATACAGACTTGCGTGCGTTCAACACGCGCCGCACACGCCGTATGAAGCAACTGTCCGCGAAATCTGCATTATTTGCAGGTCTCGTCGAGAACATATTTTTTCGGGAGTGGTGTATGGAATGGACCAATCTATAAAATGGACATCGATGGCGATAGCGCCAAAAGTACTCGTCCGATTTTCACCAAATAAAGTCTCACGGACAGATCCAAGCTTACATATTGTACACGAAAGCACACGGGGAACGTTAATCGAATCCTCGAAACTAAATCAACCCGGCGGCGGCGGTAGCAGTTCGCCTACTAGGTATTTACCTAGCGAGATTTTGACGTGATAACGTCACGTCTTATAAATTGATGAACACTGGCTGCACACACGAAAAAGTGTCACGTTCCATCTGAACCTGTGTGTGCAAGCGAGAGCGCGTAACAAGCTATAGAGAGGCATATATGGAGAGTAGGAAATACAAAATATATTTGTCCATCTTTTGCGAGCCTCGAACCCGCGGTCCCTGCCACCAATATTGTGTAACCGACCAGACGTCTTAACCACCCGGCTAAATCGATCATGTACCTAGCGAAGCGAATTTGGTCAAGAGTAGGTGAAGATTTCAGCGGCAGTTTACTTGATTCGCAGTTAGGTAGGTGTTGCAACGTTGTAGTAAGCGCTTTGATATGTAGATGGCGTTTGCCACGCTGGACTAAATGGGTAATGAGTTCTTCAAATAAATGCAGTGTTGGTGTACAACAATTTATTTTTGACTTTGGTAACAGCTGGTAGTACACGTGAGGGTCGCACCCGGCAAGTTAACGCGTTTAAGTTAAGGTCGAGTCACACTTCCTTGGGTCTGATGTAGGTAGCGTAGTGCAGTGTCCGGAGTCGGGAGATCATCTAGACACGACGCCGGGAAGGTGCAGAGGCCTCAGCAGTGGTAGCACCGCCGAGTCCCAACGACGTTAACTGGCCGTGAGCGGTGAGCGGTTCGGCACGGACGGGAACAGCCTCCCGTCGCGATCCACTCCGTAGGGAGAAGCTAAACGAACAATTAACAATATTAGCGAGTTGCAATTGTGTTAAATTTGCCTGGCTTGGCTGGAGGACACAGCGTTGCCTAGCCAGGCTACCTAAAGAAACATTAGAAGAAGAAAATTAATGCAGGGCAAGTACCCACATTTTTAGCATGCATGCGGCCAGGTGGCCGGTTAAGAAAATTACGTCGGAGAAGTCGAAGGAAAAAGGTGACGCTGCCCGCACAAGACGCGGGGTGCTGCGCTGAAGGCGCGTATGACCTGCGGTAGTGGCAGAGGGTGCACGAGGTTGGAGAAACACAAGGTGAAAAAATATTATAAAAATACCGGTAAAACCGCTTCTAGTGCGCCGTACGGTGTAGCCGGACGAACGCCAGCAGAGCGCAGCTCGTCACCGTTGTTAGCGAGGCGGTGACCGAGAGGTAGGTCTCGGGGCTGCGAGGTGCACGGCTAGTCGCGCACGTTGTGAAAATATGGCGGCTGGAGGCCTAGCGCAACTGTCGAAGAACAGCACAGAACCGAGCGCGGAGCACTTGTCGCGAGGTAGGTCGGACGTAGAAAAAGGTTGTTAACCGGCTCGTACGTGATTTTATAGGGGATTCAAACTGCTAGCGATCTTTCTAAAACGGAAGAATGGAATATTCTCGAAAAGAAACTAATGAATGACATATCCGGTTTGACAGTGCACGCACAGTCACGGTTTGTTTGCCGCTGACCACCGCGAGGAACACTCGTGCTGTCTCGCTCTTCGGCAGCTGTCAGGCGGGAAAGAAGGAGCGCGAGCTTGTCGGCTCGGCGGATGCGCATTACGCATGCGCAGCCGATAGTGCTCTGGGGTTGCCGTTGTGCAACTCTGTTGACCCGCAATATGTTATTAAAATTAAATGTTTTTAGTTTGTACTTTTTATGTTGAATAGTGTAAGAGGTGTGGTACGTTACTCCATCTGCCACAGTTGTGGTTAATGATGACTTAACGTACCACCGCTATGTTTTAAGTAGTGAAGTTCGTTCAGATGACGTTAGTGTGAAATATGGTATGATGATAGATACCCTTGTAAGTCAGGTGACTGTAAACACCACACCACATGCGGCAACACCACTGGTGTTGTTGGAGATTGGTAAACCGTATTTGAAATAATTTGATGATTGTGCGCTCGTTAGGAAACGACACAATACATCGTTACCATACCCCTGGGCCCCGGTTAAAATTTTCTGCCAGCCAGAAAATTTTCTCGGAGCTTAGTGTATAAAAAGTTAAAAAAAAATTGTAAAAAAAAATTTTTGTAAAAAAAATTTTTGTAAACAAAATTACATGTTGAAGTTTACTTGAAAAGGGTACTGTATTTTATTTATAGTTAGTGCTTCCTTTATGTTGGAATGAATAAAAAAAAGGCACCTTAGAGTGTCTTGAGAGAATGGACTGATATGAAGTTAATAATATACCGGGGCGCCAGATTAAATTCTCGCCAGAAATCGTAGCTTAGTACTAGTGGGTACTCGATTTGCTGGGACTACGAAAATCTAATCATATTTAATTTAAGATCAAATTCTAGAGTCTACCTAGCCTATGCCTTTGCACAAGCTTTGCACGAGCTGCCATCGGCTACTGCGGGTTGGAAAGATATCGACCGTCTCGCTGTTCCCTTTCATATCTCACATTCCTTCATCTTATTCTTCCCTTACATGCACTCTTATACTTCGCACTTATACTTTATAGATAGATCCCTTTCACCTACTTTCATACCGTGACTTCCAAATCTGTACATAAAGACTTGGGTCCCCATAAAGTCCCCATTCGCACTGGAAGTCCCCTTCGAACCTTGCGGTACAAGAAGTGGACTCCGCCAACGAGACGTTGTTCAACCGCCAGAAAGGTAGATTGAGAATGGTGATCTACGGTTATAAGAGAAACCATAAGCCTTATAGTATATAAGATAGGCTTATATGTAGATAAGTACCAATGAGTGGGTGCGTAAAACTAAAAAATAGAGTGTTTAATGTTTCTATGTGTAGCATAGAATATATAACTGTAGGGTTACGGATGGAAAAACATTTTCTTCCTTTCTTTCTCCCCCATGTGTAGCATGGGTATGTCAACACAATACATAACGGTAGGGTTATGGTTGGAAAAAAAAAATTTCCCCCATGTGTAGCATGAGTGTGCTGACATATGTAACGGTAAGGTTACAATTGGAGAAAAGAAAAAAAAAATTATATGTTTACTTTCCCCATGTGTAGCATGGATGTGTAAGCGTGTAGCGGTAGAACTACGATTAGAAAGTAAGAGTTTTACGCCCGCTCATTTAGTATTAAGATACAAATAGAATCTACAAATAGACTATGCCCGTCATGTAAGGAGTTCGTAGGCACGGCCAAACATTTGTTATGCGGATGCAAAATACTACTTGAGCGAGGCCAGTATTCCTACCGTCATGATAAAGTCCTCCAAATCATCAGAGAGGCCATCAACCTGTCAATTGCACGGACCAGGAAAGGGCAAACCAGTAGCGGCTTCCAGAAGGTCAACTTTGTGAAACCTGGAGCCAATAAGCTGCCCAAAGATAGGACTAAACCTTCTTCAATTTTGGGAGCAGCAAAGGATTGGGAATTGTTGATGGACACACATGAGAAGCATTACCAAATGCCTTCGGAAATCTGTACCACAGCATTAAGACCGGATATACTCATATTCTCAAAAGCGACAAAGCATGTAGTACTTGTTGAACTTACAGTTCCATGGGAAAGTAACATACCGAAGGACCACAATATCAAGCTTAACAAGTACTGCAACTTAGTAGACCGGATTGTGAGAAACGGATTCAAGACTGATCTCTTCGCTGTGGAAGTCGGAGCAAGAGGACTACCAGCGAAGTCGCTCTACAGTCTCTTCAAGAATCTAGGGCTCCCAAGATCGACGCTAAGCTCATATATGGAGAGAGCTTCGAAAACGTCACTGGAAGCATCCTTCAGAATATGGATAGGTAGAGAGAGGGAGGTCGAGAGCGGGACTGGTGGTTTCCCCGCGTCCTAGTCAACGCAGACTAGCTGACGAGGGCTTGAAGCGAGCCGAAACGTGAAGCATGCGCGGGAAATTTAGAGTGGCCACTCGCTAGTCCCGGCCTCGATTAATACCCTCCTCTACTGCCGATGGGCCCGGATATGTTCGGTGAAGCCATCGCAAGCTTAGATCCACACCTTCTACATGTTAGTGTCATGCACTGTAGGTATTAGTTATTAGATGTTAGGTGAGTAGGTATGTACCTAAGTTAAAGCGTATAATTAAGAATTTACAGTTAATAGTGTATGTACTGAGTTTAGAGTTTTATGTAGTTGAATGTAAGCTTTAGGGCAAGTATGATTAAAAAAAGGTTAGGTATTACTAGATCGTCCGGCGTAGCTTCGCCTGCAGGTTGACCGTGCGCTGCGTTTCTCCTACGCGGGACCGGCTTCCCCTGCAGACTCCGCTCCGCCGCACTTGGACGCTGAGAGCTGCGCGGGTCTCTGAAATTTAGTTTTAAAAAAGTCGGTAGAGTGCCCGGCACGTAACTTGACCGCTGTGCGAGCGGGACAGCGTTATACCAACGATCGCTTGCGTATAACGTCGTCCCTCTCGCACAGAGGCCAAGTTACGTGCCGCGTGGTATACTAGAATCGTACATGTTTGTAATTTAGTCGGGTAGACTCGGATAACGAGAAGAAAGTTAAAGTAAGAAGTAAGAAGTGCTCGTCCTCTGTGCTCGGTTCGGTAGGAACGCGGTAGTGTAGGCAATTGGTCAATCTATGGTCAAATAGTTTTAGAAAAAAAATATATTTAAATTATAGAAAATTATTTTAAATCAAATTAGATGTGCTTACTATGCACCACAGGTAGCATTATAGTATTATCAAAACCTCGTGTCGGGTTGGGCAATAAAGTTTTATGGCTTTGCGCCATGGCGCCGTGTGCAGATTCGCTTCCCTAAGGGTCTCTTTCACCATGTATAGATAAGGTGACAGATTACTATCTTATAGATACTGTTGTCTAGCAGATAGAACCACCAGTTAAATAAAACGGATTTCACCAAGCATTTTCATCTGCTAGATTGTTATCTACCCGATAAACGTTTCCTAGACGAATTACTTAAATGCTCAAAAACAGAGCGCTTGAACAAACCATTATCTGTTCGTATAAAACATATTTTCTTATTAATCTTTGCTATATGTTTAACTAATTTTAAATATTTTATCTGGTTTTGATTTTTAATTGTTTTTATACTCCTCAAAATTACGACATTTTACAATGTTATTAAAATATATTTAGTTCGATTTTGCGGTGGAGCGTCTAGGAAACGTTGCCAAGTTAAAATGTCTATGTCACTATCGAATCTATATTCTCTCTATCTAAATTGACCTGCCGGTTAATATTATCTTTGTAACGTATGGCGGGAACCGTACTGTTTTAATTTGTACTGTGCATTACTCGTGGCGTTACTTTCCGTCAATACTTACTTCGGGTGTGGATTAGAAGACTACTACATTGATCGCAAATTGCTGGTATGCTTATTGTGTAGGCCGAGATAATACAAACATTTTAGTGAAAGAATTATTTGTCGGAGATTTAGACTTCTACACCACGCCCCTTACTTCTGTTCTTTCGAGTTTCTTTCGTTCACGTCTACGCGATGGAAAAAGTTAAAAAATCTTGGTCCGCGAACTTCATCCCCGCGGAAGAACTATTGTGTGATTTGGTGGAAAAATACAAGGGGACCATCGAAAATAAGAAGACGGATGCGGTTACGTGGAAGACCAAGGAAAGGGCGTGGATCAAGGTGGCTGCACACTTTAATGCTCGAGGTGTGGGAGTGTACAGAGACGCGAAAACTCTCAAACTCAAATATGAACGAAAAGGCCAATGAACCACATAATACTGATATGCAATGAAATGATCTGTCAAACTACCAGTTTAGCTTGTTATCTGGCACTCAGCCCTTCAGTTACTTTATCTGCCAGTTTAAATGACATATCATGTTTATCTGTCACTTATTTCGATGGTGAAAATGAATATTTAGTTATCAGACACTTTATCTGTCAGTTACGTTATCTGGAACTTTAACTGAACTTGGTGAAAGAGACCCTAAGCCATATAACTTTATTGCCCAACCTGACACGAGGTTTTGATAATACTATAGGAGTGGTTACCGTAGCTATAGCTGTCTACGTATAACCTTAGTGGAGATATATGGAACAATAGGTAGTTTCCGTCTACCTCCGTGGTGAAAAGCGCTCGCGCAACGATCAAGCATCGAGCACGTCAAGCACGTCAAGCCTTACGTGATTGATAGGCTTGGCTTGATGTGCTTGACGGAGCTTCAAGCAGAGCGTCAAGCAATTTCATTCATTTTTATGGCAGGCGGCCAGTTGTGAGCAACGAAGGACGAAAAAATAATGTGCTCAATCGCAGATGAAACGTTTCTCGCCATCACTATGGCTCTGTGCACGCAAAAAAAAAAAGAAAAAAAAACGCTGGTCGAAAGAATGGTACAAGTTAAGAGAACGTTTTACCCAGGAATATTTGTTGAATTTTGTGTTTGTGTTTTCCGACCAGTTCAGTGTATCCGGCACGATCAAAGGGGGAAGCACTGACATGGCACCTAGTTTACCCGGTGTTATGGGCTGACATCACGGATGTTGTAGGTGATGTAGCACACCGTGGAAGTTTCCATAAAAAAAAAAATGTTCTACAAATTAAGGAACCCGATGATTATAAAATTTTTCTAAGAATGGACTACGAAGGTCTTTGTCGTATACAAGTAGAGCTTGCAATATATTAGTCGGACAGAGCCAATGATTTTTTATTTTTGTCATAATACGACTTTGATTTCACATTCCACAGTTCGGGGGCATCTCTATATAAAGATATTAAAAGCACCAGGAAATCGCGCTCGCTGCACTCTCTTATTTCTTCTGTGTCGACGCACTCCGAGTCGTCCTCCATGGTCGCTGCGGAGCGTCTGACTGACGCGGCAACGGTCAAGCGGCTTGATCAAGCCGAGACAGCCGCACAAAAAATATAAAAATCCATCAAGCACATCAATCACCGTCAAGCACGTAGTTTTCTCGTCAAGCGCGTCAAGCATCGTCTGGCAACGATCAAGCATTGCTTCAATCACGTAAGGCTTGTTCAAGCCGCTTGACCGTTGCGCGCCTGCTTAAAGTTTTGAAAAAACACATTTTTCGCTAACCTGTTTAGCCGTATAGTTGGCTAAGCTTGCCTCCTGCAAGTTAACACATAATAAACACAGAACACTTAAGAACAACCATAGAATAACAGAAAAAAACCCCGATCAAATTTGTCAAATAAAAAAAAACACCCCACTAGTCTGGATGAATCTACCCCGCAATCCCGGAACCCACGCGCAGGCAATGGAAGCTAGAGGTTAGAAATAACTAGATAGAAAAAAAAATTGTTAGAATTTTTGCGTGGGTGGAGTATGCTAACCGGGCTGGTGGAATCCAGATAATCCACCTACTCCTGGATTGTGTCTTGCCCAGTTTAGCTGTTACCAAACTCAAGATAGGTCTCGGGCTGCGAGGTGCACGGCTAGTCGCGCACGTTGTGAAAATATGGCGGCTGGAGGCGGCGCAACTGTCGAAGAACATCACAGAACCGAGCGCGGAGCACTTGTCGCGAGGTAGGTCGGACGTAGAAAAAGGCCGTTAACCGGCTCGTACGTGATTATAAAGGGGATTCAAACTGCTAGCGATCTTTCTAAAACGGAAGAATGGATTATTCTCGAAAAGGAACTAATGAATGACATATCCGGTTTGACAGTGCACGCACAGTCACGGTTTGTTTGCCGCTGACCACCGCGAGGAACACTCGTGCTGTCTCGCTCTTCGGCGGCTGTCAGGCGGGAAATAAGGAGCGCGAGCTTGTCGGCTCGGCGGATGCTAATTACGCATGCGCAGCCGATAGTGCTCTGGGGTTGCCGTTGTGCAACTCTGTTGACCCGCAATATGTTTGAAATTTGTGAATTTTTTTTTAAAATAATGTTTTTAGTTTGTACTTTTTATGTTGAATAGTGTAAGACGGTGTCGTGAGTTACTCCATCGTTTAAATATCATATCGTACCGTGTGGGGCCAGTACTTTAAAAGAATAGTCCCACTGCATCTCTCCCCGTGTATGTCGCAAAAGACGAATAGGGATATGATTCCCTTCTTATATTACTAGGTGGAAGGGTTTAACCCGCCCGGGTTGGTACCACCGCACTGAATGAAAGGTCGGTCGAAACGGCTATGATAGTTTGTGTTTTCCGTCCAGTTCAGTGTAGCCGGCACGACCGAAGGGAAGGCTGACGTGGCACCAAGTTCACCCGGTGTTATGGGTTGACATCACGGATGTTGTAGGTGATGTAGCCAACCGTGTCAGTTTCCATAAAAAAAAAAAAATCTGCCACAGTTTTGGTTAATGATGACCGCTATGTTTTAAGTAGTGAAGTTCGTTCAGATGACGTTAGTGTGAAATATGGTAAGATGATAGATACCATGGCCCTCTCTATCGTACGCCAGTACAATATAGAAGGCTATGTAGATACCCTTGTAAGTCAGGTGACTGTAAACACCACACCACATGCGGCAACACCACTGGTGTTGTTGTAGATTGGTAAACCGTATTTGAAATAAAATAATGTGATGATTGTGCGCTCGTTAGGAAACGACACAATACATCGTTACACGTTATGTAGGATTATATAGGAAATACTTCAGCGGTAGTTTACTTGATTCGTAGTTAGGTAGGTGTTGCAACGTTGTAGTATGCGCTTTGATATGTAGATGGCGTTATGTAGGATCATGCATGACGTTATCACGTAAAACTATCGTCCGACTTTACAGACAACCAATTTTTTTCTTTGATAAAAACTAAGTTCTACACTGGCGACTGAAACCATAAACAGGTGTGACCGTTTTTGCTCTTTGGCGATTTGTCAATTTGTTTTTGTTACCACTCGGATTGACGCACATTGTTTTTACAAATTTTGAGTACCTATATTTTGAGAACCAGAAATAAAATATCTTCATTTGAATAGACTGGGACAAATGTAGAAAAATGAATTACTTCTTAGTCCTGCTATTGCTGTTTATTATTATTATTGTGACATCGCCGCTGCCCTTTTATAAAATCGTCAACACTGATTCAGGTAACTCCATACATATAACCGCATATAACCAATATTATAGCCTTACCGCATACATACCATCACGGTGTATTGCGACAATAAGCATATGATCTCTCCTCTGGTCCAGTATAGCCAGCAATACAATCGGGAAGTTTCCGGTATGGCACCTAGCTTCTCGGAGGTAACATTGGCTGGTCGGAGCGTGTGCTCTAGCCCCTCTGACTCAGACACCCGCCCACACCTTCAACAGAGTGTATGCTCTCACAGAGCACAACGAACAATGTACAGAGGAACAGCTGCCTAGTCGAGTCGATTATATTAGCCTATTCTTATAATTACACACAAGGTAATATATTTAATTAAAAATGTAGGTTAAATGTTTTACTAATTGTATATTTTAATATCGATAAAAATAAATAAATAAAATAAATAGATTTTTCTCAGGGAACATTTTCGAAATACTAAATTTTATCCAAATCGTTAGTGTTATTTTAAATCCAATACATACATATTATAAAATTTTCAGTAGATATAGATTTCCCCTTCCCCTGACACGTCGTCATGACTTCAAGTACAATACCTAGCCTAAATAGTTATTGGATACGATTTATAACAAACATTTAAATCGATCGCCATCTATCGTACAAACGGGTGGAAAGAACGTTGTGCGAGCGGTTGCATGATAATTGTGACTCGACTCGCGCTCAGAGATGGCGCTGAGAATTTTGCTCACAGCTCAGGTCGCTGATGACGTGTCGTGATGCTATATAGCTTAAAGCCATCTTGAGAAGTGACAGAATGTAACAGTGAAAACTGTATGTAAATCGGCACTTAAACAATGTACATAGGCGCATACATACACACCACGCGCTGCTGTATCCCGACAATCTGGTAAGTAGAGTAATCGCAGTTGCTGCAGGTACTCTTGTAAATTACAGCACAACACCAACCACCACGTTTAGCAAAATATTCGGACAAAATAACTATCAAGCAGCTAGCAACGTGTTTGGTAGCTATTAAACACTTTACTAGTCGACGTCATTAATTAAATTTAAGAGTCGCGAAATAGACTACTTACTCGATCGGTTAACTGCCCTCTGACTTAAATCTATTTACATAATGATAACACATTTTCCGACAAGTTTCACAATGTTAGTCGTCCACTCGCTCACTGCACTCCAGTCCCCTGGGCTACGTGCAGAGCAAGAACATTATGGAACAACAGCGTCGCCATTGCTGAGGCGCGCGGGAGGGACGCGGTGCAATCAGACGTGGGCTGATTCGTTGTAAAAATAGAGGGGAGCAGACGGCGGGATTAGTACGAAACACTGCCGGTCGATAGAAAAATGGTGTAGGTATAATAAAATGGAGCTAATAAAAATTCACTGTCTTCTATTTTTATAAGTTTAATTTTATAAAAAAACGACCGTTGGGGGTTGAACTCTGTATATTGCTAGGTATATCCTGGAGAGTTTTTTTTTTTAGTGGTCAATTTCGAGTCGAGCTCGCCTAAAGAGGGTTCGTTACCATCCAGTTTTCTGTGAGAACTAGAAACTTCGTCATGAACCTTATATTTTGATCATAACTCGGGAACCACTGGTGCTAGACCCATCGTGTTGGTATTCAAAACTTCAGGTCTCGGTGAAGTCTATTCATCTGTCACGTGAAGTTTTGTTTTGGTTATAACTCGAGAACCACTGGTGCTAGACCCATCGTGTTGGTACTCAAACTTCAGGTCTCGCTCGGTGAGATCTATCCATCTGTCACGTGAACTTTTGTTTTGGTCATAACTCGAGAACCACTGGTGCTAGACCCATCGTATTGGTACTCAAACTTTAGGTCTCGAGTCTCAACGAAAACAACCGTGTCATTTTCCATAAAACAGAACCTATTTGTACTTATTATATTATAATAGACTTACGTGATGATGACACAAATGAAGAGTAGGTATTGCATTTTCGTATATGAAGCGTTTTTCCTTTTCAAGTTTGTAGCAATCTTGTGTGAAATGCAAAGAACATATACTACTACTTTTCGTCGGTATCTACTTATGAGGGCGTCCGCAGGCAGCGACCCACTTTGTTTTTAAGTTAGGGTTTCCTGGGAAACTGAAATATGTATGCATGTAATATATTATTTATTTGCCCACCAAATAACTGGTAAAATAACAAATAGGTGAGTCTAATGCAACAAAACTATCAGTCTCGATCTCTCGTAGTGAACCTACTCACGTGTACGAGCACGCTCGGCCGCCCGGACTGTCAGTCGAATAACGACTCAATTATTTGTGTTTTTAGGACAGAAACACGACCTTTTATCAAATTATAAACTTACCGATGATACGATATTCCGCCATTCTTCACATTTGTCACCCTGCTGATGTTTTTGCACGAGAATACAGCACAAAAGCCGGCATTGTTATTTCGACCACGGCTAACGCAAGACTGAGCGGTCGGTGCGCGACTGACGATCATGGTTTGCATGTTTATGCAAATGTTCGGCACGCGGCGCTAGGGAAGAGTCTCTGGTCCTAACCATAATGTTCTTGGTGCAGAGCATGTCTCGCACGCGCCACCCGTATGCACACTCACGTCCGTCGCCTACAAACATATTTATGTAACAAAATACACCAGTTATCATTTATTTATTACATTATGTTTATATAATATATGCAAATGACGGAGCCCTGATTTAATCTGCGGCATAGGGGTCAATTATCCGAAGAGAAAAAATCAATTTTTCGAACACTCATACATATCCCCCAGTTATGTAGAACAATATGGGCGCTCTACTATATTAATGCATTTTCTTATTTTCATTGGATTTTCAGAATTACTAGAAGACAGGATTCGTGCGTTCCATCAACCCGTCAATAGGTATTTTATTAAAGCGGTTAAACCGGTGGAACCGTTTAAAAATATAACCTGTTCAAATGGCGAACACTTACAAACTATGGTCGATTGGAGAACTAATTCGAGTGTGGTTACATACTTCTGCGGAGTACGTAAACATAATTATTCCGGACAAGCGCACATCACTCTGTTGGGAGGTATTTTTCATTATTTTATTATTTCATTTATATTCATGTCATTGTCAGAGGAAACGCTGGCGGCGTTTTTTCCTTAAAAACGTAGCTCTTACCCCCTTTTTTTATGTAACGTACAGCCAATTTACAGTTTATTATTCCTTAAGTTTATACACAGGGCTGGCCAATAACTCGTTCCACTTCTTAGTAGGTACATTAAAAGTGTGTTGTTGTCAGTGATGAGATGAGGGTAGGGTTGCCAACTTTTTATTCACGGAAAAATGTATATTAAGGTCGGAAAAGGAAACTAAACAGTACTTTAGAAAAATGAACAGTATGTTATTTATTTTTACAATGTTTTAAATATTTATTTTTGTGTGTTCCTCGCGAAACTTATCAATTTATCATCTTTTTTAAAAAGTTCGCCAGCCTGGTATTTTTCATTATTTTATTATTTCATTTATATTCATGTCAGAAGAAACGCTGGCGGCGTTTTTTCCTTAAAACGTAGCCATTAACGTAGCCATTTGGTCGCCATAATTTCAGAGTGTGAAAATTTGTGACCACCAGGGCGGCGCCACCGTCTTATTTTACACACCTCGGTTTACACTCAAGACCACTTTCTTAACCAATCCAAGGACCCATGTGTGAAGTTCACACATGGGTCCTCGGGTTGGATTGGACACGTTTTGCTGAGTGTGTAATGTTTATTTTTTCTAAACAAACCTAGAGTTGATTTACCCAGTTTGCCCTAACCCATCAATATGAGATCACTGTTAATATGTTTGTTAAGTTTATACACAGGGCTGGCCAATAACTCGTTCCACTTCTTAGTAGGTACATTAAAAGAGTGTTGATGTCAGTGATGAGATGAGAGGGTGTGTGTGTGTGTGTGTGAGGATGTGAATGAGAGTGTGTGTGTGTCTTTGTTTTCTTTCTGCTTCTTTTTATTTAATGAAACGTACATCCAATTTACAGTTTATTATTCCTTAAGTTTATACACAGGGCTGGCCAATAACTTGTTTAACTTCTAGGTACATTAAAAGTGTGTTGATGTCAGTGATGAGATGAGGGTGAATGTGTGTGTGTGAGGGTGAGTGTCTGCGTGTGTTTTGTTTTCTTGCTGCTTCTTTTTAAATGGAAACTGATCCGGCTGGCGACATCATCTACACACCACCTTCGCTCGTGTCGGCTACACTAATACTGAACCCTATAGAAAATATAATTAGATGAAAGCAAAGCCGCGGTTATCAGCATGTGAACATTCATTTGACTACTATTTTTTTCCTTTCGAGCGAAGGTAATCATAAATATAGTGTTTTCAAAAAGCTATCGATCTTTCCTAATAAGATGAAGTTAATACATATGTCGGTTGAGTGATATAACACATCTTAGCTAAGTGCGAAATTATACCTTCTTGCAGTACCTATTTACGGCACACACCGTCAAGCGAATATCAAGCAATGCAATTACGATCGTAGAAGCCGGTCAAAAGATATGCTCAAATGCGAAGCAACCGTTCCAGTAAATGACATCGCATTTGGCCCTAATGCTTTCTATTGCGAATACAAAGAAAAATATTCTCTGTGCCGTTCCGAGGAGATCATCTATGAGAAATTATTGGGTGAGACACATTCAAAATTACGTATTTACGATTTTACTGTGAACTTGGGTATCCGCGCACACTAAGAGGTCAACTAATCGTGCGACCGCTCTGTCGTGCGTTCGCATCATTATTATGCACTAGTTGGCCAACAGATCCGGCCATTCCGTAATCGAACAAGTACCGTTTTGCAGAATAGGAAAAAAAATATAAAATACATAGTAAGTGCGTAAGTATATGTATGTATCTCTAAGTTGAAATTATTCGGATAAAAAACACACTCATCAAAATTAATTAAATTTATTTTATTCCTTAGTAGGTAATAAATAATAATAAACAATGACATAATAAAAAAACTAAATAGTCGCATCATCAGGCCAAAACTCCTAAGAAATGTGCGAGCCTCCTGCTGCTAGGGTTGCTACCACGCGATTTGAATTTTCCACCATTCGAGTATTTGTTTAGTATTTTATCACCGTACACATTATCTTTTAGGTACATACATACATACATATCACACATGCTGAATCCCGAAAATCGGGGTAAGCAGAGTTATCGGTGTTGTGCTGCAAGAACTCTGTTAAATTACAGCACAACACCGACCACCACGTTTCGCAAAGTATTCGAACAAGATTAAATCGATCAAGCAGCAAGTAAGGCACGAAGACCCACCTGCTGCATGACTCGGTGGAAGTACCGTGCCAAGGTGAGAGGTGGCGAACCTGTCGCCCTTTAGCATGGCATCTTGTTCTTATCCCTTAGTCGCCTTTTACGCCTTTTATCTTTTAGGTATAACTATAATAAACACATCACTGTAAATCGTTCTCACGTCAAATTAATAAAGAAAATGCTTTCAATATAGAATTATTTTCCAATCACAACTCACGAAAATTAACAAATTCCTTCATGCAGATTGTTTTTTTCCGCCCTTGCAACACCAACTATCGGCATCTCGTTCTCGGTCAAGGATGGCGCGCTTGCGATTTTACGCTCCCCGTCTTGCTCGCACATATACACGTCGCTGGCTGTCATTTAGTGACAGCTGAGCTGTCAGTCTACTCTACACCACAACCACATTAACTGGGCGGAAGACATGTATGGTCACATTTGAAACACTAGCTACAATATTATATGTAGGTGATCGACAGGGTTAGCTTGGAAGACGAGAGAACCTACACCGGTGAATACGATACACACACACTCATACCAGAAATGCATGACTGACAGAGACCGATAGTGAGGTACTTCAAAAGGATATACGAATGCTAGAAGAAGATACCGGCTTTTCCGTTAGTTGTGTCGTTCAATGTTGGACCGGCGGCCACGGCCATATTTGTTTCGAGGTAAGCACAATTCAACAAAATGCCAAAGATTATCTGTGATAATATGTGATTCCATTTTGCTTCTTGGCTTTCCCGTAATACCTAGTTTTTAAATTTTTTCACCACACATGTCGGCATAATTCCACCAGCATAAGCACGGCGGCATAAGCCACGCAGTTGAATCCGAACGTCGTCATGCATGACTAAGTACAATACCTACCGTAAATAGTTATTGGATACGATTGGTTAACAAACATTTAAATCGATCGCCATCTACGATAGATACAAAGGGGTGGAAAGAACGTTGTGCGAGCGGTTGCCATTGGCCACTGGCGGCCATTGGCCACTGGCGGTTGCATGATAATTGTGACTCACACTCAGA
Organism: Nematopogon swammerdamellus; assembly: GCA_946902875.1. NCBI lineage: Eukaryota > Metazoa > Arthropoda > Insecta > Lepidoptera > Adelidae > Nematopogon > Nematopogon swammerdamellus. The sequence goes on along the minus strand of OX336348.1, from coordinate 13,289,742 downwards.
GATGGCTCTGAGAATTTTGCTCACAGCTCAGGCCGCTGATGACGTGTCGTGATGCTGTATAGCTTAAAGCCATCTTGAGAAGTGACAGAATGTAACAGTGATAACCGTTTGTTAATCGCCACTTAAATAATGTAGGTACATAGGTGCATACATACGCAGCACACGCTGCTGTATCCTGACAATCTGCTAAGTAGAGTAACGGCAGTTGCTGCAGATACACTTGTAAATTACAGCACAACACCAACCACCACGTTTAGCAAAATATTCGGGCAAGATAACTATCAAGCAGCAAGCAACGTGAAGCAAGACCCTTGGAGTATTGTTCCTTTAGTAGAGTGATAGCCGCTCAAGTGCCAGCCGCCTAATATAGGCGGCGCCATTTTCACCCGCGCATGTGCCAGGCGCCTATATTAGGCGTCGTGGATGCGATCATAGTAAATTATTTCTTAAAATTCGAATATCATGCCAATCTCTTCTAACTTATGTGTCATTATTCATGAAAGAACAGGCTAGCTCTACAAATCCACACTTCTATGACGTCTCTATGCCTGCCCTTGGAAAAAATTCTCGAAAACAAACTCCGTCAGTCAGGCCACTTGAGTCGGCGGAGAGATGTCAAGTTTTGTCCAAGGTTTCTTAGCCACGCAGTTGAATCCTAACTTGGAATCCTTTCGACCTGACTAGCTCACCGATTGCAAAACTTTTGAACCTCTCCTTATCACAGATAAATAAAATAATGTATTGCTCTTTATTCTCGTTAATTTAATTATTTTACAAATAATCTTCTACCTATCAACGAAACTAGTAATACAGTTAGCTAATTTATTTCGTAGCGAATAGATATGAACGCGATAGAAACTAACGTTAACATTATTTTATATCATACAGTTCTATTTTTAACCGACTTCCAAAAAAGGAGGAGGTTCTCAATTCGTCTGTATGTTTTTTTTTTATTAATTTTTTTTTTTTTTTATGTTACGCGATTTCTCCGTCAATTGAGGGCCGATTTAGAAAATTCTTTTTTTGTTAGTTAGGTCATACTTCCGAGGTGGTCCCATTTCAATTTTATCGAAATTGGTTCAGTGGTTTTAGAAAAATCAGCATATATGGTGTGTGGTTACCTTCAGCAAAACTTGTGATGTGGTCGTTTTCGGCAATTTTCAGTTTGATAAATTAGTATGGTGTGTGGTTACCTTCAGCAAAACTTTTGTGATGTGGACTTATTCAGCAATTTGCAGTCTGACACATATGGCGAATAATTCTGTACCACTTCAATCGATTTCGATTATTCGATTTCGATTATTCTTTTTTATGTAATATTACTAAAAAGAATGAAATAAAAACTGTTTTAAAAAATATTAAACCGATTTCCAAAAAACAAAAAAAAAAGAACTAAAAAGTATTACATACATACATACATAGCGTCACGCCTGTTTCCCGGTGGGGTAGGCAGAGACAACGGATCTCCACGTGCCACGATCCTGACACACCTCTGCCGCCTCTTCCACTCCCATAATGTTCTTCATGCATGCTCGTCGGTTACGGGTACTAAGCACTTGCCCCTTTTTGAGCACATGCCCGATCTGGTCCAGGTACGTGCGTCTAGGGCGACCCTTCCCGACTCTTCCACTCACATTTGCTTCATAAATTTCTTTCGTTAGTCTCCTATCATCCATTCTTCCAACATGACCGAACCACCGAAGCATCCCTTTCTCAAAAAGTATTAAATACATAATATTTTGAAATTTTCTCTGTCCTGTTGAAATACATGAATCGATATACTAGTGATACATATTCGGACCCTTGTTTCATGAATATTCTAAATTTGAAATTTTTTATCTTTTCCGACCGGCCAGCAAAACTTGTGATGTGGTCGTTTTCGGCAATTTTCAGTTTGATAAATTAGTATGGTGTGTGGTTACCTTCAGCAAAACTTTTGTGATGTGGACTTATTCAGCAATTTAGACACCTAAGTTTATGCCCTACGCAAACATAAATAAAAATACCAATCAGGGAAACATGTAATTGGCCATACTTTAGGCATAAAAAAAATAATAAGTGTATCAATATTGTGAATGGCTGTATGTTTTCTAATATAAATAAATAAAAAATAAAATAAATTTGCAGTCTGACACATATGGCGAATAATTCTGTACCACATCAATCGATTTCGATTATTCTACTAAATTTTACAATTTTCAACCAAGGTCCTCCGACGGTTATTTTATAATAAAAGTAGGGTTCCGTAACACGGTTATGTCTGTCCATTCTACTAAGTTCTGCAAAATGAATGTAGGGTTCCGTAACAAATGCATGTCTGGCCGTTCTACTAAATTGAACATAATTTTTTTTAAGCAATGTTACGGTGTTGTTTTTTTTATTTTATGGAAAGTGACACGGTTGGCTACATCACCTACAACGTCCGTGACGTCAGCCCATAACACCGGTTGAACTAAGTGCCATGTCAGTGCTTCCCCCTTTGATCGTGCTGACTACACTGAACTGGTCGGAAAACACAAACTATTTACATAGCCGTTTCGACCGACGTTTCATTCAGTGCGGTGGTACCAACCCGGGCGGGTTAAACCCTACCACCAAGTAAGATTAGGAGGGAAGGGACCTACAGTTTTACGAGGAATCCGAACCTCGGTCAGCCTCCAACGGTCAGCGGTCACCCATCCAAGAACTGACCGCACCCAGCGTTGCTTAACATTCAATAGCGACAGTATACTGTCTGCACCACTGAGCCACCACTGAGCTATCGGGGCTGACGTGGTCCTATTTTAATTGGATCAAGATCAGATTGGAAAGCGAGGCGGAATCGCGAGGCCGAAGGCCGAGCGATTCCGCCGAGTACATTAATAGCAAAAAATTACTAAAAAAAACTGTGAAATAAAAAAAAAGTTTTAAAAAACATAAAACCGACTTCCTAAAAAAATTTGAACTAAAAAACTAATAAAAAAAAAATATAAAAACCGCCTTCATAAATATATGATATGAAATAAAAACCTAAAAAAAAAACTTTTTTTAGGTTTTTATTTCATATATTTATGAAGGCGGTTTTTATATTTTTATTTTTATTAGTTTTTTAGTTCAAATGTTTTTAGGAAGTCGGTTTTATGTTTTTTAAAACTTTTTTTTGTAGGTATTATTCCTTCTTAAACGGTTTTATTTTGTAGCTTGGCTCCGTATATTTGTTTATATCTTTGTGGATACGGCGTGTGGTGTGTATGTGTATGTGTACTTATGCAACTGACAAAATTATTTATCATAGACTTTGTATGGAAGTTTACCCGCATAAGAGCGACAGGCTAGCGACCTCTCACCTTGGCACGGTCTTTCCACCGAGTCATACAGCAGGCGGGCCTTCATGCCTTATTACTTGCTGCCTGATCTGAGTTATCTTATCCGAACACTTTGCTATAAACGTGGTGGTCGGTGTTGTGCTGTAATTTACCAGAATACTTGTAGAACAACACCGATTACTTTGCTTACCCCGATTGTATTGTATTGTATTGTTTATTGATCATTCTTATGGCAGTTAGACTGCGCTCGAACTTGTCACAATTTGTTCTATCCGGTTCGATTACACCCACGAAGAAGAACCGACAAGAAACTTCGCAGGGTATTTTTTTTAAACATATTTTTACAAGTATTTAGTTACTAGCCACATAATAACACCGCCCATAGTCCATCTAAAACACAGCTTGAGAGCAAGATTAACAATTTTGCTGAGAGTTCTGACTACAAAGACTTATTAATTAAGTGAATCAGGTGTAAAGAGCCTTTGTCAAACTTTGATACGTAATTTGTATCAACATAATTATGTTAGTATATTAAACTACAATGTAGTATAATTGTATAGTCAAAAATAAAAAATAAAAATATATGAATATTTAAGATACTTGAAGTATCAAGTTGTCAATGGGTCAATAAAGTTGAGGTACTAATGGTACCTAGTCAAGAGTTAAGATTGTTTGTAAAAAATACAATTGTCAAAAACAAAAAATATAAATATATATGTAGGTATATATTTATGTTTATATATAATAAAATATTATCATACTTGAAGTATCAAGTTGTCAATATGGGTTAATATAATTATTGAGGTACAAATGGTACCTAGTCAAGTATTAACTAATTATGCAGTCAGAACCTCAAGATATGAATTTATCAGCTAAGGCCTCCTTTACAGTGTAGTAGGCTTTCTTTGCAAGGGTAGATTTTAAGTGTTTCCTAAACAAAGTATCATTAAGATTTTTTACCTCTTCGGGTATTTTATTATATAATCTAATACTATTACAAACAAAACTTTTCGACATTTTAGATGATCTGTGCTTCGTAATTTGAATATTATTTTTACTCCTAGTGTCATGCTGGTGAATATCGGAATGGAGAGTAGCGTTTTGCATATACTTTCTAGCATAGCAGATATTTTGATAAATATAAACACTGGGTAGTGTCTAGATTCCTACTTTATGAAATACATTTCTACAAGAGTCCCTGGCTTTCATACTGAGTACACAACGCAATGCTCTTTTTTGAAGAACAAATATTCTGCTAGATTCCGCTGCATTTCCCCCAAATAATAGTCCGTAAGACATAAGACTATCTAAGACTATCGAAGTAAGCATAATAGACAGTTTTAGCAGCTTGCATACCACATAGTTCTTTGATTTTTTAATGGCATAACAAGCTGCACTTAGCTTACCAGCAAGCGCATCTATGTGAGGTTTCCAAGTTACACATAAAAAGGTTATTTCTTTGGATATGTTCAATGTGAGTTCTTCTGCAGTTTTGGCAATTTCTTGGTTAACAATACGTCTGTGAGTTCCAAGTGCAAAGTGCATGACATTTGTTTTATTTACATTAAGCAAAAGGTTATTAGAGTCAAACCACATCTTTAATGATTGTATTACATCTATAAAGGACTCACGTAATTCAGTAACGTTTTTGTTTTTCAAAACTACTGATATATCATCGGCAAACATTATTAGCTCAATATCATCTTTAATGCAAGTAGATATATCATTAACATAAATTAGAAAGAGTAATGGTCCCAGTATGGAGCCTTGAGGAACTCCCATAGAAATCGATTCTACTTCTGACTTATTGCCATTAACATCACAAACCTGCTTTCTGTTACTTAAATATGATTTACAAAGGCGCAACTCTTTATCCCTCACACCATAATGTTCCAATTTCATTAAGATTATATCATGACTAACACAGTCAAACGCCTTAGACAGGTCACAGAAAATGCCGTATGTGTGATTAGAATTATCTAATGATTCAATTACAGCTTTTATCATTTATGCAATGGCATCTCCCGTTGACCTGCCCTTGCGGAATCCAAATTGTTTATAGTTTAGTATGTTATTTTCATTAAAAAATTAATTAGCCTTTTTTCTATAGCCTTCTCAAATACTTTACTAAAAACAGGAAGCAAAGACACGGAACGATAGTTTCCAATAGTATTATGACATTCTTTTTTAAACAACGGTACTAACCTAGCTATTTTAAGTAAATCAGGGAATGTACCCTCTTCAAAACATTCATTTATAACGGTAATTAATGGATTTATAATACTATGACTTAGTGACTTCATTAGTTTAGGTGAAATATTCCACAGGTGTTGGGAATTTTTGGTCTTAAGATCTCTAATGATTTTTTTTATTTTTTATTTTTTTTATTATTTTTGATGATTGTCGGGATACGGCGTGTGGTGTGTATGTGTATGTGTAAGTACTTAATTATGCAACTGAAAAAAAAATTTGTCATAGACTTTGTATGGAAAGTTAAGTTTACCCAAAAAAAATAGTGGTCAAGTGAACCTTGTTCACGTGCCGAGGGTCCCGTAACCGCACTGCTTCGCTTTCATCTAATTATATTTTCTACCAGGGTGCGGTCGGATTTTGGATGGGTAGCCGTACGACCATGGTTAGGCTGGCTGTGGTTCGGATTCCACTTGAAATTGTAGTTTCATCCCTTTATGTACATATTTAGCTGGAAGGGATCAACCCGTTTTGATTGGTACACGAACACTGAACGAATGTCGGTCGAAGAAAACGGCTATAAAAATTATACATGTTTTCCATCCAGGTCAATGTAGCCGGCACGACCAAAGGAAATACTGACATGGCACCTCTCTGACACTGACTGGCTAACTAACAATTACTCGGCATACACTTTACATGATAAATAGCATCAAGTCTAACTTTATTTGCATGTTTGTGCACTCATCACGTAAACTAGTTTGAATGGAGTTTGAATGAAACACCAATTTGAATGGAGTTTTCACAAAAATATGGGATATGCCACTTTGTTTAATAAAAAAGTTTTTCTACGAGACAGAAACTGTCGAGTGCAGGAGCCTCCTTTATTGCACTGTATGATTTTATGTGTTAATAAATATTTTCATTTCATTTATTTACAATTGATTTTATCCATATCTCCTACTTCCATCTTAATTATTATTTTGCCATATATTGAGTACTCGGAGGAGCTGTTTAACCGCAATCCAGGGAAGTCTCCGGTATGGCACCTACCTTCTCGAAGGTGATACTGGCTGGTCGGAGCATGTGCTTTGGCCCCTCCGATTCAGCCACTCATACCGGATTACATAAAAAAAAAAACAACTGAGCTACCGAGGCTAACAATAAATAAAGCGAAATTTCTACGGGCGACCCACCGTGTAACGTACTCGTACGTAATATATATGAAATATTCTTCTTTACTCCTCAGGATGATTTTAAGCTATCAATCACAACGCTAGGTTATCCGTGGCTTGAGCTGTCACCAAAAAGTCACGCGAAAAATTTAAATTTTGGCCGTTCAGACATTTAACTTTATCTCCAAATGTGTGACATTTTGAAGAAAATTAATAGTTTTGTGCACAACTACATAAGAGTACCTATATTGTTTATTTTTTTTCAGAATTTTCAAACAACCCTTAATAGGTCAAAGTTCGGCGACAAAAGTGCAGTTTTTTGTCAACTTTTAAACGAAATATTTGTTAAAGTAAACTCATTGATTATAGCAAAGTTATATATTTTTGAAATTGCCTTCAAAATACCTATAGAATGACATGACATTTTATTTATTTAAAAAAAAAAATATTTTTGGTTTACATTTTGGGGTACCCTGTAATTTCCACAGGACTATTAGATAAACTTATCTTTAATATATCTAGCGGCAAAAACTACACGTAATTTGGCGTCATTTTTATCAAAATCGGTTCAGTAGGTCCGGAGATATCTGCGTGTGACCGACAGACAGACAGACAGACACCAGAGCGATCCCATAAGGGTCCCTTATTTCGCATTTTGCGACGGGACCCTAAAAACGGGGCTCAAATTTTGGGATGTTTCAGTTTTTCCTTTCGTTGTGGGCTAAACGTGAGCTGAATACAAAATTTCAAGTTTGTAGGTCTGCTGGAAGTACCTTCGATTTTTGATGATCGGTGAGTGAGTGAGTGAGTGAGTGAGTCAGTAAAAACCGGAACTTTGACTGGCGATATCTCGCAAACTATAATAGGAACAAACTTATAATTTGGGGGTATAGCTAGGTTCGGTAAGTACTCTTGGTAACTAAAATTACAGGTGTTTATCTCTATCCACAACAAAGATACAGGGAGGCCAAAAGTACCCTGAGTTGCTTCGAGAAAAGGATGGTACGGCCGTGTTTGCTCGACTTGGCGGGGGCACTCCCGTGCCCCCAGATACCACTTGGCATTGCAGGCGGTAAGGAGAGCGTGGGCCCTGGCTGCTGGTTTGTCAAATTCCGGCAGGAAAAGACCCGCCTTTTATATTTGACTTGGAGCTGTGACTGCCCCACCAGGATTAGGGTGTGACCTGGTCGGGGTGATGGTATCGACTTAATTGTTCTCCTCATCCAGTTGACGTTGCGTTCGTCCACAAACGCCATTTTTATGGCACCATCGCACTGGAACAGTTTGCCCTGGAATGATGGTGTCTCTGGATTCTCAAAGTTGGCGTTGTTTATGTCCAGACAGGTTTCGTCGATTTTGTCGTGGACGATGTATTTTAATGCCTTGAACTCCTCCTCCGTGATGTCGGCGGAGGGGAAGAGGGTGATCGCCACTGCAAGTTCGACTCCTGCTGTTGCTTCCGCATAGCTAACCGTTGTTTTAGATCGGGACGGCTGATCGACCAGCTTCGATCGCTTGACTTCCCTTGTTGATGGGGTCGTGTCCGGGCGATCTCTTTTGCTGCTTGGCGTGGGTGGTCCGCCTCCGGATTTGGCCAGCTCCTGCTTGAATCATTTCCGGGTTTTGCCGCCACCACGTTGCTGCCGCCTCGCTTGCTGGTCCGGTGCTTGCTTGGACCCAGTGCTGGTTCCGGCTGTCGCCGATTGTTGCCCCCTTTGTGGTTTTTTTGCTTTGAGTGAGTTCTCTTCGTGCGGAGGGCTCCGCATCCCTCATCCGTGATTCTCTTGCACTGAGAGTCCCTCATGTGGTGGGGGGCGCTTGGGCTGCGTAAGCAGCCGCCTTGCCTCCGCTTGCTTCTTTGCTCTTTGTCTTTGCTTCTTTGATGGCCTCGCCACAATATTCCAGCTGCTATTAGGTGTCCCCGCGCTTGGTGATCACCTTTTATCACCCAGTCTTTTGTGGAGAAGAGGGCCTTGTGGTACATCTTAAATATGAAAACTAGAGATACTTGTAGGACAGCATTCGGGGAGATAGGAATCATGACTTTACCAAGTACATATGTTTACCAGAACTTATGCTATGTCAGAAATATATTCATGATTCCTATCTTAATTCCGACAATCATAACTATGATACACGGTGTAAGAATAATGTACAATTAATAAGACATAGATTATCTAAAACCTCAAAAAGCTTGATCTGAAATAGTGTTAGATTTTATGATAAACTGTCTTCTAACATAAAACAATTAGATGATAATAATTTTAAACGACGGATTAAAATAATATTATTTGAAAAAAGTTATTACACTATTATGGATGAATTAACTGACCGTAATTTTATTTAAGAGTCTGACTACTGTTTTTCTCACTAACAAACTTGGACAATTGGATACAGTTTGTATCATTAGTTTTTAATATGACTTATTACATTTCTTTGTAATAAACGTAAACTAATTGTTTTTTATTTGACTTGATATAATGAAGTATCAAAATTGACGATGGCACTATACACCAGACATAGGTAATGTAAATAGGCAGAGTGGTCAGATTCTTGAGTATTCATGTTTATGCTGTAAATATTAATGTTACATATTGTGAGCGGTAGTATGGGTTAATTATTGTTAATACTTATAAGGTACTAACAAAACATTGTGAGTTGCCAAGATTGTTTGTCAGTTCTTCTTTGTATTGAATTTAGAACTGGCCAAATTTTCGACATATCCAAGCGTAGGTTACCTACCTATGGATGAAATTATACAATAAATAATAAATAAAGAAACGTAGACCTTAGTATTTGATATTAATTTCAACTTGATACCTCTACCCATTCCTGAGAAAAAAGGTCTTGACAGACAGACAGGCAGCCAGCCAGCCAGCCAGCCAGCCAGCCAGACAGACAGACAGACGGACAACAAAGTGATCCTATAAGGGTTCCGTTTTTTTCCTCCTTTGAGGTGCGGAACCCTAAAAATTGATGAAAACTCTTAAAACTCTTAAAAAGACAAATTGGTCTACGCGTCAAAGAGATGATGCGCCAAGACTCCTTTTGTCAACCTCGGTAACTCAGTGGTGCGATTGATTGACTGTCGGTGGTAATCATAAGCACACCTGGACGCGGTCAGTACTTGGATGGGTGACCGCTTGACCGTTGGAGGCTGACATATTGATGCTCTAGAAGGTGCTAATTTTGATGGTGTTGAACTTAAAGAGGATATTTATGATGTTGACAATGATGATTGCCTTAATAGAGTTGAAAATAAATGATAAAGATGTTATCATTATTGTGATCGTGATGATGATGTTAATGATGATGTTGCTAACCACTATGATGACGATGTAAATTCCAGGGAAACCTCGCATCGACACCGCGAACCTCCAGCCGCGCGAGTTTAACCAGGACCAGACTATCGACATCAAGGCGAATGTGAACGTAGGACCAACGCCCACGGTGTTGTGGTCCAAGATATGGAAGAATGGAGAGGAAGTGGTTCGTTCCATTTCTAAAAAGTAGGGGTTTGGAAATATGATAGGCTCTCATCATGGATGCAGCAAGTGATGTCAGGATAAATCAGGGTTTTAAGGAAATATGTTATGTAAAATGTCCTTCTACAATTACGAAGAGCCTATTCCAACCTTAAGCCCTGCTGAAATCACATTTTTGTTCAAATTGGTATTTCTAAACTCACCAGGTTCCCAGCAACTTAATCAAAGATAATAACACCACGCTGCACATCGAAAAGCCACTTCGCCAACACACCGGTACTTATCGCATCCTGGCATTCAATAAATATGGCACCGATGAGGCTGAAGTCAATATCACTGTCGTCTCTGCTCCTGGCAAACCTGTTGGTCCTCTCAAGGTGGCTAATATCACTAAGAGTGGCTGCAAGCTGAGCTGGAAGAAACCTGAGGATGATGGAGGTGAGATCTGATGTTAATATGAGGACTTTGAAGCATTACGAACAACCTTAGCGTTCCATACTGTCAGTGCCAAAGGGCCCATAGATTCCTTTCTTTGCAAGTGTGTATATCCATTTGCTGTCTATCAATGGAATATCTTATAGAAATCTTTGCTGCGAAGGTGGATTCCGACCACTACCACTTGACAATACTGATTCTTTAACGATTATGTCCACAGGCAAGCCAGTGCACTACGTAGTAGAAAAGAGGAATGATAACATTTATGGCTGGCAGTTAGTCGGCACGTCCAAAGAAACGGAGATGGAACACAGTGAACTCCATGAGGGTGAAACTTATATGTTCAGGGTGAAGGCCGTCAATGAAGTGAATGCTTCGGACTGGCTGACGACCGATGTGAACATTACGGCCAAGAATCGGGATGGTGAGTTGGATGTTAATATTTTTTCACGAAGAGCCCACGTACGATACTTAAATGACTGACACCCAAAAGTTTTTACTACATTTTACCATACGGGTAAATTTGAGTTGCATTTTTTTGCATGTTATATGAATTGTAACGGGGCCATGGCACTCCTAATAATGGCAGTATATTTCATTCATTTTATACCATTACGGCAGTTAGTGTCTAACGGTACCCATGGGCATCTATTGATAGAGAAACGCCACAAAATGTCAAGCCAGCCTAGCTAGATAGATAGGTGCTTATTTAAGTACCTTGGAAAGTACTGCACCGCGCAACCGCACTGAATGAAAGGTCGGTTGAAACGGCTATGCATACATGGTGTTGCAGTTGCCCCCGTAATAGTTTTAACTGACATAAGGGGGTTATTCTGTATGTGAAACTAAACAGCTTCTGTGAAGAAATAAAAATGTTTGAAACAAAAAAAGAAATATTTTTTCCATACAAATTCCTATTCTCAAAATGTGTGGACAAAAAAAATTTTTTTTCTTCAAATAAAAAAGTCGTAGAACAAACGTTGCTCTATTTCAGAATCATTCGGGGTTCAGAAGCATATCCTCTTTCGGGTTTTACGGTTAGGGTTGCAACACCGTGTCTAGTATAGTTCATGTTTTTAACCGACTTCCAAAAAAGGAGGAGGTTCTCAATTCGTCTGTATGTTTATTTTTATTTTTTTTTTTGTATGTTTGTTACGCGATTTCTCCGTCAATTAAGGGCCGATTTAGAAAATTCTTTTTTTGCTAGTTAGGTCATACTTCCGAGGTGGCCCCATTTCAATTTTATGAAAATTGGTTCAGTGGTTTTCGAAAAATCAGCATATATGGTGTGTGGTTACCTTCAGAAAAACTTGTGATGTGGTCGTTTTCGGCAATTTTCAGTTTGATAAATTAGTATGGTGTGTGGTTACCTTCAGCAAAACTTTTGTGATGTGGACTTATTCAGCAATTTGCAGTCTGACACATATGGCGAATAATTCTGTACCACTTCAATCGATTTCGATTATTCGATTTCGATTATTCTTTTTTATGTAATATTACTAAAATAATGAAATAAAAACTGTTTTAAAAAATATTAAACCGATTTCCAAAAAACAAAAAAAAAAGAACTAAAAAGTATTAAATACATAATATTTTGAAATTTTCTCTGTCCTGTTGAAATACATGAATCGATATACTAGTGATACATATTCGGACCCTTGTTTCATGAATATTCTAAATTTGAAATTTTTTATCTTTTCCGACCGGCCAGGCCAGGTGCGCTTAATTTATTATGGTACGAGTACCATCGAGCTGGTCTGATGATGGAGACAGAAGGTGGCCATAGGAACTCCTAAACTACACATGATAAACCCATCGTGTTTAGGCTCGTTGCATTTGTCTTCACGAGCAATTTACTTTAGAGCTAAGAGATTCTCAATTCGACGGTATGTTTTCTTTTTTTGGATGTTTGTTACGCGATTACTCCGTCAATTGTGGGCCGATTTTGAAAATTCTTTTTTTTTTATTTGAAAGGAGATAACCCTGAGGTTTTTGAAGTGAAAACTTCTTTAGCGGCGCTTGGCACTTTTTTAGGTGGGTAAAAAATGTATAACTCGCGACATCGCGACATCGCGTCAGCGTCATTTTTAAAGTGAAACCTTAAGTCATTGCATTAAGGGTTAAGTTAGAGTGGCACGGGATCTGCCGGCACTCCCGGAGTGCAACTGTTTAGTAGGGTTCGGTAACACGTTTATGTCTGTCCATTCTACTAAGTTCTGCAAAATGAATGTAGGGTTCCGTAACAAATGCATGTCTGTCCGTTCTACTAAATTTAACATTTATTTTAAAATTAATGTAGGGTTCCGTAATAAATGCATGTCTGTCCGTTCTACTAAATTTTACAATTTTCAACCAAGGTCCTCCGACGGTTATTTTATAATAAAAGTAGGGTTCCGTAAAACGTTTATGTCTGTCCATTCTACTAAGTTCTGCAAAATGAATGTAGGGTTCCGTAACAAATGCATGTCTGGCCGTTCTACTAAATTGAACATAATTTTTTTTAAGCAATGTTACGGTGTTGTTTTTTTTATTTTATGGAAAGTGACACGGTTGGCTACATCACCTACAACGTCCGTGATGTCAGCCCATAACACCGGTTGAACTAAGTGCCATGTCAGTGCTTCCCCCTTTGATCGTGCTGACTACACTGAACTGGTCGGAAAACACAAACTATTTACATAGCCGTTTCGACCGACGTTTCATTCAGTGCGGTGGTACCAACCCGGGCGGGTTAAACCCTACCAGCAAGTAAGATTAGGAGGGAAGGGACCTACAGTTTTACGAGGAATCCGAACCTCGGTCAGCCTCCAACGGTCAGCGGTCACCCATCCAAGTACTGACCGCACCCAGCGTTGCTTAACATTCAATAGCGACGGTTGACTGTCTGCACCACTGAGCTATCGAGGCTGACGTGGTCCTATTTTAATTGGGTCAAGATCGGATTGGAAAGCGAGGCGGAACCGCGAGGCCGAAGGCCGAGTGATTCCGCCGAGTACATTAATAGCAAAAAATTACTAAAAAAAACTGTGAAATAAAAAAAAAAGTTTTAAAAAACATAAAATCGACTTCCTAAAAAAGTAGAACTAAAAAACTATTTAAAATAAAAATATAAAAACCGCCTTCAAAAATATATGAAATAAAAACATAAAAAAAAAACGAACCCTAGAGCACAGATTACTTAATAGTTACTTCGTAACAGATGAATCTCTCCATAGAAAAAGTTCAATACCTTCGGCTTTAATAGCCTAAACTTTTTTGTCGCCAGTCGCTGCGTGCGAAAATGTACCTAAACGAAAGAGCGTAAAGTGATTATTGCTTTGCAGCTGCGCGCGGACGCGGGGCCTTGAGGCAAACTCGGTGACGCTAGGGCTGCTACTTTCGATAAAATATCAATGCATTATATTGTAAAGAGGAAATATATGTGAATGTTTGTTCGCGAGCTGCAGCACAGATTTAAAAATGTTTTTTTACTGTTAGATAGGTACCTATCTTTATTTTGGTTTAACATATAGGCTACTACTAACTTATGCCCGCGGCTTCGCCCTCGTTAAAATATATTAGAGGAAGAAATTAGTTCAGCCCGAAAATACTTCAGGTAATCCTACCTACTACCCCTGTAATGTTATTGTTACCTGTATGTATGCTTATCTAACCGATTTTATTCGGTATAGATTAAAAATACATCTGCCAAGCGAATCCGGGCTTATTGCCGGCGGAAATTACTTCCAGTCAACCTTTACATACACCTTTCTGCTTGGCAGAAGGCGGACTTATTATATAAGGAAGCGGACGTTTGCTTTAAAGCAGATGAAAGCGCGGACCGCAAGTATCGGTCTTATTAGACTGAGCGGCGCACCGCTACGCGCTGCTAGCACATGCCGCTGGCTTTCTTCAAAGTGTCGCGCGCCGCGCGTGCACAGCTAGAATTAATATGTCATGTTTTGGGATTATTCGTATTTGTAAGAATGATGTCAGTTTTGGCCAGACCCCCCCCCCCCCCCCCCACTCCTACGTCACGTGTAACGTCTGCAAACCAGACCCCCCCCCCCCCCTATTTTCAAATTTCCCCATCTTCACGGACGTTATTTTCCGTTCCGTTGCGTCGTACGTAGTCTTAAAATTGCCTCAACAACCACAAAATGTCAGCTGTATGCACACCAATCGTAAAGTGACTGTGATAGACAAATAGACAAACAAACATACAGATACATATATCGAACATACCGAAACTCAAGCGAAACACAACATAAACCAAAGTACCTATTTCCGTGTTCCGTACCTAAAGGGTGCCAACGGGACCCTATTACTAACCCCGCCGTCCGTCCGTCTGTCCGTCCGTCTGTCAACGGGCTGTATTTTTATTACCGCTTTAACAACAAATAGTAAAAATATAAAAAATAAAGTACATCGTGTTAAATCTTGTACGATGGTACGGAACCCTTCGTGTGCGAGTCCGGCTCGCACTTGTCGGGTTTTTTAGAATAATTATTGCTCAAATTTTAAAAAATATTTTAGAATAATTATTTTCCATCAACAGGTAAATGGAAAAAAGAAAGATTTTTATCTCTCCTCTTGCTGGATTTATATCCATCTACTGCACATAAATAAACTGCCACTATTAACAGAAGCCATGTCAACTTGAATTAAGATATAGGTAGGTAGGTACGACGCAGTAGCGTGAGCGCGCGCTCGCGTAGAAGGTTAGCTCCGCGCCGCGCGGCTGTCGGCAGCCCAATGAATTATGGGTCGCCGGCGGCCCGGCGGGCGGTAGGTAGTTATCGCGCGCAAGTACATAGAGTGCGTGAGGCCTGCCTAGAGTGGAAGGCGGTGCTAAAGCAAGCAAAAATTATGCATGAAAGAAAACATGAGTGGATGATATCCTTTGTGATTTGAGTAGCCTTTTTAGCACCGCCTTCAACTCTAGGGTTCGTTTTTTTTTAGGTTTTTATTTCATATATTTTTGACGGCGGTTTTTATATTTTTATTTTAAATAGTTTTTAAGTTCTACTTTTTTTAGGAAGTCGGTTTTTTATGGAGGTTCTTCATCACTGCTCGGTGTTTAATTTTCTCCATTATTGAAAATCTTGCCAGATAGCGTTAAACAAATAATTACGAAAAAAATATGGCTCCAGTATTGGAATTAAACATCGCACATTTATTACTAAAGAATCGTACTAACAAATGAGGGTAAATTTAAAAAAATGTCATGGCTCTTTCTATGTTAGGCCACGAACTTTTGGATCTACCCTCGTATGTATGTTTTTCCATAAATCATAGAACAGGCTTCCCTTATCCCTCCTGCCCCGATCCGTATTCGTCACACCCGCCGGACTCGCTCGGAAGATCCATATATTGTTGACACACAACTTCTGAGAACGCATCGCTTTTCGAAATCGTTCCTATGTCGTACGGCGAAAATATGGAACGGTCTTCGGGCGAGTGTGTTCCCCACCACCTATAACCTGGGAATTTTCACAACGCGTGTTAATAAATTAGACAACGACCTCTTTGTCCGCCTTGTAGCTGGCACGGCGGCGGCGGCGGCGCCTCTCTGAGCGTTGTTTCACGAGGAGTGGTGTTATTGGCTGTGTCTTAATCGTTCTTTGAACTTTTGGGCACAGCCACCCGTGCCGGTCGTCTATAAAAAAAAGCGATCATGCGAATTGGATGAAACTTAGTACAAGCACTTTTAGCTATAGGTGATACAGGATAGGCTATATAAAATTTAGTTTAGGTTACGCTAAGATGTGGCTCTCATACAAACCGAATTGTTCCGCGCGCCGAAATAAATGTAACGCAGGATCGCAGCTCCGGCCTTCTTTCTTACTTACTTACTACTCTCTTCTTTTTAAATATGAATTTCAGGCGAGCGAAGACGCGGGCAAAAGCTAGTTCATTTATAATATGTTTCAAAGCTAATTATTATACTCAACCTATTATATTTATTTATATTTCTTACTTTAGGTACACACTCAATATATTTTTTTTATGGAAACTGACACGGTTGGCTACATCACCTACAACATTCCTGATGTCAGCCCATAACACCGGGTGAACTAGGTACCATGTGAGTGCTTCCCTTCATTTCATGTTGGCTACACTGAACTGGACGGAAAACACGAACTATTTACATAGTCGTTTCGACCGACTTTTCGTTCAGTGCGGTGGTACCAACACGGCCGGGATAAACCCTACCACCTAGTAAGGTAAGAAGGGAAGGGACCTACAGTTTAACGTGTAATCCAAACCGAGGTCAGCCTCCAACGGTCGAGTAGACACCCATCCAAGCACTGATCGCGCCTGACCGCACGACTGAACTACCGAGGCTGACGAATTTCCTTATCCCTTAGTCGACTTTTACGACATGCGACGGGGAGAGACACAGTGGGGCTATTCTTTTTAAGTACCGGCCCCACACTCAATATAAGAAAAACAAAATTGTAAAGTGTTAGGAGATTCTTGAAAATAACTCTCTTTACTCTAATAATCAATTCGGCTTCCGGGCATCTAGATCCACAGAAGATGCAGTGTCGGAACTTACAGGGCATGTTACTAAAGAACTTGATAACGGCAACCTATGTATAGGAGTATTTCTTGATCTTGCTAAAGCTTTCGACACGGTCTCTATTCCAATATTGTTAACAAAACTAGAAGTCATTGGTATTCGCGGTGTTGCTCTGTCCTGGTTCCAAGATTATGTTACTACTTAGCAGAGTTCAAAGAGTTAGGGCAAACAGTGAACTGAGCGAACAAGGAGAATACCTACGGGAGACGCAACGCTACTGCGTTTGTATCGGAGCACGGCTAGCCAAAAATCCCTACTACTACGAAAATCGAAATCGCAATTTAATCTTTTATGACGTGACTTGTCTATCTCCGTTACCCATATCGCGCCCCGCGTTACGGAGAGAGACAGAGCGAGCAAGGCGAGCGACAGGTTTGTTATCGCTGGCTTGGCTCGGGTATCTGGTAGTAAGAGCCGACCGTCCGACCAATCGGAAGCCTTGCTTGACGGCAACTTGACGGGATCACTACGAATGCCAGTCTGACGGACAATGATGGTGCGGTATATTTGTGAATTTTGAAATTGTTATTTGTATTATTATTTCAAATAGTTTTTACTGAACGAATCCGAATTTTATTGTTTGAATCCAAAAAAAATATTGAAAAATTAAACAAGACTGTTGTTTTAATATTTTTGAAAAGTTGTACTAATAATCAGTGATAGGAATAAGTAGGGCTTATTTACCTAAATTTCGAGGAACAGAGTAAAAGATTGGAGACTTCCTTAAGACAATATTTTTTTCCGGTTTAATAATATTCATGGTGTTTTAATTTCGCGATTTGAAAAAAGTGGCCACCATTTTGAACTTTTTAGTTACTGGACCGATTGCTTTCAAAATCGATATCTGGGTGTCAGTATGGGCTCTGAATACGAATCTGTAGTAAAAATTTTAAAAAGTGGCCGCCATTTTGAACTTTTTAGTTACTGGACCGATTTTTTTCAAAATCGATATGTAGGCGTCTGTGTGGACTCAGAATACGAATCTGTAGTCAAAATAAAAAAGAAGTGGCCGCCATTTTGAACTTTTTAGTTACTGGACCGATTTCTTTCAAAATCGATATCTGAGTGTATGTGTGGGCTCAGAATACGAATCTGTAGTAAACATTTAAAAAAAGTGGCCGCCATTTTGAACTTATTAGTTACTGGGCCGATTGCTTTCAAAATCGATATCTGGGTGTCTGTGTGGGCTCTGAATACGAATCCGTTGTCAAAATTTAAAAAAGTGACCGCCATTTTGAACTTTTTAGTTAATGGACCGATTGCTTTTAAAATCGACATTTGTTTGTCTGTGTGGGCTCTGAATACGAATCCGTTATCAAAATCTTAAAAAAGTGGTCGCCATTTTGAACTTTTTAGTTACTGGACTGATTACTTTCAAACCCCATATCTACATGTCTGTGTGGGCTCTGAATAACAATATGTAGTTAACATAAAAAATATGATATCGATTTTGAAAGCAATCGGTCCAGTAACTAAAAAGTTCAAAATGGCGGCCACTTTTCTTAAATTTTGACAACGGCTTCGTATTTAGAGCCCACACAGACACCCAGATATCGATTTTGAAAGCAATCGGTCCAGTAACTAAAAAGTTCAAAATGGCGGCCACTTTTTTTAAATTTTGACTACAGATTAGTATTCAAAGCCCACACAGACACCCAGATATCGATTTTGAAAGCAATCGGTCCAGTAACTAAAAAGTTCAAAATGGCGACCACTTTTTTTAAATTTTTACTACAGATTCGTATTCAGAGCCCCCACATACACCCAGATATCGATTTTGAAAGCAATCGGTCCAGTAACTAAAAAGTTCAAAATGGCGGCCACTTTTTTAAAATTTTGACTACAGATTAGTATTCAGAGCCCACACAGACACCCAGATATCGATTTTGAAAGCAATCGGTCCAGTAACTAAAAAGTTCAAAATGGCGGCCACTTTTTTTAAATTTTTACTACAGATTCGTATTCAGAGCCCACACATACACCCAGATATCGATTTTGAAAGCAATCGGTCCAGTAACTAAAAAGTTCAAAATGGCGGCCACTTTTTTTAAATTTTTACTACAGATTCGTATTCAGAGCCCCCACATACACCCAGATATCGATTTTGAAAGCAATCGGTCCAGTAACTAAAAAGTTCAAAATGGCGGCCACTTTTTTTAAATTTTGATTACAGATTCGTATTCAGAGCCCACACAGACACCCAGATATCGATTTTGAAAGCAATCAGTCCAGTAACTAAAAAGTTCAAACTGGCGGCCACTTTTTTTAAATTTGACTACAGATTCGTATTCAGAGTCCACACTGACACCCAGATGTCGATTTTGAAAGCAATCTGTCCAGTTACTAAAAAGTTCAAAATGGCGGCCACTTTTTTTAAATCGCGAAATTATAACACCATGAATATTATTAAACCGGAAAAAAATATTGTCGTAAGGAAGTCTCAAATGTTTTACTCTGTTCCTCGAAGTTTAGGTAAATAAGTTCTACCTATTCCTATCACTGATAATAATAATACTTATACATAATATACAATATATTAGTTTTGTATAGGTATATTTGTTTTATAATTATAAAAAATAGAAAACGTAATATTAAAGAAATAATAACAATACATATTATAAATTGAATATATCCATGTCATTGCCATAAAAAACTAACAACACCCATATACAATAATTGATTTCAAATTTCTTTCCAGTCTGTCAAATTTGCCTATCATGTGTACGCGCCCGGTATGGCGCGCAGTCGTGCTCCTAACTCGCGGAATTTTTGTATTTTACACGCTTTAAGCATTGTATTATCATTAAAATGACCTAATTATGAAAGGTTACGCCATCTTTTGTCATTCCTGATGATCTTGAGCTCTTTCGACACGCACGAACTGCACAAATCGCCATTTTGCGTAGTGCACATATACGTGTTCTTCGTTCCCAAGTCGCGAGCGCACTGACGGTCGATCCCGCAGCAGCGCTATATGTTAGTGCAAATGCTCTAACACGCGGCTAATTTTCCTATATATTAGCGCTCGACGGTTGCCACTCCCGTAGGTATGCTCGGTGTGAGCGAACCACGAAAGTGTACTTATAGCGTTCCTCAAGGCAGCGTACTGGGGCCCTTATTGTTTTTTATATATATTAATAACCTGTGCAACCTCAGCCTACCAAATGCTAAAATATTAACATTTGCCGATGACACAGCTATAATTTTTACTGGAAGAGATTGGCAGAGTGTTAAAAAGGATGCTGAAAATGGGTTAAGAGTTAATAAAGACCTGGCTAGAAAATAACTTACTAACACTCAATGTTTCCAAAACTAAGTATTTATGCTTCACAATAGATACACGGAAACTCGTGCACGGAAACAACCGGATTGCAATTTAACTATTCAGCTTCACAAGTGCAAACAAAATAATTCATGCAACTGCGAGACTCTCGAAAGAGTATCAGTTATTAAATATCTTGGAATTATGGTAGATCAAAATCTTTGCTGGAAGCATCACATCGGTGCTCTGACATCACGCATAAGACGATTTATCTATTTTTTCAAAACAGCTCGTAGTGTCCTTGGACTAAATCTACTTAAATGTGTATATTATGCTTTGTGTCAATCTCTACTATTGTACTGTATAACTATTTGGGGTGGGGCTGCTGAATGCAATATTAAAGCTTTAGAAAGAGATCACAGAGCAGTTCTTAGAGTTATGCTCGGTAAACCCTATCGTTTCCCAACTGAACAATTATATCGGGAATGTAAATTTCTCTCACTTCGGCAATTGTTTATTAAAGCAGTACTAGAAAAGTATCACAAAATTGGAAATCAAATGGAGTATGCAACACACAAACACCAAACGAGAAGTAAAATTCATAAAAATATTAAAGTCCCCATTGTTAGTACTAGCTTTGCCCAAAAATGTCATACATTTATCGGACCCTACTTGACCATTATATTAGACTAGCTGAGCCCGCGGCTCCGCCCGCGTGAAATTCGTATTTCAAAGAAGACATTAAGTAACTGAGGGCGAGGCCGAAGGCCGAGCTGCGTTCAGGAAGACTATAAACCTTCTCGAAGAAAGTAAGTAACTAAGGGCGAGGCCGAAGGCCGAGCTGGGTTCAGGAAGACTATAAACCTTCTCGAAGAAAGTAAGTAATTAAGGGCGAGGCCGAAGGCCGAGCTGCGTTCAGGAAGACCATAAACCTTCTTGAAGAAAGTAAGTAACTGAGGGCGAGGCCGAAGGCCGAGCTGTGTTCAGGAAGACGATAAACCATCTCTAAGAAAGAAAGTAATTAAGGGCGAGGCCGAAGGCCGAGCTGCGTTCAGGAAGAGGATAAACTTTTTCGATGAAAGTAAGTAACAAAGAGCGAGGCCGAAGGCCGAGCTGCCTTTAGGAAGACTATAAACCTTCTCGAAGAAAGTAAGTAACTGAGGGCGAGGCCGAAGGCCGAGCTGCGTTCAGGAAGAGGATAAACTTTTTCGATGAAAGTAAGTAACAAAGAGCGAGGCCGAAGGCCGAGCTGCCTTTAGGAAGACTATAAACCTTCTCGAAGAAAGTAAGTAACTGAGGGCGAGGCCGAAGGCCGAGCTCCGTTTAGGAAGAGGATAAACCATGGGTCAGGCCGAAGGCCGAGCTGCGTTAAGGAAGAGGATTAACCTTCTTGATGTAAGTAAGTAACTATGGGCGAGGCCGAAGGCCGAGCTGTATTCTGGAAGACGATAAACCTTCTCGATTTCTCGATGAAAGTAATGGCGTGTAGATAAACGATAAAACTTCTTAAATAAAGTAAGTAACTAACGGCGAGGCTTCAGGCTAAGCTGCATTCTGGAATACAATAAACCTCCACGAAGAAAGTAAGTAACCAAGGGCGTGGCCACCGTCACACCCATCCCCCCTCCCCCCATTTATTTGTTTTGAGTAGCTATAATTATGATTTTCCTTTAAAATACGATATTCCCATACAATCTTTAACACTCCGTTTCCTCCCCTTATATGTGAAAATCCAACAATCCTGGACCACTTCGTTATTTTATATATGATGAATAGCTATACTTATGAGTTTCAAGCATCTCCTATTTCACCCCCTTAAGGGTTGTTTTTTGAGACTATGTCCTTCCTCAGGATGCAATTCATCTCTGTACAAAATTTTATAAACTCCTAAAATCTAATTTTGAAATCATTCCCTATTTTAATCTCCCTCTCCCTCTCCCTCTCCCTCTCCCTCTCCCTCTCCCTCTCCCTCTCCCTCTCCCTCTCCCTCTCCCTCTCCCTCTCCCTCTCCCTCTCCCTCTCCCTCTCCCTCTCCCTCTCCCTCTCCCTCTCCCTCTCCCTCTCCCTCTCCCTCTCCCTCTCCCTCTCCCTCTCCCTCTCCCTCTCCCTCTCCCTCTCCCTCTCCCTCTCCCTCTCCCTCTCCCTCTCCCTCTCCCTCTCCCTCTCCCTCTCCCTCTCCCTCTCCCTCTCCCTCTCCCTCTCCCTCTCCCTCTCCCTCTCCCTCTCCCTCTCCCTCTCCCTCTCCCTCTCCCCTCCATCTCCCTGCCTCTCCCTCCCTTCCGTTGAGTCTCGCCATCATCGATACTTCGAGTAAATATGGCAACCCCAAAGATGGTAAACAGACAGACAGAAAGCAGACGTTGGATTTTATTAGAGGTAAGGAAGAAAGGAAAGGATAAGAATAAGGGGGATTCCATCGCTCTACCTCCACCTCCCCTCCCGCCCCTCCCTCACCCCCCTCCTTATATGCCTCTACTTATCCCCCCCCCCCCCCCCCCCCCTTCAGGATATTGTAATGTCATCGGTTCTTACTCGGGTGAATGATTCCGTGTCCGTTACATACAAATATTGCCAAGTGCTCTCATATTTCACTTCACTGCTAACCTCATAAGCCATTTAGCGTGATAGTAAGTAGCCTATAGTTGATGGGAAGAATCAAGCTATCCGTAGAATTTTGTTTTATTAAAATCGGTTCAGTGGTTCTCGAGTTATAAGCGGACAGACAGACACTCAGACATACAGAAAGCAGACGTTGGATTTTATTATAGGTAAGGATTATCCTATTAGAAAAATTGCTAAAAATATCTATTTAAAAAACAAGTATATTTCTGGCTACTACCTATTGGACTTAAAAAATCAAATGAACTATTGAACATAATGGTGTAGTGATGGTGGAAAGTATACTTATAAGACTGAATACTTAGGACAGGTACACAGGTACTGGCTGAGAAAGTTAAATAAAAAATTTGTAAACTTCATTTTCTAAATGTATTTCTATATTAAGTTTTTTTTCTCTTTAATCTGTTGACAGCTACCTGCCCCCTGCAAGACAGCTCACGCTAGTGCAGAGGGCAGGGGTTGATACTTAACATGTACAATGTAAAAACATTTATACAAATCTTTATCTTATGTTATCTTGAGCATCTTCTGAAAGTTGACCAATAGGAAGCACTGCAAAATGCTTTATGATACTTTCTCCGTGAATTAACATTTTGTGAACTGATGATGGCTTAAAGTACTATATACTAATACATTGACAAGTTTATTGACGCTACATTAAATAATTAACGCTAAATTAGGTAGATAGAAGAGGACCTACTCCATATACTGTTGGAATGTGCCTGGAACCAAGAACTGAGGCAGAAGCTATTGAGAAACTTAAGAACTGACAGACTCAACCTGTTTTTTAAAGTACATGAAGCCTTGGGGCGAGCTCAGGGGGAGGAGTTTGAATTCATACTAAGTTTTTTTGTAAAGTCACAAGCTTTGAATCGTGCTGAAGCACAATAAAAAATCAATATAGTTACTATGGGGCTGGCATAGCCAGGAATGGCTAAAGCCCTAAACAAAATAAAGATTAAAAAAAAAAAAAAAAAAATTAGGTAGATAGCAGTAGTATTAGGCAAGTGTACTACTACCTAGTCTATATGCATAAGATAGCTTAATTGTTTTTGTCTTTTATCTGGTTCTGTACAGCTCTTGTCATTGTTTGTCATTGTTTCCATTGTGTTTAATGGTTTTTCATTGTTGCTACATACATTTAACTCTACCATTCGAAAGATAACGAATTCAAGTGGAAACAATTATTTGCCTACGAATGATAATAATAAAACCTATTTTAAAGTGAAATAATGGGTGTTTGATGACCATAGGTCATAAAACAAACCAGGTACTCCCGATGCTATTTGGAGCAAAAAAGTTACATGACATTTTGTTCTACGGTGAACTTTTTTTTCCATACTAAACGAAATAAATAAACTCCATTTACGAAATGCTCCCGTGTGAATAGACCGATGAACACGTGCGTGGTGCGAGCGAAGATAAAGTAAGGTGCGAGGGAGAACACTGACAAGCGCTGTGCGAGAGAGACACAGTATGAGCACAGAGGGGGTGCGAGAGAGATTACGATATTACTACGTCTGCAGTGCGTAGGCGGCGGTGAGAAGTAGCCCATCCCCTTTCTAGCTCATTGGCCCGCTGATTTGTACCTACTTCTACCTACGCGCGTATACTAAAACGCGAAAACTAATTCAGTTAATAACTCCTTAATTAAGGCACATCCGACAAAACTTTACTGGGCCTTTTAGACTTCAAATTAGTCAAGGAATCACTGGTTTGCTTTATGTATGACCTATAGTCATCAAACATTCTGCATAATTAATTACTCATATTAGTATGGAGGAAATCACGCAATATGAAGAAAAGTCGTAGCCATCTCTTCTATATACGTATAACAGGTATGAATGTGTTCGCCTTGATCTCTAGTATACGGAACTGCCTGTCGTAAAGCGGGAAAATGGGGATTTTGGTAGTTATGACGTCACAAAGATGGCGCAGACAGTTATAGATTTTTGCACATATCTCGAGTTCTGTTTCATCAAATTGATTGTGTGAAGTGTTTTTGGAAAGGTAATTAAATGTTCTATTTTTGGGTTTTTGAGACCTATTGCGTAAATGTAGTGGTTATAAAAATATTTGAAAATAATACATTTTTTTACCTTATGTGTTTGCATATTTTCCAGTATAACTCAACAAACAGAACCTTTAGCGTAATTTATGTCATTACATAAATTATAAAACATTTCTTTAGCTTACCAAAAATATTAGTAGTATTGACATACGATAATAAACAAAAAAGTTGTGGTCATTTCCGTAAAGCAAGGTGCCACCGCACGCTTGACTTCCGCGGCTACTGCCGCCTCCGCGCGCCGGGGCGTATAAAATTTTTACAAGCTTTTATGTTTTCTAAGGTAACATAAATTAAAAGAAAAAGATTTAAAATAAATAACTTAATTTTGTTTTATATTTCTTACTGTGCTTTTACACACACACCCTAGCACCGCACGTCAATCAAACAAGAAATTAGTATGTATTCACCAAGTTAATATAAACCTATTAAGTACATATTAAGTTTTAGTACCTATAATTTTTCATGCACACATTTAAATGAAGTAAACTGTAAACACAAAGTACAACAGAAGTCATATAGTTATGTGTGAGTAGACCAAAGTTATTAAATTCCCATAGAAACTGACGATTTGTATGATTTAAATAAATAAGTTTTTGAGGAATTACCAAAACATAAGTTGTTCAATTTGATTAGTAGGTCAGTGAGTTTGTGTGACTTTGACTCTTAGTATGTATGACACAAGGAAGGTTGTTTGTTCTTACATATGTTGTACAAAATTACCTTCTATCAGTCTATCACACACACCCTACATTGTTATTTAATGCTTGTCATCCATCAAACGTATTAATTATTTGCTCGTCGCTCGTCAAATTTATATTGATTAAAACTCGATTCTTTGCCAATATGGCATACTCCTATCATACACGTTTGATTTTTGCTGGCACAGCCGCATCTCGCTGTCCGGCAGTCTGTCTTAAACTAGCAGGATATCAGTTTCAGATCTTTCATAGATATCGGAGGTTTCATAAGCTAGTGATTGGAATCAGAGTGTTTCGGCCAAAACCTCTTTTGTATATTGCTGTAAATGTATCTCGGCGCGATGGTGTCGCGCCCTAGCGGTAAGGCGGACAACTGGGTTCCGTCCTCGACGGTCTGTCACGGAGGACGTCTCGGAGATCGCTCTCGGCAAAGACGATCGCTCTCGGCTCGGTAGGATGCTGCGTGCTGATGTAGTAGCGCGGATCGGAAGACAACATTTCACTGTGCTTGGTGGTTCTGTGGCGTGGTGACTTCACGGTGGTGATCGGACTTTCAAGACCAATACGGAACGGCAGGCTGGAAGAGCCTGACAGCGGATCTGGTCGACCAGGAGCAGCTGGTGGAAGGTGGACCCTCGCGTTCGGGTGAGCTTACACTTTACCCATTAGATGTTTTGGTCGGGCAGTTCCATGAACTCCTTCTATTAAAATACAGTCCACTTTATCGGAGACACAGAGTCTTGTTATTCAATCTTCAGCCACACTCTTCGGGTGAAGGTAGGTTTTGGATCGGGACAATCACAGTTTTCCAAATAAAATCCTGGTAATTTGCTCTGGTTATTTGATCACCTACAAAAGAAAAAAAAAAACAAGACAAAAACCTACACTTCAAGCCTTCGACAGCGTTGATGATCTACGGGCCGCAGTTTTTCCGAATATTAAGAGCCTTGATAAATTACCACCTTCTCGTGAAGTTCTGCAGCACCACCTTTGCCGAGCAAATTACCAGGCTTTTATTTGGAAAACTGCGAATGTCACGATTAGTGATGCAAAGGCCGTCAATTACCGACGTTGACCAAATGGAAAACTTCCAAAAAATGGAAAACGTCCGTCAATGACCGGTCATTGACGGCTCTTATGCGACGCCGCGCCGCAAGCTCGGCACGACGACGCCGCGCGACGCCTTCCCTATGGAGTGAGCCAGGCGTTCTTGACGCGCCGCGCGTGTGCAGAAGGGTGGATCTTCTTTGAAATTTTTATTAGTTTTTCTTGATATAATGTAGGTAGGTACCTAGGTGATTAAATAAAAAACTATAAAAGAAATCGTAATATTCTATGTTGAAAAAAATAGAGCGGGCTACACTCCAATAACTTATATATATATATATATATATATATATATATAATCAATCATACCTACCTACCTACCTCGGACTTTTTCCAGCGCTAACAGGGTAGGTAGCACTCAATCACTAACAACATACCTACCTATAACACGGAAATTCACTCGTGGGCATGCATGAGTGCTGTGCGAATAGTCTACCCTACACGTATTTCTATAAGAAATTATTAAATTAAAAAACTAACCTAACCAACCCAACCCGAAAGGACTTGCAATGGAATACTCTAGACTCTAGATTGACAATTGAACAGAGTGGCGGCGGCGTAAACTTTGTTAGGTAGGTTGATTATTTGAATCGTAGTTGTAGGTAACCAACGTTTGTAGGTAGGTACCTACTATATTGCGCTGCACAACACACATCGCGCGGGCGTGTGTGTGCAACGTGCGACCTTGAACGACGACGAAAATGTCGATGTTTACCTACTTATTTACGCACTGTATTGGACGCAACGCATGCAAGCAACACATGAGCTAAGTAGGTAGGCAGCTGCGCGGTGCACAGACATCAAAGGGCCGCCGCCCCGGCGGCGTCGCTTTGATGTCTGTGCTGCAGCGGCCGCGCGCGCGACGCGCTATCACGCCACGCAATACCTGTGGCAGTACGCTGTGCGCTGTCTCTCTTTTACCTGTAATAATTGCAAACGAGTGAAACAAATGAATATAGTTAGGGTTAAAAGCAAATCGTTGGCGATGGCGACAAATTGTTTAAAAATGATTTTTATTATTGTAAGTAATAAGGACGGAAGGAGCGGCGCGGCGCGGAGATGGGCGCGGGGGAGCGGAGGCGCCGCGGCAGATTCGCGCGCAGCTCCCGCGCCGTTAATTTTCCGTCATTATTAATTTTATAATAATTATTTTCTTGGAAACCATTACGAATAGATGCATAGTTTCTTGGCAAAAGTTGTTTATAATACTGGGAAAATTTATTTTCTCGTTTTCTCTTAAAGTTAAAACAGAAACAAACAAAAAATTTCACATAGGTAGGTAGGTACCTACTTTATTAGCAAAAGTAAAAGTAGGTATGTAACGTTATTTTAAAAATACTATATTAAAAGTTTGATAATTAATTAGTCTTTAACACTAATAGATCAATACACAATTAAACACTTATTTATCTATTTCCCTTTGATTTTTACAGATTATTTAGGGCAACCTACTTTATTAGCAAAAGTTAAAGTATGTATGTAACGTTATTTTAAAAACACTCCATATTAAAAGTTTGATAATTAATTAGTTTTTTTTAATTAATTATCGTATTCTGTTAGTTCGAAAAAATGCCTGCTTTTTGCCTCCAAAAGCAGGCATTTTTTCGAACTAACAGAATACACACACACAACTAACAAGTCGCTGACTAAAACGTGGTGCAAATGGTGCAATGCAAATGCTAAGCGTTCGTGCGCAACCGAGTGAGTGCGAGCGACGTCACGTCGACGCGAAACGGCAACGTCGTCGTCGCGTGCGTGCGGCGGCGGCGCGCGCGGTCGACAACGCCGAGGAAACATTCCACTGGCATGTTCTGCTGGCATAATACCTACCAGTGGACAGAGAAGGCAAGTAGAAAGCTATCTTGCTGGACTGCTATCAAAATATTGTTTATTGCTTCGTCGATCTTATTTATTACGCTTACAATATTTAGAATGTTTTTTAGTTTTAAGTACATTCGTTACTCACCAATACTTATCTGCTTATGAAATTTCCATTGCGGTAGTGCAATGAAGAAAAAATGATGTTCAAATGTGATATGATATGATAGGAAAAATTCAAAATGTTGCTGGCCGCATTGTATGCAAGTATCAAACAAGATAATGTAACATGCATGCTGCACGTAGCTTGCACACTTGCTTGCATGTCAACTTGTCCGTCTGAACGGTTCGCGTCATGGACGCCGCCGCTCGCTCGCTCAAACGAACACGAAAACGGAATGAGAGTTGGTCATCCATGGAGTTGCTAGATACAATTTAAAATAAAAATTTTGCTCCAAGGTACCTACGAGTAGTTTTGTTTTTCTGATTTCAAATAGTTTTCATTTAATAATTATTTATTATATGCTATGAGGATTTAAATCACCTGTCTTATCCAGTATATTGCATACTATTAGTGTAGGTTCTTAGTTAAAAGGTTAATCAATTTTATTAGGTGGGAATTTTATAATACTGCAAAGTAGATATTTACACTTCCTAACATTAACTTTAAAAAATAGTTATAAGTCTTGTTTAATTAAAGTTTTATTTTATAACACTACCTATTTGTATTTCTTAAGTAATTTTATATTCACATTAATCTATGTTGAGTATAATAATGAAATGATACAACTACATACAGCCACGAGTCAGTATACAGCCACTTATTTTATATTTATATACGCGCGCTAAAATATTGCGACTCCACAACGTATTTTGTTCTCAGAAGTTGTCGATGGACGTTGCCCGAGCAGCAGTGCGGCAACGTTTCAATTTCGGCGTCGGTAGCGGACAACGTCTTGATGACAACGGTCAACGTCGCTCGACGACGCCGAAGCGACGACTTTTTAGGACGTTGACGGTCATTGACCGCTCTTTTAGTGGTCATTGACGGGACTTTATAGTCATTGACGGTCAATTTACAACACTAGGTCACGATCCAAAACCTACCTTCGCCCGAAGAGTGTGGCTGGAGATTGAATAACAAGACTCTGATTTCAATCACTAGCTTAAAACCTCCGATATCTATGAAAGATCTGGAACTGATATCCTGCCAGTGTAAGACAGACTGCCGGACAGCGAGGCGAGATGCGGCTGTGCCAGCAAAAAGCAAACGTGTATGATAGGAGTATGCCATATTGGGAAAGAATCGTGTTTTAATCAACATAATTTTTACGACGAGTAATTAATTAATACGTTTGATGATGACACACAATTTTAAATAACAATGTGGGGTGTGTGTGATAGACTGATAGAAGGTAATTTTGTACAACATAAGAACAAACATAAACAACCTTCCTTGTGTGATGGTAGGGATCGGCGTAGGTAGTGCTATTCCCGGGATTTGGTGACCATTATCTTAGTATCGATATGCCTTCAGAATCCGGGAATTTTTTTTTTATATTTTCTCAAATGTTGATGTTTTTTCGCCTGAATGTTATTTCTAGACGAAATATAAGACACTTTTATTCTTACACGTTTTTCAATAAAATCTATATTTTCGGAGAAAAAAAAATCTAAATTTTTTTTTTTCAAAATTTTCTCGATTGCTGGTGTTTTTTTTTGGCGGATTCTTATTTCTAATCGAAATATAACACACTTTTATTCTTACACGTTTCTCACGTAAGTCGATATTTCCGGAGAGAAAAATAAAACAAACTATTTTTTTAAACGGTTTTTTATTATTATTAAACGGTTTTATTTAGCTTGACTCCGTATATTTGTTTGTTTGTTACTATCTTTGTTTCAAATCTTGCGACAACTTTTTCAACTACTTCTACTGAACCGATTTTTATGAAACTTTGCACACACATTGAGTTCTCGTGACAATACAATATTATGATAATTTCAACTTGGTAACGAGGGTCTGATGATGGAGTCAGGAGGAGGACAGTGGAACTCTTCAACCGTTACTAGTAACCCCCTCGAGTTTGGGCTCATATGGTTGGCTTGGACGAGTGTTCCATACTTCTACCAATACACTTGGTGACGAGGGTCTGATGATGGAGTCAGGAGGTGGACAGTGGAACTCTTCAACCGTTACTAGTAACCCCCTCGAGTTTGGGCTCATATGGTTGGTTTGGAAGAGTGTCCCATACTTCTACCAATACACTTGGTGACGAGGGTCTTATGATGGAGTCAGGAGGTGTACAGTGGAACTCTTCAACCGTTACTAGTAACCCCCTCGAGTTTGGGCTCATTTGGTTGGTTTGGACGAGTGTCCCATACTTCTACCAATACACTTGGTGACGAGAGTCTGATGATGGAGTCAGGAGGTGTACAGTGGAACTCTTCAACCGTTACTAGTAACCCCCTCGAGTTTGGGCTCATTTGGTTGGTTTGGACGAGTGTCCCATAGTTCTACCAATACACTTGGTGACGAGGGTCTGATGATGAAGTCAGGAGGTGTACAGTGGAACTCTTCAACCGTTACTAGTAACCCTCTCGAGTTTGGGCTCATTTGGTTGGTTTGGACGAGTGTCCCATACTTCTACCAATACACTTGGTGACGAGGGTCTGATGATGGAGTCAGGAGGTGTACAGTGGAACTCTTCAACCGTTACTAGTAACCCCCTCGAGTTTGGGCTCATATGGTTGGTTTGTACGAGTGTCCCATACTTTTACCAATACACTTGGTGACGAGGGTCTGATGATGGAGTCAGGAGGTGTACAGTGGAACTCTTCAACCGTTACTAGTAATCCCCTCGAGTTTGGGCTCATTTGGTTGGTTTGGACGAGTGTCCCATACTTCTACCAATACACTTGGTGACGAGCGTCTGATGATGGAGTCAGCAGGTGTACAGTGGAACTCTTCAACCGTTACTAGTAACCCCCTGGAGTTTGGGCTCATTTGGTTGGTTTGGACGAGTGTCCCATACTTCTACCAATACACTTGGCGAGGGTCTGATGATGGAGTCAGGAGGTGGACAGTGAAACTCTTCATCCGTTACTAGTAACTCCCTCGAGCTTGGGCTCATTTGGTTGGTTTGGACGAGTGTCCCATACTTCTACCAATACACTTGGCAAAGGTCTGATGATGGAGTCAGGAGGTGGACAGTGGAACTCTTCAACCGTTACTAGTAACTCCCTCGAGTTTGGGCTCATATGGTTGGTTTGGACGAGTGTCCCATACTTCTACCAATACACTTGGTGACGAGGGTCTGAAGATGGAGTCAGGAGGTGTACAGTGGAACTCTTCAACCGTTACTAGTAACCCCCTCGAGTTTGGGCTCATTTGGTTGGTTTGGACGAGTGTCCCATACTTCTACCAATACACTTGGTGACGAGAGTCTGATGATGGAGTCAGGAGGTGGACGGGGAACTCTTCAACCGTTACTAGTAACCCTCTCGAGTTTGTGCTCATATGGTTGGTTTGGACGAGTGTCCCATATTACTACCAATACACTTGGTGACGAGGGTCTGATGATGGAGTCAGGAGGTGTACAGTGGAACTCTTCAACCGTTACTAGTAACCCCCTCGAGTTTGGGCTCATTTGATTGGTTTGGACGAGTGTCCCATAGTTCTACCAATATACTTGGTGACGAGGGTCTGATGATGGAGTCAGAAGGTGTACAGTGGAACTCTTCAACCATTACTAGTAACCCCCTCGAGTTTGGGCTCATTTGGTTGGTTTGGACGAGTGTCCCATACTTCTAACCAATACACTTGGTGACGAGGGTCTGATGATGGAGGCAGGAGGTGTAAAGTGGAACTCTTCAACCGTTACTAGTAACCCCCTCGAGTTTGGGCTCATATGGTTGGTTTGGACGAGTGTCCCATACTTTTACCAATACACTTAGTGACGAGGGTCTGATGATGGAGTCAGGAGGTGTACAGTGGAACTCTTCAACCGTTACTAGTAATCCCCTCGAGTTTGGGCTCATTTGTTTGGTTTGGACGAGTGTCCCATACTTTTACCAATGCACTTAGTGACGAGGGTCTGATGATGGAGTCAGGAGGTGTACAGTGGAACTCTTCAACCGTTACTAGTAATCCCTTCGAGTTTGGGCTCATTTGGTTGGTTTGGACGAGTGTCCCATACTTCTACCAATACACTTAGTGACGAGGGTCTGATGATGGAGTCAGGAAGTGTACAGTTGAACTCTTCAACCTTTACTAGTAACCCCCTCGAGTTTGGGCTCATTTGGTTGGTTTGGACGAGTGTCCCATAGTTCTACCAATAAACTTGGTGACGAGGGTCTGATGATAGAGTCAGGAGGTGTACAGTGGAACTCTTCAACCGTTACTAGTAACCCCCTCGAGTTAGGGGCTCATATGGTTGGTTTGGACGAGTGTCCCATACTTCTACCAATACACATGGTGACGAGGGTCTGATGATGGAGTCAGGAGGTGTACAGTGGAACTCTTCAACCGTTACTAGTAACCCCCTCGAGTTTGGGCTCATATGGTTGGTTTGTACGAGTGTCCCATACTTTTACTAATACACTTGGTGACGAGGGTCTGATAATGGAGTCAGGAGGTGTACAGTGGAACTCTTCAACCGTTACTAGTAATCCCCTCGAGTTTGGGCTCATTTGGTTGGTTTGGACGAGTGTCCCATACTTCTACCAATACACTTGGTGACGAGCGTCTGATGATGGAGTCAGGAGGTGGACAGTTGAACTCTTCAACCTTTACTAGTAACCCCCTTGAGTTTGGGCTCATTTGGTTTGTTTGAACGAGTGTCCTATCCCATACTTCTACCAATACACTTGGTGACGAGGGTCTGATGATGGAGTCAGGAGGTGTACAGTGGAACTCTTCAACCGTTACTAGTAACCCACTCGAGTTTGGGCTCATTTGATTGGTTTGGACGAGTGTCCCATAGTTCTACCAATATACTTGGTGACGAGGGTCTGATGATGGAGTCAGAAGGTGTACAGTGGAACTCTTCAACCATTACTAGTAACCCCCTCGAGTTTGGGCTCATTTGGTTGGTTTGGACGAGTGTCCCATACTTCTAACCAATACACTTGGTGACGAGGGTCTGATGATGGAGGCAGGAGGTGTAAAGTGGAACTCTTTAACCGTTACTAGTAACCCCCTCGAGTTTGGGCTCATATGGTTGGTTTGGACGGGTGTCCCATACTTTTACCAATACACTTAGTGACGAGGGTCTGATGATGGAGTCAGGAGGTGTACAGTGGAACTCTTCAACCGTTACTAGAAATCCCCTCGAGTTTGGGCTCATTTGGTTGGTTTGGACGAGTGTCCCATACTTCTACCAATACACTTGGTGACGAGGATCTGATGATGGAGTCAGGAATTGTACAGTTGAACTCTTCAACCTTTACTAGTAACCCCCTTGAGTTTGGGCTCATTTGGTTTGTTTGAACGAGTGTCCTATCCCATACTTCTACCAATAAACTTGGTGACGAGGGTCTGATGATAGAGTCAGGAGGTGTACAGTGGAACTCTTCAACCGTTACTAGTAACCCCCTCGAGTTAGGGGCTCATATGGTTGGTTTGGACGAGTGTCCCATACTTCTACCAATACACTTGGTGACGAGGGTCTGATGATGGAGTCAGGAGGTGTACAGTGGAACTCTTCAACCGTTACTAGTAACCCCCTCGAGTTTGGGCTCATATGGTTGGTTTGTACGAGTGTCCCATACTTTTACCAATACACTTGGTGACGAGGGTCTGATGATGGAGTCAGGAGGTGTACAGTGGAACTCTTCAACCGTTACTAGTAATCCCCTCGAGTTTGGGCTCATTTGGTTGGTTTGGACGAGTGTCCCATACTTCTACCAATACACTTGGTGACGAGCGTCTGATGATGGAGTCAGGAGGTGTACAGTTGAACTCTTCAACCTTTACTAGTAACCCCCTTGAGTTTGGGCTCATTTGGTTGGTTTGGACGAGTGTCCCATAGTTCTACCAATACACTTGGTGACGAGGGTCTGATGATGAAGTCAGGAGGTGTACAGTGGAACTCTTCAACCGTTACTAGTAACCCTCTCGAGTTTGGGCTCATTTGGTTGGTTTGGACGAGTGTCCCATACTTCTACCAATACACTTGGTGACGAGGGTCTGATGATGGAGTCAGGAGGTGTACAGTGGAACTCTTCAACCGTTACTAGTAATCCCCTCGAGTTTGGGCTCATATGGTTGGTTTGTACGAGTGTCCCATACTTTTACCAATACACTTGGTGACGAGGGTCTGATGATGGAGTCAGGAGGTGTACAGTGGAACTCTTCAACCGTTACTAGTAATCCCCTCGAGTTTGGGCTCATTTGGTTGGTTTGGACGAGTGTCCCATACTTCTACCAATACACTTGGTGACGAGGGTCTGATGATGGAGTCAGGAGGTGTACAGTTGAACTCTTCAACCTTTACTAGTAACCCCCTTGAGTTTGGGCTCATTTGGTTTGTTTGAACGAGTGTCCTATCCCATACTTCTACTAATACACTTGGTGACGAGGGTCTGATGATAGAGTCAGGAGGTGTACAGTGGAACTCTTCAACCGTTACTAGTAACCCCCTCGAGTTAGGGGCTCATATGGTTGGTTTGGACGAGTGTCCCATACTTCTACCAATACACTCGGTGACGAGGGTCTGATGATGGAGTCAAGAGGTGTACAGTGGAACTCTTCAACCGTTACTAGTAACCCCCTCGAGTTTGGGCTCATTTCGTTTGTTTGGACGAGTGTCCCATACTTGTCGAACGCAAAAGTATGAAACAGACATACCATCTGTTCAAATTGATTTTGAAAGAGACGGCGGACACCTTATCCATCCTAAAGCCATAAAATTTTCAACAAAGTTTAATTATGGAACAGCTGAGAGACGGATGTTACCGATAATTTTGTCATGGGCCTCCACTCTCCATAAAATGCAGGGCACTACTGTTGACCGTGCTGTCGTGTATTTGGGCTCCAGACTATTTGAGGAGGGTCAAGCGTATGTTGCATTGAGTCGCGTAAAGTCTTTAGAAGGGTTATGTATTGAGGAGCTTGATTGTGAGTAATTGACAGGTAAGAAACCGAGTAACAAAGATGCAATGAGAGAGTTGGAAAGGATGACGAGTTTACGTAATGAATGATACGAGCCAAAAATCAAATTAAAAACGAGTAAATAAAAAAATAGGTAAAAAAACTTTTAAGTTAAACGGTTTTATTAAAAATAAAATACTAGAAAAAAAACAGCTGTACAAAAAACTAGAAAATAATAAGGACACAAGTCTGGGCCTTCTTAAGATTTTACGTCTGGGTAAGAAATCGTGCAATACTAGCGTGCTGTCTTCTCATGTCGGATGCCAAAGGGCACATTGTGTCGCTGCGTCAACGGAATAAGTAATAAATTGAGACTTTTAACAGACTAATATAAAAACGTGGGGCGTATAATATGCGTAATAAATAACATGCGCCCCACGTTTTTATATTAGTCTGTTAAAAGTCTCAATTTATTACTTATTCCGCTGACGCAGCGACACAATGTGCCCTTTGGCATCCTACATGAGAAGACAGCACGCTAGTATTGCACGATTTCTTACCCAGACGTAAAATCTTAAGAAGGCCCGGACTTGTGTCCTTATTATTTTCTAGTTTTTTGTACAGCTGTTTTTTTCTAGTTTTTTTTTTTCATATTTTCTCGAAGCATAAGAAGAATTAGTATAAATATACGCATGTAATAAATAGTATTTAAGTATTATTAAGAGAAGGCTGTGACCTATGGCTGTGACTTACTGATTGGTCAGTGCCAGTGGTTTGGTAGCAGGCTCAGATCGAGGTTGAGTTGCTTTTCGCACGATCAGCTATACGTGGCTCTTTCCGTGGGTCTGTATAACTCACTGGTGCGTAGCCGACTTGAATACTGTTCTGTGATATGGAGTCCCTTTTATTATGTACATATTAACCGAGTTGAGGGAGTGCAGAAAAAGTTCTTGCGCATTCTGTGTTATCGCAATCATCTGGCTGGTAACCTTCTCTCATATGAAGATAGGCTATCTTACTTCAGTGTTCAGAGTCTTGATAAACGACGCAAAATTTCTGATCTTAACTATCTATTCAAAATTATTAACTCCTTAATAGATACCTCAGCCATCAGCAGTATACGCTTGAACACTGCTTTCAGAAGCACGCGTTCTCGCAGAATTTTCGCTCTGCCTGTCTATAACACGAATGTTGCCTTCTATAATCCATTAGCTCGTATGTGCAGGTCTTATAACAATACCAGTAATGCTAATGATACATTGGATGTATGATGATACATTTGTACCGTGTGGGGTCGGTACTTAAAAAGAATAGCCCCACTGCATCTCTCCCCGTCGCATGTCGTAAAAGTCGACTAAGGGATAAGAAAATTCGTCAGCCTCGGTAGCTCAGTGGCGCGGTTGGTTAGTCAACTGTTATTAAGCAACGCTGAGCGCGGTCAGAGATTGGATGGGTGACCGCTCGACCGTTGGAGGCTGACCGTGGTTCGGATTCCACGTTAAACTGTAGGTCCCTTGCCTTCTTACCTTACTAGGTGGTAGGGTTTATCCCGGCCGGGTTGGTACCACCGCACTCAACGAAACGTCGGTCGAAACGGCTATGTAAATAGTTCGTGTTTTCCGTCCAGTTTAGTGTAGCCGACATGAAATGAAGGGAAGCACTGACATGGCACCTAGTTCACCCTGTGTTATGGGCTGACATCACGGATGTTGTAGGTGATGTAGCCAACCGTGTCAGGTTCCATAAAAAAAAAAAAAAAAAAAATGTGTTCTCTTCCAGTTTTTATGCTTTTAAAGGGACTGTTATTGCCATAGAAATAGTTTAAGGATAACGTTCACTCATTATTACTTTTAAATTATCATCCATTTTTGTAGATGCCTTTTTACCCATTTTAGAAAAAAAAATATGTTTTTTTATTTTTAAATTTTTAATCGTTCTGTTGTTGTTTTAAGCTAATTTATATGTTTTATTTTAGTTTTTCTCAGTTTTAATCGTTGCTTTGTTTATTTATAATTGTATATAGTCATTGGTGTTTTGTGTTTATCTGGTGATTTCCGAGTGGTGTAGGACTTTTCTCTAATTTATATATAATCATGTCGTGTGTCCATTTTTTGGAATACAAATAAGACGCTGCTTTTAATATTATGTGGTGTGAAATGTACTTGTGAAATTTTGTATTTTGTTTTGGATACCACAATAAATAAATAAATAAAAAATTTCCCGTATTAGTAATTCAAATAGTTTATATGCACACATTCCTGGAAATTCTACTTCTAATATAGTTTACAGAGAATAGCGTTATATTACAGATTATAAATTACCATTGGTTGCGGCTTCACGTATGTAGGTCGAATCAAGTCTATAATCTGCCGAATTAAAAACACCATAACAATTGAATCATACTAACGAACGGACGGACAGAGTGACGTTGCGTTTTATAACAGGCTGAGAAAGATTAAGTCCACGCGAACGTAGTCGCGGGCACAGATAGTACATACTAAGAGTCAAAGTCACACAAACTCACTGACCTTCTAATCAAACTGAACAACTTATGCTTTGGTAATTCCTCAAAAACTTCTATAATCAAATCATACAAATCGTCAGTTTCTATGGGAATTTAATAACTTTGGTTTACTCACACATAACTCATAAGTCATAACTATAGATTCAGATTCAGATTCAGATAGGTATAATGCGCGGGGCGGATCTCGGCGTGTCGCCGCCGCAGCGGCTCGTCAGTGTTCTCCCTCGCACCCGCACCGTACTTGTATGGTGTATGCGCGTGGCGGGTCGCCCGCTGCGGGGACGATACCACAGAATATCTAATAGGTACTGTCGTACCAGAAGCGACACTCCACAAAGCCACATAAAGGAATAGCTACTCTTGCTGAGACGCAATAAAGTGCAATTCAGCTCGCAAAGCGCTGCATGCCTAACTCGAATAATAGCCTACACCACGCTTCTCTTTCTATCGCGTAACTCTATCTCTTTTGGCGCGATTCGTATCGTGTTAGGGTTTCGCCAGTCAGTAGGTATAGAAACAATAAATTGAGAATGTGAACCCTGTTGCTAAAGAAACAGGACGCGTGCGATTCAATGTACCGACGACGCGACGTCACAGGCTCACAGCAGTCTAATTTATAATAGGTAGGTAAGTAGACCGTAAAAGACGCAAATTTTTTTTTGCGTATGCTGCGCACTCGTGTCGTGTTACTAGTACTAGTTACTCTATTTACTAGGCAACAACTACTATAACTAGGTACACCTACTTAATTAGGAAACTCCTAAAACTACATGTAAAATGAACAAAATATAAATATTTCCTACCTTCCAGAATCTTTCGGTAAAGTAAAAAAAGACAACGTTGAGTTCTTCTGTTTATTGAGACAGCCGTACACGCAAGAATTATTATTAGTATTACGATGCTCCAATTGCTTCATTATTATTATATCGAAGAATAGGCACAGAATACTTCATAGCTACTGAATAGTATAGTTCGTTCCATCCAGCCGATCGACTGTATGCGTGCGCTCGCAAGCGCGGGGCTGCCCGGACTGTTTTGTATTCTCCGAATATCGCGCGCTGTAGGTGATTATCGCGGTAGGTATGAAGGAGTGTCTGAGGCCTGACGATACGCCGAGATCCGTCCCGCGCATTATACAGATGTTTCTTTCGCCATAAAGAACACACAACAATAACAATATTAAATTGAAACATAATGCATATTCAGTATGGTTTGTCATATTCGTCTTATATATGACTTCTGTTATACTTTTTGTTTACAGATTACTTCATTTAAATGTGTGCATGAAAAATTGTAGGTACTAAAATATAGTATGTACTTAATAGGTTTATGTTAACTTGGTGAATACATACAACTTCATGTTTGATTGACGTGTGGTGAGGGTGTGTGTGCTTGTGTAAAAGCACAGTAAGAAATACAAAACAAAATAAAGTTATTAATTTTAAATCTTTTTCTTTTAATTTATGTTACCTTAGAAAACATAAAAGCTTGTAAAAATTTAATACGCCCCGACGCGCGGAGGCGGCAGTAGCCGCGGAAGTCAAGCGTGCGGTGGCACCTTGCTTTACGGAAATGACCACTACTTTTTTGTTTATTATCGTATGTCAATACTACTGATATTTTTGGTAAGTTAAAGACATGTTTTATAATTTATGTAATAGCATAAATTACGCTAAAGGTTCTGTTTGTTGAGTTATACTGGAAAATATGCAAACACATAAGGTAAAGAAATCATTTTTTTTTCAAATATTTTTATAACCACTACATTTACGCAATAGGTCTCAAAGAAGCAATCATAGAACATTTAATTTACTTTCCAACAACACCTTACACAATCAATTTGATGAAACAGAACTCGAGATATGTGCAAAAATCTATAACTGTCGGCGCCATCTTTGTGACGTCATAACTACCAAAGTCCCAACTTTCCCGCTTTAGGACAGGCAGTTCCGCATACTAGAGACCAAGACGAACACATCCATACCTGTTGTAGGTATATAGAAGAGATGGCTACGAAAATCGTGAAGGAGACGACTTATTCAACATTTGCCTATACATAGACTATAATATAGTTTCTGGCAGTTTCCATAGCATACCTGCCAAATTTTTCAGCATCTATCATTACACCTGATGAAAGAGCTTGCAGAATTATGTAAAGTGGTTTAAGGGCATATACTGCGAATTTTAGCGCGCACAGTCATTTTGAGCGTTAGAAACATTTTTTTCCTAGAGATTTAGTGGCACGTAGTAAACTAAGTTATATAGAAAATTTAAGTCAAGAATGTGTTCTATACTACAGTATTTTTCTCATTACCTTATATAATTTACTTTCTGTGCAATGTCAACTCAAATCTGAGCCATTTTAGACATTCCAGCGGAGAGGTGGTTTGGTGCAGGCGATTAGAGATTATGAAAACATAAAA
This sequence comes from Nematopogon swammerdamellus, assembly GCA_946902875.1. Taxonomy (NCBI): domain Eukaryota; kingdom Metazoa; phylum Arthropoda; class Insecta; order Lepidoptera; family Adelidae; genus Nematopogon; species Nematopogon swammerdamellus. Next base: position 13,248,972 of record OX336348.1, on the reverse strand, counting down.
GAAGAAAGTAATCCCTAGAAAGAAACAAGCAAGTCCTCTACTTTAATTTCTTTCGTACCGTGTGGGGCCCGTACTTTAAAAGAATAGCCCCACTGCATCTCTCCCCGTGTATGTCGTAAAAGGCGACTAAGGGATATGACTCCCTTCTTATATTACTAGGTGGTAGGGTTTAACCCGCCCGGGTTGGTACCACCGCACTGAATGAAAGGTCGGTCGAAACGGCTATGTAAATAGTTTGTGTTTTCCGTCCAGTTCAGTGTAGCCGGCACGACCGAGGGGAGGCACTGACGTGGCACCAAGTTCACCCGGTGTTATGGGCTGACATCATGGATGTTGTAGGTGATGTAAGCCAACCGTGTCAGTTTCCATAAAAAAAAAAAAAAAAAAAAACGAATTTTTGATATTTATTTTAGTTTTCTTAATGTAACTATAACAAATAATCAAATTTAGCGATTTTTTTTCAAACGTAAACTGATCCATAAACCAATTTTTAACATACATTTGCAACGACTCATCAAAATTCACCCAATTTCCTATATATAATTCATAAAAACAATAATATCAATATCCACTTTTCTATCAAAAATATTTATGAAAGTCCGGTCTAATATAAGCAGATGACGCTCCGCGATTTTCTCAGTATCCGCTCTCAGTAACCCCACCATATAAGTTACTCTATGCGCTGAACCTTCGCAGCGATCGGACGTGGGGGGCACGCTCTCGCTGGTTCGTCGTCGCTACCGCGCCGCGTCGTGGTGTCGACTCGATCTCAAGCTTCTGATGTAGTGATCACGCATCGACAGGTGCTCTACTTAATTAAAAATGGAACCAAAACGGAAAAATATTATATCTCACGAGAGCACGCAAATGGTAAAAGGGTTGCAAAATTTCTTGAAAAAAAAATTTAAAATGTAAGTTTTATACTAATATTATATTACACAGGTTTCTTTCACTTTCACGTCTGTTCGGAATCAAATTCATTATGACTTTTTTTTGTATTGACAGCGCGACATATGGCGCCGAGCCACCCATAAGGTGTCTAACGACGCCCATGGACATTCGGTCGTATGCGGGGGTTGCGAAAGCCATGCCGGCCTGACAGGTGCCCATTAACGCCCCTCTTGAAGGACCCGAGACTGTACTTGGGGGGAAATATATGTAACTATAAAAAATCGCCATCTCCATACAAATTGGCTCCACGCTCAGCACGAGAAAATGTATGGATTTTTTTAACTAATTCTAATAATTCTTTCACATGGATGTATAGAATGACAAATAAGCCACTGTCTTGAAAAATCATCATAATTTATTACCTACACCCCGTATATTATCTTATGAAGAAAGAAAAAAATTATCGTAATTATAATTTTAGGTCGTAAAGCGAAAGCGACCGACGTCATGAAGAAGCATTTCCTTTCCGAAGAATTTTAAGAAGAAAGGTAATCAGAGGACATTTTATAGATATTTGCTTGTATAAGTGTAGTAGGTTTCTTTGGCAAACAATTACATACCAGTAACTTTTTTTTATAAATAGCGCGACATGTGGCATCCTTTCGCCTACAAGTAGGTGTCTAACGATGCCCATGGACATTCTGTTATACTCGGGGACTGCGAATGCCATGCCGGCTTGACACAGGAGCCTTTTCACGCCCCTTTTGAAAAACCTCAGGCTTTCGTTGGGAGGTAATAGATGGGCAGGGAGTGCGTTCCACATTTTCCCGGTTCCGTGAATAAAATACCTATAGATATAAAGTTACGAAGATTATTTCATGCCCACTTGAATTGAGCAAAAGTTGCTTTGATTTCAGACAATCACTTCTGACACTCTGGTAATAATATGTATATGACTACAAATGTACGTATGTAATTATTGGCTAAAAATAATATTGTTTTTTTTCCTAGCGCGAAATTACAGAAATCCCAGGCGAAGAAAATCACAATCTAATCATAGAAGTAGTTGCGGATGATGTGATCAATGACAACAATTTCAGCATTGAAGGGCAGGGAGGTGGACTAATGTTGCTGGGGAAAGGCTGGGGATCTTCAAATCGCGGGGTAATAACCCGCGATTTGAAGATCCGTGGATTGTAGGAGTGGAGGAAGATATTCCCTGGGAGCCCGTTCCACTCCTTTGCAGTGCGGCACAAAAACGATTTAGAGAATCGTGCAGTTCGAAGAACTCTTCTGTCGACTACAAAGGGGTGTTCCGCGAGAGTATGGCGGGTTTGGCGTAGGCGAACAGGAGGAGGAGGGATAAGGGAAGCAAGTTCGTCAGAGCAGCGGCCATAGTAGTACCGATAAAACAGGCTCAATGACCCAACGATACGTCTGTGCTTTAGAGGTTGAAGGTCCTTTATGAGTACAGAGTCACCAATCAGGCGAATGGCTCGTCGCTGAATAGAATCCAAGGCTGAAAGAAGGAACTCAGGGGAACCCTGCCAAAGATGACTGCAATATTCCATCACCGGTCTTACTTGTGCTTTGTAGAGTGTAAGTAGTTGGGCCGGCGTGAAAAATCGCCGACATCGGTAAAGGATCCCTAATTTTCGAGACGCTAGTTTCGCCTTGGGCTCTATGAACGATCGAAACTCAACGTCCCTGGACACCTCCATACCCAGGACGCCCAGACTACCATCTTTGGGGACTTGGCTGCCCTGAAAAGTGGCTTGGAGAGAAAACGGATCAGCCTTAGTAGAGAAGGCACAAGCTTGCGTCTTGGCTACGTTGAAGTTGACCAAGTTCTTCTTCCCCCAAGAGGATACTTTTTCGAGAACCTGGTCAACCCGAGCAACAGTTTCGCGTCTCGCGTTTGCTGCTGAGGCCTCTCTACCCTTCCAGTCCTTGATGAACCCTTCGTGCACCGTGCTGTCGTCCGCGTAACAGTGTATTTTGCCGAGCGAGAGCATGTCGTTGATGAACAATAAAAACAGCGTATGCGACAGCACGGATCCTTGTGGAACACCAGCATTGATTGAGTAGTCGGCAGAGCAGGCACCATCTAGGGTGACAAAGATCGACCGACCACTCAAAAAGCTGGAGATCCAAGTGCACAGTTTTGTAGGGACACCGTAGGCCGGAAGCTTGCTTAAGAGTCCCCGGTGCCAGATGCGATCGAATGCTTTGGATATGTCCAGAGCGACCGCCAGCGATTCCCCAAAACCATCGAGCCTTTCAGCCCATAAATGCGTGACGTACGCTAGAAGAACGTACGTTAGTCCTGCCTGAGGCATATTTAGAAATAAAGAAGGGGCATGTGGAGTAGTTCAAATCAAATGCCCCTACACAGCTAAGAACATGGACCCGGACGAAGCCATAAGACATAAATTAATACCATTCTGGTTTGACTCGAAAAATCTATCTGTCAAAGTAACGAAAACGACAACTGGTACTTCCAAGTTCAAGGTGAGCTACACATCACAAATATTGACGTTTGTCTGTTTGCTGTATGGACTGGTCATCAACATGCACTAAAAGTGACATGTAGGTAGACAGCAAAAAGTAAAAACAATAATTGAGACCTCTAAACATTAATTAACCTGTACGCTCCCGCGTTATAATATGTCTACAGCCCCCAGACTCCCGCATGGGCGTGGCCCGCGGACGGCGCGCGCGCACATGAGCGCCGACCTCGACATAAACGCAGATATTTCGGAAACTAATAAAGTTAGATCTATAAACTCTTCTGTCCTAGAAAGCCTAGAAAATTTCCTAAAATCCATGTGAAACAGTGAGGCTTACCTTGTTTAGAAGTACCAGATATTTTAGGTAGAAAAAAAAATCCCAATTTTTTTTTGAAAAATTCATTATAAAATAAATTCAAAACATACCTTTACAATATTTATATCAGAATACTCGTAAAGAAACATACTTTTAGAAATAGTAAAGTATAATATACGTTTTCTTTACAGAAATCAGCGAAATCGGATGTTCAACATGAACATCCTGGGACATTCCGTAAACTCCGAGATGGCACGCGCGTGATATTTTTTCCCAATTTTATAAATATATTATTTGAACTAAACCTTCTTTTATTTTGCAACTGATCGTATGTTTGTATAATAATGCGAAGAAAATTGGAAAAATAAGCTATATTTCCATGAAAAATATGCCCCCAAAGTCATGTTTACACATTTCATACAAAAATAAACAAACATTTTTGAGCGACGAAAAATATGACTTTTGTCGCCACCCGAACTCGTAATGCATCTTCTATTGGTAGAATAACTAATAAATAACACTATTTACTAACCTTTAGCTCATAGATGCACTTGAATACACTTATAATAAATAATTTCGCAGAAGTGCGTCACCTCGAAACTCGTGAGAAATAGGAGAACAAAGAAACTGTCAGCTGACAGCTAGCGTTCGTTTTATTATTCATAATTGGTCTTTGGAGACAAGAAAAATGGTTAGTTCATAATTGCCGGTATCACTTATAGCCCCCATCAACGATTGAAAGAGCAATAGACCAATTCGTGCGACCGTAATTTGAGAATAAAGATGGGGTCCGTTTCGGGCCCAAGATAATTGGCGGAAAAAATATATGGGCTCCGTTTCGGTTCCATAGGAGCTGCCAGGTTAAGTTTATTGTTTAATAAAGTGCATAATTAATAACTTTTACATAACAAAAAGTCAATCTAGGACCCAGTGAACTGGTGCGAGTGTGGGCACCTCCATGGTGTAAGCACTGTTAAAGTTACACATCCGCCAGTACAACTCTCACAAGACGTACACTATTTACACTGTTTTTTTTTTCTCTCTCTCTCTTCTACACTTCACTCCCTTCAAATGACTCAATTGGATCCGATGGTGGAGCTACGCAAGCTGGAGGAGTCCTTCCGGCAGTGCCTCGGTACCTTCGCCGCTCGGCTGGACTCGACAGCGGCTGCGGGGAGCCCCACGTCTCCCGCTGCGACACAGGCGACGACGGAGCGCGACCACATTCGCCGGGACTTTGAAAAGTTCCAGGCGCTCATGTGGGGCGCAATCGGTTGCCTGCGGCAGCAGCTGGAGGCCACCATGCGACAAGTCGACGATCTAGAAACAAGAGCACGTCGTAAAGTCTTACTGCTGCATGGTGTAAAAGAGGACTCTGATGATGTGCAGAAGGTGGTGATAGATTTAATTAAGAAGATGGACTTACCCAATGTATGTAGTGCCGACCTGCGTGCGTGTCATCGGCTCGGACGGGCACCGAGCAGTGGTGTACGGAGCCGCCCCGTCCTCGTGCGGTTCGAAAGAGTCGAGACACGGTCGCACGTGTGGCGAAAGAAAACCCTTCTCAAAGGCACCGGCATCTCTGTTTCGGAATTCCTGACCCCTACGCGCCAGAAGGTGTTCACTGAGGCACGGCGAGTGTTCGGTATAACGAGATGCTGGACGCAGGACTCGAACGTCTACGTCCTGCTCGCTGACGGCTCCAAGCACGGTGTTCGGGGCGAGGAGCAGCTCCACGAGCTGGCGGCGCGTCTTCCGGCGACGGCCGGCGCGGGCGCCGACTCACCGGCGGCGGCTGCGTCGCCCGGAGCGGGGGTGCGGGCGCCAACACCAATGGCTTCATCTGTTGGAGCCAAGACGGTATCGGCGAGCGCTGTTAGTGGAGCGCCGCGCGCCCTCCGCGTACGCGCAACCTCCGCATCCGTGAAACCGAAGCCGAAATAAGACTAACATACTCAAAAATATGCTTTTTTTTACATACGTTCTGTCTGACACATTTTGTACATTATTGCATAATTTCTATTTAATTTTTTATGTACTTCCTTCACTTTACTCAAAAATCTGTTTGTTTACAAACATGTTCCCAAGAGATTTTAACAAACATGTTCGTTTCGTAAATAATTTGTGGTATGTCATGTGTATTTTCTTTTTTTATCTTCTGTAGGAAAGACAAAGACCATAACCATACTGCCTTGCGGAGGCAAAACGTGTCACTTTGGACCTGGCACGTCGTTTGCTTAAGTCTATCGCAAACTGCGTTTCACCGCCCACATTAAGTGTCTTTCCGGGCTGGGGACATTCGATGTGTGCAAACGCAGTGATGGTCGTTTTAGTCTGCCTGCTCTCATTTTAATATTTCACAATAAAGATTGTTTGATAGCTATTACATATAGATTGTAATATTGTTTCTTAGCTAAGTGTTTTTATTTTACTGTGAAGGTGCATTTTGTTATTTATAACAAATTCTGTTTTTTTTTTCTTGTCATGTCGATAATGTGTTCATTATTGTGTTGCGGTCCTGAATTTAATAATGTGTACTTTCTGCTTTTATTTTAGTGTACAGACTACTGGCGGATGTTTGAAAGCGCACTGTTGACGATAAATTTATATCTGTTTCAGTATCATCATAATTTATTGTAATTTATTATATTATATAGGTTATATATATAATTTTATTCTTCCGGATATCTTCGGAGTCGTCGGCGATTGCACTCGCCGGTCTGCCACCCGTCCTCGCTCGAGTGCCTCCCAAGATAGAGGACGGGCCCACCGATCAGTCTTGAGTTACATAATATTATTGTCTTCACTGTCACGAGGCAGATTTCCACTCAGAAATTTGGTCATTATTTTTGTGGTTTCAATTGCAGCCTGTTGTTGGAGTATTTCTAATTTTATACCAGCGTCTAAATTTTTTATGTGTTTCTCTGTTGATTTATTTATAATTCCTGTAGTGCCTATAACTATTGGGACGATTTCGACTCTTGTATTCCACAATCTTTGGACCTCAATTTTTAGTGCGTAGTATTTAGTAAGTTTTTCATTTTCCTTCCTAGTGAGGTTATAGTCAGATGGCACTGTGACATCGATAAGGTAAGTTCTGTTTTTATTTTTGTCTACATATATGAGGTCTGGTCGGTTGTTAGGTAACGCATAATCAGTGGTGACAGCAATTTCCCATATTAGTTTAAATTCTTCATTTTCCACCACATGTGGTTCATTTAACGGGCATTTCCACCAAAATTTTGTTGTTTCGGACTTGTGTTTCTTGAGTAAATTCCAATAAACGTATTTGACTAGTTGGTTATGTCTCTTTAGATATAGTGGCTGTACTAATATTTTACATCCTGAGATGATATGCCTGACTGTTTCATCCTTTTCGTGACATAATCGGCATCGTCCATCTGTATCAAGTTTTAAAATATCACGTTCAAACTGTTTTGTTCTGACCGATTGTTCTTGTATTACAAAAATTTTAGATTCCATTTGGGGAGTAGTAGGTTGTTTTTTTTGCCAAGAGAAAGATTTTTCAGTATCCGTATTTGGGTGCATTAGTACCTCTCTCACAATTTGACCATGTAGTGGCTTTTCTTTCCAATTTTCTTTGGATTGTTCAGTCTGTTTTTTGTGGATTAAGATTTCATCTTCCGTGGGTTGTTCGATATTAAGTTTTTGTCTAAATTTTTTACCTTGTGATATTATGCTATATAGGCCTTTTTCCTTATCATGATCAACAATTACTTTTAGGACATTGTCATTTTTGTCATCTAGATATTTTTCCATTTTAATAGTTAATTTTATATATAGATTTTCTATGTTTAGTAGGCCTCTTCCTCCTTCATTGACTGGTAGATATAGTCTTTCTGTGTTAGATTTTTGTTGGTGCATGTTATATATGTTTAGGAGTTTCCTTGTTTTTCTGTCAATTTTTTTAAAGTCATCCATAGTATAATTTATTACATTGAAAGTATATATAAGAACCGGTGTTGCGTATGTATTTATGGCCTTTATAATATTTCTTGAGTTTAATGTAGATTGAATGATTTTTCTTACTCTTCTTATGTATTCATTTTTCTTTTCTTCTATTATTTGTTTGTGGTTGATTTCCCCATTTTCATCAATGCCAAATTATTTGTATTTTTTGTTATTTAAGGCTTCGAATTTGTTTCCATCAAGCAGTATATGGTCTTCACCTTCAGCGTTTATTCTTTTACCACCTTTTATTTCTAGTACTTTACATTTTTCTAAGCCAAATTCCATTCCAATTTGTTTGGAGTATATTTCTACGGTATCTATTAGATTTGATAGATGATATTTATTTGCAGCGTATAGTTTTATATCATCCATGTAGAGGAGGTGATTAATTATTTGGCCACTTCTTAAAATATATCCGGTTTTTTCATATTCACTCAGTAATTTTGATAATGGATTAAGACATAGACAAAATAGTAAAGGCGACAGAGAATCTCCTTGAAATATTCCTCGTTTTATAATTATTGGCTTTGTTGTAATTCTTGAGTCAGTGCTTATTGTATTCATAATCACTTGCCATGTTTTCATAACTTTTGATATACAATTTGTAATTACGTTAGGGCATTTATATATTTTGAGGATGAGAATAATCCATTCATGTGGTACCGAATCATATGCTTTTTTGTAATCTATCCACGCCATGTTTAGGTTTTTCTTGTATGTGTTTGTATCTTCTAAGATAGATTTATTGACAATTAAATGGTCTTTGCAACCTCTCGCGCCCCATTTACAACCTCTTTGGTAAGGAGTCATTATATCATTGGCATTACAATGTTTGTATATTTCTACATATAGGATATATGTAAATAATTTGTAAGTGGTTGGTAAGCATGCGATCGGCCTCCAATTTTTTGGATCATTTGTATTCGGATTTTTTGGGATTAAAGTGACCACACCTGTTGTAACCCACGGTTCTATCTGTTCTTCGTCATTAAGAATTTTGTTAAAGTAATGCAGTATGTATGGATGTGCACTGGTAAAATATTTGAGGTAATAGTTTTGTAATTTGTCTATTCCGGGGGTCTTCCAGTTTTTTAGATTTCTTATTGCATCTTTAAATGCTACATCATTTATTGCATTAAAATTGTTATTCTGGATTATTGGTATTTTATCTGCAATTGTTTGTATCATAATATTCGACTTATCAATGTCAACAGGCTGACTGTAAATGTTTGACCAAAATTCTTCTATTTCGTTCTTTGTCGGAATTTCTTTTGGAGTTATATTTTTTTCAAACATTTTCCTGTAGAATTTTCGTTCATTTTGTTTGAATAGCATGTTTTCTTTTTTTTTCTTATTTTCATTTTCATAGCGTTTGATTCTTCCCGCATACATTTAGATTTTTTGTTTTAGTAGTTCAATTATATTGTATAACATTATATCAGTTGTTATATTATACTTTTTATTTAGGTTGTTCTTGATATTTCTCATTCTCCTGCTAGTAACACCACGTGAAATTTCGATCAGTTGTCCAAGGTTTTTTCTCAATATTTCAATTTTATCCTGTATTCTCTTTTTCCAAACTGGGACCTGATTACTATTGTTAAATGATTTTTCAAGTATTTTCTGTTTGTTTTCTTTGATAACTGTCATCGCTGCTGAGTAGAGGATTATGTTTAATTCTGTTATGTTCATGTTAAATGTTAGTATATTTGGTAAATATGCATTTATTTCATTTACATTTTTTATGAATTGTTTGTTTATCATGCCTTTCGGCAAGTATTGTCTTTCATTTATATCAGTTTTCTTTATTTCTTCTATTGTACTTATTAAATTCTTTATTAAATGACTTCTGTCATTATATAAATTTGACTCCGTATTATAATTGTTATTCATATTATAATTGGTTAAATCTGGTGTTAAGAATATATCGAAGGAGACATCATCATTTATTTCTGTTATATTGCCTGTCCTATGTGCATTAGCAGCTGTATATTCGTTTACATATGTATGGTCAGCATTCGGTTCTTTTCTTGAATTTATTAATTCTCTGGACAATATTGATTCTGCAACTTCATTGTTGTTGAAGGTATCAGTGGGTGTTGTACTGGGTACCTGTTCAGTGTGATTGTTAATCGAATCTGTTATTGGATTTATTAGTTCTCTATCATAGGTTATTTCACTCTCTTCATTGTAGGGGGAGTATAGTGAACCCAAATACCTCGTTGTTGCATTAGTATTATTAGAATTCGTACCTATTTCCTGGCATTCAGATTGGCTGAGAAACTCCATGATATTTTCAGTTGTGCAGGGTGCATTTTCAATATCATGTATGATTTGTTCTGGTAACATTTTGTAGATAATAATTTTTCTAGCTTGGTTGGATAAAGTATGGCCATTGTGTTTGGAGGTTTTAGGGTTATTTGGGTTTCTTTCTTGGAACAAATATTGTAATTTTTTTAAATATCCCCTTCCAGTTTCTCTTGCTTTAAAATAACAAAAAAGCAATTCCATCATTTCTTCGTTTGACCATTTTCTTCTAGAATCATCAATATTTTTTTGTAGCACATTATTTCTGTCATGCATTATTGTCGAAATACAAGGGTCGACATTATTTCCAGCTTTGTTTTTTATTTCATTTAAGAGTTCTTTTGATATCATTTCGTTAGCTATAATTCTTCTCGCTTGAGTCGATAACGTTGTCCCAGTGAATCTTTTACTCTTTTCGTTGTTTGCATTCCTTTCTACAAATAATTTTTCTAGACGTGCTAAGTATCCAGTTCCTTGTGATCTTGTTTTATAGTAACAGTACATAAGTTCGATCATTTCATCTTTTGACCATATTCGCCTTCGATCTTCAAGCATATTACAATTAGGTCTATTATTCCCACATGTACCGGCAGCATTAGTTGGAATACTCCTTTGCTGCAAGGTATCATCGGTAGTCGTCAGTAGTTCAGTGTGCGAATTCATTTTTTATCTTTTCCAATCAATGGTAACTTATATATAATTTTAATTATGAAGAATAAAAGAAAAGCTTATCTGTGTTGTTGATGTCATTGGTTGATGTTGACATTCAAATTGACATTTTAAATTTACCACTTCAACGTTTTCATCTTCTGAAATTCAGTGGTTTTTGAATGGAATTATGATCTCGTTTCAGATTTGTGTAAAGAAAAGTGGCACCTTTATTCTCGTATGTGTTTTCCTGCAGTTGGTACTTTTTTTTCCATCGGTTCCAAATTTTTCGCTTCGAATTTTCTTTCCTTGATATCTTCAAAAATATACACTAAAAATCTGAAATTGATTACTTCTCAAATGTAAAACTCTCTAAGCTATAATTCCTATACACAATATTGGTAAAAATCCTACAGAAATTAATTATTTTAAAATGTTTCGAAATTTCACACACCGACTTGTTTGACAGTTGGCAGATTATATATATATATATATATATATATATATATATATATATATATATATATATATATATATATATATATATATATATATATATATATATATATATATATATATTGTATACTAATGTCCACAACAGATGGCGATAATGATTCTTTTTTCTCTATTTCATCTACTTCAGAAGAATTTTTTAGTGACTGCAGCACTGACGATTCTCCCTTGGATGAAAAGCTAAGTACAGTTTTTTCACAACATCCAAGGAACTTTAACTTTGTGCATATAAATGCGCAGAGTATTCCCTCCCATTATCCCGACCTCCTCAGAACGTTTTCAGGCAAACATATACATGCAATTCTCGTTTCTGAGACATTTCTCAAACCTTCTTTACCCTCCACCTCTTACTCATTGCCAGGTTTTCACCTTATTCGTAACGACAGAACGGGTAAAGGTTACGGTGGTGTAGCTTTATACCTTCGGAGCAATATCGCTTATTCCATTATCTCTCAGTCTCCCACTCTTTACTCCGAATCTCCGGAGTTCATTTTTCTTGAGCTATCTCTTCACCACACGAAAGTTCTGCTCGGTGTGTATTACAGTCCAAATATTAACATAAACTATTTCTCTTCCTTCGAACAGTTTCTTGAAATCTATTCCCCACAGTTTTCTCACACTATCATCATGGGTGATTTTAATACATGTCTTCTGAAAGATGATCACCGATCCAAAAAGCTCAAGTCCCTAATTTCCTCAGTCAATATGCACATTCTACCGCTGGACGCTACCCACCATTTTCCAAACTGCGTACCTTCTTTGCTGGACCTAATATTAACTTCTTCCACGACTCATGTTAGTACACATGGGCAATTTCCCGCACCTGGATTCTCACACCACGACTTAATCTACCTGTCTTATAAGGTTCGGCCTCCGAAGGCAGCAAAGAAGGTGTTAATGCAGCGTAATTTCAAAGGTATAAACTTGGAGCTTCTTAGGGAGGATGTTCGCGGTGCCGACTGGTCGACTGTCCTTAATGCCTCTTCCATCGATGAGATGGTTGAAGAGTTTAATGCCAAAATCACACAAATCTTTGATGTGCATGCTCCAATACGTCAGTGCCGCCTAAAACACTTACCTGCACCCTGGCTGAGTGATAACATCAAAGTCATGATGGCTAGACGAGACCGTGCGAAAGTGAAACACAGAAGTGACAATTCCATTGACAGTCTTAGTAAGTATAAGTTACTAAGGAATCGGTGTACGAGGATGTGTAGAGATGCTCAACAACGCCACATACGCTCTAATGTCGAAAATTGCTCTCCGGCACATTGTTGGAAATACCTTAAAACACTCGGAATCGGTAAGCAGGCTAATCCAACAAAACCAAACCTCGACATGAATGCACTGAATGTTCATTTCACAACTCCACCGGTTACCATGGATGCTATGGTAAAATCTGACACTCTCCTTCAGCTGTCACAGCTGCCGATACCCGAGTTCAACCCTTTCGCCTTCAACCCTGTTACCGACTGTGAAGTTAAGAAGATTATTCTCTCCATTTCCACCAAGGCAGTTGGAGCTGACGATTTAAGCCTTGATATGTTGGCACCAGTACTGGACGAGCTGTTACCCATCATCACCCATATCCTCAATCACTCTCTGGTAACAAGCTCGTTCCCTAGCATCTGGAAAAAGGCTTTTGTCATTCCTCTGCCCAAAACATCCAATCCTGTCTCCTTTAGTCAGTACCGTCCTATCTCAATACTACCAGTCCTCTCAAAAATCCTGGAACGCATTGTACACCAGCAATTGTCTGGCTTCCTTTCTCAAAACAACCTTTTGAATCCAATGCAATCTGGATTTCGTCCATCTCACAGTACTGTTACTGCACTTGTCAAAGTCACTGACGATATCCGTCTAAGTATGGAAAACAAAGATCTCACTGTTATCGTGTTACTTGATTTTAGTAACGCCTTCAATGCAGTTGACTTTGACATCATGGTGGAAATGCTGAGGTCTCTCAACTTATCTCCGGAGGTAATAGATTGGTTTGACTCATACCTTCGTGGTCGCCAGCAACGTGTTAGAATTGACAATGACTTTTCTGATTGGAATGATTTAACTGCTGGTGTTCCACAAGGTGGTGTGTTATCTCCTCTGCTCTTCGCAATTTTTATTAATTTTGTCTCCAAACTCTTAGTCTCTCTCTACCACTTGTATGCCGATGACTTACAACTATATCTGGCAGGTAGTATTGACGGCATTGCTGGAATCATTGATGTGATCAATGCTGATCTGGCCACCATTTTTGGCTGGACCAGATCCTTTGGACTCATCGTGAATCCAAATAAGTCTCAGGCAATGATTGCCGGAAGTCCTAGACTACTATCGAGGATTGATCGTGACTCGTTGCCTGAGATTATGTACAACGGTACTGCCATACCATATACTAGGGTTGTCAAAAACCTGGGAATTCTTATGGATGATACGCTATCTTGGCAGGCTCAGGTCAATGAGGTCAGTCGAAAAGTCTATGCTGCGGCGCACTCCCTGAGGCGGCTGCAGAACCTTCTTCCGACCTCCACAAAGACAATTCTAGCACAATCGCTGCTTCTCCCCATCCTTGATTATGCGGATGTGTGTTGCCTGGACGTTACTGAGGAACTCCTGGACAAGCTTGAGCGTCTGCAAAACATGTGTATACGCTTCATTTTCGGTTTACGTAAGTACGACCATGTTTCACAATACCGCAGACGTCTCAAGTGGCTCCCAATCCGTCTCCGCAGAAATTCCCACATTCTTGGCCTTCTTTATTCTTGTATCAACAACCCTTCTGTTCCCGAGTACCTATCTTCGCGTTTTCAGTACTTATCTTCCCACGGTGTAACGCTTCGGTCAAGTGATGATAATATCTTAGCCATTTCCACTCATAAAACTGGATATTACACAAACTCCTTTTCTGTGCACGCAGCTCGGCTGTGGAATCTACTACCTCACTGTATACGGCACTGCAAGTCGCTTCCGTTATTCAAAAAACACTTAAAGTTGTACTATCTCCGTCAGTGTGAAGTCAAAAGCTAAAAAATCATTTAATTCTGAATGGACAAGTATGTATGTATATATTTAAGTATTATGTATTATATAAATTGTAATTCATATGTATTTAATTTAATTTATAAATAGTAATTTATACGTTTAATTAACTAGTATGTACTTATATGTAGTGTATATTATAGTTATTTTCCTTATATTATATTTTACATTCCCACACTCAAGTCTTTTGCTACTACCTACTTATATCTCGCAACATACGACTCTCAAACATCCAAAGGTTGACTGGGAGAAATCCCTGTAAGGGATAAGTCCGCCTTTGCCCCTCATGTAAATTTCTTATTGTGTGTTTATGTTAAATGTTTTTTGGAGCAATAAAGTATTTCTATCTATCTATCTATCTAAAAGTTACCTATATAAAAAAGGACGATACTTTCTGGCAACAGAAAATATGCCATCAACTAACAAAATTCTACATGAATTGTGTCCTACCTGAATTGGCTGATTCTCGCCTTGACTTAACTTGACTATTAGAGAGCCAACTTATATATTGGAAGAAATTGCAGAAAAGAACAGTCTTGAATCTCAAGCAGCTAAACAAGCTAAGCGATCCAAAAAAAATAGTCAAACATAGGAACATTTTCTCTTCCCATCCCTACACACTGCCGAAACCATCAAACTCAATTCAATCAAACCTTCACCACCCGCATCGTTAAGTAATTCAGCTCACTACCCCTTAAGAAATCGATCTAAGAACCTGGGAATCATCACATCATACATCTGGAACCTTGGCGCATGCACTCGTAATTCATAAGGTCGAAATATCGTCCATTAAACGATAGATACGTTCGAAAAATTATATATAAGTTTATGAAAAAAAAAATTTTAAACTTTAAAAAAATGTGATTGAGTTTTAATAAAAATTTTAATTTAGATTCTAATTTAAATTATTTACCCGACAGTGGGTACCTATTTATAACCTTCTCTGCTTATAGGTACTATAAGAAAGTAGAGCACTCATTGACACGCGTGACTGTACAGTTCCAAGGAGGATTACAGTTCCCTCGAAACTTAAATGCCACTCGACGTACCTGCGCAGTCAACGAATTTTAGGCCATCACTCGTAGATCATAGGGTAGATAATTGCTTCACTGAACATGCGCGAACCCAAGATGCGAGCGACATTAAAGTCTACCTTATGGTGTACGAATTATGACCTAAAATTCGTTGACTGCGCAGGTAGGTCCAGCGGCATTAAAGTTTTGAGGGAACTGTACGAACGCTACCGCTGATGGCATGAATCGAGTAAGCTGGACAGCGCGGTGCTCGCTTCTCCCCCCAACTCCCCGCCTACATCTGCCCGAATCACATAGCGCGCATCCGCGGTCAGCTCCCTTAATAAATTTTACATCCACTCCGGTAATTTCAGCAAAGCTGCATTGTAAAAAAATCTTCTGGCAGTACTTATTACTACGAAGTAACTATTAAGTAATCTGTGGTATTACCACAGAATAGAAAAGAGTACTCTGATATTACTAGTGATGCAAGCGGGAATTTTGCACATAAATTTCACTGCAATTTTGCAATTTTTCTGCAAAATTGCAGTGAAAATTTTACTATAAATTGCATAATTTTTTTTATAGAATTTAAAAGAAAATAAAATCGGAATCGTGTTTTTTGCCGAAATTTAATCATATTTTCATCTTACAACTTTTTATGAAAAAAGTATACTTTAGGAACTATTGGACTGTTTAACATTTTGTTGTTTGTTTTAATGGGTTTTTGATATCTTTACTTTACATTATGCGTGTAATCTGTAAATTCATCAACACGTGCACGCGTATTTACCTACTTACTGCATAGTACCTACGTACGAGACGAGTGCATACATATTCGACTAATAGTCAGCTAGATTTGGTCTAGCTAGGGAATTCCGGGATCGCTCGGCTCCATTCGGAACGTGTGTGTGACGCGGCGCGGTGCGCGGCGACTAAGCGGGTACAAATAGTGATGCAAGCGATGGAAATATTGCAGTGAAAATTTCACTATAGTTGTGTAGGAAATATTCTTCTGTTTATATTTCTATATCAGGTTTTAATGGGTTTTGATGTTATAGTGTACTTCTTTACGGACGTTAGGAGGACGGAGCGGTCCTGTTTGTTTCTTGATCGATTGCTCTCAAAATCGATATCAAAGGGTCCGCGTGGTCTCCGATCACGAATCTGTGGTCCTAATTGAAAAAAGTGGCCGCCATTTTGAACTTTTTAGTTACTGGACCGATTGCTTTTAAGAGCGTTCCGAGGTTGAATTGCTCCATACAAAATCGTCTTTCGGCTCTCATGTTTTCTACCCCCCTAAACCTTAACCGATTCCGACGATTTTTTTTTGTTGTAATAAGGACAGTCCAATCTACGTACCTGTTTTTTTTTTGTTTTGATAAAATATACAAGACCCGAGATATAAATTGGTTTTAATAACGAAAAAATTGGAATTTTCAATTTTTTTATGGCATGAAGTTCATTAAGCTGTATTTAATAATTACTTTGTATATCGAACAAATAAAAAAGACAGGTACGTAGATTTGACTGTCCTTATTACAACAAAAAAATAATCGTAAGAATCGGATAAGGTTTAGGGGGGTAGAAAACGTGAGAGCCGAAACACTAATTTTGTTGTAATTTGTAGATATATTCGCTGAGAACGTGCAGCTGTCCCTATTACACGTTTCGGTGAGGTACGAGCACGGGGGAGGGTGTAGAGACACACAACACACACACAGAGATAACTCTAAGCCATAGTGTTGTACCCCAATGTTATCGATAGCGATAAATCTTAGTGATGTGAACATATGTCATCGATGTGCAGATATTTTCGGCCCCTTCTGCGGGAAATGAACAATATATCCCGAAATATCTCAAAATGTAGGGTTCCGTAAGTAAAATCAGAAACCTATTAGTCTCAGTTCAATGTCTGTTCGTCCATCCGACCGTCCGATAATACTGATGTCACCCAATGCTACAAGTGGTATTAGAATTGTAATCAGAGGCGTAAATTCTGGTAAATGTATTAATATTTACCCACGACGGAACGGAGAAGCTGTATGCCTTTCTTTCGAGATTTCTTTCTTTCTTTCGAATTTTTAAAATTAAATGAAATTAAGTACCTAGTAGGTAGGTACCTACCTATAGTAAAGTATTTCATGAGATGTGATGATTTATTTCCGCGTTAGAAATATTATCAAGCGGCGGGTGGCCGAGTGGTTTGGGCATCGGCTTCTCATGCGGGAGGTCCGAGGTTCGAATCCGGTCGGCGTGTACCAATGAGTTTTTTCTGACGAAAAAACTTACGTGCATACCTACACTTGCTGCTTCACCGTTCGGAACCGGTGTAAAACTGTAGGTCCCTTGGGAAGGGCCCTTGCCCCTTACTATGTGGTAGGCTCAAATTTTAGCCGACTGGGTTGGTACCACCGTACTGGATGTAAGATGGCCGCATAGCAGCCTCGGTTGTGTTCTCCTCTAGTCCATTGTAGCCAGCAATCCAGGGAAGCCTCCGGTATGGCACCTACCTTCTCGGAGGTGATATTGGCTGGTCGGAGCATGCGCTTTGGCCCCTCCGACTCGGCCACCCATACCGGATCACATAAAAAAAAAAATTATCTGTAGAACTTTGTCACAATAGCGTTCACTCAGAACGTAAAGTGTTCAAAACGGCGCGCAGTAATCTAGTGAGTGTGACAAGGTACTGTACGTACACAGCCTTTACGGAATCCTCTATATATTTTACTAAAGGAATTTTACTTATCCAATTTTTTTTATGTATGTGAATAAAAAAAAACCAAATGTTGTTTTATTCACTCAAATACAAATGAAGAAATTAACTAACCTACACAACCTCAATTAATTATTAATCACTTATATATAACATATCGAAAACTAAATGAATCTAAATAAAATAATACAATAAAGGTGTAGGTACAATAAAACATTACGACCGTCATGACCGTTATAGTCCGTAAGCCCGCTCCAAAAGTGCCTACGTCATATGACATCACGATAAAATGCATGGCACACGGTCGGAAAAGTTGTGCTGAGCGAGAATCAGAAGATTATCGCACCTAAAATTGGCTGGAAGTTTGAGAAGATCCTTCACTTCCGGTCAAAATTTTAAGGTTATATTTACGTCATAATGACATCATTACGAAACACGTGGCATCATTTAGCCCTGTAATTGTAGAGAGAGTAAACATAAGTCTGTTTGTTCTGAAGTGACCGGAAGTACTTGACAGACTGCGCCAAAGATGGTCACTGAATACATTTTCCTACGTGATGTGACATCTTGACGAAAATTATTATAAAAGTATTGAAATAATAGTGTTTTTAAGAATAAATAAGTCTGCCATGCCATATCTGGCCGAAAGTATTTTAAAAGTGATTTTTTAATTGCTAGGTGAACGAATTATGTTAAATGCGCAAAATTAAACAAATTATAATCGATTAATAAGGATTGTCGACTCATCTGTCGTGGTGGGTATAGATAGTATAAAAGAAATAATTACTAATCTGTTATCATATCAATCTAGGGAAAAATAAAGTCGCGTAGTACCTATTTTTTGTCAGCCAACGTTTGTTTGATCTTTATTGAATTAATTGTCGATTTTAAAAGGAAGTTTGCTTTGGGATCAGAGGCAACGTCAGTTGTATCATGGGGATCCAAATCTAATAACATTTTTGATGGATCTATCTCGGCTCTGCCTTCATAATGCGCAAGATGTCTGTTTGAAACAGTTGTCTTGATTCCGTCTCTTAGTAACATATGAGTAGGAAGGATTCGCTTCGATTAATCTGGACCTCATCTACTAAAGGTTCGTATTTACTTGTTCTGAAAATACGCTTCATGAGAACCGGTCCAGGTGTAGACAACCATGTTGGGATTGATTCTCCATTACTCGAGCGACGACAGTGCACAAACATTCTCTCATGAGGAATACAATTGGTTGCAGTACACAGTAAGGAACGAATTGAATGTAGAGCTTCGTCAACAACTTTCTCCCACATTGTTATAGGCATGCCTTTACTTTTCAGTGACAATTGTATGGTTTTCCATATTATTCCATTATAGCGTTCTATTTATTTTGTCCATTTCCTTTTGGATTTGCTGATGTAGTTCGGCTTTTAGCGACTCCTTTAGAATGTAGGTATTGTTTTAGTTCAGCAGACATAAATGAACCACCTCGATCGCTGTGGATGTATGCGGGCATTCCGAATAGGAAGAACAATTTGTTCAGACATTTGATAACTGTAGCTGTAGTTAAGTCATAGCAGGGAAGGGCAAAGGGGAACCTGGAATATTCATCGACGACAGTGAGCATGTATTTGTTTCTTGTATTCGATGGAATAGGGCCTTTGAAATCCAATGCCAACTCTCAAATGGGGCAGAAGCCTTAATCAATGTTCCTTTACTTTGCAGAAATCTTGGCTTAACTTCGGCGCAAATAGTACACTGTGCAGTAATCCTTCGAATGTCTTCAATCGAGTAAGGCAGATGTTTAGTACGGATCCAATGAGTCATTCGTGTTATCCCAGGGTGACAGAGTGAGCTGTGAAGTTCGATTAATTTTGTATCTGAACGCACAAAACTGGCACATACCCTGGACAACGCATCCGTAAATAGATTCTCGCGACCAGGTCTGTAGATTATGTCATACTTGAAATTAAACAATTCGAGACGCCATCTTTCGATTTTCTAATTTTTTTGTCATCTTGCTCGTGTGAGTCATACTGAACATGAATGAGACTGATCGTTGGTCCGTTATAATCTTGAATGGCCGTCCGAGGAGAAATTGTCTCCATTTACGAAGGCATTCGACGATGGCATATGCTTCTTTTTCTATAGAAGAATGTCTTCGCTCACTGTCAGATAGTGTTCTGGAAAAGAAAGCTACAGGTCTGCCGGCTTGGGAAAGGGACGCTCCGAGGGAAATATCCGATAAGTTTTATCTTTGATAGTCCGAAGAAACTTTTTGCTTCATTTATTGCACTCCTCGATGGCTTGCATGAATTTCCTTAATTTCCGGTCATGATCAGCTTTATCGCAGCCACACACTACAATATCGTCAAGATAAGAATACACAGATTCTAACGCATTCTCTCTGATTACATTATCGATTACCCGTTGAAAGGCAGCTATGCCATTAGTGACACCGAAAGGGATCCTCTTAAATTCGTATAAATTTCCAGCTGCCTCGAATGCTGTGTAAAGCCTATCTTCTTCGGTGATCGGTATCTGGTGGTACGCGCTGCGTAGGTCGATTTTACTGAATACGTGGTGTTGAGCGACTTTGGCAACTAAGTCCTCAATGTTTGGCAGACGATATGCCTCAATCTGTATGAATTTATTGATAGTTCTCGAATAGTCAATAACCATTCTTTTGTTATGGTTTTGGTTCATTGTTATCAGAACTTGAGCTCGCCATGGTGAAGAGCTATTCTCAATAATGCCGTCCTCGAGTAACGTTTGTACTTCTCTAGTAATGAAAGCACGTTCAGCTTCAGAATAGCGCCGGGACTTTGTGGCAATCGGTCGACAATGTGGATAAAAATATTCGAAAAGCTTCACTGGTGGGACTGACGTCACCTTGAGGGAATTGCATGAAATTTTCTACGGTGCCATGGGGCGACCCGACCATACACTAATCCTTCCCGAGAACCACATCAGCGCAGAGATCTCTCATTATAAGTAATGGAAAGTTGTCGTGAGTGTGTCCTTGTACAAATAATTTTGCGTTGCATAAACCTTCTATTTGAGTTTTGGCCTTTTTAGATCCCAACTGTTCTTACTGTAAGGAGAACTTGAGAGATGGTACTGTTGAACTAGGTTATGATTTATGAACGTATTAGTACTGCCTGTGTCTCAAGGCTTGTACTGGAATGCCGTTGACAGTGATTGAAATAAGTGTCTCCTGGAGGCCTGCTGGAGCTGCAGCTATCATGGTGTTGCTACTGGATTCTTCCAAACAAGCAATTTGTTTTCCCGATCGACATACTTTTGCAAAATGTCCTCTTTTAGAACATTTTAGGCAGGTAGGGTTGAATGCAGGACACTTTTGGCGTCGATGGCGTTGGTCTTGACCGCAGAAATAGCAGGATTCAGATTTATTTTTACTGACAGCTGAAGAGGAAGGATCAGCATTTTCACATTCATTTTCATGAACTGCATTCAAATGTCTAGAGGCACTGAATTTTTCAGAGTGAACTTGAGCCAATTCTAGAGACTGAGCTTGTTTGTAGGCCTCGGTGAGATCGAGACTACTGTTTTCGAGAAGCCTTTGCCGAATGTTAGGTGATGATAGTCCACTTATAAAGGCATCTCGTATGTAATCGCTTCGATTCTGAGCAGCGCTCACAGCGTGGAAGTTGTAATCTTTAGCTAACAAATCGAGGGCGCGTAAGTACATATCAATTGTCTCGGCAGGTTGTTGTAGTCTGTTCGCTAGTTTGTGTCGGGCATATATTTCGTTACGGGGTTTTACAAAGATCTTGTCCAGTATTTCTATAGCTTCATTGTATGTGCTTGCGTGCGAAATGTGATTAAATATCGACGAATATACATGATTTACCAGGAGGTAAATCGATTTTAAAATTTGACAACAACTTTTAAAATCGACAATATTAATGACTATAAATATCAAACAACCGCTGGCGAACAAAAAATAGGTACGACGCAACTTTTGTTTTTCCCTAGATTGTTATGTTAACAGATTAGTAATAATTTCTTTAATACTATCTATACCCACCACGACGGATGAGTCGATAATCCTTTATTATAATTTGTTAAATTTTGCGCAATTAACATAATTGGTTCCCCTAGCAGTTAAAAAATCACTTTTAAAATACTTCCGGCCGGATATAGCTTAACAGAGTTATTTTTTATTAAAAACACTAATAATTCAATACTTTTATAATAATTTTTGTCAAGATGTCACATGGCGTAGGAAAATGTATCCAGTGACCATCTTTGGCGCAGTCTGTCAAGTACTTCCGGCCACTTCAGAACAGACAGACTTATGTTTACTCTCTCTCTACAATTACAGGGCTAAATGATGCCACGTGTTTCGTAATGGTGTCATATGACGTAAATATAACCTTAAAATTTTGACCGGAAGTGAAGGATTTTTTCAAACTTCCGGCCAATTTTAGTTGCGATAATCTTCTGATTCTCGCTCAGCACAACTTTTCCGACCGTGTGCCATGCATTTTATCGTGATGTCATATGACGTAGGCAATTTTGTAGCGGGCTTACGGACTATTACAGGTTATCTATCATCGTCCGATTCATCGTTTATACCTCGAATACACATTTTGCGTGGCTTTCTGGGGTCAATTATTTCTTTTAGCATACATTTGTGATAAAAAAAATCCAGTTTAGTAATCATACTCATCTCCCAAAATTCGTCGTCTGTTTCGATTTTTTCGTATTCGAGTCCTTGTTCTGTCCATACGATAAAGAATGCAAACTTCTTCTCGGTGATGTGAAGCTGCCCCTGTACATGATAATAATAATCATGATTCCGTTTTAATTTTATTTGGCCAGACACAATATTGCAGAACTTTATCTTTTTTTGTTCGATGGCCTGTAGTGGGGCTACGTCGCATACATTGTATGGACATTGTACCTCCACAACACTCTCAGTACCTATCAGATGACGCTTATTTCCTTTGCGAGGTGTAAAGTTTAGTTCCATGTTGGTGAACTAGTTTAGTTGGTGGAGTTTCGATTTCGAACGCAACGCACGCAACTGATTTAGCGAACGAAAACTGCAAGTTGCTATTTGCAAAACGTCTCGCTCGACTGGCCCGGCGCGGCGGCGGCGCGGAGGTGCCGGCGCGGTGCGGAGGCGCGGCACGCGGGCGGGGCGTACGGTGGTGTCCCCCGCTCGCTCCCCCAAACCTTCACAAATACACACAAACACGGCCGTGCGTGGCCGGTGGACGACTGGAGACAGCGATAATTTGTTCAAATACCTAACATGCGATCACGTGACTTACCTCGGTCTGCTCTTAAAATCGATATCAAAGGGTCCGCGTGGTCTCTGATCACGAATCTGTGGTCAAAATTGAAAAAAGTGGCCGCCATTTTGAACTTTTTTTGTTTCTGGACTGATTGCTTTCAAAATCGATATCAAAGGGTCCGCGTGGTCTCCGATCACGAATCTGTGGTCATAATTGAAAAAAGTGGCCGGCATTTTGAACTTTTTTTGTTTCTGGACCGATTGCTTTCAAAATCGATATCAAAGGGTCCGCGTGGTCTCCGATCACGAATCTGTGGTCATAATTGAAAAAAAATAGGTAAAAAAACTTTTAAGATAAACGGTTTTATTAAAAATAAAAAACTAGAAAAAAAAACAGCTGTACAAAAAACTAGAAAATAATAAGGACCCAAGCCTGGGCCTTCTTAAGATTTTACGTCTGGGTAAGAAATCGTGCAATACTAGCGTGCTGTCTTCTTATGTCGGATGCCAAAGGGCACATTGTGTCGCTGCGTCAGCGGAATAAGTAATAAATTGAGACTTTTAACAGACTTATATAAAAACGTGGGGCGCATGTTATTTATTACGCATATTTTACGCCCCACGTTTTTATATTAGTCTGTTAAAAGTCTCAATTTATTACTTATTCCTCTGACGCAGCGACACAATGTGCCCTTTGGCATCCTACATGAGAAGACAGCACGCTAGTATTGCACGATTTCTTACCCAGACGTAAAATCTTAAGAAGGCCCAGGCTTGGGTCCTTATTATTTTCTAGTTTTTTGTACAGCTGTTTTTTTTTCTAGTTTTTTATTTTTAATAAAACCGTTTAACTTAAAAGTTTTTTTAACTATTTTTTTATATACTCGTTTTTAGTTTGATTTTTGGCTCGTATCATTCATTACGTAAACTGGTCATCCTTTCCAACTCTCTCATTGCATCTTTGCATCGGTAACATCCGTCTCTCAGCTGTTCCATAATTAAACTTTGCTGGAAACTGTATGGCTTTAGGATGGATAAGGTGTCCGCCGTCTCTTTCAAAATCAATTTGAACAGATGGTATGTCTGTTTCATACTTTTGCGTTCGGCAAGTATGGGACACTCGTCCAAACAAACCAAATGAGCCCAACCTCGAGGGGGTTACTAGTAACGGTTGAAGAGTTCCACTGTACACCTCCTGACTCCATCATCAGACCCTCGTCACCAAGTGTATTGGTAAAAGTAAGGGACACTCGTCCAAACCAACCCTATGAGATCAAACTCGAGGGGGTTACTAGTAACGGTTGAAGAGTTCCACTGTACACCTCCTGCCTCCATCATCAGACCCTCGTCACCAATATTGGTTAGAAGTATGGGACACTCGTCCAAACCAACCAAATGAGCCCACACTCGAGGGGGTTACTAGTAACGGTTAAAGAGTTCCACTGTACACCTCCTGACTCCATCATCAGACCCTCGTCACCAAGTATATAGGTAGAACTATGGGACGCTCGTCTAAACCAACCATATGAGCCCAAACTCGAGGGGGTTAATAGTAACGGTTGAAGAGTTCCACTGTACACCTTCTGACTCCATCATCAGACCCTCGTCACCAAGTGTATTGGTAGAAGTAAGGGACACTCGTCCAAACCAACCATATGAGCCCAAACTCGAGGGGGTTACTAGTAACCGTTGAAGAGTTCCACTGTACACCTCCTGACTCCATCATCAGACCCTAGTCATCAAGTGTATTGGTAGAAGTATGGGACACTCGTGCAAACCAACCATATGAGCCCAAACTCGAGGGGGTTAATAGTAACGGTTGAAGAGTTCCACTGTACACCTCCTGCCTCCATCATCAGACCCTCGTCACCAATATTGGTTAGAAGTATGGGACACTCGTCCAAACCAACCAAATGAGCCCACACTCGAGGGGGTTACTAGTAACGGCTGAAGAGTTCCACTGTACACCTCCTGACTCCATCATCAGACCCTCGTCACCAAGTATATAGGTAGAACTATGGGACACTCGTCCAAACCAACCAAATGAGCCCAAACTCGTGGGGGTTACTAATAACGGTTAAAGAGTTCCACTGTACACCTCCTGACTCCATCATCAGACCCTCGTCACCAAGTGTATTGGTAGTAGTATGAGACACTCGTCCAAATCAACCATATGAGCCCAAACTCGAGGGGGTTACTAGTAACGGTTGAAGAGTTCCACTGTACACCTCCTGACTTCATCATCAGACCCTCGTCACCAAGTATATTGGTAGAACTATGGGACACTCGTCCAAACCAACCAAATGAGCCCAAACTCGAGGGGCTTACTAGTAACGGTTGAAGAGTTCCACTGTACACCTCCTGATTCCATCATCAGACCCTCGTCAGCAAGTGTATTGGTAGAAGTATGGGACACTCGTCCAAACCAACCAAATGAGCCCAAACTCGAGGGGGTTACTAGTAACGGTTGAAGAGTTCCACTGTACACCTCCTGATTCCATCATCAGACCCTCGCCAGCAAGTGTATTGGTAGAAGTATGGGACACTCGTCCAAACCAACCAAATGAGCCCAAACTCGAGGGGGTTACTAGTAACGGTTGAAGAGTTCCACTGTACACCTCCTGACTCTATCATCAGACCCTCGTCACCAAGTGTATTGGTAGAAGTATGGGACACTCGTCCAAACCAACCGTATGAGCCCAAACTCGAGGGGGTTAATAGTAACGGTTGAAGAGTTCCACTGTACACCTCCTGCCTCCATCATCAGACCCTCGTCACCAATATTGGTTAGAAGTATGGGACACTCGTCCAAACCAACCAAATGAGCCCACACTCGAGGGGGTTACTAGTAACGGCTGAAGAGTTCCACTGTACACCTCCTGACTCCATCATCAGACCCTCGTCACCAAGTATATAGGTAGAACTATGGGACGCTCGTCTAAACCAACCATATGAGCCCAAACTCGAGGGGGTTAATAGTAACGGTTGAAGAGTTCCACTGTACACCTCCTGCCTCCATCATCAGACCCTCGTCACCAAGTGTATTGGTTAGAAGTATGGGACACTCGTCCAAACCAACCAAATGAGCCCAAACTCGAGGGGGTTACTAGTAACGGTTGAAGAGTTCCACTGTACACCTCCTGACTCCATCATTAGACCCTCGTCACCAAGTGTGTTGGTAGTAGTATGGGACACTCGTCCAAACCAACCATATGAGCCCAAACTCGAGAGGGTTACTAGTAACGGTTGAAGAGTTCCCCGTCCACCTCCTGACTCCATCATCAGACTCTTGTCACCAAGTGTATTGGTAGAAGTATGGGACACTCGTCCAAACCAACCAAATGAGCCCAAACTCGAGGGGGTTACTAGTAACGGTTGAAGAGTTCCACTGTACACCTCCTGACTCTCAGACCCTTCAGACCCTCGTCACCAAGTGTATTGGTAGAAGTATGGGACACTCGTCCAAACCAACCATATGAGCCCAAACTCGAGGGAGTTACTAGTAACGGTTGAAGAGTTCCACTGTCCACCTCCTGACTCTATCATCAGACCTTTGCGAAGTGTATTGGTAGAAGTATGGGACACTCGTCCAAACCAACCAAATGATCCCAAACTCGAGGGAGTTACTAGTAACGGATGAAGAGTTCCACTGTCCACCTCCTGACTCCATCATCAGACCCTCGCCAAGTGTATTGGTAGAAGTATGGGACACTCGTCCAAACCAACCAAATGAGCCCAAACTCGAGGGGGTTACTAGTAACGGTTGAAGAGTTCCACTGTACACCTGCTGACTCCATCATCAGACCCTCGTCACCAAGTGTATTGGTAGAAGTATGGAACACTCGGCCAAACTAACCAAATGAGCCCAAACTTGAGGGGGTTACTAGTACCGGTTGAAGCGTTCCACTGTTCACCTCCTGACTCCAACATCAGACCCTCGTCACCAAGTGTATTGGTAGAAGTATGGGACACTCGTCCAAACCAACCAAATGAGCCCAAACTCGAGGGGGTTACTAGTAACGGTTGAAGAGTTCCACTGTCCACCTCCTGACTCCATCATCAGACCCTCGTCACCAAGTGTATTGGTAGAAGTATGGAACACTCGTCCAAGCCAACCATATGAGCCCAAACTCGAGGGGGTTACTAGTAACGGTTGAAGAGTTCCACTGTCCTCCTCCTGACTCCATCATCAGACCCTCGTTACCAAGTTGAAATTATCATAATATTGTATTGTCACGAGAACTCATTGTGTGTGCAAAGTTTCATAAAAATCGGTTCAGTAGAAGTAGTTGAAAAAGTTGTCGCAAGATTTGAAACAAAGATAGTAACAAACAAACAAATATACGGAGACAAGCTAAATAAAACCGTTTAATAATAATAATTAATAAAAACCGGACATTTCTCATCAAAGGGTTTTTGGTACAAAATGTTTCATGATCTTTAATGGAAGGTGTGGAACTAAGCTTGCGATGGCTTCACCGAACATATCCGGGCCCATCGGCAGTAGAGGAGGGTGTTAATCGAGGTCGGGACTAGCGAGTGGCTAGTCATATTACAATGTAATAGTTACTTACATAATATTGTAATAAAAGAAAAAACAATAATTAATTATCTAAAGGGAGGTATGAAACTGTTTCTTATTTTTCATCAATTGGTTGATATCAGGTTTGATAGAAGAGAGTTGAGTTGAGTTTGTCTGCACAGCCGAGTTGGATCGAGCCAGAGAGGAGGGGTGTATAAGTATGCACGTAAATTTTTTCGTTAGAAAAAACTCATTGGTACACGCCGACCGAATTCGAACCTCGCACCTCTCGCATGAGAAGCCGATGCCCAAACCACTCGGCCACCCGCCACTGTAAACCGTTCATTGGATGAAACTTTTTATCTAGCGCATTTATCTAGTGTGCCAAGAAGCAAATCGTCGTTGTCAATACAAAATGTCCTATGTGAATTTTTTCCCAAAACAACTTTTTCACAGAAACGGCATCTCGATGTGCTTTTTCGTTGGCTTAATAAAACACCTCATGTGTTATGTATGGAAATATTGCCACAATCCTGAAATGAAAATTGTCTCATGTGTTTGGTACCTCAGAAGTGGTTACAACAAAATGACCGATGTGTTACTGCAAACGAATTCACATCGTGCACCATAGATTTTTTGAAAACCGTAACAGCTCCTGGAGACCAGCATTACACCCACGTTGTTTTCATTTCGGATGGCTGTAATTGCCAAAATCGAAACAATGTATCCAGCGCGTTAAGTGATTTCAGTTATCTAGAGAAAAGTCATACTATGATGGAGGCGGACAATGTTCACTCCACCATCTAGTCCAGGAAACGAGGAAATTCCTTGTATGGGCTCTTCGGACTAATTCCTCTGTCGCTGAAACTTTGCAGTGTGATAGAGTAGGGTTTCAAATATACGTTTGACAAATTATCTAGGATTTTTGATGTTTGGAAGTTAGGTATTAAAATGAATGAATGCCTAAAAATGAAAATCGCTTATAACTGCTGATGAAAAATTGCTCCGTCCGAAATTCCTTCGGTATATGATATTATATATTAATAAGAGTATATATTAACATTATCTAGGAAAATTTCGATTTCGAATAGGCAGAAATTTGAAAATATCTATTTTGTATCACAACTTCTTCAGAAAAATTGCTCTGTCAATTTTAATTGTTTTGTATGTCTTAATTTATTTAAATATATCGCTTTTGACAATTATCTAGGAAATTTTCTATATCGATCACACCTTTACAGATTTTCGGCAATAATTCGCTGTGAAAAATTGCTCCGTCCGAAATTCTTTCGGAATATGATATTATATATTAATAAGAGTATACATACAACATTATCTAGGAAAATTTCGATTTCGAATAGGCAGAAATTTGAAAATACCTATTTTGTATCACAACTTCTTCAGAAAAATTGACCATATAAATGCCAAAAGGCAGCAACCCACAAATTGGTTAAAAATGAGTTAAATATACCAATCGAGAGCTAATCACCCCTCTATTTTTTGCAGAAAAGACCCAGGCAGGCTACTTGGTATGATACTAATAGGTTTCTACACATTCGTCTAAGAACCATCCGCCCAATTGAGGTATATCGCAACAGCAGAAAAGAATTATGCTACTTGGTACTAGCTAACTGGTCGGATTTTTTTTTGCGTAAAAGATCCAAGCGAGATGGACTTTTTTGTTTTTAATGAAGTACGCTAAAAGTATTTATCAAAACAGAGCCAAGATATCTGGTTCTTTTTGGCATTATATAATAAAAACAAACTGTATATCGCAAAGTGGAACCAATTTATGTGGTTCTTTTTGGCATTTATAATAAAAACAAACGGTATATTGCAAAAATGGAATCAATTTATGTGGTTGGTTTGCCTTTGGGGACCTATAGTGAGTCTTATTTCATTGGAAATAAGAGTTCTTTTTCTAAAAATAAAATCAAACATGTCTACGTTCTATGAAACAGAACGCCTAATAATAAATAAGTTCAGTTCACTACCGCGACGAATGTGTCAGTTCACGACCGCGAAGTAAAGTAAATTGCTGTTTTCGACGTGGCTCAATGTACCTACTACGTAGTGATCGCGACATATCGTCAGAGTGTAGTTCGACGTCGTCGTCCAAGCAGGTGCCTACGCCGCGCCGCCTAACGTAACCATTGAAGATAGAATAGAATAGAATAGAATATTTATTTGTATAACATATACAAGTCACAAACTAATATTCACACATTTTAAAATTTTTCTATTTAGAAAATAAAATAATATGAAACATAATAAATGAATCCTATTAAAATTAAAATTATTAATAATAGAAATCCAATATAAAAGTCACACGTGCCTCCTGGGTGGTGCCAAATGAACAGCAATCAGCGTGTGGGAGATCTTCGGATCGGCTGGGTTCGCCACCACACCCCGGGAGAAACAATTACACCGGCATAACAGTTCGCTGTGTTCCGGTGTACTTCCCGGGGACCCAGTAGCAATCTTCTTTTCTATCATTTATTGATTTACGTTTTGTTTATAGACGTCCAGAGATACCAGCCTTTCGGCTACAAAATCCAGACGTCTACTACCTGCTCTCTTGCGAGTAGACGAGTACAGGGACCCAGTAGCAGGTGGGGTTGGCTGTGGTGAGGAGTAGGCCATTGATCCCGACGCGGATTCGCTGTTCAGAGGTGACGCTATTCCGCTGGCCGCCCGCCGGGTAGTACAGGAGCCCAATCGCGTCTAACCAACGCGAGAGGCTGCCCCGGTCAACCGGCGCATAATCCCGGAGTGGTCCGTCGTGCCGGTTGGTGACCGGAGTAGGGGGTCCGGCGGCCACTTCCGGGGGGGACGGGGGGCCTTTCCGTCTTCCTTGTCGGCGCAACACTACCCTGAGTAGTAAGCGATGAAGCTAGGGTCCACGCTTTGCCCGTGAATCACCACAGCCACCCTTTCATGCTCTTTCCCTCCCTCTTACAAAAATCATGGCAGCGAAAAAAAAGGAAAAAAAGGTTCAATCAGCGGTGCACACCCTTACACCACTATTTAGCGTTGACTCGACCAACGTGCGGGGGTTGCATACCGATTTGAATGCCGTCCATCACCACCTGGAGACGAAGAAGCCGGCCTTGCTTTTCCTGACGGAATCACAAATATATCGACCTGCACTACCCCGGCTACACCCTGGAAGAAGCCTTCCGGTCGCGAGCCGGGGTTTGCTTGTTTGTCAGGGCAGATATTTGCTGTCGTCGCCTGCGCTGCCTTGAGGACTCCGAGCTATCAGTACTTTGGGTCCACGAGGATCTGGGAACGGTCTCGCGGGTGTACGCCTGTCTGTACAGGTCGCACTCTGGTGATGCAGAGACAGCTCGGTTATTTGAGTACCTGAGTGGAGCGGCAGACAAAGTCCAAGAGCGGTTCCATACCGCGGATTTGGTTCTTCTTGGAGACTTCAATGCCCATCACGAGGCATGGCTGGGTGTACTGAACAAGGTGCGACGGTACTTCACGCCGGGCCAAAAACTGACGTTGTACAAAACACAGGTTAGGTCCTGCTTGGAGTACTGCTCGCACTTGTGGGATGGCTCAGCTAAATACCAGCTTGCGCCGCTAGACTCAATCCAGCGTCGTGCCGTGCGACTGGTGGGTGACCCCGTGGTGTCCCGCGACTTAGAACCACTGCAACTCCGTAGGGACGTCGGCTCCCTGAGTGTGTTCTATCGTTTATTTCATGGGGAGTGTTCGGAGGAGCTGTTTAACGCGATTCCGTCGTCCCCATTCCACCTCCGCACTACGCGTACTGGGCAGGGGATGCACCCCTATTCAATCGACCTACCACGCATGCGCCACCAACCGGTTCTGTAGGTCTTTTATTCACAGAACCGGGAAAATGTGGAACGCACTCCCTGCCTATCTATTTCCTCCCAAGTACAGCCTAGGGTTTTTCAAAAGGGGCGTGAATAGGCTCCTGTCAGGCCGGCATGACATTTGCAATCCCCGTGCATCACAGAATGTCCATGGGCATCGTTAGACACCTACTTGTAGGTGTAACGATGCCACAAGTCGCGCTATCGATAAAAAAAAATGGCTAGGCTCCAGGAGAACTGACTTTGCGGGGAGAGCCGCCTACGACTTCGCTCTGACGCATGACCTGTCTCATCTGGTAGACCAGCCCACCAGGCTGCCAGATATAGACGGTCATGAACCCTCTCTGCTGGATCTTCTGCTGACAACGAACCCCACTGGATATAAGGTCGCAGTAAGAGCCCCGCTGGGTTCCTCTGATCATTGTTTAGTGGGATCCACGGTGCCATCTTCGCCTCCTCAGTCCCGTAATGGAGGAACGCGTCGAATTTGGCACTACGCGTCAGCAGATTGGGATGGGATGCGAGAACACTTCGCATCCTACCCTTGGAGAGAGATCTGCTTCAGTTCGGGCGATTCGTCGCAATGCGCTAATACCGTTGCCGAGGTGGTTCTGGGGGCAATGGAAATGTTTATTCGCAGCGCCTCTGTCTACCTCTACTACCTCTAATGGTCTACAACACCATTTTGGGTAATTTTACAGGAGAGCGAAAAAACTGATTGATGAAAAATGAAACAACTCCCAGATGAAATTCAAATTCACTATTTTACACTTTCGGAAAATCGTCCTACTCCACTACCAAATTATGTGAAGGTTATATTGCTTACAATCGTAAGCACGGTCAAAAATAATACTTTATAGTGATAGATCTACTTACCGAGTACTCAATGCACACACAACAATGTCACAGTAATATTAGAATTTTTAAGAATATTTTACTATGCTACAAACGCACAGCTCTGTCACCAACAGCGAAGTTGTCACAATTTCGGTGTTGCAACCAATATGGGATGGAGTTGCAATATATTTGTGCGGTCTGTATTTTCTGAAACTTAGGATTTTCGGAGTTGATAGCTTTGCAAGAATATAGATAATATTTAGACCAATAAAACGACATCAAAATGTCCATACCCCCCAAAAATGGAGTTGTCCGATTTGCAGATTAAGCCATCGAAAAGGGTTATTGCCAGGGCCAAATTTGACCACATCGGCAGAATCGGCGATAGACTGAACCAGCACCCAACTGGGAGCCGTGAGTTCTGGTCTCTCGCCAAATCTGTCGAGTCAAATTTCTGCCGCTCCTCTCTTCCACCTCTGCAGTGTCCTGGAGGCTCACTTGCCCACTCCGCAAACGAGATAGCCGACTTACTGGTATCTCTCTTTGCGGGGAACTCCAACCTGGACGATGGGGGTGCCACTCCCCCATCCATACCTAGGTGCGAGAACTCCATGCCGGAAGTGCAGTTTCGACAACGGACTGTACGGGCGGAGCTTCTCTCCCTAGACGTCAGGAAGGCGAGTGGGCCGGATAGGATTCCTGCATTAGTGTTGAAAAGGTGTGCTCCCGAGCTGGTCCCAGTGCTGACGCGCCTATTCCGTCTCTCCTACTCCAATGGCCGTGTGCCGGCGGCCTGGAAATCTGCGTTTGTGCAAGCGGTCCCTAAAAAGGGTGACCGCTCAAACCCGTCAAACTACCGACCTATAGCGATTACCTCCCTTCTCTGTAAGGTGATGGAGCGCATTATCAATACGCAGCTCATGAAGTACCTGGAGACGAATGACCTCATCAGCGATCGGCAATACGGCTTCCGGCCAAAACGATTTTTTTTTTATGGAAACTGACACGGTTGGCTACATCACCCACAACGTCCGTGATGTCAGCCCATAACACCGGGTGAACTAGGTGCCATGTCAGTGCTTCCCCCTTTGATCGTGCCGGCTACACTGAACTGGTCGGAAAACACAAACTATTTACATAGCCGTTTTGACCGACGTTTCATTCAGTGCGGTGGTACCAACCCGGGCGGGTTAAACCCTACCACCAAGTAAGATTAGGAGGAAAGGGACCTACAGTTTTACGAGGAATCCGAACCTCGGTCAGCCTCCAACGGTCAGCGGTCACCCATCCAACAACTGACCGCGCCCAGCGTTGCTTAACATTCAATAGCGAATCTGCTGGTGATCTCCTAGCGTACGTCACTCACCTTTGGGGGGAATCGCTTGAAGGTCATGGTGAATCCTTGGCAATTGGCCTTAATATTGCCAAGGCATTTGATCGGGTTTGGCACAAGTCGCTCTTGGGCAAATTGCCGGCTTACGGACTTCCTTCTGGCCTCTGTGACTGGGTCGCCGACTTCCTACATGGGCGTAGCATTCAGGTCCTAGTGGACGGTTGCTCGTAGGACGCCATGTCAGTGAACGCCGGCGTACCACAAGGATCTGTGTTGTCACCCACGCTGTTTCTTCTGCATATCAATGATATGCTGTCTCTGGGCAACATACATTGTTATGCGGATGACAGTACGGCACACGGATCCTACACCAGTCACCCTTCAGCCAGTCGGGATATTGTGGATGAGAAGATGCGTAGACATGTGTCTGAGCTCGAGCACACACTCGGCTCTATTTCCGAATGGGGCCGTAGTAATTTGGTCGAGTTCAACGCTTCCAAGACACAAGTTTGCGCGTTCAGTGCGAAGAGAGCGGCGTTCACACCGGCTCCTTCATTCCAAGGCACGTCGCTTAAATTAAGCGAACACCTCGGGGTCCTCGGAGTCGAACTGTCGCACGACTTGAACTTTCGTCGCCATATCGAGGGGAAGGCCAAGCTGGCTTCTGAAAAGCTGGGCGTACTCAATAAGGTGCGACGGTACTTCACGCCGGACCAAAGGCTGCTTTTGTATAAATCGTAGATCAGGTCCTGCTTGGAGTACTGCTCGGACCTGTGGGATGGCTCTGCCAAATACCAGCTTGCGCCTCTGGACTCGATCCAGCGTCGAGCCGTGTGACTAGTTGGTGACCCCGAAGTGTCCCGCGATCTAGAACCACTGCAACACCGTAGGGATGTCGGCTCCCTAAGTGTGTTCTATCGCTTATTCCATGGGGAGTATTCGGAGGAGCTGTTTAACGCAATCCCGCCGTCCCCTTTCCATCTCCGCACCACACGCACTGGGCAGGGATTGCATCCCTATACGCTGGACTTACCGCGGATGCGTACTAATCGATTCTGCAGATCATTCCTCTACAGAACCGGTAAACTCTGGAAAGCTCTCCCTGCTCATATATTTCCCCCCCAAGTACAGTCTCGGGTCCTTCAAGAGGGGCGTGAATGGGCACCTGTCAGGCCGGCATGGCATTCGCAACCCCCGCATACGACCGAATGTCCATGGGCGTCGTGATATACGATTTTTAGGGTTCTATATTGACCCAACTCTAAGTTGGAAAAGTCACATAGACAAACTATGTGACAAGATGGCTAGAGGTATTTACGCACTAAGAGAGTTACGCCGCTTGATCAGTCCGGAGGCTTTGAGACAGTCTTACTATGCGTACGTACACTCATTACTGTCGTATGGTGTAATCCTGTGGGGTAACTCAACCGATGCTGAAAGAGTGCTAATACTGCAAAAACGAGCGATAAGGGTATTAGCCAGTGTACCGCGAACAACATCTTGTAGAGACTTTTTCAAATCCTTTGGTATATTAACGGTGTGCTCTCTATATATATATGAAGTAGTGGTATATGTACGCAAAAACATGAATTCTTTTGAGTCAAATGGCGCAAGTCATAATTATAACACACGTAACTCAGAGCGTTTAAAATCTGTTGCGCATAAATCGGCGATGGCTGAAAAAGACCCTGACGTGATTGGACCCAAATTGTACGAAAATGTTCCTGATACAATAAAATCAATAAATAGTGACAATGTGTTCCAGAGTCAGCTGAAAATATTTCTCTTAGACAATCCATTTTATAAGTTAAGTGAATTTTTTTCATACTGTAAATAAAAATTCTGCTGACTTTGATTATTTCAAATTGTTTATATGCATAAACACAAATTTTATTAATAACTTGACTGAACCCTATGTTCTTTGTTTTGTATTTTATCATCTTTTTTAATGAGTATATTTTTGACTTAGTATTTTTAATTTTTTGCTTAGATATAGTATGTTATATTTAACATAATGAAAACTTAGTATGTAAGCTATATTTAAAAAAAGCTCTGTAAGGTTTCTTACCCGATTCTTCCTTATAGATTGCACTACTGAACGGGACATCATAAAAAATGATGACGAACCATACTGAATATGCATATGTCTCAATGTAATATTGTTATTGTTGTGTGTTCTTTATGGCGAAATAAATATCTGAATCTGAATCTGAATCTGATACACCTTATGGGTGGCTCGGCGCCATATGTTGCGCTTTCAATAAAAAAAAAGAAAATACAAGCGGTAGCGGGCGGTTTTGTTCAAACATTTTGCTCTGGAAAAGATAAAATCCACCCTGATCGAGCGCGGCGCGGGTTCTGAGGGCTTGTTGCGACCTAATACGGTTATAGTGAGTGTAGTTCCCGAAGTGTGTGCGTAGCTGGGCCCAGCAGATCCTCGGACACCGGGACGTTTCCGTGCCGATCGACGACCACCACCTGAAGGACTGAGCTATCGAAGGTGCGGCTGCGGGCGGAGACATCAACATCCAGGTAGGAGGCACCACACCACCACACACTTTGCGCTACACCTCGAAGCTAGTCCGACGAATCCCGACACTGCTAAGAAAGAGCCCGACACTGCCCTGGGGTTCCCCGACACAATCCAGACGGAGCCCGACATCCAAGTAAGCCTCGAAGCTAGTCCGACGAATCCCGACGCTGCTCAGAAGGAGTCCGACACTGCCCTGCGTTCTCCCCGACGCCACCCAGACGCAGTCCGACATCTAAGCGAGCTCCGAAACCAGTCCGACGAATCCCGACGCAGCTCGGAAGGAGCCCGACACTGCCCTACGTCCCCCGACGCCATCCCGACGGAGGCCGATACTGCCCTGCGTTCCCCGACGCCATACAGACGGAGCCCGACACCTAAGCGAATTTCCGAAGTCAGCCAGACGGATCCAGACGCTACGCCAAACTAATCCTATCACGAAGCGCAAAATAAGAACTGAACTGACTGATAGATAACAGTAGAGAACACCCGTCGCCGTCGCGTAAACCAGCCTCGGGGAAACTTGTAAAAGTCCCAATCGTCTCTTATTTACCCTATTTCACCCCTTATGAAACTATCAAACCCAGAATATGAGTACCGCTGCGGTGACGGCGTGATATTGCACATGCACAGTCGCACCCCCACCCAACTACAGTCCACCCACTAACACCACGGGGTGAGAACGACTGTCGCGTACAGCGGCCGCATTTTGAGTTTGTTTGAGATCAGACACAAGTCTTCGCGTCTTCCCGTCTGACTGAAGGGTCACTGGTATAGGATCCATGTGCTGTACTGTCATCCGCATAACAATTTAAGTTGCCGAGTGGCAGCATGTCATTGATATGCAGAAGAAACAGTGTTGGTGACAAGACAACACAGATCCCTGCGGTACGCCGGCATTCACTGACATGGCGTCCGACGAGCAACCGTCCACTAGGACCTGAATGCTACGCCCATGTAGGAAGTCGGCGACCCAGTCGCAGAGGCCAGAAGGAAGTCCGTACGACGGAAGCTTGCCCAGAAGCGATTTGTGCCAAACCCTGTCGAATGCCTTGGCAATATCGAGACCAATTAGCAAGAATTCACCATGTCCTTCAAGCGATTCCCCCCAAAGGTGAGTGACGTACGCTAGGAGATCACCTGCGGATCGGTTTGGCCGGAAGCCATATTGCCGATCGCTGATGTTATTTGTCTCTAGGGTACGCCATGAGCTGGGCATTGATAATGCGCTCCATCACCTTGCAGAGTACGGAGGTAATCGCTATAGGTCGGTAGTTCGAACGGTTTGAGCGGTCAACCTTTTTGGGGACCGCTTGGACAAATGCAGATTTCCAGGCAGCCGGCAGACGGAAAGTGAAATAAGAGAGGCGGAAAAGGCGCGTTAGCACTGGAGCTAGCTCGGGAGCACACCGTTTCAGCACCAATGCAGGAATCCTATCCGGCCCACTCGCCTTCCTGGTGTCTAGGGAGATAAGCTCAGCCCGCACAGTTCGTTGTCGGAACTGTACTTCCGGCATGGAGTTCTCACACCTAGTTATGGACGATGGGGGGATGGCACCCCCATCGTCTAGGTTGGAGTTCTCCGCAAAGAGAGACACCAATAAGTCGGCTTTCTCCTTTGCGGAGTGGGCAAGTGAGCCCCCAGGACACTGTAGAGGTGGAAGGGAGGAGCGGTAGAAATTCGATACGACAGATTTGGCGAGAGACCAAAACTCACGGCTCCTAGTTGGGTGCTGGTTCAGCCTATCACCAACTCTGCCGATATGCTCGAATTTGGCCCTGGCGATAGCCCTCTTGCAGGATCTGGAGAGGCGGTTGTATTCTTTCTTCAGTTCGGATACATTAGGATCGCGTCTGGCACGAGCGCACGACCATGCACGATAAGCTGCGCCATTAGCTGCGACAGCTTCAGCACAGTCGCGGCTGTACCAGGCCTGGCTTTTAACACCGAGGCGCACGAGGGCGCTGGGAATGAACATCTCCATTCCCCCCCAGAACCACCTCGGCTACGGCATTGGCGCTTCCGGTGGATCATCCGAACTGAAGCATAGCTCTCTCCATGGGTAGGATGTGATGTATTCTCGCATCCCGTCCCAATCCGCTGACACGTAGTGCGAAATTGGACGCATTCCTCCAGTACGAGACTGAGGAGGCAAAAATGGCACCGTGGACCCCACTAAACAGTGGTCGTAAAAGCCAAGAGGAGTGCTCACTGTGACTTTGTATCCAGCAGGGTTCGTTGTCAGCAGAAGATCCAGCAGAGAGGGTGCATGACCGTCCATGTCTGGCACTTTGGTAGGTTGGTCTACCAGTTTAAAAAGTTATTCGTCTTTAAACGGTCATTTAAAGGTCAAAAAAGTCAAAAAAGGTCATTCGTCAGGGCGAAGTCGTAGGCGGCTCTCCCCTCGAAGTCAGTTCTCCCGGAGTCCAGCCACTCCTCGTGATGGGCATTAAAATCCCCAAGCAGAACCATATCCGCGGATATATATATATACATAGGGAAACTACATGCACTTCATCTGCCGCTCTACTCAAGTGCTCGAATAATCGAGCTGTCCCCGCGTCGCCTGAGTGCGACCTGTAGATACTTACAGGCGGACACACGCGACTCCGTCCCCAAGTGAACCGATTTTGATGTTTTTTTTATTTGAAAGCTGGTGCTTCCCGTGTGGTCCCATTTCAATTTCGTCAAGATCGGATTGGAAAGCGAGGCGGAATCGCGAGGCCAAAGGCCGAGCGATTCCGCCGAGTAAATTAACAGCAAAAAATTACTAAAAAAACTGAAATAAAAAATTAAAAAATATATAAAAACCGCCTTCAAAAATGTATGAAATAAAAAAAATGGAACCCTAGAGTTGAAGGCGGTGCTAAAGCAAGCAAAAATAACCGACCGCCTTCAACTCTAGGGTTCCATTTTTTTTATTTCATACATTTTTGAAGGCGGTTTTTAATTTTTTAAATAGTTTTTTTACAAAAATGTATACACTTTATTTACATACAGACTGTACGTGCATGAAATATGTTTAATAAGTTGTTTCGACATACTGTCATACAAATTAAATTACAGAACGAATGTTAAATTTTAAAAGTTCCTAATACTATATAGGCCCTACATTTTCGTTCTATAGGCGGCAGGACGGCGGCGGAGCGGCGTTGTAGTGGGACGACAGAGGTGGCGGGCGGAATAGCGAGCCGCGAGCATCGACGACGCTCGCGTATCGTCTCGTCGGTCGCGGTGCGGGACGATGAGCGGCTGGCGCGCGGGCGGGCGGACTTATTCTTCCCCACTCCCCGCAGCCCTCCCGCACCCCGAGTTCAGTGTAGTGCGAGCGCGCGCTTTTTAAACGTTGTTTTATTATGTTGCGATACTCGAAACTACTCCAAAGTTCATGTTTAAGGGAGAAATTTTATTGGATAATATACAATTATATTATATTTTGATGTTCTGTGTCTAATAAGTTAATAAAAACAGACGAAGCAATTTTTCACAGTGCTTGGTTTATTGCCAAAAATATGGAAAGGTGTGATCGATAAGGAAAATTTCCTAGATAATTGTGAAAAGCGATATATTTAAAGAAATTAGGAGATATAAAAAAATTTAAAATTGACAGAGTAATTTTTATAGGTTAAAATTTCTGCCTGTTCGAAATCGAAATTTTCCTAGATAATGTTATATATATACTCTTATTAATATATAATATCATATTCCGAAGGAATTTTGGACGGAGCAATTTTTCACAGCGAATTATTGCCGAAAATTTGTAAAGGTGTGATCGATAAGGAAAATTTCCTAGATAATTGTCAAAAGCGATATATTTAAATAAATTAAGACATATAATAAAATAAAAATTGACAGAGCAATTTTTCTGAAGAAGTTGTGATACAAAATAGGTATTTTCAAATTTCTGCCTATTCGAAATCGAAATTTTCATAGATAATGTTATATATATAATCTTATTAATATATAATATCATATACCGAAGGAATTTCGGACGGAGCAATTTTTCACCAGCAGTTATAAGCGATTTTCATGTTTAGGTATAAATACCTAACTTCAAAATATAAAAAATCCTAGATAATTTGTCAAACGTGTATTTTAAACCCTACTTTATCACACTGCAAAGTTTCAGCGACAGAGGAATTACGTCGAGTGGAAATGCTTTATTGATTGGACTAATCATTGACTTATATATTACTAACGTAAGGACGGGCCTATACGAACTGAGCAAATGGCATCACTTCACTGGATGTCCAAGCGAAGTGACATCCAGTGGCTTGGCAGTCAGTTGCTGGCTGTCAATCGGCCATGACGTGTTAGTTGTGTGGGTGTCGCTCCTTAATGCCTCATACTTGCGTACTCAAATCGTGCAGGAACTACAAAAAAGAAAGGGGGAATAACGTACCATAGGTGCGTAAGCCTTATTTTGTTGCATTCAGCGATATTTCCTAATAAAATCTGAATTGACATTTTGTTTACGCAACATCGCACGCCAGCCGTCACGCCGCCATACAGTACGTGAGCGCTAAGGAAGTAACTTTGTATCAACGTTTATAAAAACAAAATGTGTACGTGTTCTATTTCGATAATTTTTATTTAATATTGAGAATTACGTTAACTAGTGTGAATAATTAATAATGTATTTATTTAAGCATTATTTTTGTTATGATTTATCTCAGACGAAATAAAAAAATAAAGATAAAACGCAGCGAACAGCGTAGCTAGCCCGGTTTATATGTGGTTGT
This sequence comes from Nematopogon swammerdamellus, assembly GCA_946902875.1. Classification (NCBI taxonomy): domain Eukaryota; kingdom Metazoa; phylum Arthropoda; class Insecta; order Lepidoptera; family Adelidae; genus Nematopogon; species Nematopogon swammerdamellus. Next base: position 13,207,998 of record OX336348.1, on the reverse strand, counting down.
GTGGCCAGTGTTGCCATAATGATTCTCCTCAGTACCCCAATATTATAAAAATGTGTGGCATTTTTTTAAATCTAAGATAATGATAAATGATAAAGATAATTGATAACAACAAGTTGTATTTTAGTAAATGAAAATGAAAATTTGACATAAAATATCAATCTGCGTCACATGGACATTTTTTGGTCATACATAACTCGGGAACCACTGGTCTTAGACCCACCGTGTTGGTACTCAAACTTCAGGTTTCGGTGAGATCCATCCATCTGTCACATGAACTTTTGTTTTGATCATAACTCGAGAACCACTGGTGCTAGACCCATCGTCTTGGTACTCAAACTTCAAGTCTCGGTGAGATCCATCCATATGTCACATGAACTTTTGTTTTGGTCATAACTCGAGAACCACTGGTGCTAGACCCATCGTGTTGGTACTCAAACTTCAAGTCTCAGTGAGATCCATCCATCTATCATATGAACTTTTGTTTTGGTCATAACTCGAGAACCACTGGTGCTAGACCCACCGTGTTGGTACTCAAACTTCAAGTCTCGGTGAGATCTATCCATCTGTCATATGAACTTTTGTTTTGGTCATAACTCGAGAACCACTGGTGCTAGACCCACCGTGTTGGTGCTCAAACTTCAGGTCTCGTTGAGATCTATCCATCTGTTATATGAACTTTTGTTTTGGTCATAACTCGAGAACCACTGGTGCTAGACCCATCGTGTTGGTACTCAAACTTCACGTCTCGGTGAGATCTATCCATCTGTCACATGAACTTTTGTTTTGGTCATAACTCGAGAACCACTGGTGCTAGACCCATCGTGTTGGTACTCAAACTTCAAGTCTCAGTGAGATCCATCCATCTGTCATATGAACTTTTGTTTTGGTCATAACTCGAGAACCACTGGTGCTAGACCCACCGTGTTGGTACTCAAACTTCAAGTCTCGGTGAGATCTATCCATCTGTCATATGAACTTTTGTTTTGGTCATAACTCGAGAACCACTGGTGCTAGACCCACCGTGTTGGTGCTCAAACTTCAGGTCTCGTTGAGATCTATCCATCTGTCACATGAACTTTTGTTTTGGTCATAACTCGAGAACCACTGGTGCTAGATCCATCGTGTTGGTACTCAAACTTCACGTCTCGGTGAGATCTATCCATCTGTCACATGAACTTTTGTTTTGGTCATAACTCGAGAACCACTGGTGCTAGACCCATCGTGTTGGTACTCAAACTTAAAGTCTCAGTGAGATCCATCCATCTGTCATATGAACTTTTGTTTTGGTCCAAGTAGTCAAGTACCAACACCGTGAGTCTAGCACCAGTAGTTCTCGAGTTATGGCCAAAGCAAAAGTTCATGTGACAGATGGATAGATCTCACCGAGACCTGAAGTTTGAGTACCAACACGGTGGGTCTAGCACCAGTGGTTCTCGAGTTATGGCCGAAACAAAAGTTCATGTGACAGATGGATAGATCTCACCGAGACTTGAACTTTGAGTACCAACACGGTGGGTCTAGCACCAGTGGTTCTCGAGTTATGGCCAAAACAAAAGTTCATGTGATAGATGGATAGATCTCACCGAGACTTGAAGTTTGAGTACCAACACGGTGGGTCTAGCACCAGTGGTTCTCGAGTTATGGCCAAAACAAAAGTTCATGTGACAGATGGATAGATCTCACCGAGACCTGAAGTTTGAGTACCAACACGGTGGGTCTAGCACCAGTGGTTCTCGAGTTATGGCCAAAACAAAAGTTCATGTGACAGATGGATAGGTCTCACAGAGACTTGAAGTTTGAGTACCAACACGATGGGTCTAGCACCAGTGGTTCTCGAGCTATGACCAAAACAAAAGTTCATATGACAGATGGATGGATCTCACCGAGACTTGAAGTTTGAGTACCAACACGACGGGTCTAGCACCAGTGGTTCTCGAGTTATGACCAAAACAAAAGTTCATGTGACAGATGGATGGATCTCACCGAGAGTTGAAGTTTGAGTACCAACACGATGGGTCTGAGACCAGCGGTTCTCGAGTTATGGCCAAAACAAATTTTCATGTGACAGATGGTTAGATCTCATGGAGACGTCCAATTTTAGCAGGAACACGATGGATCTAGGACCAGCCGTTCTCGAGATATGACCAAAACCAATTTTTAACCGACTTCAATAAAAGGAGGAGGTTCTCAATTCGACTGTATTTTTTTTTATGTAACACATAGTTAGATCCCATCGAGACGTCCAGTTTTAGCACGAACACGATGGATCTAGGACCAGCCGTTCTCGAGATATGACCAAAACTAATGTTCATGTGACAGATTGATATTCTATGTCCAATTTTCAATGATGAGGTTCATTTACAAATACTATTACACAAGTTGTCATTATTGATAAGAAAACCGCAATTATTTTTATAATACTCGTGTACTGGGAATCATTATGGCAACACTGGCCTAGGTGTCTTTACGTAAAACGTAGTAGATTTTTTTTCTTTCGAAAAATGCATACTACTTTGTGGCAAGTCTTGCAATTTTGGCATATAAGGAACGGGACATTCGGTAAATAGAATGTTAATTTAATAATGCTTATATGTATAATATTAATGATTTTTATTTACTTAATTTAATGTAAGAACACCTATGTCTAGCAATGCCTTGTCCTCCTCCTTGCAATATCTACTAATGATAATAATTTTCTTATTGCAAAAAGGTAACAGTTAAGATAACGTCGGTACAACGCTACTTCGAACGCTAAAACCGCGGAGCGGCTGGCTGTCTGTCGCAGTTCACGTATTTGATAAGAGATGGCGCTGCGTCTATCGACGCCCCATATGGCGAGATGAATTTGTATGGAAGGCCATATCCTTACTTTAGCATATCACTGTCCACCATTGAAAATTACTTTAAACCTCTAATCTTTGCCCCATCCGATTATGTAGCACGCTGCACGCATGAGGCAAGCGATACCTATCATCATCATCATCATCATCATCATCATCATCAGCCTGTATCGGTCCACTGCTGGACATAGGCCTCTCCCAAGGCACGCCAGCACACGCGGTCTTCCGCTCTTCTCATCCATCCACTCCCGGCTACCTTTTTTAGGTCATCTGTCCACCTAGCGATACCTATAGAGCCTTATAATTTAAAAGTACTACACTATGACTTTTTCTACAATTATGAAAATAAAACATCCAACTTGAATTCAATTCGTACTGGGATGAAAAAGGGTGACGCTAAAGTGATAGATATCAGGGGCTTAACGTATGACTCCAATGGGAATATTCAGTTCCGCCTAAGGCACCCTGGCAATTATTGGAGTCTTTTGCCACAGAGACGCGCCCCTTCGAGAATTGAAGGTTTACAAAATTAACCGAAAAAGCTATATGCGGGCCCGATACCAATAGAAAAGTCAAAGTACGACCATTTGCAAGAGTTGAAAGTAGTTATAGATAAAGACCATAATCCATTCCACGATTCTTTAATTTTTAAGTAAATTCAATGTGTATTATTTTCTTGACTTTTCTTTGGGATTAAACATTTGAAATAAGTTATTTCTTTTATTATTACCGGACTATAAAAATCTATTTAAGTATAACAAAAAAACTAAAAAAATGTAAATAAGTGGGAATTACTTTATAGTTTCTAACTTTTTAAAACGTCATCATATGTGATGACGAAAATCAATACAATAATAAGACACATGTGTAATATTTATAGTTTTTATTTTTTTGTTAATTACCAAGACGGTATTACAAAATTTTAAATATTTACAAATATTCAAATTGATATTTAGCTACAACTATTAAAAAAAACTTTATTTCATCCCATAATATTTTTTAAAGCTGGACGGTTTTTTTCATCTCCTGAGAATTGTGTTTTTATTAAACGGTTTTTTTTAGCTTGACTCCGTATATTTGTTTGTTTGTTACTATCTTTGTTTCAAATCTTGCGACAACTTTTTCAACTACTTCTACTGAACCGATTTTTATGAAACTTTGCACACACTTTGAGTTCTCGTGACAATACAATATTATGATAATTTCAACTTGGTAACGAGGGTCTGATGATGGAGTCAGGAGGAGGACAGTGGAACTCTTCAACCGTTACTAGTAACCCCCTCGAGTTTGGGGTCATATGGTTGGCTTGGACGAGTGTTCCATACTTCCACCAATACACTTGGTGACGAGGGTCTGATGATGGAGTCAGGAGGTGGACAGTGGAACTCTTCAACCGTTACTAGTAACCCCCTCGAGTTTGGGCTCATATGGTTGGTTTGGAAGAGTGTCCCATACTTCTACCAATACACTTGGTGACGAGGGTCTGATGATAGAGTCAGGAGGTGTACAGTGGAACTCTTCAACCGTTACTAGTAACCCCCTCGAGTTTGGGCTCATTTGGTTGGTTTGGACGAGTGTCCCATACTTCTACCAATACACTTGGTGACGAGAGTCTGATGATGGAGTCAGGAGGTGTACAGTGGAACTCTTCAACCGTTACTAGTAACCCCCTCGAGTTTGGGCTCATTTGGTTGGTTTGGACGAGTGTCCCATAGTTCTACCAATACACTTGGTGACGAGGGTCTGATGATGAAGTCAGGAGGTGTACAGTGGAACTCTTCAACCGTTACTAGTAAACCCCTCGAGTTTGGGCTCATTTGGTTGGTTTGGACGAGTGTCCCATACTTCTACCAATACACTTGCTGACGAGGGTCTGATGATGGAATCAGGAGGTGTACAGTGGAACTCTTCAACCGTTACTAGTAACCCCCTCGAGTTTGGGCTCATTTGGTTGGTTTGGACGAGTGTCCCATAGTTCTACCAATATACTTGGTGACGAGGGTCTGATGATGAAGTCAGGAGGTGTACAGTGGAACTCTTCAACCGTTACTAGTAACCCCCTCGAGTTTGGGCTCATATGGTTGATTTGGACGAGTGTCTCATACTACTACCAAAACACTTGGTGACGAGGGTCTGATGATGGAGTCAGGAGGTGTACAGTGGAACTCTTCAACCGTTACTAGTAACCCCCTCGAGTTTGGGCTCATTTGGTTGGTTTGGACGAGTGTCCCATACTTCTAACCAATACACTTGGTGACGAGGGTCTGATGATGGAGGCAGGAGGTGTACAGTGGAACTCTTCAACCGTTACTATTAACCCCCTCGAGTTTGGGCTCATATGGTTGGTTTGGACGAGTGTCCCATAGTTCTACCTATATACTTGGTGACGAGGGTCTGATGATGGAGTCAGGAGGTGTACAGTGGAACTCTTCAACCGTTACTAGTAACCCCCTCGAGTTTGGGCTCATTTGGTTGGTTTGGACGAGTGTCCCATACTTCTAACCAATACACTTGGTGACGAGGGTCTGATGATGGAGGCAGGAGGTGTACAGTGGAACTCTTCAACCGTTACTAGTAACCCCCTCGAGGTTGGGCTCATTTGGTTTGTTTGGACGAGTGTCCCATACTTGCCGAACGCAAAAGTATGAAACAGACATACCATCTGTTCAAATTGATTTTAAAAGAGACGGCGGACACCTTATCCATCCTAAAGCCATACAGTTTCCAGCAAAGTTTAATTATGGAACAGCTGAGAGACGGATGTTACCGATAATTTTGTCATGGGCCTCCACTGTCCATAAAATGCAGGGCAGTACTGTTGACCGTGCTGTCGTGTATTTGGGCTCCAGACTATTTGAGGAGGGTCAAGCGTATATTGCATTGAGTCGCGTAAAGTCTTTAGAAGGGTTATGTATTGAGGAGCTTGATTGTGAGTAATTGACAGGTAAGAAACCGAGTAACAAAGATGCAATGAGAGAGTTGGAAAGGATGACGCGTTTACGTAATGAATGATACGAGCCAAAAATCAAACTAAAAACGAGTAAATAAAAAATTTGGTAAAAAAACTTTTAAGTTAAACGGTTTTATTAAAAATAAAAAACTAGAAAAAAAAACAGCTGTACAAAAAACTAGAAAATAATAAGGACCCAAGCCTGGGCCTTCTTAAGATTTTACGTCTGGGTAAGAAATCGTGCAATACTAGCGTGCTGTCTTCTCATGTCGGATGCCAAAGGGCACATTGTGTCGCTGCGGCAGAGGAATAAGTAATAAATTGAGACTTTTAACAGACTAATATAAAAACGTGGGGCGTATAATATGCGTAATAAATAACATGCGTCCCACGTTTTTATATTAGTCTGTTAAAAGTCTCAATTTATTACTTATTCCGCTGACGCCGCGACACAATGTGCCCTTTGGCATCCGACATGAGAAGACAGCACGCTAGTATTGCACGATTTCTTACCCAGACGTAAAATCTTAAGAAGGCCCAGGCTTGGGTCCTTATTATTTTCTAGTTTTTTGTACAGCTGTTTTTTTTCTAGTTTTTTATTTTTAATAAAACCGTTTAAATTAAAAGTTTTTTTACCTATTTTTTTTCCACATAGGACATTTTGTATTGACAACGACGAAATGTAGTTTAAAATGCATTAAACATTGTTTTATTAGCTAATTTAATTCTAGGAGAATATTTTCAGTTTTAGGGGCATTTGGCATCATTTAAAGGGGAAGACTAATTTTGGGTTGGTCTGTCCTGTCCTTAAGCCTCTACCACTCGGGTCATCTGTACGGTAGGATTGATGCAGACATATGAAAAGTTAAAGATAAGTTTAGGTAATGTTCTAGGTTTTCAATCTACAGGATTATCTTTAGTGAACCTTGATGTTGAAACAGGAAGATTTTTAACTTCGCTCCATAGAAAATTAAGTCCAAATATTCCTCTATTTTTGCGGCAATTTCTATTTTAAAAATATAAAGAATTAATGTATATGTTTTATAATTTTTCTCTAAATACAATTTTATATTCATCAGTGAAGCACGATTTGAAAAATTCAGAGCTAAAATTGTTCATACTTATTAAAATAAAAACGATTTGCGCAGTAATCGTAAGCGCCTTGTGACCATTCCATCCCATTCTACTTTCTAGGAGGAGACTGCCTAAAGAGGAAACGGGGTCGGAGCGGGGCGGCGCCCCTGTCCCCCCGCTCCCCATTCCGCTGAGCGCATGACGTCACTATGAGTGGAAGAGGCTTAACCGTATGTGGAACGATCCACAGGCTGATGACAAAATGAAATTTTTTGCCGCACTCACCTCCGCTAACCTTCGCTCGCGGGCCCCGGTCGTGCGGGCCGTGGACGCCGGCTGTTTGGGTCGCTAATGGGTCGGTGGGTTATCAGGGCCGCTCGCATCGGTGATAGCGGCCGGGCGCCAATGTCGTTGCAATGTCCTAGACTTCTTAAAATTTCTACAAAATTAGCTTATTTTCATAGTAACAAAACAACATGCTCACGCACATGAGAGTACAAATGTACATTCAAGATCGTAATAGGAATTCAATTCGTTTTCACAATTTATAATCGTACCTATTCCAATGAATGTTGTTTTCAAAATCGTAATCCAATCAACATAATTATCATACTCTTAATCAATCTCAAGGTTTTTAATCGCATCCACATCAAGGTAATTATCATAATCTTAATCAATCTCAAGATTTTAAATCGTAATCATATTCATCATCATAATCGCAATCAATTTCGCAATCGTATTCAAATTAAGAATCGCATTCGCATTCGCATTCGCAATCGCAATCGCTTTCATTTTCATTAGGTCTCTTTCATGTCCAGTCAGGTCATTGATTTTCAGACTCACGGGTGTCACCATCATGGTCGAGTTGAATTGTTAGGTATTAATATATATGTATTTGTATATATGTATATATGTATATGTAAAATAATTATGTATTTGTTAGTATCTGTCGTAGTCTGGTAGCAGTCGCTTTAGGATTTTAGTTAGGTTTAATTTTGGTTTTCAGCTTCGTTGTCGTTCTCTAGTTTGGGGCACGTTGCTGCAAGGTGTCCTAACATTTGACAGATCGTGCATTTGCGTAATGGCTGCTTACATAAAAAGCTAGGGCGTCCTGCTTCATTGCAGTTAAAACATCGAAGCTTTGTATTGGTGGGCTTTTCGTTATTTGTATAATTGTTGGTGACGGTATCAGTGCGGTTACGTCTGATATTATAATTACCTATACTTTCTCTTGGTTGTGATACTTTAACGGTTTTCAAATATTTAAGCACCTGTTCTGGCTCCCCAAATTCTACCGCCTGCTCTCCTAATTTTATGCTCCTGTCTTCAATTCCGTAAACTAGTCAATCTACCGCCTTTTGCCCAGTGATACCACATCTATTTAGCAAATTTATTTTTGAGTAATAATACAATTCTAAGGACTCCCCATAACGCGCCTTCTTGTTCAGCATTTCGGTCAGAAGTTCAGCGTAGTTATCCCTACACGGAAATGATTCTTTCAATTTAATTTTCCATTCGGTCCAGGAGAATAACAAACTGGGTAAGCCATGATACCAAACTTTTGCTAAACCCGACAATTTAGGTAAAGCATAATGTATTGTTTGCCTTTCACTCCATTCGTACAGTTGGGTACACTCCTCGACCTTATTGATCCACACGTCAATCGTCTGTTCCTTAGAAATGGGGTCGAATTCGGGAATTACATTGTTAAGTACAGGAAACTTATCGTGCTGAGTTGTCGGTTTCGAAGTCTGTATGGCTTCTAGGAATTTGGATAAAAAAGAGTTCATATGTCCGGGAATGTTAGGGTTCTCGGTCATGGTCTTTGTCGCGTCAGCGTCATATAGACCGATAGCGCTGGCCTATTTTGAGGACATAAGTTTAAAAAATTCTAAACTTGCTTATTTCTTGCCTGTGGATACAGTCGTACATAAGAAGCATAATATTGCGTTTTGTGTCACATCTGTCACTTGCATTTTCAGCAATTCGAAGATTTGTGGTTGTTTTTTTTAATTCCATTCAAAACTGGCAAAATTAATCTAAACTTTAAAATAACTATGGTATCATATCTAGGATAGCCTGCGGAGTGTGCAAACCCAGTTTGTGTCATCTTCGTCCAGTGCAAACTGGCCTATGGTCAGTATGTAAAAACAGTGCCTAAAAGAAAATTAGAATTGACAAAATTATTATTTCCTATCTCAGATCACGTACATTTGCCCATTAAACGAATTTGTGCCAAATTAGGGCACGCAATTTTAAGATTTTCAATTATGTTATTTTTCCAAGCTACAAAAGCTTCAAAAAAACATTAGAATGATTAGAGTTTACATATTCAATTTCATCAATGCATGAAAAATGTACATTGTAAAGTTGTGTCATTTTCATGCACGAAATAAATCAATAAAACACAAAAACAGTTGTTGCGGTCAAAGCGGATGGACGCGGGCAGGTGGCGGCGGGCGGGGGGCATACGCACGCACACACGTTCGTTCGGTACCTACGATTTCTTCTATGCGAAGCGGCGGCCGCGCCGCCGCCGGTGGCTGGCTGGCGTGCCCCGCGTGCCTCGCTCGCTCGCCTCGCCCGCCGCGCCGCCCGCGCCCGCGCTCGCACTTCGTGCAAAGAAGTTTGGTATCTACCTATAGAGATAATAATGCAGTGGGAATTTTGTACAAAGCCCGCGTCTGCAATCTCAATACCTACGAATGTCAATGGTTAATGTGGTCAATATTATTTCAGATTGACGCTTCGATTCGCTTCAAATTTGCATAAGTTCAAACTGACCCTACCTTTCATGACCCTAAAACAATCGGGCTGAACTAATATCCCGTTTTCTGTGAGAACTAGAAACTTCGTCATGAACTTTTGTTTTGGTCATAACTCGAGAACCACTGGTGCTAGACCCATCGTGTTGGTACTCAAACTTCAGGTCTAGGTGAGATCTATCCATCTGTCACGTGAACTTTTGTTTTGGTCATAACTCGAGAACCACTGGTGCTAGACCCATCATGTTGCTACTCAAACTTCAGGTCTCGGTGAGATCTATGCATCTGTCAAGTGAACTTTTGTGTTGGTCATAACTCGAGAACCACTGGTGCTAGACCCATCGTGTTGGTACTCAAACTTCAGGTCTCGGTGAGATCTATCCATCTGTCACGTGAATTTTTGTTTTAGTCATAACTCGAGAACCACTGGTGCTAGACCCATCGTGTTGGTACTCAAACTTCAGGTCTCGGTGAGATCTATCCATCTGTCACGTGAACTTTTGTTTTGGTCATAACTCGAGAACCACTGCTGCTAGACCCATCGTGTTGGTACTCAAACTTCATGGCTCGCTGAGATCTATCCATCTGTCCCGGGAACCTTTGTTTTGGTCATAACTCGAGAACCACTGGTGCTAGACCCATCGCGTTGGTACTAGGGAACGCAAAACCGGTTAACCGAGAACCGGTTAACCGGTTAACCGTGCCGTTTTGGGAGCGGTTAAAACCCGGTTTTCTGAAAGGAAACCCGGTTTTAAACCGCGTTTTATTTTTATAGAAAAATGCAGTGAATAAAATCTGTGCTGTAAGATGTAGTGAAGGACGAGAGGGTATTACAGCGAATTCGTTAATACGAGCAAATTGCTTGCCCGTGGAATCAACCAAGAATATGAGTGTGTGGATTTCTGACCGGTGGAAATAATATATGATATCAAATAATAATCTAACAACGCCATGTCGTCAAAGGTTCGTTAGACATGTTATGTGAAGAGCATGCTACGCTGCTGACAGCTGACGTTGTGTTTTCGTTTCTGTTTAAAAAATATACGAAATGTCCACTTCTTTAAGCGCTGACTTCAAAGTAACCTTGGAGAAGAGATTAGGCGAGAGATACCAAATCATTTAAAGTGTGCTGAAATACCTGCACAATTCAAAGGTATATTTTTCGAAGAAGAAGAAGCCTGCGCCTAATTTGTACGGCCCTTTCCAAACAACATAATATCCATTGTAAAATCATTAATAACTACTACCACGCAGACGAGTGCTGTATCGTCAGATGAACTAACCTTTCTTGAATCATTCCCGTCGGGGACCACCAATTTCGAAACACAAGAAGCGCCGTCCATGTCCACTTCGTATAAAGTATAAAGAACAATTACGAGCAGAGTTGCAGAGAAAGTCTACAGTCGACATAGGTTGTCATGTGGAAGAACATTCCGAAAGGAAATGGCAATATTTGAGAATGGTGTCGATAGGGGAAAATGTTTGAACAAGGCATATAGTCATCTGTTGTCGATTAAACCTACCAGTGTAGAATGTGAGCGGGTGTTTTCAGCTGCCGGGCTTCTGTGTTCTAAACTAAGATCGATAATGAAGAACAAAACTTTGAGTGAAATGACAATACTTAGGTATTATTTTATGTCAACTAAGCAAAATTAGAGACTGTTGATTTTTTTTATTGCTTCCGAACTGGGTGGCTTTGCCCGAGGTCGAAGCCTCAGACGCAGCGCAGCCAATTTCACCCCCGAGGAGTTGGACTAATTTCGCTGGGGAAAGGCTATTATACCTAACCACATTATGACTAAAAGTGATTAATTTTATTCTGTGATTATTTTTATATTATTTATGGCCGGTTTCACCACTTCTGGATTTCTAGATAAGTGTTAGATTGGATAGTATTTTCGACAGATGGGACAGACAGCTCCACACAATTACGATTTAGCTATCTGAAATCCTATTTAAAAGTGGGTTATATTCGTAGATATAAGAATTTCAACGAGATTAGTATAGGAGTGAATATAGTTCTGTTATTTTTTATTCTTTATTCTAATTTGTGAGATCGCGCTGAAACGGGTATTAGTGATACATAAATAAATATTAGAATCAGAGTAGCAGATAGTGATTTTGTAGCTGAGTTTGATTATTTTCATTTATTGGATCGTTGCTGAACAGGATAATTGACACATATTAGAAAATAAACAGAGTAAGTAATTAGTAGTGTAGTGATCTAGAGATTATAGCAATTGTACTTTGATAAATTTATTACGATTTATGTATGACTAGGAATGAAGCAGACTGATTAAGTGGTTCGTTTTTGTTTTGTAGGTGATTTTACTCTTTTTTATTTTGATAATAATATTTTATGCCAAGGAAGAAAAAAAGAATCACATGAGTTTTAAGCAATAGCAAAAAATGCAATAGCAATATAATTGACTTCCATTTTTATCTTAATGTACGTAGAAAATAATACAAAACGCAAATTTTGTGTTTTTTGAATAAAACCCGGTTAAAAACCGGTTAATCGGTTTTACAGGGCAAAACCGAAAATTACCCGGTTTTTAAAATAAGGTCGGTTTTGCGTTCCCTAGTTGGTACTCAACCTTCAGGTCTCGGTGAGATCTATCCATCTGTCAGGTGAACTTTTGTTTTGATCATAACTCGAGAACCCCTGGTGCTAGACCCATCGTGTTGGTAATCAAACTTTAGGTCTCGGTGAGATCTATCCATCTGTCACGTGAACTTTTTTTTTGGTCATAACTCGAGAACCACTGGTGCTAGGCTAGACCCATCATGTTGGTACTCAAACTTCAGGTCTCGGTGAGATCTATCCATGTGTCACGTGAACTTTTGTTTTGGTCATAACTCGAGAACCACTGGTGCTAGACCCATCGTGCTGGTACTCAAAACTTCAGGTCTCGGTGAGATCTATCCATCTGTCCCGTGAACTTTTGTTTTGGTCATAACTCGAGAACCACTGGTGCTAGACCCATCGTGTTGGTACTCAAACTTCAGGTCTCGGTGAGATCTATCCATCTCTCGCGTGAACTTTTGTTTTGGTCATAACTCGAGAACCACTGGTGCTAGACCCATCGTGTTGCTACTCAAACTTTAGGTCTCGGTGAAATCTATCCATCTGTCAAGTGAACTTTTGTTTTGGTCATAACTCGAGAACCACTGGTGCTAGACCCATCGTGTTGGTACTCAAACTTCAGGTCTCGGTGAGATCTATCCATCTGTCACGTGAAGTTTTGTTTTGGTCATTACTCGAGAATCACTGGTGCTAGGCCCAACGTGTTGGCACTCAAACTTCAGGTCTCGGTGAGATCTATCCATCTGTCACATGAACTTTTGTTTTGGTCATAACTCGAGAACCACTACTGGTGCTAGACCCATCGTGTTGGTACTCAAACTTTAGGTCTCGGTGAGATCTATCCATCTGTCACGTGAACTTTTGTTTTGGTCATAACTTGAGAACCACTACTGGTGCTAGACCCATCGTGTTGGTACTCAAACTTCAAGTCTCGGTGAGATCTCTCCATTTGTCAGGTGAACTTTTGTTTTGATCATAACTCGAGAACCACTGGTGCTAGACCCATCGTGTTGGTACTCAAACTTCCAACACGATGGGTTAGCACCAGTGTTTCTCAAGTTATGGCCAAAAAAAATTCACGTGAGAGATGGATAGATCTCATGGAGACTTGAAGTTTGAGTACCAAAACGATGGGTCTAGCACCAGTGGTCCTCGAGTTATGACCAATGTTCACGTGACAGCTGGATAGATCTCACCGAGACCTGAAGTTTGAGTACCAACACGATGGGTCTAGCACCAGTGGTTCTCGAGTTATGACCAAAACAAAAGTTCACGTGACAGATGGATAGATCTCACCCAGACATGAAGTTTGAGTACCAACACGATGGGTCTAGCACCAGTGGTTCTCGAGTTATGACCAAAACAAAGGTTCACGTGACAGATAGATAGATTTTAGAAATTATTCGCAATTATCGGATGCATGCAAGCAAATCCGAAAGCAACAGCTAACAATATATACATTTTTGAAATGTGCTATTAAGCCCTTTCATTTGATACCCCACACACACTAAAACATTTTTTTAGGTCATCCCTTTATGTCCTCTAGAGGGCGCCATATCCAATTCTATGGGACGTCACATAGCCAACCAGCCAACCATAGTCAACCAGCAGACGGTCAAGACGCATCCAACGATACCTTCGATTTGTCAAATTATGATAAGTAGGTAGTTTCGAAGTTATGTATGAGGGAACAGATGAACATACATACATACATACATACATACATACATACATACATACATACATACATACATACATACATACATACATACACACATACCGGTCAAACACATAACCTTCCTTCTCGCTTCGCCGTAGTCGGGTAAAAATAAGAATCTGTTCGCTAATATTGCGCGCATACTACACTACGTACAATATAATAAACACACTATCAATTAACTTAAATCAAATAGGAACTTCAGTTAAGTAAATATCCGCTAACATCGACTCGCAACAACACATTTTTTTACATAGGTTTGCACCTAAAATTAATCAATTATGTACGAGGCGGCGTGGCGTGGCGTGCCTCGCTCGCTCGCTCGCCTCCCGCCGCCCCGCCGCCCGCGCCCGCGCTATTCCCCGCGCTCGCACTTCATGCGAAGTTAGTTTTTTTTTCATATAATAAAATTCCGTGGTTAAAAACGACACAAATTATGAATAGTGTTTTGTTACACCATAATAATCAAAAAGACGTAAACTCTAATAACCCGTATTATCTTTTGTGGCTTTTAGAGGTTGTTGTAATAAAAATATTAAATATCTATAAATGTCGTGGATGAATTCGACACAAAATATTTTGAACAACAGATATCAGTACTCTAAAACGCGTAACACCTATTTAACCTTTTCTAATATTCTTTTATGGCTATTTGGGCGATGTATTAGGTACTGGTTAAATATAAGGATTTCCGTGGACAGAGATGACACAAAATGTTTTTGCACATCGGTTACTACTTCAATATTATCATTAAAGTAAAATTTTCTTTTCTAATTTTCTTTTCGTCCAATACTGATCTAAAAGACAAATACCTAAATTTCTACGTATGCAAATTCCTAGGATGACACAAACTAATATATTAGGTTGGACAAATGGTTCGGAAACTATATGCGAAAAATAAACAAGTTTAATATTTTTGAAACCAAAAATCCTAGCGCTACAGGTCTAATACTTATCTCGATTCTTGTGCGACGATCTTGTCGACCTCGACCTTAGCTCCCGACTGCTACGACGATCATGCGAGCGTCGCTCGCCCCGGGTTCGACTCCGGCGGTGCGACTCCCGCTCCCGGCCGCTACGACAACCACGCGATCGTCGCTCGCCTGGGTTTCGGCTCCGGCGGCGCGACTCTCGACTCTTGCCGCGAGAATGACGTCTCTCGACGCTGCGACTCCTGTGGCGGCGCGAGCTGCGGCTGCGACTGCGACGCCGTGGCCGGCGGCTGCGCACGCTGTGGCTCCTGTCGCTACCGCTCCTGCTGCGAGTACGGCGCCTCTCGATGCTGCGACTCCTGTGGCGGCGCGAGCTGCGGCTGCGACTGCGACGCCGTGGCCGGCGGCTGCGCACGCTGTGGCTCCTGTCGCTACCGCTCCTGCCGCGAGTACGGCGCCTCTCGATGCTGCGACTCCTGTGGCGGCGCGAGCTGCGGCTGCGACTGCGACGCCGTGGCCGGCGGCTGCGCACGCTGTGGCTCCTGTCGCTACCGCTCCTGCTGCGAGTACGGCGCCTCTCGATGCTGCGACTCCTGTGGCGGCGCGAGCTGCGGCTGCGACTGCGACGCCGTGGCCGGCGGCTGTGCACGCTGTGGCTTCTGTCGCTACCGCTCCTGCTGCGAGTACGGCGCCTCTCGACGCTGCGACCCCTGTGGCGGCGCGAGCTGCGGCTGCGACTGCGACGCCGTGGCCGGCGGCTGCGCACGCTGTGGCTCCTGTCGCTACCGCTCCTGCCGCGAGTACGGCGCCTCTCGATGCTGCGCTTCTTGTGACGACGTACGCGAGGACTGCTCGTGCTCCGAGTCCTGCGTCGTCGGCGCTCACTGCGGATGCTCCGCCCTCTCGCTCGCGAGCGGCTGCGCGGGTCGTTGGATGCCCCGTCAAGAGAGCGTCCTCGGTCCCCGCCGCTGTCAGCATCGACTGGTCGGTCTGGTGTCATTTATTCGGGTTTGGTTTTACTTTTGCTTCAAACTAGTCAGTTTAAAGTCTTACTATTCCTGTGGATGGGCGTCGTTGTTCTAGTGGAACGTTATTTCGTCCACACTATCCCACTTCTGACGTTGTAGGACTCATTGTATGACTCGGAATAACCGCACAACAACACTTCCTGTGTTATGTGCTGTGGTGTTATGGGCTGACATCACGGATGTTGTAGGTGATGTAGCCAACCGTGTGAGTTTCAATAAAAAAAAAAAATAAAATAAAAAAAACTTTCTGCCTTCGCGTCTCCGAGTAAGATGGCGGCGGAGCCGGAGGCGCCACCTCTGCGCCTACGGCGGTACAAATCCGAACTTAAAACGAGCGCCACCTTGCGGTGAAAGTGGCGATGCTTACATTAGATTTGCCTAAATGTATAATAGTTTATATCTATTCCTACAAGTTTAACAAGAAATTGACTTTTAAAGTGATGAAGTGAACAGATTTGACATGGACATCCAAAACAATAATAAACATTGTGGCATTGGAAAAATTATGTTTTAAACATATTTTTTCCAATGCCAAAAATATATAAAAACCTGTCGAACACCCGAAGGCAGGAAGTACAGTTTCAGATACTGAATCGGATAGGCTAGTTTTTTTTTTCGAAATTTATATGAAAATATGCCATTTTTCAATTATTCCTAAGTATCAAGATGTCTTTAAATAACTAAATTATGTGTGCATGCCATCATAACAGTGATGTGAAGTTACTACTACCTACTACCATATGTCTTAAGCACGTGATATCAGTCTTCTAGGTCAGCCTTTCCCAACCTTTTTTAACCGGGGACCCTAGGAGAAAAACGATGATCGTCAAGGACCCCTTGGAAACAAAAAAAAAATAAAAGTAATAGAAAAAATCACATTTTTTATTTGAAAAGTCGTTTACATGTATGTATACAAAAATTCAGATTCTATAAACATTCTTAAGGTTTAATTTAATTTTAATGTGAAGGTTGGTGTTGCTTTTTAGCAACCAAATTTGTGATATCCGGGCTGATCTTGCTTAGTTGTAATCTCAAATCGGGCTCTACTTGTAGTCTGTTCCTGTACTTATTTTTTGCGTACACCAGAGTTGAAAATCCTTTTTTAACCGACTTCCAAAAAAGGAGGAGGTTCTCAATTCGTCTGTATGTTTTTTTTTTTTTATTTTTTTTTTAATTTTTTTTTTTTGTATGTTTGTTACGCGATTTCTCCGTCAATTGAGGGCCGATTTAGAAAATTCTTTTTTTGTTAGTTAGGTCATACTTCCGAGGTGGTCCCAATTCAATTTTATCAAAATTGGTTGAGTGGTTTTCGAAAAATCAGCATAATACTATGGTGTGTGGTTACCTTCAGCAAAACTTGTGATGTGGTCGTATTCGGCAATTTTCAGTTTGATAAATTAGTATGGTGTGTGGTTACCTTCAGCAAAACTTTTGTGATGTGGACTTATTCAGCAATTTGCAGTCTGACACATATGGCGAATAATTCTGTACCACTTCAATCGATTTCGATTATTCGATTTCGATTATTCTTTTTTATGTAATATTACTAAAAAGAATGAAATAAAAACTGTTTTAAAAAATATTAAACCGATTTCAAAAAAACAAAAAAAAAGAACTAAAAAGTATTAAATACCTAATATTTTGAAATTTTCTCTGTCCTGTTGAAATACATGAATCGATATACTAGTGATACATATTCGGACCCTTGTTTCATGAATATTCTAAATTTGAAATTTTTTATCTTTTCCGACCGGCCAGGTGCGCTTAATTTATTATGGTACTTGACCGGTACCTACTGTACCGAGTACCATCGAGCTGGTCTGATGATGGAGACAGAAGGTGGCCATAGGAACTCCTAAACTACACATGATAAACCCATCGTGTTTGGGCTCGTTGCATTTGTCTTCACGAGAAATTTACTTTAGACCTAAGAGATTCTCAATTCGACGGTATGTTTTCTTTTTTTGGATGTTTGTTACGCGATATCAAATGTGGGCCGATTTTGAAAATTCTTTTTTTTTTATTTGAAAGGGGATAACCCTGAGGTTTTTGAAGTGAAAACTTCTTTAGCGGCGCTTGGCACTTTTTTAGGTGGGTAAAAAATGTATAACTCGCGACATCGCGTCAGCGTCATTTTTAAAATGAAACCTTAAGTCATTGCATTAAGGGTTAAGTTAGAGTGGCACGGGATCTGCCGGCACTCCCGGAGTGCAACTGTTAAGTAGGGTTCGGTAACACGTTTATGTCTGTCCATTCTACTAAGTTCTGCAAAATGAATGCAGGGTTCCGTAACAAATGCATGTCTGTCTGTTCTACTAAATTTAACATTTATTTCAAAATGAATGTAGGGTTCCGTAACAAATGCATGTCTATCCGTTCTACTAAATTTTACAATTTTCAACCAAGGTCCTCCGACGGTTATTTTATAATAAAAGTAGGGTTCCGTAACACGTTTATGTCTGTCCATTCTACTAAGTTCTGTAAGATGAATGTAGGGTTCCGTAACAAATGCATGTCTGTCCGTTCTACAAAATTTAACATTTATTTCAAAATGAATGTAGGGTTCCGTAACAAATGTATGTCTGTCCGTTCTACTAAATTTTACAATTTTCAACCAAGGCCCTCCGACGGTTATTTTATAATAAAAGTAGGGTTCCGTAACAAAGTATGTCTGTCCGTTCTACAAAATTTCACAATTTTCAACCAAGGTCCTCCGACGGATATTTTATAATAAAAGTAGGGTTCCGTAACACGTTTATGTCTGTCCATTCTACTAAGTTCTGCAACATCACCTACAACGTCCGTGATGTCAGCCCATAACACCGGGTAAACTAAGTGCCATGTCAGTACTTCCCCCTTTGATCGTGCTGACTACACTGAACTGGTCGGAAAACACAAACTATTTACATAGCCGTTTCGACCGACGTTTAATTCAGTGCGGTGGTACCAACCCGGTCAGGTTAAACCCTACCACCAAGTAAGATTAGGAGGGAAGGGACCTACAGTTTTACGAGGAATCCGAACCTCGGTCAGCCTCCAACGGTCAGCGGTCACCCATCCAAGTACTGACCGCACCCAGCGTTGCTTAACATTCAATAGCGACAGTTGACTGTCTGCACCACTGAGCTATCGAAGCTGACGTGGTCCTATTTTAATTGGGTCAAGATCGGATTGGAAAGCGAGGCGCCGAGTACATTAATAGCAAAAATTACTAAAAAAAACTGTGAAATAAAAAAAAAGTTTTAAAAAACATAAAACCGACTTCCTAAAAAAAGGAAAACTAAAAAACTATTTAAAATAAAAATATAAAAACCGCCTTCAAAAATATATGAAATAAAAACCTAAAAAAAAAACGAACCCTAGGGTTGAAGGCGGTGCTAAAGCAAGCAAAAATGATGCATGAAAGAAAACATGCAAGAGTGGATGATAATATCCTTTGTGATTTGTGTAGCCTTTTTAGCACCGCCTTCAACTCTAGGGTTCGTTTTTTTTTTAGGTTTTTATTTCATATATTTTTTCACATAAGTATGTCGTGGGGAAAGGTAGCAATTGCTTGAGCGCTAATTCCTATATCTCCATGTAATCCTGTTTTATATTTAACCAAAAGCTTGTAGAAGTGGACTCTTTGAAATTTCTTTTTAAAGTGGAATCACAACTTATTTCAATTAATTGATTTTCCTGGGTAGGTGTCAGACCTGTGATGTCAGTAACTTCCACATTGAACGGATCCATAATCCAATCTTTGTTGTGGTCTGGTTCTAGGAAATAATCTCGAAACGAAGTCTTCAAGGCTCGAAGGTGTTCAATGATTACCTCTTGCACCTCTTGCAACATAAGACCGCCAGATGATAGCAAAAATGACGAAAGAGTAGGAAAATGTTCGAAATTATTTTTAAGTGACCGATTTATCCATAAATCAATTTTTTTTAACATTCCTTCGATTTTATCTTCGGCAGTGAATATATTTATATCACCTGTCCCTTGTAAGCTCAAATTTAGCGTGTTTAGGGCGCTAAAGATGTCGGCTAAGTAGGCTACCATGGAGAGCCATTCAAAGTCATGGAAGTGGTCAGCATGATTTTTTACTTTGCCGGTCTTGTCCAAATTCTTCAAAAAAACAATTGAATTTCATCTCTCAGCTCGAAAACACGTGTCACAACTTTGCCACGAGACAAACAGCGCACTTCCGCGTGCAATAGCAGCTGTTTGTGAATGCTTCCCATGTCTTCACAAATTACACGGAAAATGCGGGAATTCAAAGGCCTAGCTTTTATAAAATTCACCACTTGTACAACGTCCTCCAAAACAGTTTTCAATTTAGCTGGCATGTTTTTAGCTGCCAAAGCCTCCCTATGAATGCAGCAGTGATGCCAGATTATAGATGGATTCATAGCTTTGACACGAGCCTGGAGTCCTATTCGTGTTCCTGTCATAGCGCGTGCGCCGTCCGTGCTTACTGCTACACACTTATCCCACGTGATATTATGAGTCGACAAAAAGTTGCTTAATACATCAAATATCGCTTCACCTGTACTATTCGTGGGAAGGGGTTGACAAAACAAAAAATCCTCTTTGATGTCGTTGTCATGTTCATAACGCACGAATGCAAGTAAGTTGGCGTCGTTACAAATGTCGTTACAAGTGCTCTCATCTAACTGCAAAGCATACATTCGGCTTGCCTTAACGTTTGAAATCAGCTGTTCTTTGATATTTTTTGACATGTCATCAATCCTGTTTTTTACAGTATTATTGGATAAGGATATCACGCTTAATTCCTTCGCAGCTTTATCTCCCAACATAGTAGAAACCATGATTTTAGCGGGGGGCAATATTAAATCCTCGGCAATGGTGTGAGGTTTGCCACTTTTTGCAACCAATAGAGATACTTGATAAGAAGCTAACACTGCACTTTCATTGTTGGTTCCAGTGGCGGTCTTGTTTGAAGTTTTTTTTTGGCTCGTTCTAATTCAGTAGCTTTTAGTTTGAAGAACTCCTTAGATTTGGAAGAACATTCCATGTGCTTGGTTTGTAAATGACGCCGAAGTTTGGCCGGTTTCATAGACTCATTCGACAACACTTCATAACATATGACGCACTGAGGTCTTTCTTCATTGTTTACAATGGTATTCGTAAAAACAAAAGTTAGGTAATCTTCTGCAAACTTACGACGCTTCACTTTGGTCACTTCACGAGTATCGCTGCTTGACGAGCACGAAGGGCCGGCACCCTTATTACGATAATGGTGCTGATGTTGCGACTGGTGTTGATGTTGCGACTGCGACGGACAAAATTGGTATTACTTTATTGCGACCGGTCCCGCGGACCGACATCAAAGGTTGGTTGTTGGTTCAGGTAAGGTGCCAAATTTTGAAAGAAACTTGTAAAATTTTACTACGAATGGTAAAAGTATATACTTATTAAAATCAATAATAAATAACGTATGTTACTTTTAACATGCCAAATATAGGAACATAAAGCAATGATAATTAATACAAGCGATTGAACGAATTATTTATTGTGTTACGGATTGCTTAGGAAAGGCGTTTCTGCCTGCACGGCGCGGCGGTCTGTCGGGCGGTGTATGTATACATACTGATATATACACATAAAGATATGATGGCGGCCGCTTTCATGCTATCTCACTCATATTGTGTGCTTGAATTCAATGCAGGAGGTTGTAGGTTGTAATCGTGAGTGTGGTATGCTACAAAGTTATTTCTGATATTAAAAATATTTTGTCTCGAAAAAAACATTTCTGTTACAAAAGTTATTTAGCTTCACATACAGAATAACCTCCTGATGGCAGTTAAAAATATTGAGTGGGCATTTGCAACACCGTATATTATTGTACAATTTATGTAAGGTCACTTGTATTATAATTTCTATGACGCAGAAGACCAAAATGTTTTATCAACTAAAACTTCTAAATTTTTTGTTATTCCTATTACAATATAGATAATTCTATATATAGATGATAAATAATCAACAATCCATGCTGACGGCGCCAAGTGAAGTGTCTCGCGTACCAATAATTAAAAAAAAATTACCAAGTTAAAATTTTAAATATAATTAAAAAACAAACAAGACGAGCACAATGGTGGAAATGCAATTTCAGAGAGAAAGATAGAGAGAGAGAGCGAGAGAGCGAGAGAGCGAGAGAGCGAGAGAGCGAGAGAGCGAGAGAGCGAGAGAGAGAGAGAGAGAGAGAGAGAGAGCGAGAGAGAGAGAGAGAGAGAGAGAGAGAGAGACACATACAACAACATAATTCAAACACTATAAATAAACATACGTTACTTATTTTACCCACCATAAATAAACCTATATGATGTCACCACCAAAAACACGGAAAGATCGTCGCTCGTTAGCCGTGAATGGTGCTATGATGCTGCTCAGGAGGAGCATCACGGATGACAGCTCGCGGGCTGCGGTCGGTCGCAAGTTTGACAGTTGTGCGACTGCACATGCGATCGTAATACCAGTATGCAGTAACATGTATGACACATCTGCGGACTGATACCGCAATACCCGTTGCACGGACTGGTTGCATTCCAAAATCGCATAGAACAGTCGCCGAACTGTCAGATTTGGAGCTACGGATCGGTCCGGCGCGGCGGACCGGTTGCATTATCGTATTAAGGGTGCAGGTCATCATTTGGTCCAGTTGAAGATGATTCACTACGTTTTAACCAGCGTTCCATACTTAGTACACAATAAATTTGTATACTTTCAACTATGCGTGCGTGCGTTCTTCAATCCGCGCAACAATTGAATGAAAGATGGCGTCCGGACAAGCGAGCGAGTCGCCCGTGCGAGGGCGGGGCGGCGCACAGTGGGCTGAGAATTGAGTTCCATAGTATTAGGATTTCTCGAAAATCAACATTGGATTTGCGGGCAACAAAGTATGCAAACATGATGGAGCACATATCTGTATGTTGTGTGTATATGTATGCTTCCAATAAACCGAGCACATAATCTTTTACAGGTAATATAAAATTTTCATTGTATGAAACAGAAAACATTTTATTTTATTGTACGAAAGTGGTATGAGATGTCAAAATCTTATTACCGAAATAAAGTAACACAGGATAGTAGGAGCCATGCTGAGTAAAAAAAATGTTTGTACAGTTGCAGCTTTCTGAGTTATGCCATGTCAAAGTTAAGACATTTTTTGAAAAATTCATTTTAATGAATTTTATATCGAAATTAATTTAAAATTATAAACACCTCTACGGAAAACGTTCACGTCTACCAGAGTATTAATATATTAGTATTACGCGTGTGAATAATTAGCACAATTTTGTATAAAACGAAATAAACATACATAAAAAATAGGTAAAAAAACTTTTAAGTTAAACGGTTTTATTAAAAATAAAAAACTAAAAAAAAACAGCTGTACAAAAAACTAGAAAATAATAAGGACACAAGCCTGGGCCTTCTTAAGATTTTACCTATGGGTAAGAAATCGTGCAATACTAGCGTGCTGTCTTCTCATGTCGGATGCCAAAGGGCACATTGTGTCGCTGCGTCAGCGGAATAAGTAATAAATTGAGAGTTTTAACAGACTAATATAAAAACGTGGGGCGCATGTTATTTATTACGCATATTATACGCCCCACGTTTTTATATTAGTCTGTTAAAAGTCTCAATTTATTACTTATTCCGCTGACGCAGCGACACAATGTGCCCTTTGGCATCCGACATGAGAAGACAGCACGCTAGTATTGCACGATTTCTTACCCATACGTAAAATCTTAAGAAGGCCCAGGCTTGTGTCCTTATTATTTTCTAGTTTTTTGTACAGCTGTTTTTTTTTAGTTTTTTATTTTTAGTAAAACCGTTTAACTTAAAAGTTTTTTTACCTATTTTTTTATTTACTCGTTTTTAGTTTGATTTTTGGCTCGTATCATTCATTACGTAAACTCGTCATCCTTTCCAACTCTCTCATTGCATCTTTGTTACTCGGTTTCTTACCTGTCAATTACTCACAATCAAGCTCCTCAATACATAACCCTTCTAAAGACTTTACGCGACTCAATGCAACATACGCTTGACCCTCCTCAAATAGTCTGGAGCCCAAATACACGACAGCACGGTCAACAGTACTACCCTGCATTTTATGGACAGTGGAGGCCCATGACAAAATTATCGGTAACATCCGTCTCTCAGCTGTTCCATAATTAAACTTTGCTGGAAACTGTATGGCTTTAGGATGGATAAGGTGTCCGCCGTCTCTTTCAAAATCAATTTGAACAGATGGTATGTCTGTTTCATACTTTTGCGTTCGACAAGTATGGGACACTCGTGCAAACAAACCAAATGAGCCCAAACTCGAGGGGGTTACTAGTAACGGTTGAAGAGTTCCACTGTACACCTCCTGACTCCATCATCAGACCCTCGTCACCAAGTGTATTGGTAGAAGTAAGGGACACTCGTCCAAACCAACTATATGAGCCCAAACTCGAGGGGGTTAATAGTAACGGTTGAAGAGTTCCACTGTACACCTCCTGCCTCCATCATCAGACCCTCGTCCACATGTGTATTGGTAGAAGTATGGAACACTCGTCCAAACTAACCAAATGAGCCCAAACTCGAGGGGGTTACTAGTAACGATTGAAGAGTTCCACTGTACACCTCCTGACTCCATCATCAGACCCTCGTCACCAAGTATATTGGTAGAACTATGGGACACTCGTCCAAACCAATCAAATGAGCCCAAACTCGAAGGGGTTACTAGTAACGGTTGAAGAGTTCCACTGTTCACCTCCTGACTCCATCATCAGACCCTCGTCACCAAGTGTATTGGTAGTAGTATAGGACACTCGTCGAAACCAACCAAATGAGCCCAAACTCGAGGGGGTTACTATTAACGGTTGAAGAGTTCCACTGTACACCTCCTGATTCCATCATCAGACCCTCGTCACCAAGTGTATTGGTAGAAGTATGGGACACTCGTCCAAACCAACCAAATGAGCCCAAACTCGAGGGGGTTACTAGTAACGGTTGAAGAGTTCCACTGTACACCTCCTGACTTCATCATCAGACCCTCGTCACAAAGTATATTGGTAGAACTATGGGACACTCGTCCAAACCAATCAAATGAGCCCAAACTCGAGGGGGTTACTAGTAACGGTTGAAGAGTTCCACTGTACACCTCCTGACTCCATCGTCAGACCCTCGTCACCAAGTGTATTGGTAGAAGTATGGGACACTCGTCCAAACCAACCAAATGAGCCCAAACTCGAGGGGGTTACTAGTAACGGTTGAAGAGTTCGTACACCTCCTGACTTCATCATCAGACCCTCGTCACCAAGTATATTGGTAGAACTATGGGACACTCGTCCAAACCAACCAAATGAGCCCAAACTCGAGGGGGTTACTAGTAACGGTTGAAGAGTTCCACTGTACACCTCCTGACTCCATCATCAGACTCTCGTCACCAAGTGTATTGGTAGAAGCATGGGGCACTCGTCCAAACCAACCAAATGAGCCCAAACTCGAGGGGCTTACTAGTAACGGTTCAACAGTTCCACTGTACACCTCCTGACTCCATCATCAGACCCTCGTCACCAAGTGTATTGGTAGAAGTATGGGACACTCTTCCAAACCAACCATATGAGCCCAAACTCGAGGGGGTTACTAGTAACGGTTGAAGAGTTCCACTGTCCATCTCCTGACTCCATCATCAGACCCTCGTCACCATGTGTATTGGTAGAAGTATGGAACACTCGTCCAAACTAACCAAATGAGCCCAAACTCGAGGGGGTTACTAGTAACGGTTGAAGAGTTCCACTGTCCACCTCCTGACTCCAACATCAGACCCTCGTCACCAAGTGTATTGGTAGAAGTAAGGGACACTCGTCCAAACCAACCATATGAGCCCATACTCGAGGGGGTTACTAGTAACGGTTGAAGAGTTCCACTGTACACCTCCTGATTCCATCATCAGACCCTCGTCACCAAGTGTATTGGTAGAAGTATGGGACACTCGTCCAAACCAACCAAATGAGCCCAAACTCGAGGGGGTACTAGTAGCGGTTGAAGAGTTCCACTGTACACCTCCTGGCTTCATCATCAGACCCTCGTCACCAAGTATATTGGTAGAACTATGGGACACTCGTCCAAACCAACCAAATGAGCCCAAACTCGAGGGGGTTACTAGTAACGGTTGAAGAGTTCCACTGTACACCTCCTGCATCCATCATCAGACCCTCGTCACCAAGTGTATTGGTAGAAGTATGGGACACTCGTCCAAACCAACCAAATGAGCCCAAACTCGAGGGGGTTACTAGTAACGGTTGAAGAGTTCCACTGTACACCTCCTGACTCCATCATCAGACCCTCGTCACCAAGTGTATTGGTAGAAGTATGGGACACTATTCCAAACCAACCATATGAGCCCAAACTCGAGGGGGTTACTAGTAACGGTTGAAGAGTTCCACTGTCCACCTCCTGACTCCATCATGAGACCCTCATCACCAAGTGTATTGGTAGAAGTATGGAACACTCGTCCAAACCAACCATATGAGCCCAAACTCGAGGGGGTTACTAGTAACGGTTGAAGAGTTCCACTGTCCTCCTCCTGACTCCATCATCAGACCCTCGTTACCAAGTTGAAATTATCATAATATTGTATTGTCACGAGAACTCAATGTGTGTGCAAAGTTTCATAAAAATCGGTTCAGTAGAAGTAGTTGAAAAAGTTGTCGCAAGATTTGAAACAAAGATAGTAACAAACAAACAAACAAACAAACAAACAAATATACGGAGTCAAGCTAAATAAAACTGTTTAATAAGGAACTATTTTCACTTAAAAATAGTTTACGTTTTTGCTCGCGACAAAGTATACAAACATCTTGGAGCAGGTGACTATACATCGTGTGTGTACATACCCATTCTATAAACCGAGCGCATAATTTAACATTTGAACATTTTTAAAGTATTGAAAGGAAAACATTTTATTTTATTTTGTTACTGGTAAGAAATGTCAATGTTTTATTACCATGGTGAGGTAATATAACATAGAAAGGGCCATGTAGAGTAAAAAAATATCTCAGCAGGTGCAGTTTTATGTCATGTCAAAAGAATGTATTTTCAAAGTTAATTTTTTACACATATTTAACACATTTTCCCATACTATTTACATTAAGATTCGTCGGACTTACCGTTAAATACAATAATATATGGAAATACAAATAAGCTCATTAATAGTAGTAGTGCAGAAAATACGAAAAAGTCTATATAAACACATTGTCAAGCAAACAATAAACAGAATCGCTGCTGGTTCTTAGTAGAGATTTCGTAATTATAACCCAAAATCATCCATGCTGGCGAGACCTGCAATAAAACTTTATCTTATCTCTTAGTGAGTTTCAAGTTGCACTCACAAGAACTATCGACATTTAAAAAAAGTATCGAAACAATGTCGATGAGTCATCGGCAACTTGTAACTCAACTGGAAGCCATCCTTTATATATTTCGCTTTACAATACTATCTTAATAACTATCTTAATACTGGTTTTTTGCTGTTTACAGTTAAAAATCACACCGCATTCCGATGAAAAGACAGATAAAGGAATGCAACTTGCTTAGCGCAGTTGTAGTATGTTCTTCATTCTGTGAACATCGACAACAAAACAAATAAATAACTATTAGAAATAAGTAGTGTATGAAAAATAAAACAGTAATCGATACCATATATTTTTACGTACGTCACATCACTAATTTTCTCACATCTCATTGTTTAAATTTTATGGCAGGTTTCGGCAGCACTGATGATTTTGGGAAGGGATTATCTCACTCGACACCAATTTACTCGAATCCAATACAGTTTAAGTACCAGATTAGTTGCACGGTAATCGATTCTTAAGTTCACCGCCTAATGACTGTAGTTCTTCGAATTATTTGTTACTGCTGTAAACCAAAGCAGGTTGTCCTTTGTCTTTGAATATCTATTCAGTATTTGTTGGACAGCCGCGCGTGAAGGACGTGTTTTTCGTAACTTGCTATTTCGGTGTTAACAAGTGCTTTTCCAATATTTTTATCGTGCGCTACTATTCACAATCGTTTGTTTATTTGAATATCTGTATTGTACACAACCAAAAACTGATTTTCCACAATAGGCGAGCCTAATGCCCGAGCCCGAGTGTATTCTCTAATGGCCGACCTTGGAGGTGTGAGAACTGTAGTGTAGGCGGACAATAAATAAGTGATATGAAATAAGTGTGGAGCTGAGTTTAAAATGAATATATTATACTCGAATATGCAAATAAAAATAAATAAATAAATCGTGACAAGTAGAAGTGTATTTGTGAATCATGGAGGGATTTAGTACAAATCTAGACATTTTTATGGTTTTGAAACATGGAAATACTCTTTTTGACTCAAAAATATTGTTTGACAAACTTAGTGTACATCTCAGTATGACGGAAAAAGATAGGAAACATTTCAAATTGTTTTGCAGTACGTACGTGAGTAATATGTTAAAACGGTGGAAAAACTCGAATCGTCTACTAAGAAACTTCCTATCACAAAATGAACAATGGTTGGAATCAAAGATTTCCTGGCCGCAATATGTACGAGCGGCGATTCCATCAACATCCCGTGATGCAAAAATGTCAAAACCAAGTGATGTTGAAGAACTTACTAGCTTTTCTGCTACATCGAGCTCTACCGCAACGTCATGCTATAATCGTGACGAAGAAAGGGCAAAACCAAGTGATGTTGAAGAGCTTCCTAGCACTTCTGCTACATCGAGCTTTACTGCAACGTCATGCTATAAGAATGTTAGTCCAAGAAAACCTTTTGAATCACTTAAATACCGGCAAAAAAGACGACGTACTGAAGATGTTTGTTCGTTGCACAATTTTGAAGAGCTTGCCTTTTCAACGATTTCGAAGAGCAAAGAATGCAACCGAGGAAATATAGGGGATATTTTAAAATACCTCGTAGCTAACCCAGATGAAGCTGCTCGGATAAAGGCAAACATTAAAAATAAAAATAAAACTCAATGTTCAGCAGAAAAGGCACTTAGCCTATTAAGTTCTCTAAAGTTATCAAAGATGCAATATTGCACTTTGAGGCAGACTGTCAGAGAAGAAGGACATGATGTATATCCTTCTTACTATCAAATACAACGAGCTAAGCTTGAATGCTATCCTCCGAATGAAAGTATACTGGTTACCGAAACACAAGCAAAAGTCCAACTGCAAGCACTTCTGGATCTAACGGTAAAAAGGATAGCAAAAGTTCGGACCAGAGAAATTGAAAATCTACCACTAACACTCGTGAGTAAATGGGGGTTTGATGGTGCTTCCGGTCAGAGCTTATATAAGCAAAGGATGGAAGGTAATGTAAGCGATGCCAGTATTTTTATGTGCTCGCTTGTGCCATTAAAACTAGTTTGTGGAGAAGACATATATTGGGAAAATCCGAAACCCTCTTCTACAAACTATTGCCGACCATTGTATTTTAAATTTGCCAATGAAAACGATTTGAACATCCAGAGCGAAATGATGGCTATAGAGACAGAAATACAAGAACTACAACCTTCTCCGATGCCCAATCAAACTTCGGTTCAACACATGTTATTAATGACCATGATCGATGGAAAGATTACGTCACATTTGTCTGGCACGTCAGCTCAAGCGTGTGATATATGCAAGGCAAAGCCCACTGAAATGAACCACCTTAAAAGTGTACAGAAGAAAGAGGTGGCTACAGAGATTTATAAATATGGTTTATCACCTTTACATGCACGAATAAGATGCATGGAGTGTGTACTTCACATAGCATATAGGCTCGATTTCAAAAAGTGGCAAAGTAAAGGTGCTCATAAAGAAATCCTAAAAGCGAAGAAACAAGAAATTCAAGATTCTTTTAGGAGTGAGCTAGGATTGCTTGTGGATGTTGTCAAGCAAGGTGCTGGTAGTACAAATGACGGCAACACAGCCACGCGTTTTTTTGAGAACCCAGAAAAGACGGCAGCCATTACGGGAGTTGATAAAACTTTAATTGAACGACTGGCCGTTATTCTTGGGGCCCTAACGTCTGGTGAAAAAATTGATGAAGAAAAATTCGCACAGTACGCGCTACAGACAGCAAAGCTTTATGTTGATCTGTATAAATGGTATTATATGCCTGCCAGTGTGCACAAATTGCTAATCCATGGTGCTGATATCATAAAACACCTCAATGTAATTCCAATAGGAAAACTGTCTGAAGAGGCCTCGGAAGCGCGAAATAAAGATTTCAAAAAAATTAGGGAGCATCATGCGCGCAAATTCAGCAGAACCGCGACGAATCGGGATATTTTGTATAATTTGCTAATATCATCTGATCCATACGTGACAAGCGTGAAGCCTAAAATTAGCGACAAAAATAAAATACCTTTGTCAAAAGACATTCTATCTTTGTTAGTAGTACCCTTCAATGAAGAAAAAGAAAACACGGAATTCGTTGATGTGGAAGCTTTATCTGAATCTGAAGTTGAAAGTGAATATTCTCATTCAAATGATATGTGCTCAGTCATGTTTGCATACTTTGTTGCCCGCAAATCCAATGT
Organism: Nematopogon swammerdamellus; assembly: GCA_946902875.1. Taxonomy (NCBI): domain Eukaryota; kingdom Metazoa; phylum Arthropoda; class Insecta; order Lepidoptera; family Adelidae; genus Nematopogon; species Nematopogon swammerdamellus. The sequence goes on along the minus strand of OX336348.1, from coordinate 13,177,545 downwards.
TGATTTTCGAGAAATCCTAATACTATGGAACTCAATTCTCAGCCCACTGTGCGGCGGCGCGGTGGGTTAGCGCTACACCCGCCCCGCCCCGCCCCGCGCCTCGCCCGCCGCGACATGCGTGCGTGCGTGGCGTGCGCGGACGCACCCCGTGCAGTCAGTGTGCCGCGCGGCGCGGCCTAGTCAGTCGCAGCCGCACACCTGTAGAGCGCTCCGTCGCGCTAAGCAAATTTCGTAATATTTTTATACTGTCGGCAGACCCCCAGGAATATGCTCGCGGACCCCCAGGAATATGCTCGCGGACCCCCAGGGGTCCGCGGACCCCAGGTTAGGAAACGCTGTTCTAGGTAACTACCTAGGTAATATTCTAAAACTTATTAGGTATACAAAATAATGGTTTGTTGCACACTAACTAACCTCAAAGCACTTACCGACTTCATTTTCAGTACAGAAGACCAAAAAAAATATTAAAATCGGCAAATTATTTTACAAAGAATTTCACTAAAGACATAAGAACACGCTCTCTGCCTTCACTTCATTCGATGCCGCCTCAAGATAATTTATGACACTGGCGGCGAGGCGGCGGCGGGCGCTTTGTGTCTCGCGCGCGCCGCCGCCTCGCCGCCGCGCCTCCTAGAGAATTTTGCATTAGAAGTAAAAGGTCGTGATACTAATTCTATTTTTTATTGAAAAATTTTGTCCGAATTTGAAAAAAAAACTAACCTATCCGATTCAGTATCTGAAACTGTACTTCCTGCCTTCGGGTGTTCGACAGGTTTTTGTTCACCGTATATAACTTACATAAAATACCCGTAATATATGAAAGTCTGACCCTTAAACTATTCAATATCCCTTAGATTGCCCGAGACCGTTCAGCGGTTCACCCCTTGGACTGCCAGCGTTGCCACGAACCGTTGAGCGGTCTCTTTAGACTCGTCACTTTAAATAATTTATTTAAATGTCAAACATCCTACTAATCTCTTCTAACTTACGTACAGTTATTCATGAAAGAATAGGCTAGCTAAAAATACACACTTCCATATGCTTGCCACTTCAAAATAATAATGGGAAGGATCGGAAATTCAGTTCTGTTGTGTTCGCGGACGCAGAATAGCGTGCCATTGAAATTGTGTTTTGGAGTGATTTTTTGTCGTATTTTTGCTGTTTTTTGTTGAAAAACAATGGAAGGGTATGTAATCTACATGTTACAATACAGTTTTTCGGACTTGTTGACGGAATGATTTATTCGTCAATAATTTTGATGTTTCCGACCCACTACGAAGAACCGTTACGAAAATTTTGAATGGTAGGTTACTTTGATCGATCGAAATTCTATAGATTGTCGCCAAAACAAGTGAAAGTTTATTGAAATAGTTTATTTATTTCATTGTAAATGTTTTAAGAACATTATATCTGCCCTAAAGTGGCCTAGTAATTAAATTTTTCGAAAAATAAAGGCACGGTCGCTTCGGAAACCGTTCAACGGTTCGGGGCACTATCTGCGTGAGGTCACGTGACCGTGTCGCTGAGCGACCGCTCCACCTATATGGATAGCGGCTTCAATACATTTTAATAAAATTTTATTTTTTTAGTGTGCTTGTTTTGAGTGATATTTTCATTAAATTTAATGAAATTTATTTTGGCCGTAAATTTAATGGCGTACTTTTAATTTTGTGGATGGATTTTTGCGTTTCATTTATTTCATATGTATTTGCTTAACGTTTTTAAAGAAGTATAACTTCAAAAAGATTTCAGCATTAAGTCCGCCTTCTGGAGCATTTATCTATAACCATTTCAAATACGGTATTAGATACCTTAAGATATGTTGCAAAAAATTTGCTATCATTTCCCGAAAGCCTCCTCCATATTAAGTTATCCTTACTACTTACTAAATTTTGGTTTTTTTATTTTTATTTCTGTAAATTTCACTGAATTTTTTTTCAATATTTTTGTACGGCAGTATAATTTTTTTTCACTGAATCTAAGAGCAAATTTAATAAACTATTTTTTAGTGTCCTTTTATTTTAATTCAGTCAGTAGTATTTGCTTCTAGAGCAGTTGTTGCTATGTAGGTCATTTTGACCATTGTTCCATTTGGCCTCGTATTGTTTAGAAACAAAACATCCGACACATGTAATTATTTTATTCTGAGTACTTGAAGAGCCCAGGCTTGTGTAAACACTTACATCATACCGCTGGAGTGGATCATTCAGCCGAAATTAATTTGTAAACATACTTGACATTTACGACCTCGAGTGAAAAACGTCATATTTTTGTTACACTTTGGAACTCTGTTGAGATCTACATTTCTACTGTAACGAAAGATATCTTGATAGGAAATGGTAGATTATGTAATAAACTATAAATAAAACACATTAAATTCAGTATCTGCAGTTTTTATTAGAAAATATGAATATTTTTTTACCCGAATATGTAAATTAATTCGTTTGTGGACTTTGGCCCAGTTTAATGGTGATAATAATAAACACAATTAGACGTGATACCAAGGCAATGCCTAGTAAATTTAATGAAGATTTAGAAAATATAGGCTTTTCATATATGCTTCATAGAAAAAAGTCTAGAAATAAGGTCTAGAACGCAGTAGGGTGGAGCGCGCTCGACTCTGCCAAAATGGCGGGGGAAACACGATTTTGGCATGATTTTGAGCCGGGCAATCGAAGGGTTAAATGGTATGTCAATAGCAACATTGGTAAAAAACATTTTTAATATGACGTTGTTCTACCATTTTCCATAGTGGCTCGCAAGGTGGCTGGCGGCGCGGTGGCTGGCGGCGCGGCGGCTCGCGGCGCGGCGGCTGTCGGCGCGGCGGAGCAAGGGCTGCCGGTGCGGCGCAGAGGAGCGGCGGCGCGCGGGCGGGTGCCGAAAGCGCATCGAGCGGCCGAATCCGCACGTTAGTAATATATAATCGGTGTCCGCACTGCCCATATTATAGCCAGCCAACATTTTAATTTGATTTGATCTTAATTTTTTGACGTGGAATCACGTCTTCCTCATATGGTTCAAAATGGGATGCATGTAAGCTAAAATATGACGTGACCGATACGAAAAATACATACATACATACATACATACATACATACATACATACATACATACATACATACATACATACATACATACATACATACATACATATATAGCGTCATGCCTGTTTCCCGGTGGGGTAGGCAGATACAACGGATATTCGCGTGGCAGGTTCCTGACACTCCACTGCCGCATCTTCCATGTAGATGTACCGGGAAAATGGTCAATGCTTAGTTTTTAAGTAACGCACATACAAAACACTTATCAGCAAAATGGGGAAGGTGGTGCAAATACAACAATAATAAAAAACATTATTAAGAGCGTTCCGTGCAACATGACAGGCGACGGTGCTGTCACTCAAGTAAATAATATATATCTCTTAAACAAAGCCATAACGAAAAAAGAAGCCATGAAGCTGTAGTTGATTTTGATTATGATATTCTAAGGCCGTTTTTAGTGTTGCGCTGGTGGCCGCCGGTCGCACGCGCGCTGGTCACCGCGCGTGTGCCAGCGTCCTGGCGCCGGTCGCTGGTTGTTTTTAGTGTGAGGCTGACGTGTGACGCATTCGCGTTGGTACAATGAGGCGAAATAAATTGCTAACGTTTCTCCTGTGCTACTTGTTATTAAAGCGACGACGAAGAATTAATAGAAAGAAGAAGAATTCACGTACCGTGTGGGGCCGGCACTTTAAAAGAATAGCCCCACTGCATCTCTCCCCGTGTATGTCGTAAAAGGCGACTAAGGGATAAGACTCCATTCTTATATAGCTAGGTGGTAGGGTTTAACCCGCCCGGGTTGGTACCACCGCACTGAATAAAAGGTCGGTCGAAACGGCTATGTAAAATAGTTTGTGTTTTCCGTTCAGTTCAGTGTAGCCGGGACGACCGAAGGGAAGCACTGACGTGGTACCAAGTTCACCAGGTGTTATGGGCTGACATCACGGAAGGTGATGTAAGCCAAACGTGTCAGTTTCCATAAAAAAAAAATATTAAAAAAAACAACCTTTAGTGGCAACCAGATTACTCAGTTTTTGTATAACTCATTGGCTGAATCCCACAGCAAGGGTCTGAACTGCACCTCAATTATTACTCTTTCTGTATCGATGTTCATCGTATGTACCCGCGACGCGTGTCACTAGCGCAACAGTAAAAGCACGCACTGGCTTGTGTAGCGCTCGCGCGCGCCGGCGCCGGCGAGGCGCGAGGGCTCGAACGTGCGATCTTGCTACGCGCCGCGTGCGCTTACCAGCGCGCTGGTACACGTATCACTCTAAAATGTACCTACAAAATTGAAGTTTGGCAACACGCGCGCGTGCGATCGGCGCGCGCCAGCGCAACACTAAAAACGGCCTAAGATACTGAAAACAGTTTTATATTGCTCAGTTTATGCACAATCATTATAACGGATTTCGATGGCCACCGTAATCCGTTATTATGTTTATGGATAATCAGAGCAATACAAAACTGTTTTCAGTATTTTAGAATATCATAATCAAAATCAACTACAGTTTCATGGCTTGTTTTTTCCAGTTATAGCTTTGTTTAAGAGATATATATAATATTTACTTGAGTGGCAGCACCGTCGCCTGTCATTTTGCACGGCACGCTCTTAATATTTCATCCATTTATTTACACATTTTTTTATATTAATTTTACATATTTACAAACTTAAAATCTAAAATTAATACGAAAACAAATGGAGATTCCACCACCGACGGCGGGGCCAACCCAGACTACCGATGTTCGGGTCCCAAATTTAATTTTAATTTTTTAATTTTATTTATTTGGCCAAAACAAACACAAACAAACAAACAAGAAAATACAGAAATATACAAACAATAATTAAGTTTGCCTCCAGCATCGTTAGGCACCTATTATACATTATAGATATATAACGTGGCAAAGAGAGAAACCTCTGGACGATGCGTGCATTGTCGAACAGGGCTGCCTTCTGGATCTGGCCCTTGACCCAACCACTCAGCGAGAGCCTGTTAAGGTGGTCGTCGATGTTCTTAGCTATCAGCCCATGCGCTGATACGACTATGGGCACAACGATCGTCGAGTCGACGGGCCACATTTTGGTAACCTCGTGCTGCAGATACTTCAATATCTTCTCTGCTTCCTTACTGATGAGGTTAACATCGTACGGCACGGCGATATCGACGAGAGTTGCGCGCCTCGCCTCGCGGTCCACTATCACAATATCAGGTCTATTCGCGAGAATAGTCCTATCTGTAATAATAATGGGCCGGTCCCAGTAGAGTGTAACAAGACCGTTCTCGAGAACTGGCGGTGGATTGTACTTATTTAGCTCTACCCTCGTATGTGTATTTTTTCATTAATCATAGAACTGGCTTCACTCATCCCTCCTGCCCCGATCGGTATTCGTCACACCCGCCGGACTCGCTCGGAACATCCATGTGTTGTTGACACACAACTTCTGAGAACGCGTCTCTTTTCGAAATCGTTCCTATGTCGTACGGCGAAAATATGGAACGGTCTTCCGGCGAGTGTGTTCCCCTGGGACCTCAAAAGGCGTGGTAATAAATTAGACAACGACCGCTTTGTCCGCCTTGTAGCTGGCACGTCGGCGCCTCTCTGAGCGTGGTTTCGCGAGGAGTGGGGTTATTGGCTGTGTCTTAATCGTTCTTTGAACTTTTGGGCACAGCCACCCGTGCCGGTCGTCTATAAAAAAAATGTGTCTAGTCAGTACAGTAGCTGCGCGCGAAACTCTGACCGGCCGGTAGGTAGACTGTTACGCCTCATCTGGCAAGTTCCGGACGCGTTCGTTAGTGATTTCTTCCGCCACTAGGTGACACTAGTGACTATGTACATGAAGAAATCATTGCAAATTTAGCAGAAATAAGGTGTAAATTGTTATTTTTTCTTAAACATAATCTTAATTACACATAGTAGACCTAACGCATAATTAATTGGCATACGCCCGGAACCCTTTTGGGGATATCCCCATTAGGAATTTTGCAAAGAGACTTTTAATAAAAATAACGGTCATTAAAATATAACTTCCTACTTTACGGAAACCTATCGAGGTATGTTCATTCATTCGTGCAGTTCACTTAATTAAATAAATCTCTCTATAATACCAACAAGAAACCTCAAGACTGCTGAGCTCTGCTGAAAAATCTACTGAAAACTGTTGCAAACTCTGCTGAAAATCAAAGAAGGAAGACGTACAGTCCACATCTTGTTTAGTGGCTTTATAATTCAACACCATACACGTGGTTTCGGTCCAGTTTAATGTAGCCGGCACGACCAAAGTCTAGTTTTTTTAATGGTAACTGACACGGTTGACTTCATCACCTGCAACATCCGGTAATGTCAGCCCATAACACCGGGTGAACTCGGTGCCATGTCAGTGCTTCCGTTCATTTCATGTCGGCTATACTGAACTGGACGGAAAACACGAACTATGTACATAGCCGTTTCGACCGACGTTTCATTCAGTGTGTTGGTATCAACCCGGGCGGGATAAACCGTACCACCTAGTAACGTAAGAAGGAAAGGGACTTACAGTTTTACGTGGAATCCGAACCACGGTCAGCCTCCAACGTTCGAGTGGTCACCCATCCAAGCACTGACCGCGCCTGACCGCACGACTGAACAACCGAGACCGAGGCTGACGAATTTCCTTATCCCTTAGTCGACTTTTACGACATGCGACGGGAACAGATGCAGTGGGGCTATTCTTTTTAAATACCGGCTCCACACTCAATATAGGAAAATCAAAAATGTAAAGTGTTAGGAGATTCTTGAGCATCTTCTGAAAGTTGACCAATAGGAAGCACTGCAAAATGCTTTAAGATACTTTCTCCGTGAATTAACGTTTTGTGAACTGATGATGGCTTAAAGTACTATATACTAATACATTGACAAGTTTATTGACGCTACATTAAATAATTAACGCTAAATTAAGTAGATGGCAGTAGTATTAGGCAAGTGTACTACTACCTAGTCTATATGCATAAGATAGCTTACCTAATTGTTTTTGTCCTTTTGTATTTTATTTTGTATTTATTTATTTAGGAAAAACAAACAATTACATACAAATGTAAATTATGGAGACAGTAGAAACTATAAACAATTAGGTATGTAACCAGCGACGTTTTTCACAAATAGTTTACTTAATAATTAATTAATTAAAAGCGTACACACAATATAATTCACATAGCGCTTATAAATGAATACATATAAAATATAACAGCACCACGAGAGCAGACACCTCACCTTATGCATACTGTGCCACACCACGCACGGGTAACATTATAGTTATCATCTCTTACTTAAACCTATTTATGACCATGAAGCAGCCTATCGAGGCGGAACCCAAACGAAACAGAATTATGACAGACCATGAAAAAAAAACACACACACACACACACAGAAAAACAAAAAGACAAAACGGAACAAAAGTGTTAATCAGTGTTGTATCCAACTTCACCGCATAAGGATGGATCAACGCCACCCCCAGCCGCCCCGCCCGACCCTCGCCGACCGCGACTCCCTGATCATGGCGTCTATCTGGTTGTGTACAGCCCTTGTCATTGTTTCCATTGTGTTTAATTGTTTATCATTGTTGCTACATACATTTAACTCTACCATTCAAAAGATAACGAATTCAAGTGCAAAATTTATTTGCCTACGAACGATAATAATAAAACCTACCGCGCGAAGATGAAAACCTAAACCTATATAATTAGTAATTACTCATATAGTTTCTGGCAGTTTCCATAGCATACCTGTCAAATTTTTCAGCATCTATCATTCATTACACCTGATGAAAGAGCTTGCAGAATTATGTGAAATGGTTTAATCAATTTTACATCTACTCCGGTAATTTCAGCAAAGCAGCTTGCATTGTAAAAAAATCTTCTGGCAGTGTTACTACGAAGTAACTATTAAGTAATCTGTGGTATTACCAACATCAACCACTTGTCGTGGTTGGTCGATCAATCCTAGCTCTTCACGAAAACGTTTTTGTAAGTACAAGAGTTTTTTTCTCTTTATGTAGTCGTTTCTTTTATTACTGTTGGCTGACCATGTTTGGAAAGAAGGGTTATAGAAAATATGTAATATCATCCCATACAAGGAATGTAATTAATGTTAGACAGTCTTGTAATATTTATACATACGTAATTGTAATAATGTATCAACTCTTTATGCATTAATTGGAAAATAGAGAGGTGTGCATTTTGTTGATTACATTTTCACACGCAAAATGATTGGTACTAAATAACGAAACGTCGGTCGAAACGGCTACGTAAATAGTTTGTGTTTTCCGTCCAGTTCAATGTAGCCGGCACGACCGAAGGGAAGTACTGACACGGCACCTAGTTCACCCGGTTTTATGGGCTAACCAAGGTGATGTAGCCAACCGTGTCAGTTTCTATAAAAAAAACATACCGTAAACGAAAACTATTAATAGTTATAGTATTCATTTAACCGCAATGGACAGCTGTTTTTCGTTTTCTGAATTTAATGACATTTTTCCCAATAACTTAGGAATTCGCAAATATTCGCAGATAATTTTTATAAATGTTTCTCATGAATATCTAGGCTACAAATTAAAAATAAAGCGTGGGCAAACGTGGGTACCTGTCAACGCCTCGATGAACTTAATTTACTTGTTTTTCTTATTATATTATATTATTTCTTATTATATTCTTATTATATTATTCAATTATAAACACGTAACCTGATCCATAAAATTAAAAACTATTATTGTTCTAAAATGTACATAATATTAGATTTGCCTAAATGTATAATAGTTTATATCTATTCCTACAAGTTTAACAAGAAATTGACTTTTAAAGTGATGAAGTGAACAGATTTGACATGGCCATCCAAAACAAATAATAAACATTGTGGCATTGGAAAAATTATTTTTTATACATATTTTTTCCAATGCCAAAAATATATAAAAACCTGTCGAACACCTGAAGGCAGGAAGTACAGTTTCAGATACTGAATCGGATAGGCTAGTTTTTTTTTCGAAATTTATATGGAAATATGACATTTTTCAATTATTCCTAAGTATCAAGATGTCTTCATATTAGTGATGTGAAGTTACTACTACCTACTACCATATGTCTTAAGCACGTGATATCAGTCTTCTAGGTAACTACCTAGGTAATATTCTAAAACTTATTAGGTATACAAAATAATGGTTTGTTGCACACTAACTAACCTCAAAGCACTTACCGACTTCATTTTCAGTACAGAAGACCAAAAAAAATATTAAAATCGGCAAATTATTTTACAAAGAATTTCACTAAAGACATAAGAACACGCTCTCTGCCTTCACTTCATTCGATGCCGCCTCAAGATAATTTATGACACTGGCGGCGAGGCGGCGGCGGGCGCTTTGTGTCTCGCGCGCGCCGCCGCCGCGCCGCCGCCTCTCCTCCGCGCCTGCTAGAGGATTTTGCATTAGAAGTAAAAGGTCATGATACTAATTCTATTTTTTTATTGAAAAATTTTATTCCGAATTTAAAAAAAAACTAACCTATCCGATTCAGTATCTGTAACTGTACTTCCTGCCTTCGGGTGTTCGACAGGTTTTTTGTTCACCGTATATAACTTACATAAAATACCCGTAATATATCAATGTCTAACCCTTAAACTATTCAATATAATTAAAAAGGTTTGTCAATAGGAACACTGGTAAAAAACATTTTTGATATGCCGTTGTTCTACCATTTTCCATAGTGGCTCGCAAGGTGGCTGGCGGCGCGGTGGCTGGCGGCGCGGCGGCTCGCGGCGCGGCGGCTGTCGAATCGGCGGAGCAAGGGCTGGCGGTGCGGAGCGGAGGAGCGACGGCGCGCGGGCGGATGCCTAAGAAAGGGCATCTAGCTGCCGCATCCGCACGTTAGTAATATATATTCGGTGTCCGCACTGCCCATATTATAGCCAGCCAACATTTTAATTTGATTTGATCTTAATTTTTTGACGTGGAATCACGTCTTCCTCATATGGTTCAAAATGGGATGCATGTAAGCTAAAATAAGACGTCACCGATAAGAAAAATACATACATACATACATATATAGCGTCATGCATGTTTCCCGCTGGGGTAGGCAGATACAACGGATCTTCACGTGCCATGTTCCTGACACTCCTCTGCCGCCTCCTTCATGCACATGTACCGGGAAAATGGTCAATGCTTAGTTTTTAAGTAACGCACATACAAAACACTTATCAGCAAAATGGGGAAGGTGGTGCGAATACAACAATAATAAAAAACATTATTAAGAGCGTTCCGTGCAACATGACAGGCGACGGTGCTGTCACTCAAGTAAATAATATATATCTCTTAAACAAAGCCTTAACGAAAAAAGAAGCACTGACGTGGTACCAAGTTCACCAGGTGTTATGGGCTGACATCACGGAAGGTGATGTAAGCCAACCGTGTCAGTTTCAATAAAAAAAAAATATAAAAAAAACAACCTTTAGTGGCAACCAGATTACTCAGTTCTTGTATAACTCATTAGCTGAATCCCACAGCAAGGGTCTGAACTGCACCTCAATTATTACTCTTTCTGTATCGATGTTCATCGTATGTACCCGCGACGCGTGTCACCAGCGCAACAGTAAAAGCACGCACTGGCTTGTGTAGCGCTCGCGCGCGCCGGCGCCGGCGCGGCGCGAGGGCTCGAACGTGCGATCTTGCTACGCGCCGCGTGCGCTTACCAGCGCGCTGGTACACGTATCACTCTAAAATGTACCTACAACATTGAAGTTTGGCAACACGCGCGCGTGCGATCGGCGCCCGCCAGCGCAACACTAAAAACGGCCTAAGATACTGAAAACAGTTTTATATTGCTCAGTTTATGCACAATCATTATAACGGATTTCGATGGCCACCGTAATCCGTTATTATGTTTATGGATAATCAGAGCAATACAAAACTGTTTTCAGTATTTTAGAATATCATAATCAAAATCAACTACAGTTTCATGGCTTGTTTTTTCCAGTTATGGCTTTGTTTAAGAGATATATATAATATTTACTTGAGTGGCAGCACCGTCGCCTGTCATTTTGCACGGAACGCTCTTAATATTTCATCCATTTATTTACACATTTTTTTATATTAATTTTACATATTTACAAACTTAAAATCTAAAATTAATACGAAAACAAATGGAGTTTCCACCACCGACGGCGGGGCCAACCCAGACTACCGATGGTCGGGTCCCAAAGAGAGAAACCTCTGGACGATGCGTGCAGTGTCGAGCAGGGCTGCCATCTGGATCTGGCCCTTGACCCAACGACTCAGCGAGAGCCTGTTAAAATGGTCGTCGATGTTCTTAGCTATCAGCCCAAGCGCTGATACGACTATGGGCACAACGATCGTCGAGTCGAGGGGCCACATTTTGGTAACCTCGTGCTGCAGATACTTCAATATCTTCTCTGCTTCCTTACTGATGAGGTTACCATCGTACGGCACGGCGATATCGACGAGAGTTGCGCGCCTCGCCTCGCGGTCCACTATCACAATATCAGGTCTATTCGCGAGAATAGTCCTATCTGTAATAATAATGGACCGGTCCCAGTAGAGTGTAACAAGACCGTTCTCGAGAAGTGGCGGTGGATTGTACTTATTTGGCTCTACCCTCGTATGTGTATTTTTTCATTAATCATAGAACTGGCTTCCCTCATCCCTCCTGCCCCGATCGGTATTCGTCACACCCGCCGGACTCGCTCGGAACATCCATGTGTTGTTGACACACAACTTCTGAGAACGCGTCGCTTTTCGAAATCGTTCCTATGTCGTACGGCGAAAATATGGAACGGTCTTCCGGCGAGTGTGTTCCCCTGGGACCTTCAAAAGGCGTGGTAATAAATTAGACAACCATCCTGTTTGTCCGCCTTGTAGCTGGCACGTCGGCGCCTCTCTGAGCGTGGTTTCGCGAGGAGTGGGGTTATTGGCTGTGTCTTAATCGTTCTTTGAACTTTTGGGCACAGCCACCCGTGCCGGTCGTCTATAAAAAAAATGTGTCTAGTCAGTACAGTAGCTGCGCGCGAAACTCTGACCGGCCGGTAGGTAGACTGTTACGCCTCATCTGGCAAGTTCCGGACGCGTTCGTTAGTGATTTCTTCCGCCACTAGGTGACACTAGTGACTATGTACATGAAGAAATCATTGCAAATTTAGCAGAAATAAGGTGTAAATTGTTATTTTTTCTTAAACATAATCTTAATTACACATAGTAGACCTAACGCATAATTAATTGGCATACGCCCGGAACCCTTTTGGGGATATCCCCATTAGGAATTTTGCAAAGAGACTTTTAATAAAAATAACGGTCATTAAAATATAACTTCCTACTTTACGGAAACCTATCGAGGTATGTTCATTCATTCGTGCAGTTCACTTAATTAAATAAATCTCTCTATAATACCAACAAGAAACCTCAAGACTGCTGAGCTCTGCTGAAAAATCTACTGAAAACTGTTGCAAACTCTGCTGAAAATCAAAGAAGGAAGACGTACAGTCCACATCTTGTTTAGTGGCTTTATAATTCAACACCATACACGTGGTTTCGGTCCAGTTTAATGTAGCCGGCACGACCAAAGTCTAGTTTTTTTAATGGTAACTGACACGGTTGACTTCATCACCTGCAACATCCGGTAATGTCAGCCCATAACACCGGGTGAACTCGGTGCCATGTCAGTGCTTCCGTTCATTTCATGTCGGCTATACTGAACTGGACGGAAAACACGAACTATGTACATAGCCGTTTCGACCGACGTTTCATTCAGTGTGTTGGTATCAACCCGGGCGGGATAAACCGTACCACCTAGTAACGTAAGAAGGAAAGGGACTTACAGTTTTACGTGGAATCCGAACCACGGTCAGCCTCCAACGTTCGAGTGGTCACCCATCCAAGCACTGACCGCGCCTGACCGCACGACTGAACAACCGAGACCGAGGCTGACGAATTTCCTTATCCCTTAGTCGACTTTTACGACATGCGACGGGAAGAGATGCAGTGGGGCTATTCTTTTTAAATACCGGCTCCACACTCAATATAGGAAAATCAAAAATGTAAAGTGTTAGGAGATTCTTGAGCATCTTCTGAAAGTTGACCAATAGGAAGCACTGCAAAATGCTTTAAGATACTTTCTCCGTGAATTAACGTTTTGTGAACTGATGATGGCTTAAAGTACTATATACTAATACATTGACAAGTTTATTGACGCTACATTAAATAATTAACGCTAAATTAAGTAGATGGCAGTAGTATTAGGCAAGTGTACTACTACCTAGTCTATATGCATAAGATAGCTTACCTAATTGTTTTTGTCCTCTTGTATTTTATTTTGTATTTATTTATTTAGGAAAAACAAACAATTACATACAAATGTAAATTATGGAGACAGTAGAAACTATAAACAATTAGGTATGTAACCAGCGACGTTTTTCACAAATAGTTTACTTAATAATTAATTAATTAAAAGCGTACACACAATATAATTCACATAGCGCTTATAAATGAATACATATAAAATATAACAGCACCACGAGAGCAGACACCTCACCTTATGCATACTGTGCCACACCACGCACGGGTAACATTATAGTTATCATCTCTTACTTAAACCTATTTATGACCATGAAGCAGCCTATCGAGGCGGAACCCAAACGAAACAGAATTATGACAGACCATGAAAAAAAAACACACACACACACACACAGAAAAACAAAAAGACAAAACGGAACAAAAGTGTTAATCAGTGTTGTATCCAACTTCACCGCATAAGGATGGATCAACGCCACCCCCAGCCGCCCCGCCCGACCCTCGCCGACCGCGACTCCCTGATCATGGCGTCTATCTGGTTGTGTACAGCCCTTGTCATTGTTTCCATTGTGTTTAATTGTTTATCATTGTTGCTACATACATTTAACTCTACCATTCAAAAGATAACGAATTCAAGTGCAAAATTTATTTGCCTACGAACGATAATAATAAAACCTACCGCGCGAAGATGAAAACCTAAACCTATATAATTAGTAATTACTCATATAGTTTCTGGCAGTTTCCATAGCATACCTGTCAAATTTTTCAGCATCTATCATTCATTACACCTGATGAAAGAGCTTGCAGAATTATGTGAAATGGTTTAATCAATTTTACATCCACTCCGGTAATTTCAGCAAAGCAGCTTGCATTGTAAAAAAATCTTCTGGCAGTGTTACTACGAAGTAACTATTAAGTAATCTGTGGTATTACCAACATCAACCACTTGTCGTGGTTGGTCGATCAATCCTAGCTCTTCACGAAAACGTTTTTGTAAGTACAAGAGTTTTTTTCTCTTTATGTAGTCGTTTCTTTTATTACTGTTGGCTGACCATGTTTGGAAAGAAGGGTTATAGAAAATATGTAATATCATCCCATACAAGGAATGTAATTAATGTTAGACAGTCTTGTAATATTTATACATACGTAATTGTAATAATGTATCAACTCTTTATGCATTAATTGGAAAATAGAGAGGTGTGCATTTTGTTGATTACATTTTCACACGCAAAATGATTGGTACTAAATAACGAAACGTCGGTCGAAACGGCTACGTAAATAGTTTGTGTTTTCCGTCCAGTTCAATGTAGCCGGCACGACCGAAGGGAAGTACTGACACGGCACCTAGTTCACCCGGTTTTATGGGCTAACCAAGGTGATGTAGCCAACCGTGTCAGTTTCTATAAAAAAAACATACCGTAAACGAAAACTATTAATAGTTATAGTATTCATTTAACCGCAATGGACAGCTGTTTTTCGTTTTCTGAATTTAATGACATTTTTCCCAATAACTTAGGAATTCGCAAATATTCGCAGATAATTTTTATAAATGTTTCTCATGAATATCTAGGCTACAAATTAAAAATAAAGCGTGGGCAAACGTGGGTACCTGTCAACGCCTCGATGAACTTAATTTACTTGTTTTTCTTATTATATTATATTATTTCTTATTATATTCTTATTATATTATTCAATTATAAACACGTAACCTGATCCATAAAATTAAAAACTATTATTGTTCTAAAATGTACATAATATTAGATTTGCCTAAATGTATAATAGTTTATATCTATTCCTACAAGTTTAACAAGAAATTGACTTTTAAAGTGATGAAGTGAACAGATTTGACATGGCCATCCAAAACAAATAATAAACATTGTGGCATTGGAAAAATTATTTTTTATACATATTTTTTCCAATGCCAAAAATATATAAAAACCTGTCGAACACCTGAAGGCAGGAAGTACAGTTTCAGATACTGAATCGGATAGGCTAGTTTTTTTTTCGAAATTTATATGGAAATATGACATTTTTCAATTATTCCTAAGTATCAAGATGTCTTCATATTAGTGATGTGAAGTTACTACTACCTACTACCATATGTCTTAAGCACGTGATATCAGTCTTCTAGGTAACTACCTAGGTAATATTCTAAAACTTATTAGGTATACAAAATAATGGTTTGTTGCACACTAACTAACCTCAAAGCACTTACCGACTTCATTTTCAGTACAGAAGACCAAAAAAAATATTAAAATCGGCAAATTATTTTACAAAGAATTTCACTAAAGACATAAGAACACGCTCTCTGCCTTCACTTCATTCGATGCCGCCTCAAGATAATTTATGACACTGGCGGCGAGGCGGCGGCGGGCGCTTTGTGTCTCGCGCGCGCCGCCGCCGCGCCGCCGCCTCTCCTCCGCGCCTGCTAGAGGATTTTGCATTAGAAGTAAAAGGTCATGATACTAATTCTATTTTTTTATTGAAAAATTTTGTCCGAATTTAAAAAAAAACTAACCTATCCGATTCAGTATCTGTAACTGTACTTCCTGCCTTCGGGTGTTCGACAGGTTTTTTGTTCACCGTATATAACTTACATAAAATACCCGTAATATATCAATGTCTAACCCTTAAACTATTCAATATAATTAAAAAGGTTTGTCAATAGGAACACTGGTAAAAAACATTTTTGATATGCCGTTGTTCTACCATTTTCCATAGTGGCTCGCAAGGTGGCTGGCGGCGCGGTGGCTGGCGGCGCGGCGGCTCGCGGCGCGGCGGCTCGCGGCGCGGCGGCTGTCGAATCGGCGGAGCAAGGGCTGGCGGTGCGGAGCGGAGGAGCGACGGCGCGCGGGCGGATGCCTAAGAAAGGGCATCTAGCTGCCGCATCCGCACGTTAGTAATATATATTCGGTGTCCGCACTGCCCATATTATAGCCAGCCAACATTTTAATTTGATTTGATCTTAATTTTTTGACGTGGAATCACGTCTTCCTCATATGGTTCAAAATGGGATGCATGTAAGCTAAAATAAGACGTCACCGATAAGAAAAATACATACATACATACATATATAGCGTCATGCATGTTTCCCGCTGGGGTAGGCAGATACAACGGATCTTCACGTGCCATGTTCCTGACACTCCTCTGCCGCCTCCTTCATGCACATGTACCGGGAAAATGGTCAATGCTTAGTTTTTAAGTAACGCACATACAAAACACTTATCAGCCAAATAGGGAAGGTGGTGCGAATACAACAATAATAAAAAACATTATTAAGAGCGTTCCGTGCAACATGACAGGCGACGGTGCTGTCGCTCAAGTAAAAAATATATATCTCTTAAACAAAGCCATAACGAAAAAAGAAGCCATGAAGCTGTAGTTGATTTTGATTATGATATTCTAAGGCCGTTTTTAGTGTTGCGCTGGTGGCCGCCGGTCGCACGCGCGCTGGTCACCGTGCGTGTGCCAGCGTCCTGGCGCCGGTCGCTGGTTGTTTTTAGTGTGAGGCTGACGTGTGACGCAATCGCGTTGGTACAATGAGGCGAAATAAATTGCTAACGATTCTCCTATGCTAGTTGTTATTAAAGCGACGACGAAGAATTAATAGAAAAAAGAAGAATTCACGTACCGTGTGGGGCCGGTACTTTAAAAGAATAGCCCCACTGCATCTCTCCCCGTGTATGTCGTAAAAGGCGACTAAGGGATATTCCCTTCTTATATTACTAGGTGGTAGGGTTTAACCCGCCCGCGTGCGATCGGCGCCCGCCAGCGCAACACTAAAAACGGCCTAAGATACTGAAAACAGTTTTATATTGCTCAGTTTATGCACAATCATTATAACGGATTTCGATGGCCACCGTAATCCGTTATTATGTTTATGGATAATCAGAGCAATACAAAACTGTTTTCAGTATTTTAGAATATCATAATCAAAATCAACTACAGTTTCATGGCTTGTTTTTTCCAGTTATGGCTTTGTTTAAGAGATATATATAATATTTACTTGAGTGGCAGCACCGTCGCCTGTCATTTTGCACGGAACGCTCTTAATATTTCATCCATTTATTTACACATTTTTTTATTTTAATTTTACATATTTACAAACTTAAAATCTAAAATTAATACGAAAACAAATGGAGTTTCCACCACCGACGGCGGGGCCAACCCAGACTACCGATGGTCGGGTCCCAAAGAGAGAAACCTCTGGACGATGCGTGCAGTGTCGAGCAGAGCTGCCATCTGGATCTGGCCCTTGACCCAACGACTCAGCGAGAGCCTGATAAAATGGTCGTCGATGTTCTTAGCTATCAGCCCAAGCGCTGATACGACTATGGGCACAACGATCGTCGAGTCGAGGGGCCACATTTTGGTAACCTCGTGCTGCAGATACTTCAATATCTTCTCTGCTTCCTTACTGATGAGGTTACCATCGTACGGCACGGCGATATCGACGAGAGTTGCGCGCCTCGCCTCGCGGTCCACTATCACAATATCAGGTCTATTCGCGAGAATAGTCCTATCTGTAATAATAATGGACCGGTCCCAGTAGAGTGTAACAAGACCGTTCTCGAGAAGTGGCGGTGGATTGTACTTATTTGGCTCTACCCTCGTATGTGTATTTTTTCATTAATCATAGAACTGGCTTCCCTCATCCCTCCTGCCCCGATCGGTATTCGTCACACCCGCCGGACTCGCTCGGAACATCCATGTGTTGTTGACACACAACTTCTGAGAACGCGTCGCTTTTTGAAATCGTTCCTATGTCGTACGGCGAAAATATGGAACGGTCTTCCGGCGAGTGTGTTCCCCTGGGACCTTCAAAAGGCGTGGTAATAAATTAGACAACCATCCTGTTTGTCCGCCTTGTAGCTGGCACGTCGGCGCCTCTCTGAGCGTGGTTTCGCGAGGAGTGGGGTTATTGGCTGTGTCTTAATCGTTCTTTGAACTTTTGGGCACAGCCACCCGTGCCGGTCGTCTATAAAAAAAATGTGTCTAGTCAGTACAGTAGCTGCGCGCGAAACTCTGACCGGCCGGTAGGTAGACTGTTACGCCTCATCTGGCAAGTTCCGGACGCGTTCGTTAGTGATTTCTTCCGCCACTAGGTGACACTAGTGACTATGTACATGAAGAAATCATTGCAAATTTAGCAGAAATAAGGTGTAAATTGTTATTTTTTCTTAAACATAATCTTAATTACACATAGTAGACCTAACGCATAATTAATTGGCATACGCCCGGAACCCTTTTGGGGATATCCCCATTAGGAATTTTGCAAAGAGACTTTTAATAAAAATAACGGTCATTAAAATATAACTTCCTACTTTACGGAAACCTATCGAGGTATGTTCATTCATTCGTGCAGTTCACTTAATTAAATAAATCTCTCTATAATACCAACAAGAAACCTCAAGACTGCTGAGCTCTGCTGAAAAATCTACTGAAAACTGTTGCAAACTCTGCTGAAAATCAAAGAAGGAAGACGTACAGTCCACATCTTGTTTAGTGGCTTTATAATTCAACACCATACACGTGGTTTCGGTCCAGTTTAATGTAGCCGGCACGACCAAAGTCTAGTTTTTTTAATGGTAACTGACACGGTTGACTTCATCACCTGCAACATCCGGTAATGTCAGCCCATAACACCGGGTGAACTCGGTGCCATGTCAGTGCTTCCGTTCATTTCATGTCGGCTATACTGAACTGGACGGAAAACACGAACTATGTACATAGCCGTTTCGACCGACGTTTCATTCAGTGTGTTGGTATCAACCCGGGCGGGATAAACCGTACCACCTAGTAACGTAAGAAGGAAAGGGACTTACAGTTTTACGTGGAATCCGAACCACGGTCAGCCTCCAACGTTCGAGTGGTCACCCATCCAAGCACTGACCGCGCCTGACCGCACGACTGAACAACCGAGACCGAGGCTGACGAATTTCCTTATCCCTTAGTCGACTTTTACGACATGCGACGGGAAGAGATGCAGTGGGGCTATTCTTTTTAAATACCGGCTCCACACTCAATATAGGAAAATCAAAAATGTAAAGTGTTAGGAGATTCTTGAGCATCTTCTGAAAGTTGACCAATAGGAAGCACTGCAAAATGCTTTAAGATACTTTCTCCGTGAATTAACGTTTTGTGAACTGATGATGGCTTAAAGTACTATATACTAATACATTGACAAGTTTATTGACGCTACATTAAATAATTAACGCTAAATTAAGTAGATGGCAGTAGTATTAGGCAAGTGTACTACTACCTAGTCTATATGCATAAGATAGCTTACCTAATTGTTTTTGTCCTTTTGTATTTTATTTTGTATTTATTTATTTAGGAAAAACAAACAATTACATACAAATGTAAATTATGGAGACAGTAGAAACTATAAACAATTAGGTATGTAACCAGCGACGTTTTTCACAAATAGTTTACTTAATAATTAATTAATTAAAAGCGTACACACAATATAATTCACATAGCGCTTATAAATGAATACATATAAAATATAACAGCACCACGAGAGCAGACACCTCACCTTATGCATACTGTGCCACACCACGCACGGGTAACATTATAGTTATCATCTCTTACTTAAACCTATTTATGACCATGAAGCAGCCTATCGAGGCGGAACCCAAACGAAACAGAATTATGACAGACCATGAAAAAAAAACACACACACACACACACAGAAAAACAAAAAGACAAAACGGAACAAAAGTGTTAATCAGTGTTGTATCCAACTTCACCGCATAAGGATGGATCAACGCCACCCCCAGCCGCCCCGCCCGACCCTCGCCGACCGCGACTCCCTGATCATGGCGTCTATCTGGTTGTGTACAGCCCTTGTCATTGTTTCCATTGTGTTTAATTGTTTATCATTGTTGCTACATACATTTAACTCTACCATTCAAAAGATAACGAATTCAAGTGCAAAATTTATTTGCCTACGAACGATAATAATAAAACCTACCGCGCGAAGATGAAAACCTAAACCTATATAATTAGTAATTACTCATATAGTTTCTGGCAGTTTCCATAGCATACCTGTCAAATTTTTCAGCATCTATCATTCATTACACCTGATGAAAGAGCTTGCAGAATTATGTGAAATGGTTTAATCAATTTTACATCCACTCCGGTAATTTCAGCAAAGCAGCTTGCATTGTAAAAAAATCTTCTGGCAGTGTTACTACGAAGTAACTATTAAGTAATCTGTGGTATTACCAACATCAACCACTTGTCGTGGTTGGTCGATCAATCCTAGCTCTTCACGAAAACGTTTTTGTAAGTACAAGAGTTTTTTTCTCTTTATGTAGTCGTTTCTTTTTTTACTGTTGGCTGACCATGTTTGGAAAGAAGGGTTATAGAAAATATGTAATATCATCCCATACAAGGAATGTAATTAATGTTAGACAGTCTTGTAATATTTATACATACGTAATTGTAATAATGTATCAACTCTTTATGCATTAATTGGAAAATAGAGAGGTGTGCATTTTGTTGATTACATTTTCACACGCAAAATGATTGGTACTAAATAACGAAACGTCGGTCGAAACGGCTACGTAAATAGTTTGTGTTTTCCGTCCAGTTCAATGTAGCCGGCACGACCGAAGGGAAGTACTGACACGGCACCTAGTTCACCCGGTTTTATGGGCTAACCAAGGTGATGTAGCCAACCGTGTCAGTTTCTATAAAAAAAACATACCGTAAACGAAAACTATTAATAGTTATAGTATTCATTTAACCGCAATGGACAGCTGTTTTTCGTTTTCTGAATTTAATGACATTTTTCCCAATAACTTAGGAATTCGCAAATATTCGCAGATAATTTTTATAAATGTTTCTCATGAATATCTAGGCTACAAATTAAAAATAAAGCGTGGGCAAACGTGGGTACCTGTCAACGCCTCGATGAACTTAATTTACTTGTTTTTCTTATTATATTATATTATTTCTTATTATATTCTTATTATATTATTCAATTATAAACACGTAACCTGATCCATAAAATTAAAAACTATTATTGTTCTAAAATGTACATAATATTAGATTTGCCTAAATGTATAATAGTTTATATCTATTCCTACAAGTTTAACAAGAAATTGACTTTTAAAGTGATGAAGTGAACAGATTTGACATGGCCATCCAAAACAAATAATAAACATTGTGGCATTGGAAAAATTATTTTTTATACATATTTTTTCCAATGCCAAAAATATATAAAAACCTGTCGAACACCTGAAGGCAGGAAGTACAGTTTCAGATACTGAATCGGATAGGCTAGTTTTTTTTTCGAAATTTATATGGAAATATGACATTTTTCAATTATTCCTAAGTATCAAGATGTCTTCATATTAGTGATGTGAAGTTACTACTACCTACTACCATATGTCTTAAGCACGTGATATCAGTCTTCTAGGTAACTACCTAGGTAATATTCTAAAACTTATTAGGTATACAAAATAATGGTTTGTTGCACACTAACTAACCTCAAAGCACTTACCGACTTCATTTTCAGTACAGAAGACCAAAAAAAATATTAAAATCGGCAAATTATTTTACAAAGAATTTCACTAAAGACATAAGAACACGCTCTCTGCCTTCACTTCATTCGATGCCGCCTCAAGATAATTTATGACACTGGCGGCGAGGCGGCGGCGGGCGCTTTGTGTCTCGCGCGCGCCGCCGCCGCGCCGCCGCCTCGCCTCCGCGCCTGCTAGAGGATTTTGCATTAGAAGTAAAAGGTCATGATACTAATTCTATTTTTTTATTGAAAAATGTTGTCCGAATTTAAAAAAAAACTAACCTATCCGATTCAGTATCTGTAACTGTACTTCCTGCCTTCGGGTGTTCGACAGGTTTTTTGTTCACCGTATATAACTTACATAAAATACCCGTAATATATCAATGTCTAACCCTTAAACTATTCAATATAATTAAAAAGGTTTGTCAATAGGAACACTGGTAAAAAACATTTTTGATATGCCGTTGTTCTACCATTTTCCATAGTGGCTCGCAAGGTGGCTGGCGGCGCGGTGGCTGGCGGCGCGGCGGCTCGCGGCGCGGCGGCTGTCGAATCGGCGGAGCAAGGGCTGGCGGTGCGGAGCGGAGGAGCGACGGCGCGCGGGCGGATGCCTAAGAAAGGGCATCTAGCTGCCGCATCCGCACGTTAGTAATATATATTCGGTGTCCGCACTGCCCATATTATAGCCAGCCAACATTTTAATTTGATTTGATCTTAATTTTTTGACGTGGAATCACGTCTTCCTCATATGGTTCAAAATGGGATGCATGTAAGCTAAAATAAGACGTCACCGATAAGAAAAATACATACATACATACATATATAGCGTCATGCATGTTTCCCGCTGGGGTAGGCAGATACAACGGATCTTCACGTGCCATGTTCCTGACACTCCTCTGCCGCCTCCTTCATGCACATGTACCGGGAAAATGGTCAATGCTTAGTTTTTAAGTAACGCACATACAAAACACTTATCAGCCAAATAGGGAAGGTGGTGCGAATACAACAATAATAAAAAACATTATTAAGAGCGTTCCGTGCAACATGACAGGCGACGGTGCTGTCACTCAAGTAAAAAATATATATCTCTTAAACAAAGCCATAACGAAAAAAGAAGCCATGAAGCTGTAGTTGATTTTGATTATGATATTCTAAGGCCGTTTTTAGTGTTGCGCTGGTGGCCGCCGGTCGCACGCGCGCTGGTCACCGCGCGTGTGCCAGCGTCCTGGCGCCGGTCGCTGGTTGTTTTTAGTGTGAGGCTGACGTGTGACGCAATCGCGTTGGTACAATGAGGCAAAATAAATTGCTAACGATTCTCCTATGCTAGTTGTTATTAAAGCGACGACGAAGAATTAATAGAAAAAAGAAGAATTCACGTACCGTGTGGGGCCGGTACTTTAAAAGAATAGCCCCACTGCATCTCTCCCCGTGTATGTCGTAAAAGGCGACTAAGGGATAAGACTCCCTTCTTATATTACTAGGTGGTAGGGTTTAACCCGCCCGCGTGCGATCGGCGCCCGCCAGCGCAACACTAAAAACGGCCTAAGATACTGAAAACAGTTTTATATTGCTCAGTTTATGCACAATCATTATAACGGATTTCGATGGCCACCGTAATCCGTTATTATGTTTATGGATAATCAGAGCAATACAAAACTGTTTTCAGTATTTTAGAATATCATAATCAAAATCAACTACAGTTTCATGGCTTGTTTTTTCCAGTTATGGCTTTGTTTAAGAGATATATATAATATTTACTTGAGTGGCAGCACCGTCGCCTGTCATTTTGCACGGAACGCTCTTAATATTTCATCCATTTATTTACACATTTTTTTATATTAATTTTACATATTTACAAACTTAAAATCTAAAATTAATACGAAAACAAATGGAGTTTCCACCACCGACGGCGGGGCCAACCCAGACTACCGATGGTCGGGTCCCAAAGAGAGAAACCTCTGGACGATGCGTGCAGTGTCGAGCAGAGCTGCCATCTGGATCTGGCCCTTGACCCAACGACTCAGCGAGAGCCTGATAAAATGGTCGTCGATGTTCTTAGCTATCAGCCCAAGCGCTGATACGACTATGGGCACAACGATCGTCGAGTCGAGGGGCCACATTTTGGTAACCTCGTGCTGCAGATACTTCAATATCTTCTCTGCTTCCTTACTGATGAGGTTACCATCGTACGGCACGGCGATATCGACGAGAGTTGCGCGCCTCGCCTCGCGGTCCACTATCACAATATCAGGTCTATTCGCGAGAATAGTCCTATCTGTAATAATAATGGACCGGTCCCAGTAGAGTGTAACAAGACCGTTCTCGAGAAGTGGCGGTGGATTGTACTTATTTGGCTCTACCCTCGTATGTGTATTTTTTCATTAATCATAGAACTGGCTTCCCTCATCCCTCCTGCCCCGATCGGTATTCGTCACACCCGCCGGACTCGCTCGGAACATCCATGTGTTGTTGACACACAACTTCTGAGAACGCGTCGCTTTTTGAAATCGTTCCTATGTCGTACGGCGAAAATATGGAACGGTCTTCCGGCGAGTGTGTTCCCCTGGGACCTTCAAAAGGCGTGGTAATAAATTAGACAACCATCCTGTTTGTCCGCCTTGTAGCTGGCACGTCGGCGCCTCTCTGAGCGTGGTTTCGCGAGGAGTGGGGTTATTGGCTGTGTCTTAATCGTTCTTTGAACTTTTGGGCACAGCCACCCGTGCCGGTCGTCTATAAAAAAAATGTGTCTAGTCAGTACAGTAGCTGCGCGCGAAACTCTGACCGGCCGGTAGGTAGACTGTTACGCCTCATCTGGCAAGTTCCGGACGCGTTCGTTAGTGATTTCTTCCGCCACTAGGTGACACTAGTGACTATGTACATGAAGAAATCATTGCAAATTTAGCAGAAATAAGGTGTAAATTGTTATTTTTTCTTAAACATAATCTTAATTACACATAGTAGACCTAACGCATAATTAATTGGCATACGCCCGGAACCCTTTTGGGGATATCCCCATTAGGAATTTTGCAAAGAGACTTTTAATAAAAATAACGGTCATTAAAATATAACTTCCTACTTTACGGAAACCTATCGAGGTATGTTCATTCATTCGTGCAGTTCACTTAATTAAATAAATCTCTCTATAATACCAACAAGAAACCTCAAGACTGCTGAGCTCTGCTGAAAAATCTACTGAAAACTGTTGCAAACTCTGCTGAAAATCAAAGAAGGAAGACGTACAGTCCACATCTTGTTTAGTGGCTTTATAATTCAACACCATACACGTGGTTTCGGTCCAGTTTAATGTAGCCGGCACGACCAAAGTCTAGTTTTTTTAATGGTAACTGACACGGTTGACTTCATCACCTGCAACATCCGGTAATGTCAGCCCATAACACCGGGTGAACTCGGTGCCATGTCAGTGCTTCCGTTCATTTCATGTCGGCTATACTGAACTGGACGGAAAACACGAACTATGTACATAGCCGTTTCGACCGACGTTTCATTCAGTGTGTTGGTATCAACCCGGGCGGGATAAACCGTACCACCTAGTAACGTAAGAAGGAAAGGGACTTACAGTTTTACGTGGAATCCGAACCACGGTCAGCCTCCAACGTTCGAGTGGTCACCCATCCAAGCACTGACCGCGCCTGACCGCACGACTGAACAACCGAGACCGAGGCTGACGAATTTCCTTATCCCTTAGTCGACTTTTACGACATGCGACGGGAAGAGATGCAGTGGGGCTATTCTTTTTAAATACCGGCTCCACACTCAATATAGGAAAATCAAAAATGTAAAGTGTTAGGAGATTCTTGAGCATCTTCTGAAAGTTGACCAATAGGAAGCACTGCAAAATGCTTTAAGATACTTTCTCCGTGAATTAACGTTTTGTGAACTGATGATGGCTTAAAGTACTATATACTAATACATTGACAAGTTTATTGACGCTACATTAAATAATTAACGCTAAATTAAGTAGATGGCAGTAGTATTAGGCAAGTGTACTACTACCTAGTCTATATGCATAAGATAGCTTACCTAATTGTTTTTGTCCTCTTGTATTTTATTTTGTATTTATTTATTTAGGAAAAACAAACAATTACATACAAATGTAAATTATGGAGACAGTAGAAACTATAAACAATTAGGTATGTAACCAGCGACGTTTTTCACAAATAGTTTACTTAATAATTAATTAATTAAAAGCGTACACACAATATAATTCACATAGCGCTTATAAATGAATACATATAAAATATAACAGCACCACGAGAGCAGACACCTCACCTTATGCATACTGTGCCACACCACGCACGGGTAACATTATAGTTATCATCTCTTACTTAAACCTATTTATGACCATGAAGCAGCCTATCGAGGCGGAACCCAAACGAAACAGAATTATGACAGACCATGAAAAAAAAACACACACACACACACACAGAAAAACAAAAAGACAAAACGGAACAAAAGTGTTAATCAGTGTTGTATCCAACTTCACCGCATAAGGATGGATCAACGCCACCCCCAGCCGCCCCGCCCGACCCTCGCCGACCGCGACTCCCTGATCATGGCGTCTATCTGGTTGTGTACAGCCCTTGTCATTGTTTCCATTGTGTTTAATTGTTTATCATTGTTGCTACATACATTTAACTCTACCATTCAAAAGATAACGAATTCAAGTGCAAAATTTATTTGCCTACGAACGATAATAATAAAACCTACCGCGCGAAGATGAAAACCTAAACCTATATAATTAGTAATTACTCATATAGTTTCTGGCAGTTTCCATAGCATACCTGTCAAATTTTTCAGCATCTATCATTCATTACACCTGATGAAAGAGCTTGCAGAATTATGTGAAATGGTTTAATCAATTTTACATCCACTCCGGTAATTTCAGCAAAGCAGCTTGCATTGTAAAAAAATCTTCTGGCAGTGTTACTACGAAGTAACTATTAAGTAATCTGTGGTATTACCAACATCAACCACTTGTCGTGGTTGGTCGATCAATCCTAGCTCTTCACGAAAACGTTTTTGTAAGTACAAGAGTTTTTTTCTCTTTATGTAGTCGTTTCTTTTTTTACTGTTGGCTGACCATGTTTGGAAAGAAGGGTTATAGAAAATATGTAATATCATCCCATACAAGGAATGTAATTAATGTTAGACAGTCTTGTAATATTTATACATACGTAATTGTAATAATGTATCAACTCTTTATGCATTAATTGGAAAATAGAGAGGTGTGCATTTTGTTGATTACATTTTCACACGCAAAATGATTGGTACTAAATAACGAAACGTCGGTCGAAACGGCTACGTAAATAGTTTGTGTTTTCCGTCCAGTTCAATGTAGCCGGCACGACCGAAGGGAAGTACTGACACGGCACCTAGTTCACCCGGTTTTATGGGCTAACCAAGGTGATGTAGCCAACCGTGTCAGTTTCTATAAAAAAAACATACCGTAAACGAAAACTATTAATAGTTATAGTATTCATTTAACCGCAATGGACAGCTGTTTTTCGTTTTCTGAATTTAATGACATTTTTCCCAATAACTTAGGAATTCGCAAATATTCGCAGATAATTTTTATAAATGTTTCTCATGAATATCTAGGCTACAAATTAAAAATAAAGCGTGGGCAAACGTGGGTACCTGTCAACGCCTCGATGAACTTAATTTACTTGTTTTTCTTATTATATTATATTATTTCTTATTATATTCTTATTATATTATTCAATTATAAACACGTAACCTGATCCATAAAATTAAAAACTATTATTGTTCTAAAATGTACATAATATTAGATTTGCCTAAATGTATAATAGTTTATATCTATTCCTACAAGTTTAACAAGAAATTGACTTTTAAAGTGATGAAGTGAACAGATTTGACATGGCCATCCAAAACAAATAATAAACATTGTGGCATTGGAAAAATTATTTTTTATACATATTTTTTCCAATGCCAAAAATATATAAAAACCTGTCGAACACCTGAAGGCAGGAAGTACAGTTTCAGATACTGAATCGGATAGGCTAGTTTTTTTTTCGAAATTTATATGGAAATATGACATTTTTCAATTATTCCTAAGTATCAAGATGTCTTCATATTAGTGATGTGAAGTTACTACTACCTACTACCATATGTCTTAAGCACGTGATATCAGTCTTCTAGGTAACTACCTAGGTAATATTCTAAAACTTATTAGGTATACAAAATAATGGTTTGTTGCACACTAACTAACCTCAAAGCACTTACCGACTTCATTTTCAGTACAGAAGACCAAAAAAAATATTAAAATCGGCAAATTATTTTACAAAGAATTTCACTAAAGACATAAGAACACGCTCTCTGCCTTCACTTCATTCGATGCCGCCTCAAGATAATTTATGACACTGGCGGCGAGGCGGCGGCGGGCGCTTTGTGTCTCGCGCGCGCCGCCGCCGCGCCGCCGCCTCGCCTCCGCGCCTGCTAGAGGATTTTGCATTAGAAGTAAAAGGTCATGATACTAATTCTATTTTTTTATTGAAAAATGTTGTCCGAATTTAAAAAAAAACTAACCTATCCGATTCAGTATCTGTAACTGTACTTCCTGCCTTCGGGTGTTCGACAGGTTTTTTGTTCACCGTATATAACTTACATAAAATACCCGTAATATATCAATGTCTAACCCTTAAACTATTCAATATAATTAAAAAGGTTTGTCAATAGGAACACTGGTAAAAAACATTTTTGATATGCCGTTGTTCTACCATTTTCCATAGTGGCTCGCAAGGTGGCTGGCGGCGCGGTGGCTGGCGGCGCGGCGGCTCGCGGCGCGGCGGCTGTCGAATCGGCGGAGCAAGGGCTGGCGGTGCGGAGCGGAGGAGCGACGGCGCGCGGGCGGATGCCTAAGAAAGGGCATCTAGCTGCCGCATCCGCACGTTAGTAATATATATTCGGTGTCCGCACTGCCCATATTATAGCCAGCCAACATTTTAATTTGATTTGATCTTAATTTTTTGACGTGGAATCACGTCTTCCTCATATGGTTCAAAATGGGATGCATGTAAGCTAAAATAAGACGTCACCGATAAGAAAAATACATACATACATACATATATAGCGTCATGCATGTTTCCCGCTGGGGTAGGCAGATACAACGGATCTTCACGTGCCATGTTCCTGACACTCCTCTGCCGCCTCCTTCATGCACATGTACCGGGAAAATGGTCAATGCTTAGTTTTTAAGTAACGCACATACAAAACACTTATCAGCCAAATAGGGAAGGTGGTGCGAATACAACAATAATAAAAAACATTATTAAGAGCGTTCCGTGCAACATGACAGGCGACGGTGCTGTCACTCAAGTAAAAAATATATATCTCTTAAACAAAGCCATAACGAAAAAAGAAGCCATGAAGCTGTAGTTGATTTTGATTATGATATTCTAAGGCCGTTTTTAGTGTTGCGCTGGTGGCCGCCGGTCGCACGCGCGCTGGTCACCGCGCGTGTGCCAGCGTCCTGGCGCCGGTCGCTGGTTGTTTTTAGTGTGAGGCTGACGTGTGACGCAATCGCGTTGGTACAATGAGGCAAAATAAATTGCTAACGATTCTCCTATGCTAGTTGTTATTAAAGCGACGACGAAGAATTAATAGAAAAAAGAAGAATTCACGTACCGTGTGGGGCCGGTACTTTAAAAGAATAGCCCCACTGCATCTCTCCCCGTGTATGTCGTAAAAGGCGACTAAGGGATAAGACTCCCTTCTTATATTACTAGGTGGTAGGGTTTAACCCGCCCGCGTGCGATCGGCGCCCGCCAGCGCAACACTAAAAACGGCCTAAGATACTGAAAACAGTTTTATATTGCTCAGTTTATGCACAATCATTATAACGGATTTCGATGGCCACCGTAATCCGTTATTATGTTTATGGATAATCAGAGCAATACAAAACTGTTTTCAGTATTTTAGAATATCATAATCAAAATCAACTACAGTTTCATGGCTTGTTTTTTCCAGTTATGGCTTTGTTTAAGAGATATATATAATATTTACTTGAGTGGCAGCACCGTCGCCTGTCATTTTGCACGGAACGCTCTTAATATTTCATCCATTTATTTACACATTTTTTTATATTAATTTTACATATTTACAAACTTAAAATCTAAAATTAATACGAAAACAAATGGAGTTTCCACCACCGACGGCGGGGCCAACCCAGACTACCGATGGTCGGGTCCCAAAGAGAGAAACCTCTGGACGATGCGTGCAGTGTCGAGCAGGGCTGCCATCTGGATCTGGCCCTTGACCCAACGACTCAGCGAGAGCCTGTTAAAATGGTCGTCGATGTTCTTAGCTATCAGCCCAAGCACTGATACGACTATGGGCACAAAGATCGTCGAGTCGAGGGGCCACATTTTGGTAACCTCGTGTTGCAGATACTTCAATATCTTCTCTGCTTCCTTACTGATGAGGTTACCATCGTACGGCACGGCGATATCGACGAGAGTTGCGCGCCTCGCCTCGCGGTCCACTATCACAATATCAGGTCTATTCGCGAGAATAGTCCTATCTGTAATAATAATGGACCGGTCCCAGTAGAGTGTAACAAGACCGTTCTCGAGAACTGGCGGTGGATTGTACTTATTTGGCTCTACCCTCGTATGTGTATTTTTTCATTAATCATAGAACTGGCTTCCCTCATCCCTCCTGCCCCGATCGGTATTCGTCACACCCGCCGGACTCGCTCGGAACATCCATGTGTTGTTGACACACAACTTCTGAGAACGCGTCGCTTTTCGAAATCGTTACTATGTCGTACGGCGAAAATATGGAACGGTCTTCCGGCGAGTGTGTTCCCCTGGGACCTTCAAAAGGCGTGGTAATAAATTAGACAACGATATCTTTGTCCGCCTTGTAGCTGGCACGTCGGCGCCTCTCTGAGCGTGGTTTCGCGAGGAGTGGGGTTATTGGCTGTGTCTTAATCGTTCTTTGAACTTTTGGGCACAGCAACCCGTGCCGGTCGTCTATAAAAAAAATGTGTCTAGTCAGTACAGTAGCTGCGCGCGAAACTCTGTGACCGGCCGGTAGGTAGACTGTTACGCCTCATCTGGCAAGTTCCGGACGCGTTCGTTAGTGATTTCTTCCGCCACTAGGTGACACTAGTGACTATGTACATGAAGAAATCATTGCAAATTTAGCAGAAATAAGGTGTAAATTGTTATTTTTTCTTAAACATAATCTTAATTACACATAGTAGACCTAACGCATAATTAATTGGCATACGCCCGGAACCCTTTTGGGGATATCCCCATTAGGAATTTTGCAAAGAGACTTTTCATAAAAATAACGGTCATTAAAATATAACTTCCTACTTTACGGAAACCTATCGAGGTATGTTCATTCATTCGTGCAGTTCACTTAATTAAATAAATCGCTCTATAATACCAACAAGAAACCTCAAGACTGCTGAGCTCTGCTGAAAAATCTACTGAAAACTGTTGCAAACTCTGCTGAAAATCAAAGAAGGAAGACGTACAGTCCACATCTTGTTTAGTGGCTTTATAATTCAACACCATACACGTGGTTTCGGTCCAGTTTAATGTAGCCGGCACGACCAAAGTCTAGTTTTTTTAATGGTAACTGACACGGTTGACTTCATCACCTACAACATCCGGTAATGTCAGCCCATAACACCGGGTGAACTCGGTGCCATGTCAGTGCTTCCCTTCATTTCATGTCGGCTATACTGAACTGGACGGAAAACACGAACTATGTACATAGCCGTTTCGACCGACGTTTCATTCAGTGTGTTGGTATCAATCCGGGCGGGATAAACCGTACCACCTAGTAACGTAAGAAGGAAAGGGACTTACAGTTTTACGTGGAATCCGAACCACGGTCAGCCTCCAACGGTCGAGTGGTCACCCATCCAAGCACTGACCGCGCCTGACCGCACGACTGAACAACCGAGACCGAGGCTGACGAATTTCCTTATCCCTTAGTCGACTTTTACGACATGCGACGGGAAGAGATGCAGTGGGGCTATTCTTTTTAAATACCGGCTCCACACTCAATATAGGAAAATCAAAAATGTAAAGTGTTAGGAGATTCTTGAGCATCTTCTGAAAGTTGACCAATAGGAAGCACTGCAAAATGCTTTAAGATACTTTCTCCGTGAATTAACATTTTGTGAACTGATGATGGCTTAAAGTACTATATACTAATACATTGACAAGTTTATTGACGCTACATTAAATAATTAACGCTAAATTAAGTAGATGGCAGTAGTATTAGGCAAGTGTACTACTACCTAGTCTATATGCATAAGATAGCTTACCTAATTGTTTTTGTCCTTATGTATTTTATTTTGTATTTATTTATTTAGGAAAAACAAACAATTACATACAAATGTAAATTATGGAGACAGTAGAAACTATAAACAATTAGGTATGTAACCAGCGACGTTTTTCACAAATAGTTTACTTAATAATTAATTAATTAAAAGCGTACACACAATATAATTCACATAGCGCTTATAAATGAATACATATAAAATATAACAGCACCACGAGAGCAGACACCTCACCTTATGCATACTGTGCCACACCACGCACGGGTAACATTATATTTATCATCTCTTACTTAAACCTATTTATGATCATGAAGCAGCCTATCGAGGCGGAACCCAAACGAAACAGAATTATGACAGACCATGAAAATAAAAACACACACACACACAGAAAAACAAAAAGACAAAACGGAACAAAAGTGTTAATCAGTGTTGTATCCAACTTCACCGCATAAGGATGGATCAACGCCACCCCCAGCCGCCCCGCCCGACCCTCGCCGACCGCGACTCCCTGATCATGGCGTCTGTCTGGTTGTGTACAGCCCTTGTCATTGCTTCCATTGTGTTTAATTGTTTATCATTGTTGCTACATACATTTAACTCTACCATTCAAAAGATAACGAATTCAAGTGCAAAATTTATTTGCCTACGAACGATAATAATAAAACCTACCGCGCGAAGATGAAAACCTAAACCTATATAATTAGTAATTACTCATATAGTTTCTGGCAGTTTCCATAGCATACCTGTCAAATTTTTCAGCATCTATCATTACACCTGATGAAAGAGCTTGCAGAATTATGTGAAATGGTTTAATCAATTTTACATCCACTCCGGTAATTTCAGCAAATCAGCTTGCATTGTAAAAAAATCTTCTGGCAGTGTTACTACGAAGTAACTATTAAGTAATCTGTGGTATTACCAACATCAACCACTTGTCGTGGTTGGTCGATCAATCCTAGCTCTTCACGAAAACGTTTTTGTAAGTACAAGAGTTTTTTTCTCTTTATGTAGTCGTTTCTTTTTTTACTGTTGGCTGACCATGTTTGGAAAGAAGGGTTATAGAAAATATGTAATATCATCCCATACAAGGAATGTAATTAATGTTAGACAGTCTTGTAATATTTATACATACGTAATTGTAATAATGTATCAACTCTTTATGCATTAATTGGAAAATAGATAGGTGTGCATTTTGTTGATTACATTTTCACACGCAAAATGATTGGTACTAAATAACAAAACGTCGGTCGAAACGGCTACGTAAATAGTTTGTGTTTTCCGTCCAGTTCAGTGTAGCCGGCACTACCGAAGGGAAGCACTGATACGGCACCTAGTTCACCCGGTTTTATGGGCTAACCAAGGTGATGTAGCCAACCGTGTCAGTTTCCATAAAAAAAACATAACGTAAACGAAAACTATTAATAGTTATAGTATTCATTTGAAACCGCAATGGACAGCTGTTTTTCGTTTTCTGAGTTTAATGACATTTTTCCCAATAACTTAGGAATTCGCAAATATTCGCAGATAATTTTTATAAATGTTTCTCATGAATATTTAGGCTACAAATTAAAAATAAAGCGTGGGCAAACGTGGGTACCTGTCAACGCCTCGATGAACTTAATTTACTTGTTTTTCTTATTATATTATATTATTTCTTATTATATTCTTATTATATTATTCAATTATAAACACGTAACCTGATCAATAAAATTAAAAACTATTATTGTTCTAAAATGTACATAATATTAGATTTGCCTAAATGTATAATAGTTTATATCTATTCCTACAAGTTTAACAAGAAATTGACTTTTAAAGTGATGAAGTGAACAGATTTGACATGGACATCCAAAAACATAATAAACATTGTGGCATTGGAAAAAATATGTTTTATACATATTTTTTCCAATGCCAAAAATATATAAAAACCTGTCGAACACCTGAAGGCAGGAAGTACAGTTTCAGATACTGAATCGGATAGGCTAGTTTTTTTTTCGAAATTTATACGAAAATATGACATTTTTCAATTATTCCTAAGTATCAAGATATCTTCATATCAGTGATGTGAAGTTACTACTACCTACTACCATATGTCTTAAGCAAGTGATATCAGTCTTCTAGGTAACTACCTAGGTAATATTCTAAAACTTATTAGGTATACAAAATAATGGTTTGTTGCACACTATCTAACCTCAAAGCACTTACCGATTTCATTTTCAGTACAGAAGACCAAAAAAAATATTAAAATCGGCAAATTATTTTACAAAGAATTTCACTAAAGACATAAGAACACGCTCTCTGCCTTCACTTCATTCGATGCCGCCTCAAGATAATTTATGACACTGGCGGCGAGGCGGCGGCGGGCGCTTTGTGTCTCGCGCGCGCCGCCGCCTCGCCGCCGCGCCTGCTAGAGAATTTTACATAAGAAGTAAAAGGTCGTGATACTAATTCAATTTTTTTATTGAAAAATTTTGTCCGAATTTAAAAATAAACTAACCTATCCGATTCAGTATCTGAAACTGTACTTCCTGCCTTCGGGTGTTCGGCAGGTTTTTTGTTCACCGTGTATAACTTATATAAAATACCCGTAATATATCAAAGTCTAACCCTTAAACTATTCAATATAATTAAAAAGGTTTGTCAATAGCAACACTGGTAAAAAACATTTTTGATATGCCGTTGTTCTACCATTTTCCATAGTGGCCGGCGCGGTGGCTGGCGGCGCGGCGGCTGGCGGCGCGGCGGCTCGCGGCGCGGCGGCTGTCGGCGCGACGGAGCAAGGGCTGGCGGTGCGGCGCAGAGGAGCGGCGGCGCGCGGGTGGCTTCGAGTGGCCGCATCCGCACGTTAGTAATATATATTCGGTGTCCTCACTGCCCATATTATAGCCAGCCAACATTTTAATTTGATTTGATCTTAATTTTTTGACGTGGAATCACGTCTTCCTCATATGGTTCAAAATGGGATGCATGTAAGCTAAAATATGACGTCACCGATAAGAAAAATACATACATACATACATACATATATAGCGTCATGCATGTTATGTTTCCCGCTGGGGTAGGCAGATACAACGGATCTTCACGTGCCATGTTCCTGACACTCCTCTGCCGCCTCTTCCATGCACATGTACCGGGAAAATGGTCAATGCTTAGTTTTTAAGTAACGCACATACAAAACACTTATCAGCAAAATGGGGAAGGTGGTGCAAATACAACAATAATAAAAAAAACATTATTAAGAGCGTTCCGTGCAACATGACAGGCGACGGTGCTGTCACTCAAGTAAAAAATATATATCTCTTAAACAAAGCCATAACGAAAAAAGAAGCCATGAAGCTGTAGTTGATTTTGATTATGATATTCTAAGGCCGTTTTTAGTGTTGCGCTGGTGGCCGCCGGTCGCACGCGCGCTGGTCACCGCGCGTGTGCCAGCGTCCTGGCGCCCGCGCCGGTCGCTGGTTGTTTTCAGTGTGAGGCTGACGTGTGACGCAATCGCGTTGTTACAATGAGGCGAAATAAATTGCTAACGAATCTCCTGTGCTACTTGTTATTAAAGCGACGACGAAGAATTAATAGAAAGAAGAAGAATTCACGTACCCACTTTAAAAGAATAGCCCCACGGCATCTCTCCCCGTGTATGTCGTAAAAGGCGACTAAGGGATAAGACTCCCTTCTTATATTACTAGGTGGTAGGGTTTAACCCGCCCGGGTTGGTACCACCGCACTGAATGAAAGGTCGGTCGGAACGGCTATGTAAAATAGTTTGTGTTTTCCGTTCAGTTCAGTGTAGCCGGGACGACCAAAGGGAAACACTGACGTGGTACCAAGTTCACCAGGTGTTATGGGCTGACATCACGGAAGGTGATGTAAGCCAACCGTGTCAGTTTCCATAAAAAAAATATATAAAAAATCAACCTTTAGTGGCAACCAGATTACTCAGTTCTTGTATAACTCATTAGCTGAATCCCACAGCAAGGGTCTGAACTGCACCTCAATTATTACTCTTTCTGTATCGATGTTCATCGTATGTACCCGCGACGCGTGTCACTAGCGCAACAGTAAAAGCACGCACTGGCTTGTGTAGCGCTCGCGCGCGCCGGCGCCGGCGAGGCGCGAGGGCTCGAACGTGCGATCTTGCTACGCGCCGCGTGCGCTTACCAGCGCGCTGGTACACGTATCACTCTAAAATGTACCTACAAAATTGAAGTTTGGCAACACGCGCGCGTGCGATCGGCGCCCGCCAGCGCAACACTAAAAACAGCCTAAGATACTGAAAACAGTTTTATATTGCTCAGTTTATGCACAATCATAATAACGGATTTCGATGGCCACCGTAATCCGTTATTATGTTTATGGATAATCAGAGCAATACAAAACTGTTTTCAGTATTTTGGAATATCATAATCAAAATCAACTACAGTTTCATGGCTTGTTTTTTCAGTTATGGCTTTGTTTAAGTGATATATATAATATTTACTTGAGTGGCAGCACCGTCGCCTGTCATTTTGCACGGAACGCTCTTAATATTTCATCCATTTATTTACACATTTTTTTATATTAATTTTACATATTTACAATCTTAAAATCTATAATTAATACGAAAACAAATGGAGTTTCCACCACCGACGGCGCAGCCAACCCAGACTACCGATGGTCGCGGGTCCCAAAGAGAGAAACCTCTGGACGATGCGTGCAGTGTCGAACAGGGCTGCCATCTGGATCTGGCCCTTGACCCAACGACTCAGCGAGAGCCTGTTAAAATGGTCGTCGATGTTCTTAGCTATCAGCCCATGCGCTGATACGACTATGGGCACAACGATCGTCGAGTCGAGGGGCCACATTTTGGTAACCTCGTGCTGCAGATACTTCAATATCTTCTCTGCTTCCTT
This sequence comes from Nematopogon swammerdamellus, assembly GCA_946902875.1. NCBI lineage: Eukaryota > Metazoa > Arthropoda > Insecta > Lepidoptera > Adelidae > Nematopogon > Nematopogon swammerdamellus. The sequence continues at coordinate 13,140,425 of OX336348.1, read as the reverse complement.
ACTGATGAGGTTACCATCGTACGGCACGGCGATATCGACGAGAGTTGCGCGCCTCGCCTCGCGGTCCACTATCACAATATCAGGTCTATTCGCGAGAATAGTCCTAATAAATAGTCCTAATAAAGAAGTAATAATAATGGACCGGTCCCAGTAGAGTGTAACAAGACCGTTCTCGAGAACTGGCGGTGGATTGTACTTATTTGGCTCTACCCTCGTATGTGTATTTTTTCATTAATCATAGAACTGGCTTCCCTCATCCCTCCTGCCCCGATCGGTATTCGTCACACCCGCCGGACTCGCTCGGAACATCCATGTGTTGTTGACACACAACTTCTGAGAACGCGTCGCTTTTCGAAATTGTTCCTATGTCGTACGGCGAAAATATGGAACGGTCTTCCGGCGAGTGTGTTCCCATGGGACCTTCAAAAGGCGTGGTAATAAATTAGACAACGACTTTGACTTTGTCCGCCTTGTAGCTGGCACGTCGGCGCCTCTCTGAGCGTGGTTTCGCGAGGAGTGGGGTTATTGGCTGTGTCTTAATCGTTCTTTGAACTTTTGGGCACAGCCACCCGTGCCGGTCGTCTATAAAAAAAATGTCTCTAGTCAGTACTAGAAATGCGCGCGCGCGAAACTCTGTGACCGGCCGGTAGGTAGACTGTTACGCCTCATCTGGCAAGTTCCGGACGCGTTCGTTAGTGATTTCTTCCGCCACTAGGTGACACTAGTGACTATGTACATGAAGAAATCATTGCAAATTTAGCAGAAATAAGGTGTAAATTGTTATTTTTTCTTAAACATAATCTTAATTACACATAGTAGACCTAACGCATAATTAATTGGCATACGCCCGGAACCCTTTTGGGGATATCCCCATTAGGAATTTTGCAAAGAGACTTTTCATAAAAATAACGGTCATTAAAATATAACTTCCTACTTTACGAAACCTATCGAGGTATGTTCATTCATTCGTGCAGTTCACTTAATTAAATAAATCGCTCTATAATACCAACAAGAAACCTCAAGACTGCTGAACTCTGCTGAAAAATCTACTGAAAACTGTTGCAAACTCTGCTGAAAATCAAAGAAGGAAGACGTACAGTCCACATCTTGTTTAGTGGCTTTATAATTCAACACCATACACGTGGTTTCGGTCCAGTTTAATGTAGCCGGCACGACCAAAGTCTAGTTTTTTTAATGGTAACTGACACGGTTGACTTTGTGGAGATGTGGATCTCACTGATTTAGGGACGACTGGATAAATGAATAAGACACGTATACATTATTAAAGTTTGTATTCCTCCAAAAGTAACTGTCGCGAGTAACTGCCTAGCGAAGACTGGCGAGGGGCGCGGCGCGCGCGGCGCGCGCGGCGTCGCAGCCGAGCGGGGGGAATACTGTACTGCCCTCGAATGATAAAACAGTGTAACCTTTGGAAGATGATTTCGAGAAATCGCGCAATAACCATCCTATTAAACTATTACAAATTCCTGTCAAACGGATTACGATAGATAAATAATGTAAACTGTATTGGATAGTCTACATTTTGTGCTCCATTTTCTGTGTACATATGTATATAATAAAAGTGATATTTCTATAGTTAATCAAAGAAAAACTGTTTTATCGTTCCATATAAACATTTAATTGTGGATCTGTTTACGAGAAAACGATGCAATCCAATGATGCATCGTATTCTCGGGATTTTGTTACTCGAGTTTTCGAGTCTTTGATGGGTGATATAAATAAAATTATAGGTTCAAATTCATAATTACGAACTTTATTTTTTGGTTATGCTAATACAAAATATATAATAAAAATGGTCAAAAATTCGTATCAAATGTTATAAAATAAAATAAAAAAATATAATAGCATTATACAGAATACATTTCAATAAAATAATAATGTTAAGACAACATGTAAAAAAATCTTATCATAATAAACAATTGAAATTGTATGGATGTAGATTTTTAAAAACTAATCTAAAATTGAGATGTTACAAAGCTAAGAAAAACTTATATTGAGATTTTTCTAATAGACGTTAGGTAAGACAAAAACAAAATTCAATTAAAACTATGTCAATTAAACCTAGTACAAGACACACGCAGACAAAAAATATACTTAATTAGGTAGGTACTTAAATACTCTTACACCTAATGAAAGGGGAAGAAAATGTTATAGCAGTTAAAACATATGTGTACGTACATTGACATTTTAATATGATTCTTAAAGATAATAATAGGGACTAAACGAAAGGTATGAATTAAAACATTATGCCCGTTAAACATAGAAAGTAGCTTTTATAAAAACATTCTTAAATTTAGGGGAAGACATATTTTTATGTTTTTTAAACATATTAGATATCCGATCCTAATTATTCAACGCGACATTCGTCTTGAATTCCATCATTAACGACTAAATTCTCGTAGAACGTTCTACGCGAAACTGGCATAGATTTTGTCAACTTCATCAAATCTTTCTTTTTTCTTTATTTATTCCTCTAACACTCTCTTGTCGTGGTATATGGTTGGTTGTACTCTTCTCTTCAGCTAATGCTGTTCTGATTTCAATTTGAATTTTCTTATTAAATATATCAAGCTCTTTAAATTCTTCTTGGTCGTATTTAATCTTTACGAATAATTTAGTTTGACCTCTGCGAAATTCCACTATCTTAAATTTTGATATATTCCAGTCTCGTGGAAACATGCTTTTCATTTCATCCTTATATATTACGATCTCTTGATGTTTTAATTCGAATACTTCCATGTTTCTGCGGCTTTTTTTTATAACTTGCACGTAATCGTCCATATCGTAGAGGTCACCGGCTGATTTCAACTTTGATGTGATACAGGCGTGAACACTGTCTGCAGCCATCGTGGTATGACCTGGTTCAAGATATTCAAGCTTGATTGTTTTAAGGTCCATATCCGAGTCGTGCAGAATGCGCAGAAGTGCAGTATACAACACCTTATTTTTATTTTGCGAACTGCAATTGTCCATGTAAAAGATTACCTTATCGTTATCACGGCAATATTTTTTTAAAAATACTGCATAAGTGGATGCAATATTATGGGCATTGCGACCTGACTCGCCTTCATGCCACACAACACACACCGCGTTCTTGTTTTTGCCGGGTTGTGAAAACGTTTCATTATGTAAAATTAGTTTTCGTGAAAAGAAATAATCTTTTATGGCCAATTTTGGCATCGATATGACTTTCTGCATGTCAACTGTAAAAAGCGCTACTTTTCCTTTTGATGAGTCAGCTAATTTTTCATCCTCTTTTATGTGAATCCTTGCAAGTGTGTAGTTATTTGTGTGTTCAGGATGATGTATGCAAGCCTGACAGTTGCATTCTTCACATTTATGAGTATTTTCCGGCGTCGGGGGATGAGCGATTTTATGTTCATGGCATTTGGTACAAATGTCTTGCTTTGGATAGGAAGATGAGATATTTTTCCTTTTCATAATTTTACAGAAGGAACCCCAACAACATGGTTTCATGTTCTTCTCAAGTAAATGATCTTTCAACATGTGAAAAACACTTTCATATGTACAGCCGATAGGCAAATACCTACGATTTGGCGCATGTTCAAGGTTGTAATGAGATTTTGCTGGTTTGAAATTTTCTATGAAAGCTTCTATTTCATCCGTATATTCTTTTGAAAAGGCATGTTTAGGTGTTTTTTTGCCTCTCAAATCAGGCGCAGCAGACACTTTTGCGGCACTTGCACTTATGCCATTTTTATAATTGGCTCTCAGAACAGCCTGAACTACATTGTCGCTTGTGTAGCCGATTGTGTGAAGAAACATTGTTTTACACACTACTGTATCGTTCAAGCTCCACACTAAGGTGTTATTTCGTTTATTCGTACGCACATACTTAATCGCGACTTTCTTGAGAGTGACATTCCGAGAGATGAAGTCTCTTCTTCTTTGGTTATCTAATAACCAGAATTGGCTCCACACTGCTGCCCTTTGCTCTTCAGGAAATTTAGTAGAGCATTGTTTTGAGCACGATGGATTACAGCTCGACAACATTTGGTGAGCATCTCGTTTTTTCTGATGGTTTGCTACAGCACTACTCTCACGTTTGTTCTGGTTCTTCTTTTGAATAGGGTCTTTGCGTACACAGAATGTTAAGTCTCCCTCTGGTAAAATCTGTGTAGACCTATTTAGTGGTGGAGTTACGTTAGAGGCAGTTTGGAGCAAATTTGGAGAAATATCCTCCATATTCGGAGTAGACGTGGTAGGTGGTGGAGTGTGGCTTGAGACAGTTTGGAACGGACTGGGCGGAATATCCGGAAAATTCAGAGTAGACGTGTTACGATGTGGTGTGTGACTTGATGCAGTTTGGAACGGGCTAGGCGGAATATCCGGAAAATTCAGAGTAGACGTGTTACGATGTGGTGTGTGACTTGATGCAGTTTGGAACGGGCTAGGCGGAATATCCGGAAAATTCGGAGTAGACGTGTTACGCGGTGGAGTATGACTTGATGCAGTTTGGAACGGACTAGGCGGAATATCCGGAAAATTCAGAGTAGACGTGTTACGATGTGGTGTGTGACTTGATGCAGTTTGGAACGGGCTAGGCGGAATATCCGGAAAATTCAGAGTAGACGTGTTACGATGTGGTGTGTGACTTGATGCAGTTTGGAACGGGCTAGGCGGAATATCCTGAAAATTCGGAGTAGACGTGTTACGCGGTGGAGTATGACTTGATGCAGTTTGGAACGGACTAGGCGGAATATCCGGAAAATTCGGAGTAGACGTGTTACGCGGTGGAGTATGACTTGATGCAGTTTGGAACGGACTAGGCGGAATATCCGGAAAATTCAGAGTAGATGTGTTACGATGTGGTGTGTGACTTGATGCAGTTTGGAACGGGCTAGGCGGAATATCCGGAAAATTCGGAGTAGACGTGTTACGCGGTGGAGTATGACTTGATGCAGTTTGGAACGGACTAGGCGGAATATCCGGAAAATTCAGAGTAGACGTGTTACGATGTGGTGTGTGACTTGATGCAGTTTGGAACGGGCTAGGCGGAATATCCGGAAAATTCAGAGTAGACGTGTTACGATGTGGTGTGTGACTTGATGCAGTTTGGAACGGACTAGGCGGAATATCCGGAAAATTCGGAGTAGACGTGTTACGCAGTGGATTATGACTTGATGCAGTTTGGAACGGACTAAGCGGAATATCTATTGAATTCGGAGATGATGTGTTATGTGGTGGTGAGTAGAGTGAAGCAGCTTGAAGTGAACCTGGTAGGATTTGTAGCATGTTGGATGTGGACAGGTTACATGGTAAAGCTAGGCTCGTTTCAGCTATCACACTGGTTCCAGGGTTATCTTCAAGTGTTGTGTGTTTAGCTATTGTTACAGTTGAGAAAGTTTCACGTTCACGTAAATCCACGAAAGGGGTGACAACTTGCTCTTCTAGGTTAGCTCGCAGGAAGTCGCTTGATTCTAACAGCAACTTTTCATTTGTGTCACATGTGAATAGACGACTGTCAGATATGTCGCTTGCTTCTTCCATCCACATTCGACCAGCATTTTCAAGAAGACTGGGTGCTGGCTGCAACTCTGTGTATTCGCGACAAGGCGAAGGAATTCGGAAATTGGAGCCGACGTCATTCTGAAACAATAATTTTTTTTAGGAACGATATGTTATATATATAAAACAAAGTCCTGTTAGTTACACCATTTATAAGACAAGAACAGGTGGAAAACAATTTATGATCTTTGATTTGTCGGTTATGTCTCCTCCCCGAATAGCAGAATAACTATTAAAACATCCGAACAAATTTGCGAAAAAAACTATGAAGAAAATTAATTTTCTTATACATTTTGTATGGAATGTTTTTCTTGATGATACCTATCTCGAAAATGCATGTAGGGGTTGGGTTAGGGGTAGAGGTATTGGTAGAGGCAGGGTAGGGTAGGGTATGGGTAGGGTATAAAGTCAAATAACAAAATAAACAATTCTACTTAAACCAATCAGGCTGTATTGAGGTAAAAATATATACACTAGCTTTTGCCCGCGGGTACCTAGGCACCTAAATATTCAAAAATAATTTAAAATTATGAAATTAAACATAATTTTATAAAATGTCATGAAGTTACAGAGAATTAATAAGTAGGTACAGTGTGGACCCTTACCTCACGGAGCGGCTTCAATTTCTTCTTTGCAAGAGACAGTAACAGTTCAGCACGACTTCCTTTTCTACGAGACATAGCGAAAAATTTGCCATTCACAGATGATTATTAATTTCACACACTTAGGTAGTAATACTTTCACACTTTCGCGAATTTAAAATACGTCCTTGCTATTCGAAGGGTCTCGAAGGAATGATCCACCGAAAATAAACAATTATTAACAAATGCCGAAACATTTTATTACCCACCGGAAGGGAGGAAGTCAAAACAATAAACTGGTCAAACAGAGTAACCTTGGGTTGCACCGTTATCTCCTGATAAACTCGCACGTGCGCTACCTGCCCCTGCCCACTGAGTCGTCGCTCACGATGTTACGTGATTCCGTTGCGAATACACCATGAAACAGTGCAACCTATGGCTGCACTGTTTGTTAGTTTAGGTTGTATCATTTCGTATGTCATAATGAAACAGTGTAATCGTTGGTTGCACTGTTTGGTAATGATTAACATATATTTTTTTGGGTTACATCGTTACGTATCTTTTGATATAAAGCACATAGAAAAAAAATTGTCGAACCATATGATGCGCAGACCAAAAATTAACGTTTTAAGCCACTTTACGATAAAACAGTGTAACCCGGGTTACACTGTTTTATCATTCGAGGGCAGTGTAGGTATGTGTGTGTGTATGCATATACGCTACAGGACTCCCCCCCTAAAATAAGGGTATTTAAGTTCAAAAATGGAAAACAACACAAATTTTAAATAAAAATTACGTGACACAAAATTAATTTTCACGAAACAGTTCGTTGACTTAAACGGGGTACACTGAAGCCGCCCCTGCCGCTGCCGTTGATCGCAGTCCCATGTTTGTTATGGTTGCTAACGAGCCGTTGTTGCCGCCCTGCGCTTCGCCTAGTCGGCGGAGGACGTCGCTGACTAAACGTCGCTGTTGGTACTTCCTTAGCACTTGGTATATCACTATGGCTAGGGCTGCTGCGGATAAGATGATAGCCCATGTCACCATCGTTGCGGTGTGGTGCTCCGACGACGCCGTATTGTCGCCGGCGGCTGCCGCTGTTTGTGAGATGAGGCTGACCTCTCTTGTTTCTTCTTTGGAGGAGTACCCGCCCATGGTGTTCTGGTTGGTTGCTCTGGTGATTTCTGCAGCGGTACTGACGAGGGTACTGCGGTCTCGACGTGCGTCAAGTAATCCGGTCACTGACTGACACGTCGGAGCAATTTGCTGAGTTGTCACGGGCCTCGCGCGTGGAAGCGCGAGTGAATTTTGCGTCAGCATGTTTCCGGTGCGGCAGGGGTCGACGTTATGCTGTGACCTAGATTCACCTCAATTACGATTATAGGCATAATTTTTGTATTACAAATGAAAGAAAAATTTCTTAAACAATTAAAATTAACACTACAAGGTTGAAACACAAAAATAAAACTTCGTTCACTGCACTCAATGTTCCTGTCTAGAGTTAGTTATACATTATTATCAACTTCGCATATGCGCATTAGAGTTCCGCGAAACGTACAATGGGCCGTGATATTCGACCGTGTCTCGTAACATGATACGGGAGGGTCAGCGTCGGCGGCCGCGGTAGCGACGGAGGCGGTGGTGACGTCGGCGGCGGTGACGGAGTTGGCCCAGTTGCAATATTGTTATTGTTTGCGGTTTGGTCCGTGCTTTGTTCTGCCGGGATGCACATGAAAGCCGGTTTTATGCGGTCAAGCGTAATTGTTCGGTCTCCGTTTGGGAACTTTAGTGTATAATGTTTGTTTCCGCGTTCTATAATTTGGAAGGGTCCGTCGTATGGTGGTGTCAGGGGTTTAGCGACATGATCTCGTCTGACAAAAACATGGGTGCACTTGCTCAATTCCGGGTGGATGAATACGGATGGTCTCGTGTTTTCTCTTTTCGGAATAGCTGTTAGTCTCTCGATTTGATCACGTAATCGGTTTACAAAAGAGTCGTTCATGCTGGTAGTTTTCGTCTCCTCGAAAAATTCACCGGGTAGGCGTAAAGTTTTTTTTTTTTTTATGGAAACTGACACGGTTGGCTACATCACTTACAACGTCCGTGATGTCAGCCCATAACACCGGGTGAACTAGGTGCCATGTCAGTGCTTCCCCCTTTGATCGTGCCGGCTACACTGAACTGGTCGGAAAACACAAACTATTTACATAGCCGTTTAGACCGACGTTTCATTCAGTGCGGTGGTACCAACCCGGGCGGGTTAAACCCTACCACCAAGTAAGATTAGGAGGGAAGGGACCTACAGTTTTACGAGGAATCCGAACCTCGGTCAGCCTCCAACGGTCAGCGGTCACCCATCCAAGTACTGACCGCACCCAGCGTTGCTTAACATTCAATAGCGACAGTTGACTGTCTGCACCACTGAGTTATCGAGGCTGACAAAGTGGATCCATACACCAACTGGGCGGGGCTGATGCCAGTGTCGTCACGTAGAGACGCTCTGAAACCGAGGAGTATAGTTGGGAGTTCCTCCGACCATTTAGTCGTGTTTCCGCGTGCCATCAACGCGCCCTTCATTGACCTGTGGAACCTCTCGATGGCTCCATTGCTTTCTGGATGATACGCTGTTGTCCTGATCTTCTTTACTCCCATCAGTTTTGTTAGGTTGTAAAAAAGGTGGGATTCGAAGTTGCGTCCTTGGTCAAATGTCAGGCGTAGTGGACATCCGAACCTTACGATCCAGTGCTCGTAGATGACTCTCGCCGTGGTTTCGGCCGTTGCGTCTGTTACAGGAACGGCTTCCATCCATGAAGTGGTGCGATCTATCATGGTGATTATGTATCTGTGGTCTTGTGACGGATGGAGTGGTCCGACCACGTCGATGTGTACGTGCTCGAAACGTCCAGCTGATTCAAATTTTCCGAAAGGAGTTTTGGTGTGTCTGGTGACTTTTGCCTTTTGGCATGGGATGCATGTTCTCGTCCAGATTGGTAAGTCAGTGTTCATTTTCGGCCAGTAGAACCTTCCGGCCATCAGTTTCCTAGTTCCTCTCACGCCGGGATGTGACAATCCGTGTATTGTTTCAAAAGCCTGTTTACGGAACTTTTCTGGGAGGTATGATCGAATGTTTGAGTGAGAAATGTCACAATATAGTGTCGAGTCGCATCCAGGGATCTTCACTTTCTTGAGGGGGGACTTCCCTGATGCTAGTAGCTCTTTCAACTCTTGGTCGACCATTTGGCATTGACTTACTTGTTCGTAGTTGTAGTTGAGGGACATTTTATAGATTCTAACCGCGAAAGGAAATCTGCAACCGTGTTGTCCTTGCCGGCTACATGTTCGATTCTAGTACAGAATTGAGAGATGTAGTCGAGCTGTCTCGACCTCCGTGGGGTATCGTCGGAACTTGCGGTTTTCTTGAAGGCGTGGATGAGCGGTTTATGGTCAGTATACATGATTACTTCTCTGCCTTCGATTAAACGACGGAAGTGCTTAATCGCGGAGTATATTCTGAGTAGCTCTCGATCATACGTGGAATAGCGTTTTTGAGTTTCGTTCAGATTTTTGGAGAAAAATCCGAGTGGTTCTGGTCCACTTCCGCTGTCTTGTTGTAGAACTGCTCCAATGCAAGTGTCCGAGGCGTCACTCATTATGCTAAGTGTGCCGTCGCGTGATGGATGTACGAGGGTGCAAGCGTTTTTGATGCTGTCTTTGCATCTCTCGAACGCTGCACTGGTGTCTGTAGTCCATTCTATCGGTGATTTGTCATTCTTCTTGGATTTAACTAGGTATTGGTTTAGTTCACTCTGGTGCTTTGCTGAGTTGGGAAGGCATTCACGGTAAAAGTTCAACATTCCGAGGAAACGTCGGAGTGATTGTACTGTGGTCGGTTTTTCAAATTTGGAGATGGCTTCTACGCGTTCAGGTAGTGGTATTATACCATTAGTCGTGACTGCGTATCCTAGATAATCCACACTAGTTTTGCCAAAGTGGGACTTTTCTACATTGATTGTGATGCCGTAGGCGTTAAACCTTTCAAGGACTTGTCTTATGTGGTCTTTGTGGGTTTCTTCGTTCTCGGACGCTATAAGGATGTCGTCGATGTAGGCGAAAATGAACGGAAGGTTCTGTAGAACCGTATCAAGGAAACGCTGGAAGGTCTGGCCAGCATTCCTGAGTCCAAAGCAAGTCCTCGTGAATTCGAACAGGCCGAACGGAGTAGTTACGGCCGTTTTCTCTATGTCACTTTCTCTTACGGGGATCTGATTGTAAGCTCGATTGAGATCGATTTTCGAGAAGATTTTCTTGCCGTGAAGTAAGTACGTGAAATCTTGAAGACGGGGGATTGGGTAACGGTCTGGCTTGGTAACTTCGTTCAATCTTCTCGCTGCCCTATTTCTTATTTGTTCAAACAGCCATTTAGCAAATTTTACAGTAGACAGTTTAAAGTGCTTTTAAGGATGTACGAAAATATTTAGGGTTGCAATTCTTTTTGTGAATAAACTAGGGTGGATTACCTATGCCATAAATAAATAAAAAAACATATTTTTTATGTCGTATCTAAGTTATGGAGAAAACCAAATGTCAGTTGAACAAATTGTCATAGCGCGGAGTGCGGTTTTGGCGGGTTGAACAACGTAATATACGTTTGAACAAATAAGAAATCAATTGTCTCTCACAAAATATAACAAATTCCTTGAACAGGATGTCCTTTTTTGGAAATGCAAAGAACAATTATGGGTTTCAAACAAATTTCAAAAGTGTATTGATGTAAGTTTATTGATGTAGGTCTTTGATTAATCGGGGAACATTGTACCGTGTGGGGCCGGTACTTTAAAAGAATAGCCCCACTGCATCTCTCCCCGTGCATGTCGTAAAAGGCGACTAAGGGATATGACTCCCTTCTTATATTACTAGGTGGTAGGGTTTATCCCGCCCGGGTTGGTACCACCGCACTGAATGAAAGGTCGGTCGAAACGGCTATGTAAATAGTTTGTGTTTTCCGTCCAGTTCAGTGTAGCCGGCACGACCGAAGGGAAGCACTGACGTGGCACCAAGTTCACCCGGTGTTATGAGCTGACATCACGGATGTTGTAGGTGATGTAGCCAACCGTGTCAGTTTCAATAAAAAAAAAACATAAAAAAAAAGATTTCGATGAATTGAGAACCTCCTACTTTTTTCTAAGTCGGTTAAAAACATTGAACCGACTTCAAAAAACAACTAGAACTAAAAAGTATTAAATAAAATTTTTATTCGGACCCTTGAGTTGACGGCGGTACAAAGTACAAAAGGGGTCCATTTATAAATGTTCAGTGTGCTTTTGTACCGCCTTCAACTCAAGGGTCCGAATAAAAATTTTATTTAATACTTTTTAGTTCTAGTTGTTTTTTGAAGAAGGTTCAATGTTTTTTAAAACAGGTTTTTTATTTCACTCTTACTGTATAGAATTATTCGCCCATTTGTCTTACACATATGCAAATTTAATTATGATTTTCGAATGGATGCTATCGAACTTTACCAAATTGAGGTTGACCACCCTTGAGGTACCCCCTTTCTAATAAAAAAAGAATTATCGAAATCGGTTCGCAATTGTCGAAATTATCGTTGAACATACATAAAAAAAAAACATACAGCCGAACATAGAACCTCCTCCTTTTTTGAAGTCGGTTAAAAAGTAGTTCATTATGACAATTTTCTGTACATAAAAAAAATCTAGTACCTACCAGCTTTTCATTATTGCATTACCGTACCGCTAGACAAGCGTAAATTGTCGTCGACATAATATGTATTATAAAAAATTGTAAAACTTTTTATTTTAGTATTTTAGATTTTCTTCTTAAATAACACAAAATGATCAGTAGGTATACAAAATGGTATTACAATAATACAACAATAAACGCCGTGTACTGTACTGTTATCATGGTCCGATCCAACAATGAACGCCGTGTACTGTATCAAGGCGCCCGTCGCGCGATGCGCGATAAATACACACAAACACACACACACTATCGAGTCCAGTGACTCGCGCGAGATTTTGCGGCATAATAAAAATGGAACACTCCATACATCGAAGTGTAGCAAAAGCGTTAGAATGATTGAACAAGAATATATCAATAATAAATCGTTCCACGTTGCTTTATTTATAATTACAATGGTGGGAAAACACAATGAAATGGAAGTTTAATGAAATTTTTCATAAAAACTAATAGATAACTGAGAAAACACGTCCTCACCTCAAAAATTCATAAATGAACCACAGATTACCAAGAACGAACTGTCGTTCCAAAATGGCCTCCTACGCTGACGTCACACGATCGCTGCGTTGCAATTGGTTCTTCGAGTCGTTTGAACATATAAGAATGCGAGCTCGGTTACGATGTTGTATGAAGTAGCACAATGGCGACCGTTAAATTTGAATATTCGAATCTTATTGAACAAACAAGAAGTGAAGATTGTTTGTGGGAAAGTTTAATTGAACAAGAGAAAAGCTGTTACAGTGAGTTTTCATGAAAAATTTTTTGCTGGAAAAATGCGGATATTTTTTTTAAAACGGACTGCATTCATAAGTCAATTTCGCTAAAAATGGTCGTTTGAACAAATAAGAAATAGGGCAGCGTTCTGTAGTCTCCCACAACGCGTATCCCTAAATTACTCTTCGGTACGATGTGTATCGGGGATGCCCAGGGTGACTTTGAGGGTCGGCAGATGCCTTGCTCCATTAGGATCATAAACTCCTGTTTTGCTTTGGCATATTTATCAGGGGCGAGGGGCCTCGGGCGGCAGAACACTGGTGGACCACTCGTTTCGATGTGGTGGGTCACGCAGTGTTTTATGTCCTCGTTGGATGGGACCGTTGTCTTGAGAATCTTCGGGAAATTGGTTAATATTTCGGTATACGGGTGGGATGTGTTCAGCATACGTATAGTGGGTTCCTGTGATACTTCAACTGAACCAATAGCCTCGAGGCGTGTCGTGCCATCGATGAGTCGTCGATTCCTTAGGTCTACTATCAGATTATAGTGTTCCAAGAAATCAGCTCCTATTATGTTCTGTCCCACGTCGGCGACTGTGAAAGTCCACCGGAAAGGTCGACGTAAGCCGAGGTTCAAGACGATACTTTCCTCACCGTATATGTTGATGGTGGAGTTGTTGGCTGCGTACGCTATGCCCTTCGGTGATCCGGATTTTCGTCCACGCAGCACTGAAATATCGGCTCCAGTGTCGACGAGGTATACATTTCCGGTTGAGCGATCAGTGATTTTAAGGCGTTTTGATTTCCCCACCGTGCAGACCTCCGCCTTAGGTTGCACTAAGTTTAGTTTTTTTGCTGATCCTTCCACGCGCACGGTGGTTCACATTTGCGTGCCAGGTCTCTGAACTTATGATGGTAGTAGCAAAGCCAGTTCGGGTTTTTATCCGATTGTGATGACGATCGTGTTCGTTGTCGGGATCGTGATCGTCCTCGGCTACCTTGCCCGCCACGCGGATATTGCATGAATCCCGTGCGTAGCGATGCTAACTCGACTGACATGCGCGCCATTTGCTGAGTCAGCTCTACGATAGCCGCTTGCATTACTTGTGTCGTCGGTGACGGGGTGGATGACCGGGCCTGGGTTGACCTCGATACTTCGCTAACCTGAAGTTGTATGTCGGAGCGGGAATTTTCCAGAACTTTATCGGCCATTGTAGCTAATTCTTCCAGGGACTTGTGGTCAGTTACTGCCAGCACTGTGCGGATCGCTATGGGTAGGTGGCCGGCCCAGAGGAATTTTAATGCGTCGTCACTAATTTTGGTGCCCGCGAGGTCCCGCATACGCCGGAGTAGTTGGGACGGGCGTTGATCGCCGAGTTGCATCTCACTTAGCAACTTTTGGAATTGCCGCTGTTCTGACTCTACGTTGACTGTAATTAGGCGCGTCTTCAGTGCTTCATATTAACGTTCAGCAGAGGGCGATGAGACTAGGTCGTTTACTTGCTGAAGGTCCGGGAGCTGTAGTTTGGCGATGACCGCTTGCCAGCGCTGCTCGTCGGAGAGCCTTTGGGAGGCGGTGACGGCCTCAAACTGAATGAACCACAGCTTTGGTTCTTGCCGCCAAAAATCCGGTATCCGGCTGGACACGGATATGGCGGCAAGGTTGCCCGCCATATCGGATGAGGATTGTTGGTGTGCTGCGTCCAGGCTCGCCTGCAGGTTTGGTGGTATTGGCAGCTGACCTGGCAGTAGCTTGATTGGAGGAGGCTGGTTATTCATTTTCACTTGCACGGTGGATAAAGTTCACGTCGCGGAAAAGTCACTTCGCGGTAATGTTAATTAATTAATGTTCACTGCGTGTTCACTTTTGTCGGGGTCACCACTGTGGAGATGTGGATCTCACTGATTTAGGGACGACTGGATAAATCAAGGGGATAAATGAATAAGACACGTATACATTATTAAAGTTTGTATTACTCCAAAAGTAACTGTCGCGAGTAACTGCCTAGCGAAGACTGGCGAGGGGCGCGGCGCGCGCGGCGTCGCAGCCGAGCGGGGGGAATACTGTAGGTATGTGTGTGTGTATGCCACGAGTCAGTAAGCCTGGATACGAAATACGGCATCGTTTGTATGAGAACCGAGGTAGCCGCCAAAGGGGTGTGAAGTCTGAGGCGGGAGCGGCGCATGGAACGCCGTGATTGGCCGAGCGAGTAGGTAGCCAAGTGACGCCAGTCTTCCATACGTTTGAACGGGATTCATACAATAAGTCGCTCATTGTGTCGATTCGCGATGAAAAGATGAAACGGATTTAACAATATTTAACCCTTCTTTATATCAAGGGAATAATATAACTTTCTCTTAAATGAACAAAGGCAACGCCCCTTTCACAATTTTGCGAATTTGCAGATTTTCGCATAAACACGATAATAGTTCTAAGTTCTGAGATACCTCGGATACTTTATTATAAATCTACATCAAATTTCCAAAACAATGATATGTAAGACCTCGTACATTGGTATTATCTTATTGGAGTATTTGTTATTGGAATTTTCCAAAATTAAAAAAATAATGTTAGAAAGTCGAAAAGTTTTGTAACCAAAAAAAAAAAATAATTATATTATTAACAACTATTTGCTAATTACTTAGCCAACGATATGACAAATTATATTGCAATATGACTTCGCGAAAAATTCGCGAAAATCTACCCTACCATAAAAAATATATGAGTACCCACCTCGATATTAAATTTTTTTACGGTAAAATGAGGTTTTCCAGGCTTTGCCTTTTTTAACCAACTAACCAGCCATACCCACCTGGATATTTAATTTTTTTAGGGTAAAATGAGGTTTTCCAGGCTTTGCCTTTTTTAACAAACTAACCAGCCATGCAGCTAGAGCCTTATAAAATGTACCATGCGTCTCTCTGTCAGTTTCACGGTGTGAATTCGTTATATAAGGGTTAATAAAATAACAAATGAAAGGCTGTGTAGTCTGTAATAGAAACATATATTTGAAACAGAACAATAATTTACTTAATTATTTATTTATAGATCGGTATCTATATTAAAATTTTCATGTGGTAACTTTTGAACAATTGAATTAAATTTAAAAGCACAATTTACGACATTTACATTGTTACTGTTTACATTGTTGACATTTACATTGTTATTGTTGAACTAAAGAACTAAAGAACTAACATGTGTCTCGAGAGATGGTCGCGCAACAGATGGATAGATCTCACCGGGACCAAAAGTTTGAGTACCAACACGATGGGTCTAGCACCAGTGGTTCTCGAGTTATGACCAAAACAAAAGTTCATGTGACAGATGGATAGATCTCTCCGAGACCTGAAGTTTGAGTACCAACACGATGGGTCTAGCACCAGTGGTTCTCGAGTTATGACCAAAACAAAAGTTCATGTGACAGATGGATAGATCTCACCGAGACCTAAAGTTTGATTACCAACACGATGGATCTAGCACCAGTGGTTCTCGAGTTATGACCAAAACAAAAGTTCATGTGACAGATGGATAGATCTCACCGAGACCTGAAGTTTGAGTACCAACACGATGGGTCTAGCACCAGTGGTTCTCGAGTTATGACCAAAACAATAGTTAATGTGACAGATGGATAGATCTCATCGAGACGTTCAGATTGAGTACCAACACGATGGGTCTAAGTTCAGTGGTTCTGTAGATATGACCAAAACTAATGATCACGTGACAGATGATAATTCCGACCCCTCACTCGCATGATCGCATCGCATTTCGCATTTAGATGCTAGCTAGCTAGCTAGCAGCGGAGCGCAGGCGCTATATAGCATTTAGTATTTAGCAGTACCACAGATAAATAGCACATACTTCATTGCTTTGTGCGTTCCAAAACAAACGAACCAACAAAGTTTTACGAACGAAACAGCAATGCTAACTAAAATTAAATGTGATTATTGCTTAGCATTTAGCATTAATTTTTATTCATCAGGGCGCTTAGCAGTGCTAAATGCTAACGGGGTATTCATTATGAATTAATTTTGTTAATGCTAAGCATAACAAGACTAATTCCCGGTAGACGCATGACCTAAAGTAATTAATTCCTTTAGAGTCGCTCAAAAGTAAAAACCGGTAGGTACTGGTTGAATGAAAAAAGCGCGATAAACGAATATTGAACGAGGAAACCTGCTGAGGTTGACTAGAAGAAATGTCCTTTGGCAATAAGGCAGAATGCATGAAATATCTGTATACATTTAACATACATATTTATCAATAAACAAAAAAAATTCAGTTTATAGATTTCTTTATTAATAATATATCAAAGAACATTACATTCACTTATAGATATATTATACATAGATATTTGCGGTTACATTATTCTAATATTATTTTTATTATTTTTATATTCAAAATTACAAGAGCTAACTGCATCCAACACGATAGTCGACCTATGGTGGGTAAGCAGAAAAGAGCTCTCCATACATATTTACGCCGATGTTTGTTACTGAAATTCAAGCGAAAAATGCTATCAAATTGAATGAAAGTACTTACTCGTGAAAGGTGACTCCATCTGTGTTCAAGTTTGAATTTTTCGACGACTTTTTGCACCAAAGCACTGCACAATGAGGCATTTTGTGACAGACGCGCACGTTCGCTCCGCCTGAGCGGCGGACGGAGACTAAGATCGGTCGCCGGCGCTAGACTGACGCGCTGGCGCGTGTGCGCCGACGCGCGGCTACCCCTGTCCTCCTATGTATAGCGCATCCAGGCTTACTGACTCGTGGTGTATGCATATACGCTACAACTTCATCACCTACAACATCCGGTAATGTCAGCCCATAACACCGGGTGAACTCGGTGCCATGTCAGTGCTTCCCTTCATTTCATGTCGGCTATACTAAACTGGACGGAAAAGACGAACTATGTACATAGCCGTTTCGACCGACGTTTCATTCAGTGTGTTGGTATCAACCCGGGCGGGATAAACCGTACCACCTAGTAACGTAAGAAGGAAAGGGACTTACAGTTTTACGTGGAATCCGAACCACGGTCAACCTCCAACGGTCAAGCGGTCACCCATCCAAGCACTGACCGCGCCTGACCGCACGACTGAACAACCGAGACCGAGGCTGACGAATTTCCTTATCCCTTAGTCGACTTTTACGACATGCGACGGGAAGAGATGCAGTGGGGCTATTCTTTTTAAATACCGGCTCCACACTCAATATAGGAAAATCAAAAATGTAAAGTGTTAGGAGATTCTTGAGCATCTTCTGAAAGTTGACCAATAGGAAGCACTGCAAAATGCTTTAAGATACTTTCTCCGTGAATTAACGTTTTGTGAACTGATGATGGCTTAAAGTACTATATACTAATACATTGACAAGTTTATTGACGCTACATTAAATAATTAACGCTAAATTAAGTAGATGGCAGTAGTATTAGGCAAGTGTACTACTACCTAGTCTATATGCATAAGATAGCTTACCTAATTGTTTTTGTCCTCTTGTATTTTATTTTGTATTTATTTATTTAGGAAAAACAAACAATTACATACAAATGTAAATTATGGAGACAGTAGAAACTATAAACAATTAGATATGTAACCAGCGACGTTTTTCACAAATAGTTTACTTAATAATTAATTAATTAAAAGCGTACACACAATATAATTCACATAGCGCTTATAAATGAATACATATAAAATATAACAGCACCACGAGAGCAGACACCTCACCTTATGCATACTGTGCCACACCACGCACGGGTAACATTATATTTATCATCTCTTACTTAAACCTATTTATGATCATGAAGCAGCCTATCGAGGCGGAACCCAAACGAAACAGAATTATGACAGACCATGAAAAAAAAACACACACACACACACACACAGAAAAACAAAAAGACAAAACGGAACAAAAGTGTTAATCAGTGTTGTATCCAACTTCACCGCATAAGGATGGATCAACGCCACCCCCAGCCGCCCCGCCCGACCCTCGCCGACCGCGACTCCCTGATCATGGCGTCTATCTGGTTGTGTACAGCCCTTGTCATTGTTTCCATTGTGTTTAATTGTTTATCATTGTTGCTACATACATTTAACTCTACCATTCAAAAGATAACGAATTCAAGTGCAAAATTTATTTGCCTACGAACGATAATAATAAAACCTACCGCGCGAAGATGAAAACCTAAACCTATATAATTAGTAATTACTCATATAGTTTCTGGCAGTTTCCATAGCATACCTGTCAAATTTTTCAGCATCTATCATTCATTACACCTGATGAAAGAGCTTGCAGAATTATGTGAAATGGTTTAATCAATTTTACATCCACTCCGGTAATTTCAGCAAAGCAGCTTGCATTGTAAAAAAATCTTCTGGCAGTGTTACTACGAAGTAACTATTAAGTAATCTGTGGTATTACCAACATCAACCACTTGTCGTGGTTGGTCGATCAATCCTAGCTCTTCACGAAAACGTTTTTGTAAGTACAAGAGTTTTTTTCTCTTTATGTAGTCGTTTCTTTTTTTACTGTTGGCTGACCATGTTTGGAAAGAAGGGTTATAGAAAATATGTAATATCATCCCATACAAGGAATGTAATTAATGTTAGACAGTCTTGTAATATTTATACATACGTAATTGTAATAATGTATCAACTCTTTATGCATTAATTGGAAAATAGAGAGGTGTGCATTTTGTTGATTACATTTTCACACGCAAAATGATTGGTACTAAATAACGAAACGTCGGTCGAAACGGCTACGTAAATAGTTTGTGTTTTCCGTCCAGTTCAATGTAGCCGGCACGACCGAAGGGAAGTACTGACACGGCACCTAGTTCACCCGGTTTTATGGGCTAACCAAGGTGATGTAGCCAACCGTGTCAGTTTCCATAAAAAAAACATACCGTAAACGAAAACTATTAATTAATAGTTATAGTATTCATTTGAAACCGCAATGGACAGCTGTTTTTCGTTTTCTGAATTTAATGAAATTTTTCCCAATAACTTAGGAATTCGCAAATATTCGCAGATAATTTTTATAAATGTTTCTCATGAATATCTAGGCTACAAATTAAGAATAAAGCGTGGGCAAACGTGGGTACCTGTCAACGCCTCGATGAACTTAATTTACTTGTTTTTCTTATTATATTATATTATTTCTTATTATATTCTTATTATATTATTCAATTATAAACACGTAACCTGATCCATAAAATTAAAAACTATTATTGTTCTAAAATGTACATAATATTAGATTTGCCTAAATGTATAATAGTTTATATCTATTCCTACAAGTTTAACAAGAAATTGACTTTTAAAGTGATGAAGTGAACAGATTTGACATGGACATCCAAAACAAATAATAAACATTGTGGCATTGGAAAAATTATTTTTTATACATATTTTTTCCAATGCCAAAAATATATAAAAACCTGTCGAACACCTGAAGGCAGGAAGTACAGTTTCAGATACTGAATCGGATAGGCTAGTTTTTTTTTCGAAATTTATATGGAAATATGACATTTTTCAATTATTCCTAAGTATCAAGATGTCTTTAAATAACTAAATTATGTGTGCATGCCATCATAACAGTGATGTGAAGTTACTACTACCTACTACAATATGTCTTATGCGCGTGATATCAGTCTTCTAGGTAACTACCTAGGTAATATTCTAAAACTTATTAGGTATACAAAATAATGGTTTGTTGCACACTAACTAACCTCAAAGCACTTACCGACTTCATTTTCAGTACAGAAGACCAAAAAAATATTAAAATCGGCAAATTATTTTACAAAGAATTTCACTAAAGACATAAGAACACGCTCTCTGCCTTCACTTCATTCGATGCCGCCTCAAGATAATTTATGACACTGGCAGCGAGGCGGCGGCGGGCGCTTTGTGTCTCGCGCGCGCCGCCGCCTTGCCGCCGCGCCTGCTGGAGAATTTTGCATTAGAAGTAAAAGGTCGTGATATTAATTCTATTTTTTTATTGAAAAATTTTGTCCGAATTTAAAAAAAAACTAACCTATCCGATTCAGTATCTGTAACTGTACTTCCTGCCTTCGGGTGTTCGACAGGTTTTTTGTTCACCGTATATAACTTACATAAAATACCCGTAATATATCAATGTCTAACCCTTAAACTATTCAATATAATTAAAAAGGTTTGTCAATAGGAACACTGGTAAAAAACATTTTTGATATGCCGTTGTTCTACCATTTTCCATAGTGGCTCGCAAGGTGGCTGGCGGCGCGGTGGCTGGCGGCGCGGCGGCTCGCGGCGCGGCGGCTGTCGGCGCGACGGAGCAAGGGCTGGCGGTGCGGAGCGGAGGAGCGGCGGCGCGCGGCCGGATGCCTAAGAAAGCGCATCGAGCGGCCGCATCCGCACGTTAGTAATATATATTCGGTGTCCGCACTGCCCATATTATAGCCAGCCAACATTTTTATTTGATTTGATATTAATTTTTTGACCTGGAATCACATCTTCCCCATATGGTTCATGGTGGGATGCATGTAAGCTAAAATATGACGTCACCGATACGAAAAATACATACATACATACATACATACATAGCGTCATGCCTGTTTCCCGGTCGGGTAGGCAGAGACAACGGATCTTCACGTGCCACGATCCTGACACACCTCTGCCTCCTCTTCCATGTACATGTACCGGGAAAATGGTGAAAGCTTAGTTTCTAAGTAACGCACATACAAAACACTATGGTTAAACAAAATGGGGAAGGTGGTGCAAATACAACAATAATAAAAAATCTGTTAAGTGCGAGTTTTACTCGTGCACGAAGGTTTCCGTATCTATCCGCTATCAATAATATCCGCCTATCCGCTCAGGTGGCATGGTCTTCGAATTTTAATTTCGAAGATATGTAGGACGATCGGAGAGAAGCCTCAATGAGGTCGATAGCAATTTACGGTGGGAAAATGACAGCACCTGAATGAGGTCGTTGGCATTTTAGCGGCTATAACAATGAAATGTATAAAAGCTTGTGGGGCCATCTGTTATTAAATAGTGTTACTAATCGGTTTTAATAAAACGTTTCTTGTATGGGGGCCCCCCTTAATTTTTAACTTTTTCTTATTTTTCTCATTTGTTGTTTCATCCGCCATAGTAACACATATTCTGTGAAAGTTTCAACCGGCTACCTTTGACGGTTCAAGAGATACAACCCTCGGACGGACGGACGGACAGACAGACGACGGAGGCTTAGTAATAGGCTTCCGTACGGGATACGGAAACCTAAAAACATTATTAATATTTTATCAATTGATTTACACATTTTTTTATATTAATTTTACATATTTACGAACTTAAAATCTAAAATTAATACAAAAACAAATGGAGTTTCCACCACCGGCGGCGGGGCCAACCCAGACTACCGATGGTCGGGTCCCAAAGAGAGAAACCTCTGGACGATTCGTGCAATGTCGATCAGGGCTGCCTTCTGGATCTGGCCTTTGACCCAACCACTCAGCGAGAGCCTGTTAAGGTGGTCGTCGAGGCTCTTAGCTATCAGCCCATGCGCTGATACGACTATGGGCACAACGATCGTCGAGTCGACGGGCCACAATTTGGTAACCTCGTGCTGCAGATCCAGATACTTCAATATCTTCTCTGCTTCCTTACTGACGAGGTAGCCATCGTGCGGCACGGCGACATCGACGAGAGTTGCGCGCCTCGCCTCGCGGTCCACTATCACAATATCAGGTCTATTCGCGAGAATAGTCCTATCTGTAATAATGGACCGGCCCCAGTAGAGTGTAACAAGGCCGTTCTCGAGAACTGGCGGTGGATTGTACTTATAGTAAGGCACTTCGGTACCTACAAGGTTAAATTTTAAGGCAAGTTGCTGGTGGATAATCCTTGCTACTAAATTGTGTCTATGCAAATACTCGGTGTTGGCAATCTGCGAACAACCGGAAAACATGTCTGAGGGACTCGCCAGGTTGGTGGCAGGCGCGGCAGATGTCAATGGTCCCGTCCTTCGTTATGTGTTTCCTATAATTGTTCGTCTTGCCAACCTCATCTTCTATTGCAAAGACAAAACCCTCGGTTTTCACGAAGAGGTCCCCGAAGCGTAGCCAGTGCACGGAAGCAATTTGGTCTACGTCCGGGCCCGTGAGAGACCGGAAGTACCTACCGTGCAGCTCCTTGCTTTTCCCTACTTCCATGCGGTGCTCGGTGCTCAGTACAACCGGCTTCCGCCAGTTCTCTTTTCCCATGCTCAGCGGGGTAAGACCTTTATCGCTGGTGACGAAATCGCGGTGCATCTCACAAACACCAAAAAGTTCTGACGGAGATTGCATACCTCGCGGTTGTGCAGGTTCTTGATATTTAACATACCTCGAACCCCACACTTCCGTGGGCTATACAACCTCATGACCGATGATCGTGGGTGATGCATACGGGATTTCGTCATCAGTGTCCTGACCTTTCTGTCCAGCGAGTCCATTTCGATCCGAGTCCATCTGAGAATACCGAAGGTATATACGAGCACAGGCATGACCCAACCGTTATAAGCACGAATTTTATTACCGCCTGACTGAAGGCTATTCAGCACTTTTGTAAGACGGTGAAAAAACTATTCCTTAACTAATTGTTTCATGTCCGTATCCCGTATATTGAGAGCCTCTGATATTCCCAGTTATTTATAGGTTTCGTCTTCGGAGAGAGCTCGAACATTCATGAACTCTGACAACTGTATGCCACCCGAGTTCACGATCACACCACGTTCCACATGGATGGTAACAATCTTCTCCGAGCCGAACTCCATTACAATGTCGTTGTTGAAGCCTTCGGTTATCTTCATCATCGACATTAGTTCGGTGTCCGACCTGGCATACAGTTTGAGGTCATCCATATAAAATAGGTGTGATATTCGAGAACCTCCTCTTCGAAGATAGTAGCCCAGCTCTGAGTCCTCCAGCAGAGTGCTAAGAGGGTTCAGAGCCAGACAAAACCAAAGCGGACTCAGACTGTCTCTCTGGAAGATCCCCAGTCGTATGGGAATCCGGTCGTCTGCAACCGGCATCCACCCACCACCCGGGACACGAAGGATAGTGCTCCGCTCTCCCATACATGGGCCAAGGAACTGACAGATCTTCGTGTTAGTTTTATATAATTCAATTATCCTTAGTGTAATGTATGTATGGTGGGTAGTTTGTATAACTGTCATATCATAACGGTCAGTCGCAATACAACGCTGCTACGGAAATGTCTGTGTTTTACTTGAAGTGTTCTTCCCATACTTTTCTGGCGACGAGGATGGGATTCGAACCCACGCGTGCAACCACGCAACCACGCACAGGGCAAGGAGTCAGAAGTCTTCTTGTAGTCTATCCAGGCAGCAGACAGGTTCTTTAGATTGCGTCTGACTTGCTGAAAAACAGTCATTTATATGAGCAGCTTCTTAGTACAGCGGGACCCAGCCCGACATCAATTCTGAGCAATGGACAAGATGTTAATGTCCTTAATGTGAGTTGATATTTTGTGTGTCAGAATGGATGTCAGGAGCTTGTAGATGGTAGGCAAGCAAGTGATTGGTCTGTGATTTTTGGGTTCCGCAGTGCTACCAGATTTATGGAGCAGGTGGGTGACACCAGTGGTCATGAATTCCGAGAGAACCCGACGTTCGAGGGCATCCTGGAATTGAACAGCCAAGCGGGAGTGGCAGGTTCGGTTACTTCTGGCTGAAATGGTTATTTCAGCCAGAAGTTCTGCAATCCGTTTCGGCCCTGGAGATTTCCAGTTCAGTGCCTGGCGGATTGCAGAACCTACATCCTCTTCGCTGATATTTATGGCTGACATTGGTTCTACCAACTGACACGCCCGCTCGACAGCTCTCATCCGTTCACCTTCGACGTGACAGACAGGTTCCGATCAGATGTTTTTCCAAAATGAAGCATTTTCTTGATCAGTCAGTCGGATCGTGTCTGTCGGTCGTTGGTTCGGGTGCTCCCAGTTTCGGTATTTTTTTGACGTGAATACGTATTTAAATTTGCTTCCATAGTGGGAGCCAATCCAAAAAACTGATAACAAAATCGGGCGATACAGTTTGGTGTTGCAACTTCATATCTATGATGTATATCTAAAGTATAATTACACCACTCGATAGCTAAAGGATCAAAGAATTCGTTACGTTAAGTGATGACTGTGAAGCATCGCGGGCGGCGGAGGGGGAAGCGCCACCATTTTGGGGTAATTTTGCTGCGTCACATAATTTCAGTTTGTTATAAATGTTGACTCGGAGAAGCTACGACTTTCGTTTAAGTTTCAATCGTTAGCTCTCGTCAAGATCTATCGATTGCGTGTATAAAACATTAAGGTGAAATAGTTATAGTGAATATATATGATGTTAAAGTAAAAATGTTTAATTAATAATACAATGTCGGCCTATACTCGTCAAAAATCCAAATCAAAATATAGAGGTCATATACGGTTGGAAAGGGCTTCTCAAGAGCAATCCAGTGATACCCATAAAATACCAAATGATAGAGTAAAGCTGGGAAGGAAGGTAAAAGAATGAAGGCGTCCGAGCGGATCAACGAACGGCGCCAGTACATCTGCAGCTGGGGCGGCCGAGCCTATGCAAGTGGATGATGTAATCGCTTCTATATCAACGCCGGACTGTATAGACATCGATCATGTGCGATCACGGATTATTTATTTATTTATTTTAATGAAACATACAGTTATAAATATCATAAACCAAATAAACATATAGTAAGAACATAAACCAGTAAAGTTTTCACATTAGGCAAAACTACAAAATATGTTTTCAACACTTGTACATAATAAAAAAAAAAAGAAGTGAAATATTTAAAAAAGGTAATTAATTAAATTTTAAGAACCTAGAACAAAATTATTTGTGTGCACAAAGTATTAAGTATTCTGTGACTTAGTTAAACACTGTTTGACGCCTCACACTACACCCGTTGACGCCTAGCATTTCCTCCAAGGCTGGGCGTCAGCGGGTGTAGCGTGAGGTGCGAAGTGAGGAAGCGCGGGACGAGGTAAGTGCAAACCAGAAAAAGACAGGTAATACATATTATACGCTCAAGGAAAATATTATCCGTCCGTCCACGACACAGCCACACCCCGATTTTTATTTATTTATTTTAGCGAAACACACTGTTATTAATATCTTAAATTAAATAAACATAAAGTAATAACATATACCAGTAAAGTTTCCACAATTAGGAAAAACTATAAACCATGTTTTCAACACTAATTTATCATAAATAATTTATCATAAAAAAAGAAGTGTAATATATGCAAAAAAAAATTAAAAAATAATAGTAATTAAATTTTAAGCACCTAGAGCAAATTAATTTCTGTGCACAAAGTTAAACACTGTTTCTTAAAACTACTTAATTTTGAGTTAAATATGTCTACACCATGGAAAATTTCATTATATAATTTACAACTTCTATTAGTAAATCTATGTTTACTGTAATTACAGTGGGTTTTATATAAAATGATGAAAGTGTCGTTGGAACGTGTTCGTTTGTTTGGGCATCTGAATTTAATTGTCTCCAGTAAGTAGGGAGATTCGACAATATTGTTAATAATTTTGTGTAAGAAGGTAACGTCTGGAACTTGCCTTCTCTGCGAAAGAGGATATAAAGAAAATAAATATTCATCTCTAGATTCGCCATTCAGAGTTCGATAGCCCACGTATCTTAAAAAATTGTTTTGTTATCGAACGTATGTTCGATATCATTAATATAAACGCTGTACTGTGGATTCCAAATAATCGAGGCGTATTCTAGGTGAGACCTTACGTAGGCTGAGTAAAGCAAGCAAAAGGTTGTATGATTTTTGAAAACAGCACAGGTGCGGAAAATGAAACCCAACATCCGATATGCCTTATTGGTTATGCTTTCGATGTGAGACTTAAAAAGCAATTTGCTGTCCAATATGACACCAAGATCCCGAATCTCGTCCACTCGCTTTAGGATTTGATTGTTGTAGTTATAGTTACCCACCTTTGGTCACTCTGGAATCGACAATTCTGATAACGGTCGACACGCTTCATAAAGCGACGGATACATTGGGCCCACGCGGTTATTTGCTGATTCAGGTCATCTATGCGTTCCGTGACTAGCGAGTGGAAGTTTGGCTGTGATCGGCTATTACAGCTCCATTAAAAGCCTTTGTCACCAGCCTTAAAAATATTACGGGGGCAACTGCAACACCTTGTATATTTTTATAACGATGTCTCATGTTTTAATTAATTAAATAATTACACTGTACATAATGTAGATTTGCTGTAAAAGCGTTGTTTGTTTAATAAGTACCTAATGCTAATATTTTTTTCGTCAAAGCTGTATCCACATATGTTTATACAGGGTGACTGGAAATTCCATATAATCCTTGAAATGGGTTATACCTATAAGGTATTTCAAAATTAGTTAAAGTACGCGAAGGGGGGGTTCTGTATTTTGTAGGAAGTAAAACCTATATAAACATTTTTGGGCCTTGCGATTTTTTTTACGTAAAATATTTTTTTATGTATTTCAATAAAAAAATAGGTGGTTGATTTTTATATCCTAATCGATTCAGTTTCATAACAGTAACAAAAAAGTCTTCATTACCATTCATTCATTCATTATCAAAGAGTTTGTATTACGTCGCTGCGCTCCTATATAGATTCGTTCGTCCTTCTTCGTTAAACAACGAGTATACAAGTTTATGAGAATGAATTTCAAAAATACAATAGTGACGTGCTTCGAGAGCATATTATGCTCTCGAAGCATGTACGTAAGGGTACAGGGAAATAACATGCTTTGTCAGTTGAGCTCAATTTTTTACAATTGAATTTTTTAAGTTAATCACCTTATAACTTTTTTTGTACTAACTTTATTAATACTTTTTATTACATAAAACTATACTTATACATCTGTTTTAAGACAAGTTTATCACAAAAGTTTTAAAACCAATTAATTACCTTTATTCTTAAAAAAAAAACAAACTACCCCTTTTGTACTGGAAAGAAACATGCAATGTCAGTGTAATCTTAAGTAAAAAACATACTTTGTCACACCATGCAGGAAAGAAAGAGACAATTTCGAATAATAATTTTTAAACCACAAGCATAATCTTATCTTATTTATTCATAAGTCTAGTAATATCTTAATGCTACATTTAAAAAAGAGGTAGGTATGTTAATTTTTTTAAAGTTTATTTATATATTTGGCAAGTTACTGTAGTATTCTTGAGCAGAAGGAGAACAAAACTTTATCAATGATTGCAAGTCATTGTACTTTTATTTATTGAGTGGCAAAGGATTGCCATATTATTATCATTGGATTTTATTAGACATTATTTTGGGATATTACTATGGGAGTTCAAATTCTCCTTCTCTCAGAATTTTATTGATGAGTGAGCGAGGGCGTATAACTTTTTTTGCCAGTGATTTGAGATCAAGCCACTGAAGTCCGTGTGTAGGTACACCAAACTGAAGAATAATCACTAATAACCTCAAACACTTTAAACCTCTCCGAATAATATGTAAAATGACATCTACAGATTGATTATAAGAAAGCCAGTCCTAAAATAAAGCACGTTCTTGCCTTTGGTTCCATATGACATTGCATTTTCCTTCCCTGTTTTGGACGACAAATCATGTTTCTTTATTTGAATTGGTTGACATGTCAGTTTCTTTTCGTGTACGTGATTATTTTAAACAGCAAAAACACTGTGACTGAGCACGTTTCTTCCGTGTTTCTATTCACCATACTATAGCTCATGGCAAGGCGAACATTTTGGCATCGAAATCTAATTTTGATAAAAATATTGACATTGCATGTTCTTTCCCTGTACCCTTCATATGACAAAGGTTTATAAGCGTTTGACAAAACGTGCAGCAAACGCGCTCGGCTGTGACAGTGAAGTACATGACGATACTCTGGTTCATGATTCCTTAAACGAGAATGCTGATATTGCTGATTTGACTGCAGAGCAAGAACTACAGCAAGAAATCGAAAAATCTCTCACGAATGTTCAGCCAAGAGTTGTGTCTGATGCTGAAGACGTAAACAAATTAATAATGGTGGAAATGGCGCTCTTCGATGCCAATGGCGAACGGGGCCATTGTCTCAAAATACTATACGAATACCTTTTGAGTATAACACCTACTAGCGTTGAGGCAGAGCGCGCCTTCTCGGCAGCTGGGTACCTCAGCCGGTCACTGAGGAGCAGACTTGGTGATGATACAATCGACCAACTTTTATTTTTGCGATCATACTTCCAGTTAAATAAATTCGGATAACTGAATGTATCAGTTTGATTATACAATGTAAGAAAAAATATAATAAATATTATGTATAAAAATCTACAGATCTTTTATTGAATTGTAAACCACAAATTATGAAGATATAAAATAGAATGAACAAGAAAGATACAACTTTGCTGTTCTATTCCAACTGCATGTATTGATTTTTTTATTTTAAATTTAAAAATAATAAATACACTAGTTTTATTCAATACGTTTATAAACGTTATAATAGTTAATTTCTTTCTGCCTTTTGAGCCAATTCTAAGAAATTTCTTGAAACTCGAAAAAAATCGGAGAAAACCGGAGTTGCTCTCTAAGAGTACCCTGAAAATCGAACTTGAACTCAACTCCGGTTCTGCATGCTCTAGTCGGGCCGGCAGCGCAATGGGGCAAATCGGGGCGCGCGCATGCCTAGGAAAAGCGACGCGCGCACGACGAAAAGAATAAGTACGAACCCACCCCCGCCGGGCGGCGGCGGCGCGGCGGCAGGGGCCCCGCCCCGCGCACGCTCGGCTCAATCACCGGCCAATTCAGTACAATAATAGGATCACAGATGGCGCGCAGCACCCCGTTTCACACGAGTGGCTCGGGATCAATTCTGATTACTCTCGCTCACAGCTGTGACGTAATAGAGCCGAAACCGAATCAAGGGAATTCGATATTCATTTGTTCATTTAAGTGATTTCGTGGCTCAGGGGTGAGGGTGTAGGACTAGTAGTTTTATGACCATGGGTTCGAATCCCACCAAGTCTTTTTGGTTTTTTTTGCTTTTTTTTTTCTTTTTTAATCAATGTTACGGCACAGATTACTTAATAGTTACTTGTTACGGTGTTTAAATTGTTTTAGGGTATTTAGTTTTTTTTATCACCACCTAAGAATTATTTTCGGAAATACAAACTTGTTCCAAAAACAACATGCACCACCTCAACATTAGGTTAGGGTTAATATAAAGAAGACCACCAAAACAGTTTGTATATTTCCGAATATTTCCGAAAATAAAAATTTCGTAGGAGGACAACTGTCAGTGAGAGTAATCAGAATTGATCCCGATCCACTCGTCGTTTCACCTAGCCGGTAACCGGCACGAGGGAGGGAGACAGAGCAAATATACTGACTGACGGACGTCTAGTTCGCTCGCACTTACGCATTATCTATGTACGTGATGATTTATATCAGATTTATACAAATTGGTCTGAGCAAATTGGTAATTAGGATGAGTACTAACCTATCTTATGTCACTCCTAGGATTTTCTAGAACATTTTGGTATATATTTCATTGAGATTCAATGCTTCGTTTACGCGCTAGAGAGGCCATAACACACATACATACATTCAGGCTAAACATATTACCCTCCTTTTGGCTTCGCCGTAGTCGGGTAAAAAGGAAATTGAATGGAATAAACAACTTCCATCGGGAAGCATGGGAATTACTAGGTGTAAAGCAATGACGTATCATGTATTCTACTAGACCTCTTACCCGGGCAACATCCTTCGCTCCACCGCGGTGGAGTATCCATTACGCGGTGAGACCCTCTTGAGACTAGTAGCTCGCGAGCGGCCGAACGCGGCGGAGGCGCCGCCCGCGCGCTCGCTGCCGTCCGTCTGCGGCTCGCATCGCGCCAGTCACGAGGCGCCAGTCATTATTCATTATGCCCGGTTGTGTGTTGCGATATTGCAAAAATCATACCAAAAATATTGGAAAAACTGATGGCATCTCATTTCATAGGTAAGTATCACTTCATTGTGATCTTAATTTTATTAATATATAAGGTCTTTCAAAATTAGTTAATAGTACGCTAAGGGGGGGGGGGTTCTGCATCATATAGGGAGTAAAACCTATATAAAATGTGTTGGACCTTGGGCTTTTTTTATGTAAAATGTTTTTTATGTATTTAAATAAAGAAATAGGTGGTTGATTTTTATAGCCTAATCGATTCAGTTTCATAACAGTAACAAAAAAGTCTTCGTTACCATTTTGATGTAACACGTGTAAGTTGGTAAAAAAATCAAATTCTTTCTATTCCATACTAATAAAACTAAAATTGTGGTTTTTCACAATTTCTGAAAGAAAGAGATCTATGTGTTGGAAGACTTTTTTGTTCCTGGCATTGACTGACATTTTACATCAAAAAAATTTTTTTTTTGTAAAAAAAAATCTTTGTTCCTCAAAAGTGATTTATTTCCGTTACAGAACCCCCCCTTAGCGTACTATTAACTAATTTTGAAAGACCTTATATAAAATATCGTGTTTTCCATGTGCTTAGAAATATTTGGTTCCACTGGCAAATAAGGGTTGTCACAACGCTACTTCAATTTGAAAATTTAGTACATTTTATGTATTGACCTCGCATTGCAATAACATAAGCATTATTTAATTAAACAAATAAATTGAACGCGCTCATTAGGGCTGCCACATATGAATGATTAGAAATAGAGTTCTGGGATATCATGTATGAAAGTAAGTAAATATGTATTAAACCACGTTAAAATATGAGAGTGAATTGACCGCTAATTAGGGTTGTCGCTATTCTTTAAAAATTGTTGAATGAGTAAGTAATTGAGAAATTTTCAAGGACAATTTTTTTGTTTCCAAGGTTTCCACGTCCTACTAAGGGATCAATAGGAGAAAGATGGATAAAAATAGTCGAAGATAATACATTGTTTAGGGGAATGTGAAAATTTTCAATCTGTAATTTAAATTATTTTGTTTAAGGACCGAGGAAGAGTTATTTTAGTTGTGTTTGTGTGTGTAGTCCAAAGTATACCTAATGGTTTTTTTAGTTTTTTTTTTTTAAATAGATGCTGCACTCATTATTTTATGTATGTTTGGTTCGGAGATTTTAAGGTTAGTCCAAGGCCAAGACCGCAGTTATTAATTCTTTATTATTAAGTTTAGTTTTTTAGATATTATTCTAGTATTAGGTGTAGGTATTATAAGAATAAAAAACGGCTTTACTCGCGGTCGAAATACGAGCTGTGTAGCTCGACGTTTCGGGCCAAACGTATGGCCCATCATGATGAGCACTCTGGCCGAAATGTCGAGCCACACAGCTCGTATTACGATAGTGAGTGAGCCGTTTAAATGTCAAACAACCAAGGTAATTTAAAAACCCATATAAGTTTAGGTATGTATTTAAAGTTATCATAGTTCTGTATTTTAAGTTTAATAAATACATAAAAACGTTTTTTTCGATGAAATTCACTATCTGCTTTCTTCTATAATCCTTTAAAACGTCCCACTGCTAGGCACGGACTCTGCCCACTGACATAGGAGGTATTGTTTTTATTGTTGTTGTTTTATTGTTTATTGAGTATTCTTATGGCAGTCATATAGCACTCGAACTTGTCACAATTTGTTATATCCGGTTCGATTACTCGTACACTTCTATGGTGACCAGTGGTAATCAGAAGCAGTTAACACAAAAATACCTTTCATAGAACAGTGTGCACTAGTTACCTAATTTTATTTTTCTTCACCGGAGCAATCGTACCTATTCGTTATGAAATGCACGTATAGCAATCCTTATCAAGGAAATAAATACATTAGTTAATGCCCGAGATTTGAACCCGCAACTTCTGCATTGAGAAGCGCCTTACTTACCACTAGACTACGGGCGCAATTAACCATAATACTTACTCGTAAAATAATAAATCGAAAAATATATTTTTGGTAGACTAAGTGACAACCCTACGTATTTCAATGCACGTGTTGACTGACCGGCCGGCGCCGGGCCGCTAGTCGCTAGCTAGCGCTAGCTACCCCCTCTCCCGCTCGCTTCCCGCCCCGCGCGGCTCTGCGCTCCGCCACCCCGCTAACTTACCTCATACCTAAGCTATTGGCCGTCATTTCTCTGTAGTCTTTCTTCGTAGTGCTCACTCTATACATAAAATCTCTTTGGTGTAAAGTGACTGTATCACCCACCAGCAATTCTACCGTACAACTCATATCTAACAGTATCTAAAAATATCTGACTATTGAGTAGGTAGGTATGCAAAAATTAAAAATAAGTAAGGAGTAAGGAAAACAGTAATAACAAAGACCTTTAGTAGGTAGATATCTATAAAGCCCGCCACATACGGAGAATCGACTCCACGTGATTCCAACGCTTGACTCCAAAAACGCAAAAAAAGTTACCGTGTGTGTGAAATCTCACTTGGATTGCGTGGATTCACGAAATAATTTGGATATCCAATTATTCCAAAATCCATGACGGCGCGACTCCATTGGCCGTAATCCAACTCATCGTGTGTGGAGGATACGCGAAGCGGAGTCCGGTGACTCCGGACGCCAGCGTCCGTGTGTGGCTGTTCGCGCTTTCATTTTTCGCTTAGTCTGGCTCTGGGCGCGCAGCCGTCGCTTTGTCACCTGTAGTATGTTGAATCGATGTTTGCGATATTAAGGCAGCTCAACCACAGATTCGAGTGTTGAGCGTAACTCAATAGTTACGCTCAACACTCGCACCGCGAAATGCCGCGAAGCGCGGCCTTCGCGGGATTTCGCGGCGCGAGTGTAGAGCCGCCTTTACAGCTCTTCATAACTCATTCCCGAAGCTAGAAATCCTCGATACCTAAAGCCGGCTCTACACTCGCCCGCGAACCGCGGCCGTGATTCACGGCCGCGGTTCGCGCACGGACACGGCGCGAAAAATATAGCCCTCTACACTCGCAACATTCGCGGCTTCTTTCGCACTTACGTTCGCGCGTTTGACGGAGATGGACGTCGAAGTAGCTGCTGCTGCTGCCGTGACGCTGTGCGCGATAGCGTGCTACAATCATGCATATAAAAAGCAAATAAAGAAGAAATGAAGAAAAAGAAGATGGTGGTTGACACAAATTACACCGACATTAGCGAGTATTTTTTTTTCTTTAAATCTGGCACAGGAATGTCCATAATGGTACTCATTCTCATCCAAGCATCATGCACCTTATTTTTGTTTTTGAGCCTTATGTTGGGACTGCCAAAGCTTGGGTCCAGTTTGATAACATTCAAGCAGCGCTAGCTCATGATCGTTACTCCACAAAACGCTCATTTTATTTAAAACATAATATCGCACGTCCGCTCCTCACTGCGTCTCGCACGCTACTGCGAAAATACCGCGAGTGTGGATGCGTTCGCGTTCGCGCTTCGTTCGCGCTTCGCAAATCCTTTGACGTGGACCAAAAAACCGCCACCGGACGGGAAACGCCGCGAAGCGCGAACGCGAAGGCGCGAAACCATCCACACTCGCGGTTCGCGGCCTTCGCGGGCTTTCGCGGCGCGAGTGTAGAGCCGCCTTAACCTGTAGGAAGCGAAGAGTAGCACACAGTCTCTTATGTGGAGTTATAGACTGTCTCATATTTGTATCTTGTTTTTTTAATGAATGGCGTGACAAGTTCCAAAAGCCTGAAATAGGTTGGTTCATGCATCCGAAGATAATTCCGCCAATAAGCTGGTTCTAATATCAATTCCGACAAAAGATTTGTGTGAGCTAATCTTCGTCGCTGCAGAAGCCAGTCTTTCGTCCATTTACGTTTCGATTTCTTTTTAACCGACTTAAAAATTTAGCACTTGTTCGCTGCGCCCCATTATAATTAGTGCCCTTAAATCTAATGGGTGAGCTGGAAGAGATTGCCATGGGGCAATAACCTCACCC
The DNA here is from genome assembly GCA_946902875.1 of Nematopogon swammerdamellus. NCBI lineage: Eukaryota > Metazoa > Arthropoda > Insecta > Lepidoptera > Adelidae > Nematopogon > Nematopogon swammerdamellus. The sequence continues at coordinate 13,105,892 of OX336348.1, read as the reverse complement.
ATTGGATGAAGGAGAGAAAAATAAAGCATGTACTTACCTATAAATCTTATATACTTAGCTATCTTTTTCTTCAAAATTGTTGTTTATTTGTTATTGTTTCTTTAGTTATTATTATCTAGCTTTATTTTTACTCTGTGTTTTGTTTTATTGTTTTTGTCTTTTTTTCATCCAATAAACTGGTACTTACCCGGCGCTATGGAAGAGAGCTTTAATAACACCTCTGCCCAAAAAAGCTAAGGTAGAAAGTCCTAAGGACTTTCGACCAATCTCAATACTGCCAGTCCTCTCCAAAGTTCTAGAAAAGTTAGTACATGTTCAGGTGTCCGAATACTTAGCAAGCAATGACTTACACGGCCCTCTTCAATCAGGATTCCGTTCCGGACACAGCACAACAACTGCTCTATTGAAAGTAACAGAAGACGTCCGGAGCGCGATGAATGACAGAACGGTAACAGTGCTTACTGCTGGACTTCAGCAACGCCTTTAATTCCGTGGACTATACGATACTCCTAGCCCGGTTGCGGTCAATTAAGATGGCACAAGTTGTACTAACGTGGTTCGAAACATACCTGAAAGGTCGCAAGCAGAGCATCAATTGTAAAGATTGTGAAACGTCGAACTGGGAGGATATCGTCACCGGTGTCCCTCAGGGAGGCCTCCTATCTCCCTTGCTTTTCGCATTATTTATTAAAACAATCACTATTGGACTCAGCTCTAAGTACCATATTGTGGTGATAGCGACACCTATCCCACAACTGAATAATAAAGATCGATAATAACCTACATCGCTTCGCGACGAAGAAACAGAAAGATTCACTAGCACACCAACAGGTGGCAAATAACGGCTAATTAAGAATTCCATACGCCACTTAACACATTGCTGAAATATCAAATATGCCTCGCATAAATACAGATCGCTTGGCAGAACAACCGGGCACTAGCCCATACAACATAAGCTGCAGCTACACGTGGAGCCAGAGGACACGACACCGCTTCACCTTTTACCTCACAGCTCTACAATATGTATGCGAACAACTTACAGATATATCTATCTGCTAAGCCTGACACGTTAAACACGGCAATTGCGCAGCTAAATGAAGATTTAACTAAGATCTGCAAGTGGGCTCAACGATATGGCGTACTGATTAATCCAAGCAAGACGCAAGCAATAATGTTAGGAAGTGGAAAACTACTTGCGAAGGTTGACAGAACTGCATTTTTACCGCTCATGGTGGAGTCAACTCCCATTACATTTTCTAAATCGGTTAGAAACCTCGGCCTGTACCTAGATGAAAACCTCACATGGCGGGAACATGTCAATACTATAACTAGAAGAGTATTTTCAAGTTTACACTCGATGCGTAAAATGCAGGACCTACTGCCAAGGAAAACCAAAATCATGCTTGCACAAGCATACTTATTGCCTATCATAGATTATGCGGACATTTGTTTTCTTGATCTAACATATGAACTAGTAGACAAACTGGAAAGGGTGCAGAATGCCTGTATTAGGTACATTTACAATCTCAGGAAGTATGATCATGTCTCACACTATAGGAGGGAATTGGGTTGGCTCAGGATCCGTGACCGTCGTAATATGCATATTCTTTGCTTCTTGTACAAAAGTCTGAGTGATACAAAGATACCAGAGTACATACGAGAGATGATAGTTCCACTTTCACAGCATGGGCGACCACTGAGATCCTCCGACACAGGAATTCTCCAAATCCCTAAGCACTGTTCACGCTTCATGAGCAGATCATATGCTGTGCAGGCTCCTCGACTTTGGAATGCACTACCAATCGAAATCAGAAGCGTGCCAAGGCTTGAATCGTTTAAAAATAAGCTCAAATCTCACTACCTCTGCTAATTTCTGAAATTTTTATGTATTATGCAAATGATCAAAATCGACAAATAGTTGTGGTGTAGGTGGGTAGTTCCCTGTGGGTAGTTTGTTGGTTTTTTTTTTGTTATGTTAGTCTTGCTGTTTCAAATTCAAAATTCAAATTCAAATATTTGATTCATATTTATATTTATATTTTATTGTTTCATAATTGTAAATTTTGTATTGTTAATTTCTGCCACTAAATGAAGTCTGACCGCAAAAGAGATGTCAAATTAGCAGATTATATCACTTAGGAAGGGGGTAAGAGATTGCTCGTATGCAATACCCCTTGCCTTTTGAGTAAGCACCGTTACACCAGTCAGCAACAACATAAATCATGTAAATAAATGTATTAAGTTAGACTAAGTATTACTGCTCTGTATGCAAATGTTTATCACACTCAATAAATGGATTTTTATTATTATTTATTATTAAACGGTTATATTATTTTCCCTTATTTACACGTTTTCACGTTTTCAAAATTTTCTATTAATTTTACATATAATATACAAAAAAGTCATAAAAATACACAAAATTAATACAAAAACTAAAAACGGTAATATCGGCGGCGGCGGCGGGAGACAAGCCTCTAAGCGCGCCGGCAGGTGCAGGCCGTGGTTACGGAGTTCTCCGATAATATTATTCGTTTATTGACACATTTCTTTTTTATATTAATTTTACATAAAAAACTTAAATCTAAAATTAATATAAAATAACAAAATGGAATTTCCACCACCGGCGGCGGGGCGAACCCAGGCTACCTATGGTCGGACCCGAGAGAGAGAAACCTTCGGACAATTCGAGCGGTGTCGAGCAAGACCGCCTTCTGCATCTGACCCTTGATCCAAGCAAGTGGCTCTAGTGAGAGCCTCTTGAGATGATGGTCGAGGCTCTTCGCTATCAGCCCATGCGCAGACACGACTATGGGCACAACGATCGTCGAGTCCACGGGCCACATGTCGGTAACCTCATGAGACAGATCGATGTATTTTAACATCTTGTCTTTTTCTGCCTTCACAAGGTTCTCGTCATGCGGCACCGTGATGTCGACGAGCGCTGCGCGCCGCGCCTCCCGGTCGATGATTACTATGTCAGGTCTATTAGCCATAATAGTCCTATCAGTGATAATCGACCGGTCCCAGTAGAGCGTGATGTGAGCATTTTCGAGAACTGGCTGTGGGTTATACTTGTAGTAAGGCACCTCCGAGCCGACAAGGTTGAACTTCAAAGCAAGTTGCTGATGGATGATCCTGGCTACTAGGTTGTGCCTGTGCAAATACTCGGAGTTGGCAAGTTGCGAACAACCGGAGATTACATGTCTGAGGGATTCGCCAGGTTTGTGGCAGGCGCGGCAGATGTCAATGGTGCCATCCTTCATAATGAATCTCCTGTAATTGTTGGTCTTGACAACTTCGTCTTGTATTGCACAGACAAAACCCTCGGTTTCCCCAAAGAGGTCCCCGAAGCGTAGCCAGTGCACGGAGGCGAGTTGATCTACATCCGGCCCCGTGAGAGACCGGAAGTACCTACCGTGCAGCGCCTTGCCTTTCCATACTTCCAGGCGGTCCTCGGTGCTCAGTACAAGTGGCTTCCGCCAGTCCTCTTTTCCCATGTCCAACGGGGTAAGGCCTTTATCACTGACGACGACATCGCGGTGCATCTCACAAACATCAGTCTTTTCCATAAAATACTGACGGAGATTGCATACCTCGCGGTTGTGTAGGTTTTTGGCATTTAGCATACCTCTACCCCCACACTTCCGCGGGATATACAATCTCATGACCGATGATCGTGGGTGATGCATCCGGGACGTCGTCATCAGCGTTCTGACCTTTCTGTCCAGGGCGTCCAGCTCAGTCTGAGACCATTTGAGTATGCCAAAGGTGTATATAAGAACGGGCATGACCCAACCGTTGTAGGCTCTGATTTTATTACCGCCCGACAATAGACTTTTCAGTACTATTGTGAGACGGTGATAGAATTTAGCCTTTGCATGTTGTTTCATGACCGTATCCTTGATACCAAGGCACTCCTGCATACCCAAATATTTGTAGGTTTCTTCGTCAGAGAGGGCTCGAATGTTCACCGACTCCGAGAGTTGAATCCCGTCGGAGGCCATGACCCTCCCTCGTTTTATATGGATGCTCGCACACTTGTCTATTCCGAACTCCATTCCAATGTCCGTGCTGAAATTTTCAGTTGTCTTCAGCATCGACATCAGCTCAGAGTCCGAACTAGCCAGTATTTTTAGGTCATCCATATAGAACAAGTGAGAAATCGAGTGGCTCCCTCTCCGCAGAAAGTAGCCCAGTCCCGAATCCTCCAGAAGCGAACTGAGAGGGTTCAGAGCTAAGCAGAACCAAAGCGGGCTCAGGCTGTCACCCTGGAAGATGCCCCGCCGTATATGAATGCAGTCGTCCACATCAGAAAGCTGTCTTTCACCTGGAAGGCTGAGAACTGTTTTCCATTGTTCCATACATGCACTCAGGAATTGACAGATGTTTTCATCAACTTTGTATATTAGTAAAACTTTCTTGAGCCATGTGTGGGGTACAGAATCAAATGCCTTTTTATAATCAATCCAGGTGGCGGACAGATTCTTTCTGCTGCGGCGAACCTGCTGGAAAATAGTCGCATCTATGAGAAGAAGCTCCTTAGTACCGCGGGATCCAGCCCGACATCCATTCTGAGTAGCCGACATGATGTTATTTTGGCGGTCGTGAACATTTATTTTGTTTGTCAGAATGGATGTCAGTAGTTTATAGATAGTAGGCAAACATGTAATTGGTCTGTAATTTTTTGGATCCGCGGTACTACCGGTTTTATGGAGCAGGTGGGTGATTCCTGTGGTCATGAACTCTGGTAGCGCTCGTTGGTCTATGGCTTCTTGGTATTGAATTGCCAAGCGAGCATGGCAGCAAGTAAGCCATTTGAGCCAGAAGTTGTGCAGTCCGTCGGCCCCGGGAGACTTCCAATTGTGGGCACGACGGATTGCCGAACTAACATCAAGCTCTGTCAAGTTCACTGGCTCCATCGGCTCTATGTCTTGACATGCTCGCTCGACAGTCCTCATCCATTCACCTTCGACGTGGCAGACGGGCTCTGACCATATTTTACTCCAGAATTGATAATTTTCTGCTTTGGTAGGTTTAGCCTCATCTGCCACTAGCTGTTTAGGCTGCTCCCAGTTTCTATACACCCGCCTTTGGTCACTCTGGAACTGGCGATTCAGTTGATATCGATCGACACGCTCTCTATAGCGGCGGATACGCTTTGCCCACGCGCTGATCCGCTGCTTCAGGTCGTCTATGCGCTCCGTGACCACTGACTTGAAGTTGGGATGGGAGGGCCTTATTACAACCCCTTTTAGAACTTTAGTCACGAACCGCATAATTTTTGGTCGCATATTTCCTGACCTGAAGCAGCAAAGCTTCCCTATGAGGACCCGTGCCTCGTCGATACGTTTCTGTATTCTCCTCTGCCAAGCGGGGACCGCCAACGTTGGGCCTGTGTGTCTCGCGCGGTTGTTGTTTTCGAATTTGACACCGGCCATTCGACATGCGGCGATCGCCGCACAACAGAGGAGTGAGTGGGTATCGACTAGGCTCTCGCTAGATTCCATATATGGTTTTAAATGGGAATTCATGGTCCCCACAATGCTCATATTTTTTCTATTTGTGGGCAAGCGCGGTATTCGCGGCCTAGTTACAAAGCTTACCGATCGAAACTCCAAAATCGCCCGCTCCAGGGCGCTTCTCATTTGCTCATCATCCTGGGTACTTACGTCTCCCACTACTACCTCACCCCCGTCCTCCGCTGAAGGTGGTGGCTGTGACAGCAGCTCACTTATATTCGCCACTTCACATACAGGGGCGTGTGGTGAGCGGAGCGCGTCCGACAAGGCGCAGACAGCGTCTGCGCGCGGCTGCGAAGAAGCGGGAGCTATGGTAGTAGGGAGCGCATCTAGGCGCAGTCGTTCCAGCACGGCGTCATCCAAGAACTTCCGTGTCCGGATGACGCGTACCTGGTCTGATAGACGCTGGGCTGAAAAAGACATTGTCGGTTCAAGAGCCTGAAACTCAGTAAGCAGTCTTGCTCGAAACATGGTCCGGTTGGTTTCTCCCTCTGTGGCCCTGTAGTACGCCGTCATGACTTTCATATTAAGGTCATAGGGCCAGCGCATACGGCGCACTACACCATCGGTAGCGGGGACTATAGGCGGAGCATGAAGCCCCGATGGCCCCAAGCCGGCCGGTGGTGGACGTCGTCCTCGTCGTAGTTCTTCTGACGGGAGCGGCGTCGTCGGCCCGTCGTCGTCGCCAGATGATTCTGACGACGTCACGGCGGGCGTCGGTGGAGGGTGTGCGGTGGATGGTATCAAAGTGGCGACTCGTGGGCGCAGGCGGCGGCGGCACGGTGATGCGGGCGCGGGTGGGGAGGGCGAGGTGTCTGATGCGCTGCTGGGCCGGTGCACAGACACGCGTCGGGGGCGGCGTGTGGTGTTCCGTGCACGGTGTCCTAGTTGGGTGTTCTGACCACGGCCTGCAGCGCCGCTTGCAGCTGTACCTGCCCGCTGAGGCGCCGACCGTGTCGCCGTACGCCGGGAGCCGCCGCTGTCATGCATTGACATGTGCTGTGCTATTGAGGCGCCGCCGGGCTTCGACTCCTGTGCTGGCTCGCATGCTTACTCCAGCACTGCGGGGCCGTGCGCCGTTGGTGATTGTTCCGCGCTTTGTGCGGGCCCGGTAAGGCGCCTTCAGCTGCCTTTTAAATTATTTTCTTGTTAAGGGCAGATTTTGCAAAACATGTCATCTTGACAGCTTTTCTTCTTATTATTAAATAATTATGTTGAAGGCGGCACAAAAGCACACCAGATTTTTTTTAGATGAAGCCCTCTTGTGCTTTTATACCGCCTTCCACTCAATTATTTAATCATTTTTATTTCTAAGTAGTTGTTTTTTGAGGTCCGTTCAATGTTTTTTTTAAACAGTTTTTAAACGGTTTTATTTAGCTTGACTCCGTATATTTGTTTGTTTGTTACTATCTTTGTTTCAAATCTTGCGACAACTTTTTCAACTACTTCTACTGAACCGATTTTTATGAAACTTTGCACACACATTGAGTTCTCGTGACAATACAATATTATGATAATTTCAACTTGGTAACGAGGGTCTGATGATGGAGTCAGGAGGAGGACAGTGGAACTCTTCAACCGTTACTAGTAACCCCCTCGAGTTTGGACTCATATGGTTGGTTTGGACGAGTGTTCCATACTTCTACCAATACACTTGGTGACGAGGGTCTGATGATGGAGTCAGGAGGTGGACAGTGGAACTCTTCAACCGTTACTAGTAACCCCCTCGAGTTTGGGCTCATATGGTTGGTTTGGAAGAGTGTCCCATACTTCTACCAGTACACTTGGTGACGAGGGTCTGATGATGGAGTCAGGAGGTGTACAGTGGAACTCTTCAACCGTTACTAGTAACCCCCTCGAGTTTGGGCTCATTTGGTTGGTTTGGACGAGTGTCCCATACTTCTACCAATACACTTGGTGACGAGAGTCTGATGATGGAGTCAGGAGGTGTACAGTGGAACTCTTCAACCGTTACTAGTAACCCCCTCGAGTTTGGGCTCATTTGGTTGGTTTGGACGAGTGTCCCATAGTTCTACCAATATACTCGGTGACGAGGGTCTGATTATGAAGTCAGGAGGTGTACAGTGGAACTCTTCAACCGTTACTAGTAACCCCCTCGAGTTTGGGCTCATTTGGTTGGTTTGGACGAGTGTCCCATACTTCTACCAATACACTTGGTGACGAGGGTCTGATGATGGAATCAGGAGGTGTACAGTGGAACTCTTCAACCGTTACTAGTAACCCCCTCGAGTATGGGCTCATTTGGTTTGTTTGAACGAGTGTCCTATACTTCTACCAATACACTTGGTGACGAGGGTCTGATGTTGGAGTCAGGAGGTGGACATTGGAACTCTTCAACCGTTACTAGTAACCCGCTCGAGTTTGGGCTCATTTGGTTAGTATGGACGAGTGTTCCATACTTCTACCAATACACATGGTGACGAGGGTCTGATGATGGAGTCAGGAGGTGTACAGTGGAACTATTCAACCGTTACTAGTAACCCCCTCGAGTTTGGGCTCATTTGGTTGGTTTGGACGAGTGTCCCATACTTCTACCAATACACTTGGCGAGGGTCTGATGATGGAGTCAGGAGGTGGACAGTGGAACTCTTCAACCGTTACTAGTAACTCCCTCGAGTTTGGGCTCATATGGTTCGTTTGGACGAGTGTCCCATACTTCTACCAATACACTTGGTGACGAGGGTCTGATGATGGAGTCAGGAGGTGTACAGTGGAACTCTTCAACCGTTACTAGTAACTCCCTCGAGTTTGGGCTCATATTGTTTGTTTGGACGAGTGTCCCATACTTCTACCAATACACTTGGTGACGAGGGTCTGATGATGGAGTCAGGAGGTGTACAGTGGAACTCTTCAACCGTTACTAGTAACCCCTTCGAGTTTGGGCTCATTTGATTGGTTTGGACGAGTGTCCCATAGTTCTATCAATATACTTGGTGACGAGGGTCTGATGATGGAGGCAGAAGGTGTACAGTGGAACTCTTCAACCGTTACTATTAACCCTTTCGAGTTTGGGCTCATATGGTTGGTTTGGACGAGTGTCCCATACTTCTACCAATACAATTGGTGACGAGGGTCTGATGATGGAGTCAGGAGGTGTACAGTGGAACTCTTCAACCGTTACTAGTAACCCCCTCGAGTTTGGGCTCATTTGGTTAGTATGGACGAGTGTTCCATACTTCTACCAATACACATGGTGACGAGGGTCTGATGATGGAGTCAGGAGGTGTACAGTGGAACTCTTCAACCGTTACTATTAACCCTTTCGAGTTTGGGCTCATATGGTTGGTTTGGACGAGTGTCCCATACTTCTACCAATACACTTGATGACGAGGGTCTGATGATGGAGTCAGGAGTTGTACAGTGGAACTCTTCAACCGTTACTAGTAACCCCCTCGAGTTTGGGCTCATTTGGTTGGTTTGGACGAGTGTCCCATACTTCTACCAATACACTTGATGACGAGGGTCTGATGATGGAGTCAGGAGGTGTACAGTGGAACTCTTCAACGGTTACTAGTAACCACTCTCGAGTTTGGGCTCATATGGTTGGTTTGGACGAGTGTCCCTTACTTCTACCAATACACTTGGTGACGAGGGTCTGATGATGGAGTCAGGAGGTGTACAGTGGAACTCTTCAACCGTTACTAGTAATCCCCTCGAGTTTAGGCTCATAGGGTTGGTTTGGTCTAGTATCCCTTACTTTTATCACTATACTTGGTGACGAGGGTCTGATGATGGAGTCAGGAGGTGTACAGTGGAACTCTTCAACCGTTACTAGTAACCCCCTCGAGTTTGGGCTCATTTGGTTTGTTTGGACGAGTGTCCCATACTTGTCGAACGCAAAAGTATGAAACAGACATACCATCTGTTCAAATTGATTTTGAAAGAGACGGCGGACACCTTATCCATCCTAAAGCCATACAGTTTCCAGCAAAGTTTAATTATGGAACAGCTGAGAGACGGATGTTACCGATAATTTTGTCATGGGCCTCCACTGTCCATAAAATGCAGGGCAATACTGTTGACCGTGCCGTGACCGTGCCGTTGACCGTGCCGTGCCGTGACGCCAGTATTATAAGTATTCTATGACCGTGCTGTCGTGTATTTGGGCTCCAGACTATTTGAGGAGGGTCAAGCGTATGTTGCATTGAGTCGCGTAAAGTCTTAAGAAGGGTTATGTATTGAGGAGCTTGATTGTGAGTAATTGACAGGTAAGAAACCGAGTAACAAAGATGCAATGAGAGAGTTGGAAAGGATGACGAGTTTACGTAATGAATGATACGAGCCAAAAATCAAACTAAAAACGAGTAAATAAAAAAATACGTAAAAAAACTTTTAAATTAAACGGTTTTATTAAAAATAGAAAACTAGAAAAAAACAGCTGTACAAAAAACTAGAAAATAATAAGGACACAAGCCTGGGCCTTCTTAAGATTTTACGTCTGGGTAAGAAATCGTGCAATACTAGCGTGCTGTCTTCTCATGTCGGATGCCAAAGGGCACATTGTGTCGCTGCGTCAGCGGAATAAGTAATAAATTGAGACTTTTAACAGACTAATATAAAAACGTGGGGCGTATAATATGCGTAATAAATAACATGCGCCCCACGTTTTTATATTAGTCTGTTAAAAGTCTCAATTTATTACTTATTCCGCTGACGCAGCGACACAATGTGCCCTTTGGCATCCGACATGAGAAGACAGCACGCTAGTATTGCACGATTTCTTACCCAGACGTAAAATCTTAAGAAGGCCCAGGCTTGTGTCCTTATTATTTTCTAGTTTTTTGTACAGCTGTTTTTTTCTAGTTTTCTATTTTTAATAAAACCGTTTAATTTAAAAGTTTTTTTACGTATTTTTTTTATCACTATGCATGCAAGCAGCTGCTGCAAACAGTAAAAATTCCGCTTCCGATTCGTTGACCTCCATAGCGAAGAGCATTTGAGACGAGTCATAGGACACGGACAGAAGTCGAGCCGCACACTGACACTGGCGCGGCGGCGCGGGCGTGGAGTCGGAGTCTCCGTGTGTGTGGCAGAAATGGACGGCATCCGAGCGAACGCGCCGGACGCGGCGTCTTGGAAATGGAGTCTCCGTGTGTGGCCAGCTTAATATGACGATTTCAGACTTTTTCCTTTATATTCGTCCAATAACCTACCTCCATACCAATTTTTTATTTCCTAGGTTACCTGGAAGTATTCTAAACTTTTGATGAGTCAGTCAGTCAGCCAGCCAGTCAGTCAGTCAGTCAGTGATGAAAATAGTGATTTTCCGACGTCATTAACTCGCGAATGGTAAGGGGTTTTTATTTAAATTTCAGATTTGGTAATTAGAAGAGGGTCTTAAACAGGCAACATTTCAATAAGGGAAAATATATTTATTGCACAATATGAAATTAACAAATAACTACTAAGACTAATAATAAACTAACTTTAACTTTTTATTTTTTTATTTGTTTGTATTAATTTTGTTTATTTTTATTACCTTTTATAGTTATAATATATGTAAAATTAATATAAATGTAATATAAAAATGTGAAAATAAAAACTAACATAAACAACATAAAAAATTTCACACAAATTTTGGTCACTCTCTCCTCGTAGGGTACCCAAAACGCTCGCAGCATTCCCGCGCTGGATAGCGATTGCTATCCGCTGTTTAAGGTATTGCCCTGCCTTAAGATTGCCTGACAGGTCAATTAATTTTTGACTTAAAACGGAGGTTAGTGACTTTGCCTCTTTGCTCCAAGCACCTAAAGTCTCGGCGGCAAAGGCCACGAAATCGTGATTGGTCTTAATTGTCAAGTACTTTAGGTGCTTCGAGCGAGCTGCTGATTCCGCAGCGGCGCCAGCATGGCGAGATGTGGCAGACACATGAGAATCTGCCAAAGTATCTGCACACGTCGCATCCCAAACAATGGCTCTGCCTCTGGACCAATGAATCAAAGACATTCCGTCTGGCCTCTTCCCGTCTTCCCTACTTAGGCAAACAGGTTCTCGAATAGATGGAACATGAATTGAATTGAAGGCTCTTTTTATAATTTCATTCAGCGCGGCGTGCCGAGAGAACCTACCTGCGCTTTTGCAACAGCTTAGGCCATGGCGGCCTTTCGAGTTGACCGAATTTCCACAAACACATAAATGGGGTTGGCAAACGTCACAACCTAAGCGTAATGCTATTGCTATGCGGAGTATGTTGCTATCCAAAAGTGTGCCGGTCTGAGGAGACGGGATAGCATGTAGCCAGCATCCTGATTCTGGAGTGGAGACTGCTTTTATCCGAGCTAGTTCGACGGGGGAGACCGATTCTTGAAGAGATTCATGTAAAGCTGTAACTACGGGCAGGTCCCAAACCTTTTGGCTAATTTTGGCGAGTGGTAAGTCCTCATTTGGGCACAGGGCCTTCCAGACGTTTATGGCCTCATCTAGGAAGCAAATCACAGGCTTGTCACTAGTTTGTGGTAATATGGCTGTGACAAGTTCTGTGACTCCGAAAGCCGAGCCCAGAAACGCCGGGACTCCAACGTCCTCGATACGACGCACACCAATCCCTCCGCTGCGAACGGGTAAAGATGCCTGCATCCATTGGTCATTGTCTAATTTTATATTAAGGATAGTTTATAAAGAATGTCGAAAAAACTTATCTATTTTTCGAATTTGGTCTTTAAAAAGCCACGTAGGAGATGTTCGAGTAAGGCATATCATTCTGGGCATTGCAAACCAATTTTTAGCAAAACATATCCAACATGAGGATGCAGCGAGCGCAGGCGGCCTAACATCTCCTCGATTATGGTTAATTTCTTATCTAGAAAGCCGGGTGTTGCTTCAGAAGAAATAGGGGCGCCTAATAATTCTAGCTCATGAGCATGGGTTATGTGGAGACCAGGTAGCAAATCAAGAAGTGCTGGAAAACTGCTGACAATAGGATCGCTGCCTAAGAATATCAATTCACATTTGTTCGTATTAAATTGAAGACCAATTGAATTAAATTCACTAATGAGCATTTTACAATAACTTAAAACATTTGCTGTTTGGCCTCCAAGCGGTCCATCATCTAAATACCAAATATTCAATTCACTTGATATCTTTTCTAAAATTGGTTGTATTGCCAAACTAAATATACAGGGTGTTGTAACGGGCAGTACATTAATTTCGCCAGCGCAATCCTCATGTTTTTTCGAGATAAAAAAGGAAACAAAGTTTTTCTCTAAAGGTTCTAGTTTTGGAGATATAAATTTTTGAAATTTATGTTTTCGTCAAGTGTAATTTGACGTGCGCAGGGGGAGGGTGCTGGAGCGGGAACGGTCGGGGTCGAAAAACTCACTCCGCGCCTCCGCCGCGCATCTCCTCACTCCGCGCACTCGTCACTGCTTGCTCACTCACCGCGCGCCTTTCATTCCCACGTTCGTGCGGAACATTAGAGCCTTTTACACCAAATAAATAATTAGTTTGTATGAAAACAGTAACTTTTTATTTAATGGAAATTCAGAAAAAAGTTATTAGACTTTTTTGTTACTATTGATCCCAATAATCATTTCCTAAATTTAATGTACTCGCCGTTTTTACACCCTGTATATTAGTGGGCCTAGGGGATCTCCTTGTTGGGCACCGACCTGGGAGGAGATGGTTTTTGTCCCAAAGAAAAGAAAAGGTGGATTTGAATTGCATTGCCAAAGATAAGGAAGAAGGGCAGGGGCTTTATCTTTAATTCTAATTAAAATAGTGTCCCTCTCGACTGAATTAAATGCATTCTTTATATCAATTTTAAGAAGAATTTTTTGGGAAAATTTGTTTGATGAAATGTATATGACGTAGTAGCATGAATGGCCGCCTCGGGTCGAAAATGGCCAGAGATGGTTCGTGTAATATAATATAACCTACGGCCGGTGTGTGGCGTGCGCGTCGCCCTGTTGCTTTGCGAACTTGTCTGACACTGCCGTGGGTCTATCTAGATACGTACTTATAGTAGGTAGGCACTGAGCTATGTCAGTGATTGTAGGTTTTTTTATTTTTTTTTATTGAAACTGACACGGTTGGCTACATCACCTACAACATCCGTGATGTCAGCCCATAACACCGGGTGAACTTGGTGCCACGTCAGTGCTTCCCTTCGGTCGTGCCGGCTACACTGAACTGGACGGAAAACACAAACTATTTACATAGCCGTTTCGACCGACCTTTCATTCAGTGCGGTGGTACCAACCCGGGCGGGTTAAACCCTACCACCTAGTAATATAAGAAGGGAGTCATATCCCATAGTCGCCTTTTACGACATACACGGGGAGAGATGCAGTGGGGCTATTCTTTTAAAGTACCGGCCCCACACGGTACATAGTAGTAGTAGGTATTAAAGTTCTTAATTTATTTATTAGGGTTCCATGTCTGTGCGGAAGCCTATTACTAAGCCTACGCCGTCTGTCTGTTTGTCTGTCCGCCTGTCCGAGGGCTGTATCTCTTGAACTGTAATAGGTAGCCCGTTGAAATTTTCACAGAATAGGTATGTGTTATTATGGCGGATATAACAACAAATAATAAAAACTATTTAAAAAAATATAAAAACCGCCTTCAAAAAATGTATGAAATAAAAAAAAATGGAACCCTAGAGTTGAAGGCGGTGCTAAAGAAGGCTACACAAATCACAAAGGATATCATACACTCATGTTTTCTTGCATGCATCATTTTTGCTTGCTTTAGCACCGCCTTAAACTCTAGGGTTCCATTTTTTTTTATTTCATACATTTTTGAAGGCGGTTTTTATATTTTTTTAATTATTTTTTTTATTTCACAGTTTTTTTTAGTAATTTTTTGCTATTAATGTACACGGCGGAATCGCTCGGCCTTCGGCCTCGCGATTCCGCCTCGCTTTCCAATCCGATCTTGACCAAATTAAAATGGGAGCACCTCAGGGTTATCCCCTTTCAAACAAAAAAATAATTTTCAAAATCGGCCCCCAATTGACGGAGTAATCGCATAACAAACATCCAAAAAAAGAAAATATACCGTCGAATTGAGAATCTCCTAGGTCTAAAGTAAATTGCTCGTGAAGACAAATGCAACGAGCCCAAACACGATGGGTTTATCATGTGTAGTTTAGCAGTTCCTATGGCCACCTTCCGTCTCCATCATCAGACCAGCTCGATGGTACTCGTACCATAATATATTGGGTGCATCTGGCCGGTCGGAAAAGATTTCAAATTTAGAATATTCATGAAACAAGGGTCCGAATAAGTATCACATCACAATATCGATTCATGTATTTCAATACAATGACAGGGAACATTTCAAAATATTAGGTATTTATTACTTCTTAGTTCTGGTTTTTTTTTTGGAAGTCGGTTTTATTTTTTTTAAAACAGTTTTCATTTCATTATTTTTAGTAATATTACATAAAAAAGAATAATCGAAATAGATTGAAGTGGTACAGAATTATTCGCCATATGTGTTAAACTGCAAATTGCTGAAAAAGTCCACATCACAAAAGTTTTGCTGAAGGTAACCACACACCATAGTATTTTGTTGATTTTTCACAAACTGCAAAATTTTTTTTTTTTTTTTTTTTTATTGACAGCGCGACATATGGCGCCGAGCCACCCATAAGGTGTCTAACGACGCCCATGGACATTCGGTCGTATGCGGGGGTTGCGAATGCCATGCCGGCCTGACAGGTGCCCATTCACGCCCCTCTTGAAGGACCCGAGACTGTACTTGGGGGGAAATATATGGGCAGGGAGAGCGTTCCAGAGTTTACCGGTTCTGTAGAGGAAAGATCTGCAGAATCGATTGGTACGCATCCGCGGTCAGTCCAGCGTGTAGGGATGCAATCCCTGCCCAGTGGTGCGAAGGTGGAAAGGGGACGGCGGGATCGCATTAAACAGCTCCTCCGAGCACTCCCCATGGAATAAGCGATAGAACACACTTAGGGAGCCGACATCCCTACGGTGTTGCAGTGGTTCTAGATCGCAGGACACTTCGGGGTCACCCACTAGTCGCACGGCTCGACGCTGGATTGAGTCTAGAGGCGCAAGCTGGTATTTGGCAGAGCCATCCCACAGGTGCGAGCAGTACTCCAAGCAGGACCTGATCTGCGATTTATACAGAAGCAGCTTTTGGTCCGGCGTGAAGTACCGTCGCACCTTATTGAGTACGCCCAGCTTTTTAGAAGCCAGCTTGGCCTTCCCCTCGATATGGCGACGAAAGTTCAGGTCGTGCGACAGTTCGACTCCAAGGACCCCGAGGTGTTCGCTTAATTTAAGCGACGTGCCTTGGAATGAAGGAGCCGGTGTGAACGCCGCTCTCTTCGCACTGAACGCGCAAACTTGGGTCTTGGAAGCGTTGAACTCGACCAAATTACTACGGCCCCATTCGGAAATAGAGCCGAGTGTGTGTTCGAGCTCAGACACAAGTCTTCGCCTCTTCTCATCCACAACATCCCGACTGGCAGAAGGGTGACTGGTGTAGGATCCGTGTGCCGTACTGTCATCTGCATAACAATGTATGTTGCCCAGAGACAGCATATCATCAATTTCAATAAAATTTAAATGGGACCACCTCTAAAGTATGACCTACCAAACGAAAAAAGAATTTTCTAAATCGGCTCTCAATTGACGGAGAAATCGCGTAACAAAAATAATAATAAAAAAAAAAACATACACTCGAATTGAGAACCACCTCCTTTTTTTGATGTCGTCGGTTAAAAATAAGAATAAGTAAAAAATTAACGGGGGTTTCAGTTCAAAATGCGGAAGCGCCATCTATGGTTTCTTAATAAAAACGAATAATGATTTGGCTATACATTTCCATGTAAAGTCTTGCTTTTCGATGGAAGATTCAAAGCGGCGGGTGGCCGAGTGGTTTGGCCACCGGCTTTTCATGCGAGAGGTCCGAGGTTCAAATCCATTTGGCGTGTACCAATGAGTTTTTTCTGACGAAAAAATGTACGTGCATACCTGGGTCTTTCTCCGGATGGGCAGAATAAGCGAGTCCGGATCGAAAAGTCTTATAAAATGGATTCATGATACTTTTATATTTTTTTATATTGTAGAAATGATGAAAATACTGGGGGGGGGGGTGTCCTTTTTTTAATTAATTAATTAGAAATGCGATAAAAAAAATTAAAAATGCTGAAATGTTTACTTCACTGGCGCGTCCGGACTACAGTTTGCGATAGAATTTTTTTTTTCTTATCATCTTTAAGGAATTACGCTACTTACGCTACGCTACGCTACGGGAACATATACAGTTCCCTAAAACCTAGTTCGTTGTGCTTTACCTTATATTTTTACTAAGCATAAATACGCTTTAGAAGACGAAATACGAATTATTTTATCTGCGACCGCTAGTTTCCTTTGATGTTGGTGGCGCGCACGAATACGCTCATAGATCCTATACTATTGTAGCTGCTTGCATAGCTGTTAAAGCGAAAAAAAATATCAGTCGCGCCTCTTCTGTGGCGAGGACAACACGTCTGTGTGTTCCTGTGCGGTCGTGTTATTAAGGTATGTAATCGTTTTCGGTGGTTTGGTAACCTATGAAATTGATTTCGCTGAACCAATTTTCTCGTTATTTATTTGACATATTACTATTATATTTTAATTAGAGATTGTCTTATTAGTACTAGATCTTCAACTTAGAGAGCAATGCTGTATATATGGATTATATTTGCAAATATTTTAGATTTTCCTTACTTTTTTTATTTCGGTGTCAATGACTTTGGTGTTTTCGGTGGGAATAGGTGCACCGAAGTCAATTTCAAAACCACCGAAAGCAAAAAACATATTTGTTAATTAAATAGCATGCCTATTATAACTTATAAACAGGATAACTTATGTATTTAAATAAATAAAAATGAAAAAAAAAATTGTATTCACATAAAGTTAAAAAAATTTAAGACTGCAAACTCTACGTAGCAAAACCTAACTTACTGTATTCTATTGCGTCATTGAGTGTTTTCGTCGAATAAAGTACAAAAAAAACAACAGTTTTTCATTTAATCGAAGATAAGTTATGCCGTTCACTCTGTATTAACTAAATTACAACTAAATAACTTTTGAGACTAGTATTTTCTTATAAATATGTTTTGCGTTGCGGTAGAACAGACTTTAGGACGAAATTCAGCTTTCCGAAGGCAGCCCAACCCAGTTGAATGTGTCTTTCTACCTCATTGAGTAGGCCTTGTCGACCTAGCCGAAATATTTGTCCGAGATATACGTATTCCTCCACTTGTTCGATCACTTCACCGTCGATCAGAATATCCCCCTCACCCATAAACTCCATCGTCATGACGTTGGTTTTATCCCTAACCTCACTTTTGAGTAAGGTTATGGAGCGTATTGTCAACTCAGCGCTCTGACGTATCTAGAAGACTGTAAACTCATCGACGACAAGCAATACGGCTTCCGCAAACAAAGGACGACTGGAGAACTTCTTGCGTACGTCACGCATTTGTAAGCTGAAAGGCTCGATTGTTTTGGGGAATCGCTGGCGGTCGCTCTAGACTTATCCAAAGCATTCGATCGCGTCTGGCACCGGGGACTCTTAAGCAAGCTTCCGGCCTACGTGTCCCTACAAAACTGTGCACTTGGATCTCCAGCATTTTGAGTGGTCGGTCGATCTTTGTCACCCTAGATGGTGCCTGCTCGGCCAACTACTCAATCAATGCTGGTGTTCCACAAGGATCCGTGATGTCGCCTACGCTGTTTCTATTATTCATCAACGACATGCTTTCGATCGCCGAAATACATTGTTACGCGGACGACAGCACGGTGCACGAAGGGTTCATCAAAGACTGGAATGGTAGAGAAGCTTCAGCAGCAAACGCGAGACGCAAAACTGTTGCTCGGGTTGACCAGGTTCTTGAAAAGTATCCTCTTGGGGGAAGAAGAATTTGTCAACTTCAACGTGGCCAAGACGCAAGCTTGTGCCTTCTCTAATAAGGCTGATCCGTTTCCTCTCCAAGCCACTTTCCAGGGCAGCCAAGTCCCTAGCGATGGTAGTCTGGGCGTCCTATGTATGGAAGTGTCCAGGGACGTTGGGTTTCGATCGTTCATAGAGCCCAAGGTCCAAGAAACTAGCGTCTCGAAAATTAGGGATCTTTTAGCGATGTCGGCGATTTTTCACGCCGGTCCAACTGCTTACACTGTATAAAGCACAAGTAAGACCGGTGATGGAATATTGCAGTCATCTTTGGGAAGGTTCCCCTGAGTACCTTCTTTCAGCCTTGGGTTTTATTCAGCGACGAGCCATTCGCCTCATTGGTGACTCTGTACTCACAAAGGACCTTCAAGCTCTAAAGCACAGACGTATCGTGGGGTCATTGAGCCTGTTTTATCGGTACTACTATGGCCGCTACTGATGACTGACGAACTTGCTTCCATTATCCCTCCCCCTAATGTTCGCCTTCGCCAAACCCGCCATACTCTCGCGGAACACTCCTTTGTAGTCGACAGAAGAGTTCTTCGAACTGCACGATTCTCTAAATCGTTCTTGTGCCGCACTGCAAAGGTGTGGAACGGGCTCCCAAGGAATATATTTCGCCACTCCTACAATCCACGGATCTTCAAATCGCGGTTAATAGGCTTTCCCCAGCGACATTAGCCCACCTCCAAGCCGGACTGACACCTCCTCGGCGGTGAAATTGCTTGCGCCTGAGGCTTCGACCTCGGGCAGAGCCACCCAGTTTGGAAGCAATAAAAAAAATCCCGGTTCATCCTCAGACCGACCTTCAGCGAGAACTCGTAAAGGTCGCTGAGCGTCTCTTGAAGCTGAACCCGGGTATGGGCGAGGAGGACAATGTTATCCGGAGGGCAATGTAGTACGGAGAGCATTTATTCCCAAGTTCTTCCACTCAAGCGTTTTGAACACGTCTTCAAGTGCTTTTGTAAAGAGCTTGGGTGAGATCACGTCCCCTTGCCTCACTCCCTTACCAAGGAGAATTTTTTTAAAAATAAAAAGCGCGACATGCGACGCCGACCCACCAATAAGGTGCCTAATGACGCCCATGGACATTTGGTTGTACGCTGGGCTTTAGAATGTCATGCCGGCCTGACAGGTGCTATTCACGCCTCTCTTGAAGGACCCGGGACTATACTTGGGGGGAAATACGTGGGCAGGGAGAGCGTTCCAGAGTTTACCAGTTCTTTGGAGGAAAGATCTGCAGAACCGATTGGTACGCACCCGTATAAGTCCAGCGTATAGGGATGCAATCCCTGTCCAGTGCGCGTTGTACGGCGGTGGAAAGGGGACGGAAGGATCGCGTTAAACAGCTCCTCCTAGCATTCACCATGGATGGAATAAGCCATAGAACACACTTAGGGCGCCGACATCTCTATGGAGTTGCAGTGGTTCTAGATCGCGGGACACGTCGGGGTCATCCACTAGTCGCAGGGCTCGACGCTTGATCGAATCCAAAGGCGCAAGCTGGTATTTAGCTGAGCCAACCCACAAGTGCGAGCAGGACCCCAAGCAGGACCTAATCTGTGCTTTATATAAAAGCAGCCTTTTCCCCGGCGTGAAGTACCGTCGCACCTTATTGAGTACACCCAACTTTTAAGAAGCTAGCTTGGCCTTGCCCTAGCTAGATTATGGCGCCGAAAGTTTAGGTCGTTCGACAGTTCGACTCCGAGGACCCCGAGGTCATCGCTTTATATTTATTTTAGCGACGGGACCTGGAAGGAAGGAGCGGGTTTGAACGCCGTTCTTTTCGCACTGAACGCGCAGACTTGTGTCTTGGAAGCGTTAAACTCGACCAAATTAGTACGGCCCGCTTCAGAAATAGACCGAGGGGTTTGTTCTAGTTCAGACAGTATTCGCCTCTTCTCATCCACAACATCCCGTCTGGCTGAAGGGTGACTGATGTGTGATGTAGGATCCGTGTACCTACTTTTGTCCGCATAACAATGTATGTTGCCGAGTGGCAGAATATCATTGGATGGGGCGGGTATTTTCATGGAGCCTCACAGTCACCGCCGTTTACCGATACAAGTTTTGGAATACCTCGACGTATCGTACTCGTAGTATTACGTATGATTATTGCACTTAACAAGGACTTTATGCACTTAACAAGGAAAGAGACCGGGAATATCACAAATTTTTTTTTACAATATAAATCTACTCAATACCGACTCTTATGGAAATTGCACACAATTGTAGTCGGTATTGTTTGTTCTTTTGGACAGTTGCATAGTGTTTAAAGTGTTAAGTTATAAATAAAGTAATTACACGATTTGATTTCGGTGGACATCATATTTTTTAATTCAATAACTCCGTAACCGTTCAATTAATTTCGTTCCCTCCACTACTATTTGATTCAAAATAATTCTAAATTATATTTTGCCTGTGAGAATGTCTAAATTCAAAGAAAAAAAAAGTGCCACCGAAGTCAACGAAATATTGCGACGGCGCGGTGAAAGACCCACCTACACCTGCAGCTTCACCGTTCGGAACCGGTGTAAAACTGTAGGTCCCTTCCCTTGCCCCTTACTAGGTGGTAGGCTCAAATTGTAGCCGACTGGGTTGGTACCACCGTACTGGATGTAAGATGGCCGCATAGCAGCCTCGGTTGTGTTCTCCTCTAGTCCAGTATAGCCAGCAATCCAATAAAGTCTCCGGTATGGCACTTCCTTCTCGGAGGTGATATTATATTATATTATATTATATTATATTATATTATATTATATTATATTATATTATATTATATTATATTATATTATATTATATTATATTATATTATATTATATTATATTATATTATATTATATTATATTATATTATATTATATTATATTATATTATATTATATTATATTATATTATATTATATTATATTATATTATATTATATTATATTATATTAAATTATATTATATTATATTATATTATATTATTTGCATGTGATTACTGCCGGAGCCGGCTGCAAATTTACCGGTTCTTCTTCATGGATGTAATCGGTGTTCGAGTACAGTCTAACTGCCATATGAATGTTCAATAAACAATAATAACTGCTACGCATCGAACTAAATACATACTCAATGACAGCCCCACGCATTGCATTGGCACTGAGCTATCTCAGGATTGTAGGTATTAACGTTCTTTATTTATTTATTTATTTATTACCTCGGCTGATTACACAATAAGTAATATCTACGTTGATACGTTGCGGTGATTCTGCAGGTAGATACCATTGGTCAGCCGTGACAGCAGTAGTATTATTATCACAGAACCTACTTCATAGTACATACTAGCGTAGTATCATTCCGTCTATGGTATAAATACAATTAGGTACGGAGGTAAGGTATATGAAATTTGGTATTTGTCGGGTATTTGTCTTGGAGTATTTGTGCACGCACACCATCTTTTTAGGGTTCTGTATCTATACGGAACCTGTATCTCTTGAACCGTAATAGGTAGCCTGTTGAAATTTTCACAGAATATGTGTTATTATGGCCGATATAATAACAAATAATAAAAATAACAACAAGTAAAAAATTCACGGGGTCCCCATACAAGAAACCAAAAGTGTATGCGCGCCATCTACTGAAAAGAGTAATGAAGCATTTTAACTAATACAAAGATGGCGTGAGTGGCGCTGACCATGACATGGCGATACGGAAGCCTCGGTGCGCGAGTTCGACTCACACTTGACCGGTTTTTTGTATATAATATAATATAAGATACTTTAAATGTTTTGTTAGGAATATAATAAGCTGTCATTTGATACCTAGTTTGCTTAACCCTGCAGTGGTCGCGACCCAAAAAGTTACACCATTACTCGCGCGCGGACTGAGACTCCGCAACCTCGCCGCGCCTAACTTTTTATTATGTTTGTTTTTTTGTTAGTTTATATTTAAAAAAAAATAGGTAAAAAAACTTTTAAGTTAAACGGTTTTATTAAAAATAAAAAACTAGAAAAAAAACAGCTGTACAAAAAACTAGAAAACAATAAGGACACAAGCCTGGGCCTTCTTAAGATTTTACGTCTGGGTAAGAAATCGTGCAATACTAGCTTGCTGTCTTCTCATGTCGGATGCCAAAGGGCACATTGTGTCGCTGCGTCAGCGGAATAAGTATTAAATTGAGATTTTTAACAGACTAATATAAAAACGTGGGGCGCATGTTATTTATTACGCATATTATACGCCCCACGTTTTTATATTAGTCTGTTAAAAGTCTCAATTTATTACTTATTCCGCTGACGCAGCGACACAATGTGCCCTTTGGCATCCGACATGAGAAGACAGCACGCTAGTATTGCACGATTTTTTACCCAGACGTAAAATCTTAAGAAGGCCCAGACTTGTGTCCTTATTATTTTCTAGTTTTTTGTACAGCTGTTTTTTTTCTAGTTTTTTATTTTTAATAAAACCGTTTAACTTAAAAGTTTTTTTACCTATTTTTTTATTTACTCGTTTTTAGTTTGATTTTTGGCTCGTATCATTCATTACGTAAACTCGTCATCCTTTCCAACTCTCTCATTGCATCTTTGTTACTCGGTTTCTTACCTGTCAATTACTCACAATCAAGCTCCGCAATACATAACCCTTCTAAAGACTTTACGCGACTCAATGCAACATACGCTTGACCCTGCTCAAATAGTTTGGAGCCCAAATACACGACAGCACGGTCAACAGTACTGCCCTGCATTTTATGGACAGTGGAGGCCCATGACAAAATTATCGGTAACATCCGTCTCTCAGCTGTTCCATAATTAAACTTTACTGTATGGCTTTAGGATGGATAAGGTGTCCGCTGTCTCTTTCAAAATCAATTTGAACAGATGGTATGTCTGTTTCATACTTTTGTGCTCGACAAGTATGGGACACTCGTCCAAACAAACCAAATGAGCCCAAACTCGAGGGGGTTACTAGTAACGGTTGAAGAGTTCCACTGTACACCTCCTGACTCCATCATCAGACCCTAGTCACCAAGTGTATTGGTAGAAGTATGGGACACTCGTCCAAACCAACCATATGAGCCCAAACTCGAGGGGTTTACTAGTAACGGTTGAAGAGTTCCACTGTACACCTTCTGACTCTATCATCAGACCCTCGTCACCAAGTGTAACTAGTAACCCCCTCGGGGTTACTAGTAACGGTTGAAGAGTTCCACTGTACACCTCCTGACTCCATCATCAGACCCTAGTCACCAAGTGTATTGGTAGAAGTATGGGATAGGACAGTCGTTCAAACAAACCAAATGAGCCCAAACTCAAGGGGGTTACTAGTAAAGGTTGAAGAGTTCAACTGTACACCTCCTGACTCCATCATCAGACCCTTGTCACCAAGTGTATTGGTAGAAGTATGGGACACTCGTCCAAACCAACCATATGAGCCCCTAACTCGAGGGGGTTACTAGTAACGGTTGAAGAGTTCCACTGTACACCTCCTGACTCCATCATCAGACCCTAGTCACCAAGTGTATTGGTAGAAGTATGGGATAGGACACTCGTTCAAACAAACCAAATGAGCCCAAACTCAAGGGGGTTACTAGTAAAGGTTGAAGAGTTCAACTGTACACCTCCTGACTCCATCATCAGACCCTTGTCACCAAATGTATTGGTAGAAGTATGGGACACTCGTCCAAACCAACCAAATGAGCCCAAACTCGAGGGGTTTACTAGTAACGGTTGAAGAGTTCCACTGTACACCTTCTGACTCTATCATCAGACCCTCGTCACCAAGTGTATTGGTAAAAGTATGGGACACTCGTCCAAACCAACCATATGAGCCCAAACTCGAGGGGGTTACTAGTAACGGTTGAAGAGTTCCACTGTACACCTCCTGACTCCATCATAAGACCCTCGTCGCCAAGTGTATTGGTAGAAGTAAGGGACACTCGTCCATATGAGCCCAAACTCGAGGGGGTTACTAGTAACCGTTGAAGAGTTCCACTGTACACCTCCTGACTCCATCATCAGACCCTTGCCACCAAGTGTATTGGTAGAAGTATGGGACACTCGTCCAAACCAACCAAATGAGCCCAAACTCGAGGGGGTTACTAGTAACGGTTAAAGAGTTCCACTGTACACCTCGTGACTCCATCATCAGGCCCTCGTTACCAAGTTGAAATTATCATAATATTGTATTGTCACGAGAACTCAATGTGTGTGCAAAGTTTCATAAAAATCGGTTTAGTAGAAGTAGTTGAAAATGTTGTCGCAAGATTTGAAACAAAGATAGTAACAAACAAACAAATATACGGAGTCAAGCTAAATAAAACCGTTTAATAATAATAAAAAAGTATCCAACAAAGTACAAATATGCGGATTCTGAGTCCGCGCGCGACCACTGCAGGGTTAAATCGGATAAATAGTTATCGCAATACTCGACCAAATCTAAAACTAAGAGGCGCCATCTTTGTGTCGTCATAGATACTCATTGTAAGAAAGCGACAGCATGCATTTTGATAATCAGTAGAGCCATAGCCGACTAGCCGACTAACATCCGAGGGAGACAATGACAGTCGGCTCTGGTAGAGCACGCTGATTACAACGATACCACTTGTCGGTATAAACCTTTTCAGTCCTACGAAAATCGTAAATAAGCTAGTTTCCATGAATTAGCCTCTCTACTATAACCTGTGTGATGAGTCACTGTCAACACTGCCCGAACAGAGTATATAAACACATTTACAGACCGATCACAGTTATTTTACCTCTGGCTATAAAGTTGGCTAACCTGAGCTCGGTGTCGCCATATTCGATTTAGACGATTTCCCTGTAAATAGTGTGACAATAAACTGTTCTGCGTTTGTGCATAGTAAAACTTTTTTTTTATGTAAACCAACATGGGTGGCTGTGTCGAGGGACCAATAGTACAGTCGACAAAGCCAAAAACCCCTCTCCTCGCGAAACCACGCTTAGTGAGGCGCCATGCCAGCAGATTTGCGGCTGTTGCTAGGCTGTCTATCCCGTTGATACGATGTTTGAAGACACCTAGGTTTAAAGGATTCGGTAAACACACTCGCCGGGAGACAGTTCCACACCCTAGCGGTGCGACAAAGAAACGATTTTGAGAACCGATGGGTTCTGAAATGCCCAATGTCAACAACAAAAGGGTGCTCAGTTTCTCTGCGGCGAGTGCTGCAAAGATAGATTAGATAGCAAGGAATAAGGGAAGTAAGTTCCTCCGAGCAGCGACCATGATAGTACCTGTAGAACAGACTGAGTGACCCTACAAATCGTCTGTGACTGAGAGACTCCAGATCATCAGTTAGTTTCGGGTCACCCACCAGACGGACGGACGGCTCTGCGCTGTATTGAATCCAAGGACGCCAACAGATACTGATACTGGGGGCTGCCTTCCCAAATGTGGCTACAGTATTCCATCACCGGCCTAATCTGCGATTTGTACAACATAAGTAGTTGTGCCGGTAAGAAGAACCTCATATTTCGGTATAGGATCCCCAATTTTTTTATGCGGTTTTGGCCTTGGACATTTTGCACCCCAGTAGGTCTAGGTGCTCCGAGACAGGAACGACACTGCCTTAGAAATTCGCAAGGAAAGGGAAGGGGTCGACCTTAGCAGAGAATACACAGCATTGCGTCTTGCGAACGTTGAAGGCAACAAGGTTCTCGTTTTCCCAAGTGGCAACTTTTTCAAGAACCGTATCCACCCTTTCTACAACAGAACGTTGCACCTTGCTGGGCTGTGCATCTCTGCTCTTCCAGTCCTTGACATAACCTTCATGCCCTGTGCTGTCATCTGCGTAACTGTCACACTTTGGTATTTTTAACTCTCCTAAAATATTTGACCCTAATAAAGAGGCACATCCTAATCCTAACATATTATAAAACAAAGTCCCCCCGCCGCGTCTGTCTGTCTGTCTGTCTGAACGCGATAAACTCGAAAACTACCGAACGGATTTTCATGCGGTTTTCACCAATGGATGTAGTGATTCAAGAGGAAGGTTTTTATGTGTAAATAATTAATGTTTTGTGTGAATTTATTGAAACGGTTATTGTTGAAGATGTCGGAAAAAATCGAGCCGACTGGGAGCTTTCATCGAAAACGCTGCCTAATCCCTTTGAGATATAACAAAACAATGTACGGTGGAATTGTTCCTCTTTTATAGTTCTACAGAAAAGTCCGCGACGGCATATGTCTATCTTTCAAGGATAGCTTAGTATACCCATTTAAATGTTTAAAAAAATGGTCACATATAATGTGGTAATTGGAAAGCTATTTAAACGGATAAGATATTAATCCTTATCAAATTAAATACGTTAGTTACCTTAAGCATTTCATGCACATTATAATTGCCCTTTACACCATACAATTTAAATTAATGTCTTAGGAGTTATCGCAAAATTAAAACTAACGCCCGACAAAATAAATTCAACGCGACACACGTGATTACGTGATGCAATCTCCCCCGTGCCGCCCGCGGCCGCCTCTATTTCTACGGTGAAGCGTGCGTTTCCCTAACAGTAAATGAACTTTCGAAGCGAGTGGTTACCATTATTGTTAGTTTTTACCTGACTACGGCGAAGCAAAAAGGAGGGTTATGATTTTGACCGGTATGTATGTATGTATGTTCATTTGTTCCCTCATAACTCCTAAACTACTTATTATAATTTGACAAATGAGGTATCGTTGAAAGCGTCTTGATCGTCCGCTGGTTATAGGCTATGTGTGTGACCTATTTTTTTTTAATGATGCCTTGTTGGGTATCAAATGAAAGGGCTTAATTAGCACTAACTCCAAACCTACCCAAAATACATGCTACTAAATTTATAGTCTTCCTGAACGCAGCTCGGCCTTCGGACCTCGCCCTTTGTTCTTACTTTCTTCGAGGTTTATAGTCTCCCCGAACGCAGCTCGGCCTTCGGCCTCGCCTATAGTTACTTACTGTCTTCAAGAAGGTTCATCTTCTTCCTGAACGCATCTCGGCCTTCGGCCTCGCCCTTAGTTACTTATTTACTTCAAGAAGGTTTATAGTCTTCCTGAACGCAGCTATGCCTACGGCCTCGCCATCAGTTTCTCACTTTCTTCGAGAAGGTTTATGGTTTTCCTGAACGCAGCTCGGCCTTCGGCCTCGCCCTTTGTTGCTTACTTTCTTGCGAAAAGTTTATCCTTTTCCTGAACGCAGCTCGGCCTTCGGCCTCGCCCATGGTTACTTACTGTCTTCGAAAAGGTTTATCGTCTTCCTGAACGCAGCTCGGCCTTCGGCCTCGCCCTTTGTTACTAACTTTCTTGAAAATGGTTTATCCTCGTACCGTGTGGGACCGGTACTTTAAAAGAATAGCCCCACTGCATCTCTCCCCGTGTATGTCGTAAAAGGCGACTAAGGGATACCTATGACTCCCTTCTTATATTACTAGGTGGTAGGGTTTAACCCGCCCGGGTTGGTAACACCGCACTGAATGAAAGGTCGGTCGAAACGGCTATGTAAATAGTTTGTGTTTTCCGTCCACTTCAGTGTAGCCGGTACGACCGAAGGGAAGCACTGGCGTGGCACCAAGTTCACCCGGTGTTATGGGCTGACATCACAGATGTTGTAGGTGATGTAGCCAACCGTGTCAGTTTCCATAAAAAAAAATCGTTTTCCTGAACGCATCTCGGCCTTCGGCCTCGGCCTTAGTTACTTCTTTACTTCAAGAAGGTTTATAGTCTTCCTGAACGCAGCTATGCCTCAGCTATGCCTCGCCATCAGTTTCTTACTTTCTTCGATAAGGTTTATGGTCTTAATGAACGCAGCTCGGCCTTCGGCCTCGCCCTCTGTTGCTTACTTTCTTCGAAAAGTTTATCCTTTTCCTGAACGCAGCTCGGCCTTCGGCCTCGCCCATAGTTACTTACTGTCTTCGAAAAGGTTTATGCTCTTCTTGAACGCAGCTCGGCCTTCGGCCTCGCCCATAGTTACTTACTGTCTTCGAGAAGGTTTATCGTCTTTCTGAACGCAGCTCGGCCTTCGGCCTCGCCCTTTGTTACTTACTTTCTTCGAGAAGGTTTATAGTCTTACCGAACGCAGCTCGGCCTTCGGCCTCGCCCTTAGTAACTTACCTTCTTCGAGAAGGTTTATTTATTGTCTTCCAGAACGCAGCTAATCCTGAAGCCTCGCCATTAGTTACTTACTTTATTTGAGAAGGTTTATCGTTTACCTTAACGTAGCTCGGCCTTCGGCCTCGCCCTTAGTTACTCACTCACTTTCTTCGAGACGGTTTATCGTTTACCTGAACCCAGCCCACCCTTAGTTACTTACTTTCTTCCTTTGAAATACGAATTTTACGCGAGCGAAGCCGCGGGCATAAGCTAGTTATATATAATTTAATTTTCCACTACTAGGGAAATATATACATAGCAGGTAATATTTTTCATGATTTAGCATGCAAATTTCAACCTAGCGGGAGAATAAAGTGAGACATGTCAGCATGGAGTTGGGGAAGATTAATCTTCCCCAACTCCATGCATGTCAGAGGTAAAATAACTGTGAACGATCTATAGTCCAAACACCGCGCAAAAAGCCAATGACGGAGTTCTGATATAATCTGTGGTATAGGGGTCAAAATATAAATAAATTTTTCGAACGCTCATACATTTGTTGAACAATAAAATTATGTAGAACAATATCGGCACTCTACTGTATTAATGCATTTCATATTTCCATTTTATTTTTTTCAGAATCAAGACGACGTTTGATAAGGCCGAATACTACTACAATTCCAGAAAGGCGTTCAAGCGATGGACAATTTATTGTAAGATTGATTGACCCGATCTGGGCGGAACTACAAACTAAAAGCGGTGAAGATTTAATAAATGTTAAAATAACGCTAACGGCTTATAAGAAGATTACATACGAATGCGGGGTATATTACTTCAACTGGGGCATGTGGGAGACCTATCACGTAATAACCTATATGTACAGATGTAAGTACTTACTGTTGTATTATTTATTGTTCGATTAAGGGGCCGCACGTCCCTGGTCAGAACTCAGCTCTGGCTCCGTGATTTGTCCGTGCCAAATGCCACCATATCGCACTCACTAGCCAATCAACATAATGTCCTGCCGTAGTTTGAGATTGCCTGCCGACCGCGGCGGTTCGTCCCGCGAACTTGAAGCCGCCGCCGCCGTGGCGCGGCGGAGCGCGCGCGTCGCCACGCCGGGCGTAGATAGTAAATCCTCGTGGCTTGCACTCGCGAACTTCTTTGCTTGGTGCAATACTGATGTTCTCTCTCAGGGTTACCAGATATTATTTGGCGATACCTACCCCTAACTTGCTTTGCTAACCACGATAGAATCACTATAATTATAAAGAGTTTTAGTCAATTTTGAAGTAAACTTAGGTTTACTAAATATAGAACAAATACCACACATGGTGGTTGGTAGTGGAGTGAATTATTAATTTATTGACATATTTAATTACACATAGCTATGTATGTAGGTACATACCCACACCCATGGTACACACATATAATTGTATTTTGCACAAATACACATAAAAAAAACGAAAGAGGTCTTTGAAAATTAGTTCATAGTACGCTAAGGGGGGGGTTCTGTATCGGAAATAGATCACTTTTGAAGAACAAAGAATATTTTTTTTTACAAACAAATTTTTTTTTAATATAAAATGTAAAAAAAAAATTTCTTAATCGTTTCAGTTTCATACCAGGAACAAAAAAGTCTTCAAACACATAGATCTTTCCTTCAGAAATTGTGAAAAGCCACAATTTTAGTTTTATTAGTATGGAATAGAAAGAATTTCATTTTTTTTACCAACTTACACGTGTTACATCAGAATGGTAATGAAGACTTTTTAGTTACTGTTATGAAACTGAATCGATTAGGCTATAAAAATCAACCACCTATTTTTTTATTTAAATACATAAAAAAATATTTTACATAAAAAAAAGCCCAAGGTCCAAAAAAATTTATATAGGTTTTACTCCCTATATGATACAGAACCCCCCCTTAGCGTACTATGAACAATTAATCAAAATACCTTATATAAAAATAAAATGTAGTCCGCCTGGGCATAGTTTAAACAGACTAGTTAGCCGTCTTCATACAAGTGCGCCGATTTCGCACTCACACAAGCGCGCGCCAGCGCACGCTGTCCGTACACAGCACTACTTACATTCTCACTTCCCTCGCTTGTAGTCCGTGATGGCCGCCCCGCACAATTTTTTTTTTGTTTTGTTATTTTTGCCCGTGTGGGGCCGGTACTTAAAAAGAATAGGCCCCCTGCATTTCGCATGTATGCATGTTGTAAAAGGCGACTAAGAGATAAGAACAAGATGCCGTGCTAAAGGGCGACAGGATCGCCACCTCTCACCTTGGCACGGTACTTTCGTCGAGTCATGCAGCAGGTGGGTCTTTGTGGCTTACTTGCTGCTTGATCGATTAAATCTTGTTAGAATGCTTTGCGAAACGTGCTGGTCGGTGTTGTGCTGTAATTTACCAGAGTTCTTGCAGCACAACACCGATTACTCTGCTTACCCCGATTGTCGGGTTTCAGCGTGTGTGATATGTATGTATGTTATTTTTTTATGGAAACTGAATCGATTGACTTTGTCTGTCTCTCTCCCTCTCTCTCTCTCTCTCCCTCTCTTTCTATCTCTCTCTGTCTATGTCACTATTTCTATCTCACTCTTTGTATCTCACTCTTTCTATCTATCTCTCTCTTTTTCTATCTCACTCTCTTTCTATCTCTCTCTCTCTCTTTATACCTCTCTTTTTATATCTCTCTCTTTCTATCTATATATCTTTCTATCTCTCTCTTTCTATCTCTCTTCCAGACGTCCAGGGACGTTGGGTTTCGATCGTTCATAGAGTCCAAGGCGAAACTAGCGTCTCGAAAATTAGAGATCCTTTACCGATGTCGGCGATTTTTCACGCCGCCGGCCCAACTGCTTACACTCTACAAAGCACAAGTAATACCGGTGATGCAATTTTGCAGTCATCTTTGGAAGGGTTCCCCTGAGTACCTTCTTTCAGCCTTGGATTCTATTCAGCGACGAGCTATTCGCCTTATTGGTGACTCTGTACTCACAAAGGACCTTCAACCTCTAAAGCACAGACGTATCGTTGGGTCATTGAGCCTGTTTTATCGGTACTACTATGGCCGCTGCTCTGACGAACTTGCTTCCCTTATCCCTCCTCCTCCTGTTCCCCTACGCCAAACCCGCCATACTCTCGCGGAACACCCCTTTGTAGTCGACAGAAGAGTTCTTCGAACTGCACGATTCTCTAAATCGTTCTTGTGCTGCACTGCAAAGGTGTGGAACGGGCTCCCAGGGAATATCTTCCCCCACTCCTACAATCCACGGATCTTCAAATCGCGTAGCCTTTCCCCAGAAACATTAGTCCCCCTCCAAGCCGGACTGGCACCTCCTCGGGGGTGAAATTGGCTGCGCCTAAGGTTGCGACCTCGGACAGAGCCACCCAGTTCGGTAGCAATAAAAAAAAAATTATAATAATAATGGGCTTACTACCTGTTATTGTTGTGAGTTGTGGTACGGCGCACTACAATGTTAGTGTTGTGAGTTGTGTGTGACATCCCTGGTGGCTCGGAGCAGCGTAGATAGTTATTTTAAAAATGGGCTCCAGTTGTTTACTGTGGCCTGGGTAATGGCGCTTCCTGCATAGTACACCCCTGGCTATGAGAATAATCAATCACACTCGCATGTATTTATCCATATCGAAATTCGGTGACAAGAGACATAGGTACACGAAACATTTATTTTTAGGGTCCCGTCGCAAAATTGCGAAAAAGGGACCCTTGTGAGATCGCTTTGGTTTCTGTCCGTCTGTCTGTCAGTCCGTCCGTCGCGGGACTTCAACAGACATACTTTGTAATACCTGTATATTGTATATTTTTTTTACATTAACGTCGAAAATTGCTCTTTTTCAATACTCATTAGTTTTCGTCAATATTAAAACACTACTTTATTGTAAATTACTGCTAAGTAACATATACACATTGTGGTATACGTAAGCAGTGATATTATTTATTGATATGATAATGGTTTTTATTTATGTTATTCTGCATGAGTGATTGAGCCATAGGGGCCAGATCACACGCTCCGACCAGTCAATACCACACGTATAACACTAATTAAACATAATGTACGTACATACACTATCATTTGACATAAATATATTTCTTTATGGGAATTGACACGGTTGGCTACATCACTTACTACATCCGTGATGTCAGCCCATAACACCTTGGGGAACTAGGTGCCATGTTAGTGCTTCCCTTCGGTTGCGCCGGCTACACTGAACTGGACTAAAAATACGAACTATTTAAATAGCCGTTTCAACGAATCTTTCATTCAGTGAGGTTGTACCAACCCAGACGGGTTAAACCGTACCACCTAGTAAGGTAAGAAGGGAAGCGATCTACTGTTTTACGTGGAATCCGAACCACGGTTAGCGTCCAAGGGTCGAGCTGTCACCCAGCCATCCACTGACCGCGCCCAGGCTTACTTATGATACGGACGACAGTCGACCGACCGCCCCACTGAGCTACCAAGGCTGACAAAATTATGTAGATTAGAACAAATCAGGAGTGGGTATAGTACATATTTTAGAGATTTTAAAGTACTAATTGCAAAGATTTTACAATAAAATACCGAAAGAAATGGGAAAACTAGGATGCGAAATAAAATACATATTATGTAATGCAAAATTATGCCAAATGAAAATTAAAGAAAGTTAATATTTCTTATATCAAAATATGCTATATCAAGTGTATATTATATATACCAAGTGAAGACTACATGAAGTGAAAATTATATGAAATTATGAAGTTGGAATAATATCATACATTTTTAAAACATCGATCGACAAGAATTTTATCGACAATTCCTGAGATAACAATAATCCGGATCTCCGGACAACCAGAGGCTAAACATCCTTCCCGCAATTGGGCCTAAGATTCATTTTTTAGTCGTCGTATGTTTTATTTTGTCATGTTCCGCCAACACATCTCCTAAAATCATTCAAAATAGTTAGCTTACTTATAGATGGATTTAATACGCGACAGGCGAGTGTAAGATGTTTTAAAAATAATACACTGAATCACGACTTAGATAATACTTACTTTTACAGGGAACCTTGTAAATTGTAACTGCCGATTGGATTTTTTTAATGTTATCGTGATTGGGCAAGCTTCTTCTCGCGATATACATACTCGCGTGCGCCGCGCGAGTTTCTACAGTCGATTGGCTTAAACCGCGGGAAAATGTCGTCCGTCGAACGTCGTCAGGCACGTCTCAGAGAATAGATGCGTTTAGCTTGCGCGGAATTAGCGCAGCAAACGCTGAAAAAGCACAATCGGAAGAAGAGAACGAAATGGGTTCGTAAGTGGATTGAACGAAGAGATAAATATGGAGCTTCCAATACTCTAATGAAAGAATTAGCAGCCGAAGAACCAGTAGATTACAAAAATATTCTACGCATAACCAAAGATAAGTTTGAGGAATTACTTGAACTAATAAGTCCAGAAATAAAAAAACAAGACACAGTTATGAGAAACGCCATTACATGCAGAACTAAATTGGAGATAACACTCAACTATATTGGGAGTGGCAGTAGCCTGAAACAAATGCGTGTCGTGCGCACGCACGCACGACACGACGACAAGTCACGACGGGAGCGGCGCGGTGCGCGAATGGCGACTAGCAGCGAGTGCCTTGTCCCACGACTCGCGCGTAGGTTTCATTCGCGGCGAGTAGCGCACTCGCCGCGAGTATAATTGAACATGTTCAATTCTACATGTCGCCGCGAGTAGGTTGTCGCACACAGCGATTTCACTCGCTGCGTGTGACAGGCCCTTATCGAAACACATAAACGTACCGCGCTCGCCAGCCACGAGACCTTTGGGACCTCTAGAGTGCGAATCGAACAGATAATAACTTTCCGCGACCTTAACTATCAACACTTATAGCTGGGTTTGGTTTGTAACGATTCCACACAGCAATATGTCAAAAAGAAATATTCAGGCCCCGAATGCAAAGAGCTGAAGAATCAAGAAACCTTCAGGCACATCAGAGGGATTCATCGGATTAATTAAACCGATAACCCAGCCAACTCCCAGGCCCCGGACACCTCCAGCTACTATTGTCACACTTCATTACCTCTCCGTGACAATAGCATCCTTTCTTCCTTTTATCCACACCTAGTCCGCTACTATCCCGTCCCATTTCCACTTCCCTTACCTGCCCCTTTTACGCCAATCCAAGGTTGCCGTGCCGACGGATGCGTGGCTAGAGGCGAGTCTAGTCTCGAGCGTGCCAAATAAAATCCTGGGGTTTGGCGCCCCCAGGCTCTAATAGCATTACCCTGGCAAGCGGGGCTCTGCCAGGGTTGACAGTTTACTTCCCTAGCTACTCGTGGGACGAATAATGGAATTTAACATCACAAATCCTATAAATGGCGGCGATGCAGCTCGCCACTCGTCACGTTGCGTTTCAAGAGGGGGCGAAAAATGGGCAACGGAAAGCCACTTTGCCACATTGAATGTTTGTGGAGGAATGACAGATAAGGAGGATGAAGTGTATGAGTTGACGAATGCGAGGCAGATTGATGTGCTGGCTGTGAGCGAGACCAAGAGGAAGGGGATGGACAGGTCCACGCACGGTACTTTCACAGCCCTGTGGTCTGGTGTACCACAGAATGAAAGGGCTTGCCAAGGTGTAGGAGTTGTCCTTTCTGACCGAATGGCTCAATGCATGATAGATTTAGAATGTGTGAGCCCAATACTCCTATGGGTCCGAATTAAGGTGGGTTTGGTCCGCTTGTACGTCTTGGTGGTGTATGCCCCGGACATGTCCAAGCCCATCATGGACCGCGAGGAGTTCTGGGAGAGTGTGAGGGAAATACTTAATGCATGTGATGGGAATGAGAGAGTGTTAATGATGGGAGACTTTAATGGATGGGTTGGAGTGAAAAGGGATGGCTATGAGTCTGTACTTGGAAAGTTTGGTGACGAACCAAAAAACGAGAATGGTGTTAGTTTGCTCGAGGTGTGCCTGGAAAAGAATCTTTTTGTGACAAACACAATGTTTGACCACAAAAAGATTCATATGTATACTTGGCAGAGACAGGAAAAAAGAAGTATGATAGATTTTGTGATAGTTGGCGAAAGATTAAGAGGCAATGTTGTAGACACAAGGGTTCATCGTGGAGCCAATGTTGGAACAGACCACTTCCTGGTGGTATGCCGAATCAGGGGTCTGTTCAAGCGTTGGCGACACCGAAATCATGTGGAAACAACGGCGCTAGAAAGAATAAAAGTAGAAAGATTACAGGATACGGATGTTGAAGGTGAATATCACATAAAATTGAGCGAAAGGTTGAGTGAAGAGTTGTGTAAAAAGGTTGAGTATGAAATGGAATAAGTATGGGAGAAAATGAAAAGTGAAATGATCGACACAGCTACTGAGGTATGTGGCGTCGCAAAGAGAAAGAGTGGAAGGAAATCCAATAAGTCTTGGTGGAATGATGATGTAAAACGTGTAGTGGATGAAAAGAAGAAAGCATGGCTTGATCTGTTAGCGAGTAAGGCTGACAGAAGAGTGAACGCAGGAAATAATGAAGTAGAGATACGAAAACAAAAGTATGTTGAGGCTAAAATTAAAGTGAAAGAATTTGTTGAAAGAAATAAAAGCAAAGAGAAAGAAAAGAATGACAGGAGATTCTCTGACAACTTCCGGACTAATATAAAACTGTTTTGGAAAATGGTAAAAACAGTCCGGAAGAAAGCAGAGACATGTAAAATGACGGATATCAGGGACAATGAGGGATGTGTATTAAAGGATGAAAAGAAAATTTTAGAAAGATGGAAGGATTATTTTGAAAGACTTTTTGAACCTGGAGGTGTGGAGACAGCCTGCAGCTGGAGCTGTGAGCGACACGCCTAGTATCGATGTTGATAGCGAGATTAGTGTGGATGAGATTCAGAAAGCATTGAAAGGCATGAAATTAGGTAAAGCAGCGGGATATGATAAGAGTGTCGGTCGAAATGCTGAGGGGCGTTGGTTGGGTGGTTGCAGACCTGTTGCACCGGCTCTTTAATATGTGCTGGCGACACGGCCGAGTACCAGATGATTGGTGCAAAGCTGTGATCGTCCCGCTGTATAGAAAAGGTTCGCAGCAGGAATGCAAAAACTACCGGGGCATAAGCCTTCTCAGCATTGTCGGCAAACTGTATGCAAAAGTACTGATTGAAAGGGTGTTGAAAATTACGGAAGAAAGGATCTGAGATGTGCAAGCGGGATTTAGGAAGGGTATGGGATGCACGGATCAGGTCTTTTCCTTACGGTGCATAGCCGAAAAATATCTGGCGAAAAACCAGGAAGTCTTTTGCGCGTTCGTAGATCTGGAGAAGGCCTATGACAAAGTGATGAGGAATGAGTTGTGGGCAGTGTTGTCCGAGTATGGATTGGACAGTCGCTTGGTGCAAGCACTGAAATCTCTCTATGAGGGTTCTAGGGCTTGCGTCAGGATAAACGGGGCATACACCGACTGGTTTGACATCTCTAGAGGGGTCAGACAGGGGTGTATGGCGTCACCTTGGCTGTTCAATCTATTCATGGACAGCTGCCTGGCTGATCTGAAAGAATATGATTGTGGATTAAGAATGGATGAGTTAGTTGTGAAATGCCTTGTAACCAGTGGCGGCTGGTGACTTCAGTGACCGGTAGTGCGCTAAGTACCTATCTACCTAGGTACTTAAATACCAAATTTCCCAACACATTCCCGTCATGCTATTTTAAGATCGAGACTTCCGAATTTTTTAAACGCCTGAGTTGTATTATGTACGTACCTAGTATGAATATTCTCAAGACACTCAATGAGTTGCAAAAAACAAGAAAAAAAAATCCAAACAAGTTTTTTTACTCATTTTTAGTACCTTTATGAACAGACCCATAGACCACAACACTAACTGCAGCTTTCAAAAAGAAAACAGTAATAATGTACCAAAAATACTTCAAAAAAAAATATAAAAATAAAAGCATTTGAAAATTAGGAATTGAACCCGGGATCACCTGATTGTAAAGCCTTACCTTTAACGAACGCTTAGACAAATATCGGCACCACTTAATTCCAGTATCACGTGACAGAAAACACAAAACCTAACCATATCCCATTTTAAATATTCGCCCGCTAACGGGTATGTGACATAACATGACAGCGCGCTGACTCTAGGCAGACGGACTCGTGCAAAACGAATCGCTCGCGACGTGTCGCACGCGCGGCTATTCACAATATAGCGTCCTTGTTTGGCGCTCGTGCGCCGCACGCAGATCTCCATTTCGGCCCATACTGTTTCTATGAAGTATCTTTTGTCTCACGCGCCAGCGGTGTTTTGCCGATCGCTTTCGCACGGGGCGCGCGTTTAAACGCAAAAAAGTGCCTTGTGATCTATAAAATAAGGTCGAATTCACATTTGTATTTATTTGGAGTACGATCATTATGGTTTTAATGTAGGTATGTTGTAAGATATTATTTATTTTGAGTGAAGTGAAGACTTCTCGTGGTATGGTAGTGCGGCGCACGAGCGCACTTTAGGACCAGCCGCCAGTGCTTGTAACACAATACCGCACGTTTAGCGCCAAAATGAAACAGCTAAACTTGCCAGTTAACAAAATCCTGCACTTTTCCTAGACACCGGAACCATCGCACAGTCTGCGGCTAGCTCTGGATTATTTAGTCGGGGTTCGTGAGTAAGGGTTAACATATTTGCTGGCTTTGTTAAAACTAAGCTAGACGCCAGGTGATTTTTAACTAGAAGCACCAAACTAAATCTGTGAAATCTGTATAGAGAATAAGTAGAAAATAATATAGAAAATTGAATATAAAATCTTTAATAACAATAAATAAAACTAAAACACATAAATGTACCAAATTTAGAATTTAAAATATGAATTGAAATTCCTACATATTGGCCAGATAACCTACTCATATTTGCTAAGTGAAATCCCAAAAATATTGTACCTAACCCCAATAATATAATGACAACGGAACTTCCCTGGTTAGATTTACTATCCTCCTGCGTCACAACACAGATGACACCTGACAATCAGCAAGATCGAGCTCCTTCAGACGCTGCTCTGATGCTCAGGCTGTGAGTCCCCGCAGTACCACGATCAAGCGCCAGTCAGTAACGCTCCGATCCAAATCGCACCTAGCTCGAGCTGGCGCGCTCGCATCCGGTGTCACCTTGCTTCGGTTCTAGTTGCTCCAATCTCGAACCTCTTGCGTCCAACGTCACCTTCACGCCTCGGCCCAGGTTCCTTCTTCACTTGCAGGTTGCCTCAGAACTTGTATACAGCACCTCCTCGTCACGATCCAGGTTTTTACAACTGCTCCCAAGTTGCTTCGATACTCAATTCTAGCATCTTCTTGCCTCTCGGCCCAGATTCCATTATCACATGCAAGTTGCTTGCCACAGTACTCGTGTTTAGCAGCTCCTCGCTCCGACCCAGGTTGCTCCTCCCACGAGCTTACCGCTCGCGTCCAGCATCACTTGCCGCGCAGCCTTGACGTCTTGACGCCCTCGCTGTATCCGCGATCCGCGATGCTGAAAATCGAAACGCGTCAGCTACCTTGCTCCCCAACACAAAGCCCCAGGACACCTATAGCCCTCGTACACAGCTTACTCACCAGCTGGAGAAGCAACACGTGCGTTACACGCGGGATTCGGTCTCTCACCACGCGGTCTCTCGCTCCGCGACACGGACGCTTAAGTATACACTCCGTCCGTCTCAGTCGCCAGAACAAAAGTGAGGCCCTACGCCGCTCATTTTTTATTCAACGCCGTAAATTACGATAGCCACTTGTTTCGAATCAAAGTAAAATTTTGAAAAGCTATGACTAAAACACTGGTTGAAAATAAAACAAGAAAAAAGTATTATCTTCTTGCGTTTGACGGATCGATTTCGTCGTCGACGAATAGGCGATGACCGCAAGTCCTTATGCGATCTGACCATATTCGAATGCTTCAAAACAGATTCGGGCCGGCAGCGCTCTCGAACAAAACACCGCCCAACAACAGATTCAAGTCTCTCTTTCCAACTGAAATTAAACTGCAAATAAAATAAACCAGTAGCGCATTTTAGCACGCTACAGCCTCTTGTACGCCGACGATCAAGTGATACTTGCGTCGTCGGTGGGCGAGTTGCAGGACATGGTAACTGTTATGGTTGAAGCATTTAAAAGGAAGGGAATGAAAGTGAATGTAAACAAGACGAAAGTAATGGTACTGGAAAGGAATGAAATAGTGACCGAATGCGACGTAAGGATTGGGAATGAGATACTGGAGCAAGTGAACGAATTCGTATATCTGGGTAATATGTTCACGCGGGATGGAAAATGTGAAGGAGATGTAGAAAAGAGAGTGAAAGCCGGCAACCAAGTGAATGGAGCGTTGCACGCTATTATGAGCAGCCAAAGCATGTCAACTAGGGCACGTTTGGCTGTCCATGGTGGAGTGATGACCCCTACACTTATGTACGGGAGTGAAAGTTGGGCATGGCAGAAGAAGCATGAAAGCAGGATTAATACTGTGGAAATGCGCGCGTTGAGGAGTATGTGTGGAGTTACAATGAAAGATAAATTGAGAAATAGTGTAGTGCGAGAGCGCTGTGGGCTGAAAGAAGATATAGTGACAAGGATTGAGAAAGGGATGCTTCGGTGGTTCGGTAATGTTGGAAGAATGGATGATAGAAGACTAACGAAAGAAATTTATGAAGCAAATATGAGTGGAAGAGTCGGGAAGGGTCGCCCTAGACACACTTACCTGGACCAGATCGGGCATGTGCTCAAAAAGGGGCAAGTGCGTAGTACCCGTAACCGACGAGCATGCATGAAGAACATTATGGGAGTGGAAGAGGCGGCAGAGGTGTGTCAGGATCGTGGCACGTGGAGATCCGTTGTCTCTGCCTACCCCACCGGGAAACAGGCGTGACGATATGTATGTATGTATGTATGTACCCAGCCAATAACGAACACCAGATCAAAATCATTTCCGGTTATCGATACAGTGTTCAGTGGGGCACACTGTGTTCAGTGACGCAGCGGGGCGCGCGCGCGCCTGGGAAAAGCGATGCGTGCACGACGAAGAAGTACGAACCCACCCCCACCGCTCCTCACGCCGCGCGCGGTGGCGGGGGCGGCTCCGCGCCGCGCGCGCTCCGCTCAATGACCAGCCAATTAGTACAATAATTGGATCACAGATCCCGTTTCACCTAGCCGGTAACCGGCACGAGGGAGAGAGACAGACAGAGCAAATATACTGACTGACGGACGTCTAGCTCGCTCGCACTTACGCATTCACTATGTACGTGATGATTTATAGCAGATTTATACAAATTGGTAATTAGGATTGAGTACTGACCTATCCTATGTCACTCCTAGGATTTTCTAGAACATTTTGGTATATATTTCATTGAGATCCAACGCTTCGTTTACGCGCTAGAGAGGCCATAACACACATACATACATACATACATTCAGGCTAAAAAAATTACCCTCCTTTTGGCTTCGGCGTAGTCGGGTAAAAATTAGCACTATTTGTGCTTTTAATATACTTTTGCGCAGGTAAACAATAATTCAACCGAATATCGCTATATGAAATATTTTTTTGTATGTAAAAATGTTTTTTTTTTTGCAATTTTTGTACCTAGAATTAGTGAAAATCTTATAATGTGTCGTAAAACTGAAACAAAAATATATTTATAGCAAAATAACCCCATGGATTCTGCAAAAAATATATTAACAGTTCTCATCCCTGTTGGTGGGTAAACCCAGGCGTCATACATTTTTGTCCATGGTCCTTTGTCAATAACTTTTTTTATGGGAAGCGCGACATATCGCGCACGTTAGACTAACGCGTAAGTGTAGTCTGATGGCGCCCACGGGCATTCGGATATTTACGGGGCTGCGAATACGATGTCAGCCGCACCTTCACATTATGTTTGAAGGACCCCAGACTGAACATAGGAGCAAAGAATGCAGGTGGGAGTACTTTTCAGAATATTTCCTTTAAATATTTACTTTAAAGTAGGCATTCCGAAAAAACATTTTTTTGCATAAATTGCTAAATTTTGTATTAATTGTGCACTTTTTCGGTGTATAAATTTTTTTTTGTGTTCTATATCACACATAATATATATTACACCATGTTAAGAAAGCATGGGCGGCGACGACGCGACGGTCGGATTCACCTTGTTTATTAAAATAACAGCAAGTGATTTATGTGCACCGCAACATATACTGCGCGAGCGTGGATAGACGGAGGCGACGACGCGGACGCGGACGGAGCGGACGGACGTCGGCATCCCGTCATCCCCGTGCCGTCTTCTTGGTTGCGATTAAACTGAAGGCGAAATTCGAATTAGCAAACGTAAGTTCAATGGCTGAATGGTATATGCTTTGCTTTTCAATCCAGTTACGCGAGTTCGAATCTCACTTTTGCGAATTCTTTTTCTTTTATTTTTTATTGTTTATTATGTATTATTAGCAAATTAAAAATAGGTTTGGGTTCTTTTTACAGCCACATAAAAACAAAATTTTCGATAGTACTTTTTTGAGTATTGTTAGGGCAAAAAAAAATAGATTTAGATTTTTTTTTTATAAACCACACGAAAAGTGTTTTTTTTTGGAGTACTTCCACACAAAAACTTAATTTTCGGGAATAGTTCAGCGTAAGTAACCCCAGCCGACGACGTTCGCGTACGGCAATGAAATCAAACATAAAAAGCGCGAAATGTTCCCATAGTAAAGATTCCATATATGCATCGGTGTAATCAGAGTAATCGGTGTTGTGCTGCAAGTACACTTGTCAATTACAGCACAGCACCGACCACCACGTTTAGAAAAGTATTCGGACAAGGTAACTATCAAGCAGCAAGTAAGGCAAGAAGACCTACCCGCTGCATGACTCGGTGGAAAGACCGTTCCAAGGTGAGAGGTGGCTATCCTGTCGCCCTTTAGCACGGCATCTTGTCCTTATCCCTTAGTCGTCTTTTACGACATGCAAGGGGAGAGAAGCAGTGGTACCGGCCCCACACGGTTCAAAATTGTCTACAAACTCTTTGATTGTCCTATACAAAAAAAATTACCTAAACAAGCCAGGATGGTTCACTTTCCACTTACGTCTTGTGTACGTCTTCCTTAAAAATAATATAATGATGGAGGGGAAAAAATTAATATTCTAATTTCTTAATTTGTAAGTCTTCTTTTTATAACAAAACAGCTTTACTCACGGTTGTTCCGAGCTATGTTGCTCGCTTGGCCATATGCTTGGCCCGAAACGTCGAGCAACATAGCTCGGAACAACCGTGAGTAAAGCTGTTTTGTTATAAAAAAATAATGTCTAACAACCACGGTAATTTAAAAACCCATGTAAGTCTTCTTGTTACCCATTATTTTTATTTTCAAATTAGTGTGCGAAACAATGTATAAGAACGACTTGTGTGCAATGTGTCAAATTTGCGGATATGTCCGGCCGGAAGACCGGCCGGCTCTGGTCGGCCTCTGCCAACAGACTGACTGAAGTATCGTAGCAGCTAGTAATATAAACCGATTTTAGCATGCGGCGATACGGGTCAATATTGCTAAGCACGCTTTCTACTGCACAAATGAGAGCGCTTAAAATTTGATTTTTTCCCCAGTTTTCCTTAAATTTATCGGAAAGTAAATGCTTTATCGAAAAACTACAAGATATGATTTCTAGTAGAATAATATAATTTTCCAATGATGTAAAAAAATTTGACAGTTCTCGCTCAAAATTCTGAGATCTCGCAATTAAAAGATTTTTGAGTAAAGCAGTCTTTGCTATTTTTTTTCTGTGTTTCTAGAAGATTTTTGAAAATTCTGTTGGATACGATTTCTGTAATGTATCCTTCTCTATACAGATGATTTTTTTTATGGTTCGCATATGTCCGGTTACTTCAATTTTCGCGATGAAAAATTGGTCGATTTTAATTTCAATTAAAAAAAAGTAGCGGCCTGCGGCGGCTTAATATGTTATTTGATGTTAGAGGAAACGCGGGCGGCGTTTTGCCCATACAAACGTATACTTACCCTATTTTCTTCCTACTTTTTTTTAAAGGATACTAAGTACATTATATACACAACTCCTTGGTGAACTAGGTGCCATGTCATTGCCTTCCTTCGCTCGTGCCGGCTACAGTGAGTACAGTCAGAACTTTCAAACAACCCTTAATAGGAAAAAGTTGGGCGACAAAACTGCAGTTTTTTGGGGGAGGAATTTTTGTGGGATAGATGTATGTATGTATGTATATATTCTTTATTGAACACTAATTTATAAAAATTAGGTACAACAGGTGAGCTTAATGCCGCGAGGTATTCTATTCTAACTAACCTTTGGGATGTGGGAGAAGTACACGCAGGCGAACAAGAATAGTGTGGCAATGTGTTAGACTGTAAAGAAATATGTATGATAAACTAAGTACGTCCAACCGGTCCCAAAAAAGGGCGACCCAGCGAACCCCTCCAACTATCGGCCCATTGCGATAACTTCGCTTATATGCAAAGTTGCAAAGTTATGGAGCGCCTCATCAACTCCCAGCTCCTAACGTACTTAGAATTTAATAAACTCCTGGATGACAAACAGTACGGTTTTCGTAAAGCACGGTCCACAGGAGGTCTTCTAACGTACGTTACGCACATATGGGCCGAAAGACTGGACAACTTCGGGGAGTCGCTGGCAGTCGCATTGGATATTTCCAAAGCCTTTGACCGCGTTTGGCACCGGGGCTTTCTATGCAAGCTTCCATCTTATGGCATCCCTCCAAAGCTCTGCGCCTGGATTGCCAGCTTCCTGACGGGTCGACCCGCTGAAAAATCCGCTAAAATTGGACAGTGTATTTTGGCATTACACAGACCATCAAAATCCGCACTCGCCAAGTTACCCGCCGCCAACCCGCCGCG
This sequence comes from Nematopogon swammerdamellus, assembly GCA_946902875.1. Taxonomy (NCBI): domain Eukaryota; kingdom Metazoa; phylum Arthropoda; class Insecta; order Lepidoptera; family Adelidae; genus Nematopogon; species Nematopogon swammerdamellus. The sequence goes on along the minus strand of OX336348.1, from coordinate 13,061,467 downwards.
CTGTCGACCTCTCTAAAGAAGGTGCTAAAGAATGACAACTCCCGGTATTACGCAAACATTTTCTGGCGGGTTATCTGTCAGTTTTGAATGGTTTTCACGTTCGTAAAATTCGTTAGTCCCATCATAGAGAAATATCACCGGCCTAATCTGTGTTTTGTACAGCGGGAATAGTTGTGCCGGTGAGAAGAACCGCCGATTGCGGAAAAGTATTCCCAGCTTTCTGGATGCAGTTTTGGCCTTAGACTCGATTAGTTGCCGGAAACCCACTTCTTTGGATATACCGGGTGCGGCGATTGAACTGTCCGATGTGAAAATGAAATACTTCTGTTAATTTTCAATATTTATTTATACACTTATGCCATGTTTTTTTTTTATGTAAACCAACATGGGTGGCTTTGCTGAGAGACCAATGGTACGGTCAACAGAGCCAAAAACCCCTCTCCTCGCGAAACCACGCTCAGTGAGGCGCCATGCCAGCAGATTTGCGGACTGTTGCTAGGCTGTCTAGCCCGTTGATACGACGTTTGAAGACACCCAGGTTAAAGGATTCGGGAAACACACTTGTCGGGAGACAGTTCCACACCCTAGCGGTGCGACAAAGAAACGATTTTGAGAACCGATGGGTTCTCAAAAGCCCAATGTCAACAGCAAAAGGGTGCTCAGTTTCTCTGCGGCGAGTGCTGCGAAGATAGGTTGGATGGCAAGGAATAAGGGAAGCAAGTTCCTCCGAGCAGCGTCCATGATAGTACCTGTAGAACAGACTGACTGAGTGACCCTACAAATCGTCTGTGACTGAGAGACTCCAGATCATCAGTCAGTTTCGGGTCTCCCACCAGACGGACGGCTCGGCGCTGTATCGAATCCAAGGACGCCAACATATACTGGGGGCTGCCTTCCCAAATGTGGCTACAGTATTCCATCACCGGCCTAATCTGTGATTTGTACAACATGAGTAGTTGTGCCGGTGAGAAGAACCTCCTATTTCGGTATAGGATCCCCAGTTTTTTTGATGCGGTTTTGGCCTTGGACTCGATAAACTGCCGAAAGCCCACGTCCTTGGAAATATTGCACCCCAATAGGTCTAGGTGCTCCGAGACAGGAACGACACTGCCTTGGAAACTTGCAAGGAAAGGGAAGGGGTCGACCTTAGCAGAGAATACACAGCATTGCGTTTTGCGAACGTTGAAGGCAACAAGGTTCTCGTTGCCCCAAGTGGCAACTTTTTCAAGAACCTTATCGCCCTTTCTACAACAGAAAGTTGCGCCTTGCTGGGCTGTGCATCTCTGCTCTTCCAGTCCTTGACATAACCTGCATGTGCTGTGCTGTCATCTGCGTAACTGTGAATCATGCCCAGGGACAGTAAGTCGTTAATGAAAAAAAATAAGTTCAAAAACTAAAACCCGACTACTGAAAAATCACGCTCTAAAAAGTATGAAACAAGAAAATATTCTCATCTGAAATTGTTATGTACAAACTATTCAATATTTTATCGTCTATTAAATAAACAACTTACACGTAATATATTTTAACGTATTTAATAAATATTCATAGTGTTGTTCAGAGGATAGCCATGGTCGTATGCCACTTTTCCCTAGGGTCATTTGACCAGGGAGGAGATGTTACGAGCAGTGGGAATGCTGGAAGCCGTCCGCTATCAGCGCGACGTGGCTGAGGCCATGAGCACTAGACAGAATATCATCACTAGGCTGTGGACAAGATACCGTGCCTACGGAAGTGTGGCTGAACGACACGAAGGAAGATCATAAGCATAACCAGCCGCAGGCAAGACCGTATTCTCCAAGTAGCGGCCAGAAGACAACCCACAGCTACGGCGATGCAACTGGTCCAACGGCTGCAGGCAGAAGAAGGTTTACTTGTCAGCGACCAAACTGTCAGAAACCGATTGGACGAAGTCAACCTTCATGCCGGTAGAACGTTTCGAGTCCCAGTGCTTCGACGTGGGAATCGCGCAAGGAGACTACAATGGGCTCTTGCTCAACTAAATTGGACTAATGAACAGTGGTCGTCAGGTCTCTTCACGGATGAGTCTCGTTTCGGCTTTTACCCAAATACGAGAAGAATTTCGTGTCGGACACCTGGACGAGAAAATCGCCTCCAGAACCTTCAAGAGGTTCATCCCTACAAGGGTGGCACCATCATGGTTTGGGCGGGTATTCGCAGCGGTGGAAGAACTGATCTCATTTTGATAAATGCGAACCTAACTGCTGCAAGATATCGCGACCAGGTGGTGACACCTGTCATCGTGCCACACCGACTGCATATGGGTCCAGATTTTGTCCATATGCATGACAATACCCGCCCACATATGGCGCGGGTCGTTGCGGCGGAACTTCAGGCGCGTGATGTATCGGTGATGCCGTGGCCTGCTCAATCTCTTGAGCATGCATGGGACATGCTCCAGAGAAGAGCTTTGCGGCATCAGTCAGGCAACATCGCGACGGAACAAGAGCTGTTTGTGTACTTAAGTAGGACCTGGGACCAAATTCCTCAGGCGGATATTGATAATTAAATGTTAAGTATGCACAATAGGGGTAGATGCGTAATTAATTTAAGGGGTGGATTCACTGATTTATTAGTGATAAATTTAATAAAAACAAAACATTTTTTTTATGTTTCCTTATTTTCATGACCTCTTTTTCGTTGTAAATTTAATCCGTGGGAACACCTTTACAAAAAAAAAAAATTTTGTCCCTAAAAATCCCAAAATCCTACATAAAAATATGGTTACATGATAGAGTAAGAGATTTAGAATAATCCCTCATTCAAACGTAAAAAAAACAGGTACATTTTATTTTACTTGAAAAAATGTGTCATATCCCTAGACACTTTTGATGTTATATGAATGTCCTTATAACTCTACAACCACTTTATCAATTTACATATTTATGGTTTCCATTCTGGTATATAAATCGTTCTTTTTTTCCGCCCAGTTCAGTGTAGCCGGGACAACCAAAGCATATTTTTTCTGTCGTACCTAGGTCACATGTAAATAACTTCGTTTGGTAGATAATCCTAATAAATAAAGCGAAATTTCTACTGGCGACCGACCGTGTAACGTACGAATACCTATATAATATTATATGAAATATTCTAATAACTCGAGAACCACTTTATAGATTTACATACGGTTTTCACTGCTACATTTCGTTAATTCTCATGATCAATCACAACGCTAGGTTATTGGTGGCTTGAGCTGTGACGTCACGCGAAAAATTTCAATTTTGGCTGTTCAGGCATTTAACTTTATCTCTAAATATGCCATTTTGAGGAAAATGATTAGTTTTATGCACAACTGTATAAGAGTACCTATATAGTTTATTTTTTTCAGAATTTTCGAACAACCCTTAATAGGTCAAAGTTCGGCGACAAAAGTGCAGTTTTTTGTCAATTATTAAACGAAATATTTGTTAAAAGTAGACTTATTGATTATAGCAAAGTTATATATTTTTGAAATTGCCTTAACAATACCTATAGAATGAGGTGACATTTGATTTATTTAAAAAATTAAAAAATATTTTTGGTTTACATTTTGGGGTACCCTGTACTTTTCACATTACTATTAGACAAACTTATCTATAACAATACGTATTTTGGCGTCAGTTTATCGAAATCGGTTCAGTAGGTCCGGAGATTCTTCCGACCTCCACAAAGTCAATTCTAGCACAATCCCTGCTTCTCCCCGTCCTTGATTATGCCGATGTGTGTTGCCTGGACGTTACTGAGGAACTCCTGGACAAGCTTGAGCGTCTGCAAAACATGTGTATACGCTTCATTTTCGGTTTACGTAAGTACGACCATGTTTCACAATACCGCAGACGTCTCAAGTGGCTGGGAGCCACTTGAGACGTCCGTCCGTCCACGCAGAAATTCCCACATTCTTGGCCTCCTTTATTCTTGTATCAACAATCCTTTTGCTCCCGAGTACCCATCTTTGCGTTTTCAGTACTTATCTTCCCACGGTGTAACGCTTCGGTCAAGTGATGATAATATTTTAGCCATTTCCACTCATAAAACTGGATATTACACAAACTCCTTTTCTGTGCACGCAGTTCGGCTATGCAATCAACTACCTCACTGTATACGGCACTGCAAGTCGCTTCCATTATTCAAAAACACATAAAGTTGTACTATCTCCGTCAGTGTGAAGTCAAAAGCTAAAAACTGCTTTAATTCTGAATGGACAAGTATGTATGTATATATTTAGGTATTATGTATTATATAAACTGTAATTCATATGTATTTAATTTAATCTATAAATAGTAATTTATACGTTTAAATTAACTAGTACGTACTTATATGTAGTATATATTGTAGTATATCATAGATATTTTCCTTATATTATATTTTATATTCCCACACTCAAGTCTTTTGCTACTACCTACTTATATCTCGCAACATACGACTCTCAAATATCCAAAGGTTGACTGGGAGAAATCCCTGTAAGGGATAAGTCCGCCTTTGCCCCTCATGTAAATTACTCATTGTTTGTTTATGTAAAATGGTTTTTATGAGCAATAAAGTATTTCTATCTATCTATCTATCTAACTAAGGGCGAGGCCGAAGGCCGCGCTACGTTCAGGAAGACTATAAACATTCTCGAAGAAAGTAAGTAACAAAGGGTGAGGCCGAAGGCCGAGCTGCGTTCAGGAAGACGATAAACTTTCTCGAAGAAAGTAAGTAACTAAGGGCGAGGCCGACGGCCGAGCTACGTTCAGGAAAACCATAAACCTTCTCAAAGAAAGTGAGTAACTGAGGGCGAGACCGAAGGCCGAGCTGCGTTCAGGAAAACTATAAACTATTATTTATTATACCCTCTCGCACTCCCTCTCCCTCTCCCTCTCCCTCTCCCTCTCCCTCTCCCTCTCCCTCTCCCTCCCCCCACCCCTCCTCCCCGCCGACCATTTTCCCTCCCTCCCTCCTTCACCTCTATGCTTGTATTAACCCCCCCCCCCCCCTCGCTTCAGGATATTGTAAGGTCATCGGTTCTTAATCGGGTGAATGATTCCGTGTCCGTCACATTTATTTATTTTATTTTATTTTATTAAGGAAAAACAGTTATACAACATACATAATAAATTGGTACATACAGATATAAACATTAACCAATAAAGTTTCCACATAAATTACATAACTGAAAATAACTATAACTTACAAAATATATACAGGGTGTATCAGGATAGGTTTGAGAAACTTCAGGAATAGAAAGTACTCATTATTAGAAGAAAAAAATCCTTATCACTCAAATCAATTCCGTTGTTTTTTTGTCATACAAAAGTTGGAAATTGTAATAAAAACTCGACGGACAGTGAGACTGGAGAGTGCAGTGAACTAATTCAGTCCTCTTTTTCTTTTGAGGTCATTGAACCTTCAGTGTTTGGAATTTACCTACACGCAGTTCAATTGTACTAGTTATGTATGCAACCTACCCATTTTTATTCATGAGTTAGAATTGATTTTTTTATTTAATAAAGGCGGACGTTAACCATCCACCAAATCTTGAAGAATAGATTTTCACCAAAAAGTACTGTAAAATGATCGAATCTGGGAAAAAGTTTCAAAGCTTTTCGTCTACAAATATGGGCCCCTTTCGAACCCTGAAGTTTCGAAAACCTATCCTGATACACCCTGTATATCTTAAAAAATAAAAAAACACAAAAAGTTTAAAAGTTAGAGAAAAATATATATTTTCTTTTAAATATTTTTTTTTATAAATTTTTCTTTTGAATGAAAATAATGTGTACTTTTAAGCATTTTTTACAATATGTTTTTTTATTTTTGTACACTTATATTAAAAATATCGACCTGCTGGCAAATCTTATCAAATGAAGTGCAAGCTCTGCTTATAAATGAGTTTTTGAAATATCTCGTATTGCCTTTCTTCTGGTATCTTCTGTGGGTAGTTGCGAAGACCACATCGAAAGTTATAGCTCTGCTAAATATTTATTTATAACTATTAAAAACATTCAAATTGCACTAATTACTACATCACATTTAACTCACAACCAACTAATCTAGATGTGGTAGTGAAGGTGTCACTCGCCGCAGCTCCTTTGCACTGAATTTAGTATAATTAAATATACATAAAAAAAAATTTTTAACTGCGAGTACAATAGTGAGTAAAAGTTGAGTTTGTCGTGATGGCGAAGGCTACAGAGCTAGCGGCAGGCATGGTGGAGCTGCAGAGGATGGTGGAGGAGCGGATGAGCACATTTGAAGCTCAGCTCAAATCGTCCGCTGCCAAGCCGCCGGAGCTCGCCTCGCTCGCCGGTGAATTTAACATGTTCCGGCAGTTCATGTGGAAGGCGCTCGCCCTCGTCCGGGCGCAGGTGGAGTCCCTTGCTGAGGCCGTGGATGGTCTCGAGATGCACTCGAGAGCTAAAGTCCTGCTCGTTCACGGCATCGCCGAAGGGAAAAACGAGGATCTGCACGGAAAAGTTGTTGAGCTTTTTCGGAGTAAGATGGGGCTAACAGACTTCGGGGGTGGTTCCATTAAAGTCTGTCACCGACTCGGAGGCAGTCCCCGTATTCCGACACGGGCTCGCGCAGTTCTCGTTCGCTTTACGGAGCTGACCGGTCGCGCTGCAGTTTGGAGGGCGAAGACGTCGCTCAAGGGCTCCGGCGTGACAGTGTCGGAGTTCCTCACGCGGACGCGGCACGAAGTCTTCCTTGCGGCGCGGAAACACTTTGGGATCGCGCATAGCTGGACGCAGGAAGGACGCATCGTTGTCCAGCTGCCCGATGGAGCTAGACACAAGGTGGTGACGCACGCAGGGCTGAAGGCGCTGACCGATCGGCACCCGGCGGTTTCAGCCGGCAGTGGAGACGGCGGCGGCGGCGACATGCATAAGCCTTCCGGGCATCAGGGCATACGGGCATCAAACCGCATCAAAGGAAACCCTAAGTAGTGCTTGTGACTAGTGTGTTCAGTTCGTTCTTACATACTTTGTACATACTTTGTCGTGCAAACGTAGGCATACATTTTTCAGTAGTTTAGTTGCACTTCAACATTTTGTCGCTACCCTACCCTGTTCACAAATTAAATTGTTTCGTTTGTTTACATAAACATATCGTTTGACAAGTTTAGTGTATGTAAGTAAGTAGTGACAACAGTGACATTTTAATGGTACCCGTACTTTAGGCCTCCGGAATTTGTGACACCATACTTTAGTTAAGACTTATGCCCGTACTTTAGTTCTCCGGAATTTCTGACACCATACTTTAGATATGACATGTATGCTAGACCATACTTTTGTTCTCCGGAATTTGTGACAGTTTACTTTAAAATGTTTTAAGTATGGCTTGCGGACATAAATTCTGGTACTTACCTAAAAAAAAAAAACAAAAAAAAAACTTGCGAAGTTGTTAAATTGTATAAAAGCACTCTTCGATAATTTCATACTGTATATAGTTATTTCACTGTAACCATATAATGATTTGTAACTAATTTTCTATTGTTGTCTTATAATGGCCTGCTGACTTTTATTTAAATGTATTATTTTAATTTGTTATGTTTTTACGGCTGCTGGCGGGTGATGAGTGTAGTAATTTGTTTGATTTTTATCGATTATAGTGTTTATTGCATTTAATATTTAGGTATATATATATTTTTTTTAAGTATTAATATATATGTGTAGTAATTTATTATGTCCACAATAGTTGATGACTCGGATGATACCTTTTACTCACTTCATTCTTCTTCTACTGACGAATTTCTTAGTGACGAGAGCACTGGCAGTGCTCTCCCGCTAGACGAGCAGCTTAATTCCACATTTTCCAAATATCCAAAAAACTTTAACTTCGTTCATATTAATGCTCAGAGCATTCCCTCTCACTACGCCGATCTCCTCAGGACATTTTCAAGTAAGCACATCCACGTAGTCCTTGTTTCTGAGACCTTCTTAAAACCCACACTACCTTCTACTTCTTACTCTCTTCCTGGTTTTCAGCTTATCCGTAATGACAGAACGGGGAAGGGTTACGGTGGTGTAGCAATATACCTACGTAGTCACATTCCCTACTCTGTCATTGCCCAGTCTCCTTCACTCTATTCAGAATCACCTGAATATATTTTCCTAGAAATCACCCTAAATCACACTAAGCTTCTTCTAGGAGTCTACTACAGCCCTAATCTGTCAATTAACTACTTCTCTTCGTTTGAGTCGTTCCTTGAAGAGCACTCTCCTCAGTATGCTCACTCTATTATTATGGGTGATTTCAACACATGTTTGATCAAGGATGATCATCGAGCCAGAAGGCTCCGGTCTCTGGTCTCTTCGGTCAACATGAACATTCTTCCACTTGATGCCACGCATCACTTTCCTAACTGCGAGCCTTCTTTGCTGGACTTAATTTTAACTTCCTCTACAGATCACGTCAGTGAACATGGTCAACTCACGGCGCCTGGCTTTTCTCATCATGACTTGATTTTCCTATCGTACAAGATACGCCCGGTACGAAGGTTCTCATGCAGCGCAACTTCAAGAATATTAATCTGGAGCATCTACGGGAGGATGCGCGCAACACGGACTGGTCGTCTGTACTTGATGCCACCACTGTCGATGAGAAGGTGGAGGCATTTACTGTGAAAGTGATTGCACTCTATGATGTTCATGCACCGATTCGTCCGACGCGTGTGAAGCATTTGCCAGCCCCTTGGCTTACAGATGCCATCAAGGGTGTCATGATAAAGCGGGACAGAGCCAAAGTCAAGCATAAACATAACCCGACTGAGTCCAACCTCAACAAGTATAAGCTGTTAAGAAATCGGTGTACTAGGATGTGTAGGGATGCTCAACGTCGCCATATTCACTCCACTCTTGAAAATAGCACTTCTGTTAACGCTTGGAAATTTCTAAAAACTCTTGGTGTGGGCAAGCAGTCTTCGGACTGTAACCCCAACATTGATATTAATGCTCTCAACACTCATTTCTCCTCTCCCCCTGTCACCATCGATAATGTGGTCAAGTCCGAAACTATAAATCAACTTTCTAAGTTGCCTACACCGGAGCACAGTTTATTTACGTTTCGTCAAGTGACTAACTGTGAAGTTGAGAAGATCCTGAAATCCATCTCAACCAAGGCGGTAGGAGCTGACAGTTTAAGCCTGGACATGCTTGCATTGCTCCGGGATGAACTGCTACCGCTTATCACCCATATCCTCAACCACTCCCTGGCGAGTGGAACATTTCCTACCGCCTGGAAGAAAGCATTCGTTATTCCCCTTCCTAAAACGCGAAACCCTTCCTCGTTAAATCAATATCGACCGATATCGATTCTGCCCCTCCTATCCAAAATCCTTGAACGTATTGTTCACCAGCAGCTAGCTGACTTTCTTTCTGTTAACCATTTAATGAACCCTATGCAATCGGGTTTTCGCCCCTGTCACAGCACTGTTTCTGCACTTGTCAAAGTAACTGATGATATCCGTCTTAGCATGGAAAATAAAGAACTCACAATTATCGTATTACTTGATTTCAGTAATGCTTTTAACACAGTCGACTTTGACATTATGATGGGTATCTTGCAATCTCTTAACTTATCTCCAGTGTCACTTGACTGGTTCGAATCTTATCTTCGCGGGCGTCAGCAGTGTGTAAGAATTGACAATGATTTCTCTTGCTGGAATGACTTGACTGCTGGCGTACCTCAGGGTGGAGTGTTATCCCCATTATTGTTTTCTGTATTTATTAATCTTATTACAAAACTTTTAACATCTTCCTACCACCTATATGCCGATGACTTGCAGATTTACTTACACAGCTCGTTGGATAACCTGTCCCAAACTATTAATAATATGAACACTGAACTAGCGAGAGTGCATACATGGACTAAATCGTATGGACTTAACGTCAATCCTAACAAGTCGCAGGTAATGATCGTAGGCAGTTCAAGACTATTATCTAGGATTAATTCTCCTACATTGCCTGCAATTACGTTTAATGGGATTGACATTCCTTTCTCCACAACAGTAAAAAACCTGGGCATTCTCGTGGACCAATCAATGTCATGGGTGCCTCAGGTAAATATGGTCAGTCGTAAAGTTTTTGCTGCTGCGCATTCTCTGAGACGCTTACAGAACCTTCTCCCCGTTTCTACTAAGATTGCTCTTGCGCAATCCCTTCTACTCCCAATTCTCGACTATGCGGATATATGCTACTTGGATTTGACTGAGATTCTTCTAGACAAGCTTGAACGCTTGCAAAATTTGTGTATCCGTTTCGTATTTGGTCTGCGTAAATACGACCACGTCTCTCAGTTCCGTGCAAAGCTTGAGTGGCTACCGATTCGTCTCCGTAGAAACTGTCACATCCTCGGTCTTTTATATGGTGTATTAAACAATCCTGATGCTCCTGAATACCTTTGTTCTCGATTCCTTCCCCTCTCTTCTCACGGCCTTCCTCTTCGCTCTAGTGACGATAATGTTCTAGTGATACCTCGCCATTCTTCTGGTTTCTATACCGACTCTTTCACTGTCCACTCTGCACGTCTATGGAACTCATTGCCGTACCGCATTCGTCACTGTCAGACTCTTGGCACATTCAAAATCTTGTTGAAGAAACATTATCTCAGCAGTTGCTCTGTTGTGGAATAAGGTATTATGTATTTATTTATCTTATTATATACTTGTATCTATGTATGGACATGTATATTTATATAAGTATGTTTTTATTTGTTTATGTATATATTTGTATAAGTATGTACTATATATATATATATATATATTACTTTCCTGTCCAAATGTCTGCACTACCCTTGTCATATTTCTTTCTCATTTACTCTCATCACCCAAAGGTTGACTGGAAGAAATCACTTAAAGTGATAAGTCCGCCTTTGCACGCTACTGTTCTCTTGTTTCTGTGTGAATTATTGTTAGCTTCCATTCTTCTTCTGTATGTTATCTTCTGTCTTGTGTATCTCTGTGTTCTTGTGTGCAATAAAGGATTTCTATTCTATTCTATTCTATTCTATTCTATTCTTTGTTAAAAATTTATCCATTAATCGTGTAGCCTTTCGCGGACAACGGAAGTTAATCTTTGATAGGAGTAGAGGGAAATCTGTGGAAGAATGTATGATTTTGTATAGCAAGAGTATGTCCCTCGCCTCTCGCCGGTGCTCAAGAGAAGGTAAGTTTAATTGTTTTTGTGGATTATGAATGTTAGTCTTACGTGATACAAATTTAAAGAATTTATTTTGAATTTTTTCTATTTTATTTTTATATAATGCGTATTGTGGATTCCACACAGCGGAGGCATATTCCAGATGGCTCCGAACAAAAGCAGAATATAAAATTTTAAAAGTGGTTGGTGGACACTGCTGGTGAAGGGCTGCCCACACGCAGAATAAAACCTAGCATTCTGAATGCCTTCGACGCGATATGCTCAATATGAGATTTAAATAGCAATTTACTATCTAGTATCACACCCAGGTCCCTTATTTCAGTTACTCGTTTTAGGGTTTTGTTATTTATTGAATAGTTAAAATGACCTAAGTGTGAGCCTTGAGGAACCCCTGAAGTCACGGGAACAAAACTTGAGCAGTCACCGCTAACCGTAACTGCTTGCGATCGGTTATATAAATAGGACGTCAACCAGCAAAGAAGATCTCCGTGTATTCCCATTGACCCCACCTTATATAATAGAATATTATGAGAGATTTTGTCAAAAGCCTTAGAAAAGTCGGTGTAGACTACTTAAACTTGGTTGCCGCTGTCCACAGCGTCTAGGACTATGCCAACGAACTCACGTAGATTAGTCTCAGTCGATTTATTAGTAATAAATCCATGTTGGTTAGAGATAATTAGTGGACGAATGACGGGGAAATACTATCAAATACCATCTTTTCAAACATTTTACCCAGAACATTTAATTTAGATATTGGACGATAATTTTCTATGCTGTGCTTATCACCTTTCTTATATTATATAAGAACTACAAAAGATCGCTTCCATTCCATTGGAAAGGTACCAGCAGTTAACGATAAACTGAATATAAGATACAAGGGAAACGAAAGAGGTTCGGCACAACGCTTAATAAGTAGGGGGTGCAGACCATCTGGGCGGCTACCCTTAGTGGGGTCGACTTTAGTTATTTATGAACGTTGTGTACATTAATCTGTACATTGTTTAGATTCACCGCAGATGTGTCAGACATATTAAGCGGCTGGGGAATTCGTACATTATTAAGTGGCTCAAAATCGGATTGAAAATAAGAATTAAATTGTGTACATATTTGTTCGCCATCAATAGTGATAGTGTTACCGTAAAACATATTATTAGGCAACTCTGAGGCCTTTTGCTTAGACTTAACGAATTTCCAAAAGTGTTTACAATCTGATTTAATATACTCCTCAGCTTGACTAAAAAACGTGATATAACTTTCATTCTGAACTCGTTTCTGTCGTTCTCGTAACAAAGAAAAAATTTGATAATCTACTCTATTTTGGTACATTTTATATTTCTTGTGAAATTTTAGTTTCTCTTTTATAATTTTTATCAATGCTGGGCTGTTATACCAGGGTGGATATCTCAGATTGGACTTTATTTTAACCGACTTCCAAAAAAGGAGGAGGTTCTCAATTCGTCTGTATGTTTTTTTTTTTTTTTTTTTTTTTTGTATGTTTGTTACGCGATTTCTCCGTCAATTGAGGGCTGATTTAGAAAATTCTTTTTTTGTTAGTTAGGTCATACTTCCGAGGTGGTCCCATTTCAATTTTATCGAAATTGGTTCAGTGGTTTTCGAAAAATCAGCATAATACTATCGTGTGTGGTTACCTTCAGCAAAACTTGTGATGTGGTCGTTTTCGGCAATTTTCAGTTTGATAAATTAGTATGGTGTGTGGTTACCTTCAGCAAAACTTTTGTGATGTGGACTTATTCAGCAATTTGCAGTCTGACACATATGGCGAATAATTCTGTACCACTTCAATCGATTTCGATTATTCGATTTCGATTATTCTTTTTTTATGTAATATTACTAAAAAAGAATGAAATAAAAACTGTTTTAAAAAATATTAAACCGATTTCCAAAAAAAACAAAAAAAAAAGAACTAAAAAGTATTAAATACCTAATATTTTGAAATTTTCTCTGTCCTGTTGAAATAAATGAATCGATATACTAGTGATACATATTCGGACCCTTGTTTCATGAATATTCTAAATTTGAAATTTTTTATCTTTTCCGACCGGCCAGGTGCGCTTAATTTAATATGGTACCTGACCGGTACCTACTGTACCGAGTACCATCGAGCTGGTCTGATGATGGAGACAGAAGGTGGCCATAGGAACTCCTAAACTACACATGATGAACCCATCGTGTTTGGGCTCGTTGCATTTGTCTTCACGAGAAATTTACTTTAGACCTAAGAGATTCTCAATTCGACGGTATGTTTTCTTTTTTTTTTATGTTTGTTACGCGATTACTCCGTCAATTGTGGGCCGATTTTGAATTTTTTTTTTTATTTGAAAGGGGATAACGTGAGGTTTTTGAAGTAAAAACTTCTTTAGCGGCGCTTGGCACTTTTTTAGGTGGGTAAAAAATGTATAACTCGCGACATCGCGTCAGCGTCATTTTTAAAATGAAACCTTAAGTCATTGCATTAAGGGTTAAGTTAGAGTGGCACGGGATCTGCCGGCACTCCCGGAGTGCAACTGTTAAGTAGGGTTCGGTAACACGTTTATGTCTGTCCATTCTACTAAGTTCTGCAAAATGAATGTAGGGTTCCGTAACAAATGCATGTCTGTCTGTTCTACTAAATTTAACATTTATTTCAAAATGAATGTAGGGTTCCGTAACAAATGCATGTCTATCCGTTCTACTAAATTTTACAATTTTCAACCAAGGTCCTCCGACGGTTATTTTATAATAAAAGTAGGGTTCCGTAAAACGTTTATGTCTGTCCATTCTACTAAGTTCTGCAAGATGAATGTAGGGTTCCGTAACAAATGCATGTCTGTCTGTTCTACTAAATTTAACATTTATTTCAAAATGAATGTAGGGTTCCGTAACAAATGCATGTCTATCCGTTCTACTAAATTTTACAATTTTCAACCAAGGTCCTCCGACGGTTATTTTATAATAAAAGTAGGGTTCCGTAACACGTTTATGTCTGTCCATTCTACTAAGTTCTGCAAGATGAATGTAGGGTTCCGTAACAAATGTATGTCTGTCCGTTCTACTAAATTTAACAATTTTCAACAAAGGCCCTCCGACGGTTATTTTATAATAAAAGTAGGGTTCCGTAACAAATGTATGTCTGTCCGTTCTACAAAATTTCACAATTTTCAACCAAGGTCCTCCGACGGTTATTTTATAATAAAATTAGGGTTCCGTAACACGTTTATGTCTGTCCATTCTACTAAGTTCTGCAACATCACCTACAACGTCCGTGATGTCAGCCCATAACACCGGGTAAACTAAGTGCCATGTCAGTGCTTCCCCCTTTGATCGTGCTGACTGAACTGGTCGGAAAACACAAACTATTTACATAGCCGTTTCGACCGACGTTTAATTCAGTGCGGTGGTACCAACCCGGGCAGGTTAAACCCTACCACCAAGTAAGATTAGGAGGGAAGGGACCTACAGTTTTACGAGGAATCCGAACCTCGGTCAGCCTCCAACGGTCAGCGGTCACCCATCCAAGTACTGACCGCACCCAGTGTTGCTTAACATTCAATAGCGACAGTTGACTGTCTGCACCACTGAGCTATCGAAGCTGACGTGGTCCTATTTTAATTGGGTCAAGATCGGATTGGAAAGCGAGGCGGAATCGCGAGGCCGAAGGCCGAGCGATTCCGCCGAGTACATTAATAGCAAAAAATTACTAAAAAAAACTGTGAAATAAAAAAAAAGTTTTAAAAAACATAAAACCGACTTCCTTAAAAAAGTAAAACTAAAAAACTATTTAAAATAAAAATATAAAAACCGCCTTCAAAAATATATGAAATAAAAACCTAAAAAAAAAACGAACCCTAGAGTTGAAGGCGGTGCTAAAGCAAGCAAAAATGATGCATGAAAGAAAACATGAGTGGATGATAATATCCTTTGTGATTTGTGTAGCATTTTTAGCACCGCCTTCAACTCTAGGGTTCGTTTTTTTTTAGGTTTTTATTTCATATATTTTTGAAGGCGGTTTTTATATTTTTATTTTAAATAGTTTTTTAGTTTTACTTTTTTAAGGAAGTCGGTTTTATGTTTTTTAAAACTTTTTTTTCCTAAATTATTAATGGTATCATCGTTTCGCATGTACCCAACATGCGAAACGATGATACCATTAATAATTTCATAAAAACGATGAGTCACTAAGTCAACGTCGTCACCATCAAGCTCAGTAGCCCAATCGACAGCGTCGAGAGTGCGGTGTATCTCATCAACATCATAATCGGCCTTGTGGAAAGCGCGTACGGTGCGCTGTCGAGGTGCCGACAGTTGGGGCTCACGGGTTAGGCGCATCTTGACCTCCAGGGCCTTGTGGTGAGGATCCTTCGGCACTAGAGGTGCGCCGCACGATCTCACAAGGCACGGTACATTTGAAATAACTCAAGTACACGCTCGTTGATGTTGCGCTCGTTATTGTATTGTATCATGCCAGTGGAAAGGGCTCAACCAGGCCTCACGCACTCTATGTACTTGCGCGCGCTAACTACCTACCGCCCGACGGGCCGCCGGCGGTCTATTTCAGTGAAAATTCGTCCGCCGCGCGAAGTATACATAGACGCTCGCCCACGCAACTGTGCGCAGCTGCAAAGCAATAACAACTTTACACTCGATCGTTAAGAGCAGATCGAGGTAAGTCACGTGATCGCATGTTAGGTATTTGAACAAAATATCGCTCTCTCCAGTCGTCCACCGGCCACGCACGGCCGTGTTTGTGTGTATTTGTGAAGGTTTGGGGGAGCGGGCGGGGGACACCACCGTACGCCCCGCCCGCGTCCCGCGCCTCCGCACGGCGCCGCGCCGCCGCCGCGCCGGGCCGGTCGAGCGAGAAGTTTTGCAAATTGCAACTCCTGTGCAGTTTTCGTTCGTTAAATCAGTTGCGTGCGTTGCGTTCGAAATCGAAACTCCACCAAATATGTGGTTCACCAACATGGAACTAAACTTTACACCTCGCAAAGGAAAGAAGCGTCATCTGTTAGGTACTGACAGTGTTGTGGAGGTAAAATGCCCATACAATGTATCGGACGTAGCCCCACTACAGGCCATCGAACAAAAAAAGATAAAGTTCTGCAATATTGTATGATTATTATTATCAGGTACAGCTTCTCATCACAGAGAGGAAGTTTGCATTCTTTATCGTATGGACAGAACAAGGACTCGAATACCTTTTAATTTTGGGAGATGAGTATGATTACAAAACTGGAACTTTTTTATCACAAATGTATGCTAAAAGAAATAATTGACCCCAGAAAGCCACTCAAAATGTGTATTCGAGGTTTAGACGATGAATCGGACGATGATAGATAACCTGTAATAGTCCGTAAGCCCGCCCCAAAATTGCCTACGTCATATGGCCTCACGATAAAAATGCATGGCACACGGTCGGAAAAGTTGTGCTGAGCGAGAATCAGAAGATTATCGCACCTAAAATTAGCCGGAAGTTTGAGAAAATCCTTCACTTCCGGTCAAAATGTTAAGGTTATTTTACGTCATATGACATCATTACGAAACACGTAGCATCATTTAGCCGTGTAATTGTAGAAAGAGTAAACATAAGTCTGTCTGTTCTGAAGTGGCCGGAGGTACTTGAAAGACTGCACCAAAGATGGTCACTGGATAAATTTTTCTACGCCATGAGACATCTTGACGAAAATTATTATAAAAGCATTGAAATAATAGTGTTTTTTAAGAATAAATAAGTCTATCAAGCCATATCTGGCCGGAAGTATTTTAAAAGTGATTTTTTAACTGCTAGGTGAACGAATTATGTTAATTGCGCAAAATTCAACAAATTATAATCGATTAAGGCGAGAATAAGGGTCAAAAGGACAACTTTGAACGAAATTATTGAGATATTGGTAAAGATGAAAAATCTGTAAAAAATATATGTTATGTATTGATCTTTAATTAACAAACGTAGCGAAAAAAAAAATATTTTACTACTTTGGAAAGGTGTTAAATAAATCTCCAAAAAATTACGAAAAGTACGAAAATTGAACTTTCTAGTTAAATTATCTTGAGAAACATCAATTGTTTCAATACAAGACCCTCATAGAAATGTAGATAATATTTTTCCCTATAATCGTAGCGAAAAGAAATGTGGTTTTTCATCTTTCCAACACGTAAAATTTAATAAATAGTGTGATTTTCGCGCAAACGTTCTTCGTCGGCGCGACGTATCAGCCACCGCACGAGTATAACGAATCTCGCACCTATTACATCTGCATACGGGTCGGGTTTCAATCATCAGTGCTCGGGTAGCACGGTTTGAGTCCTATTTCCCCCTTAACAAGGATTATCGACTCATCCGTCGTGGTGGGTATAGATAGTATTACAGAAATTATTACTAATCTGTTAACATAACAATCTAGGGAAAAATAAAGTTGCGTCGTACCTATTTTTTGTTTGCCAACGGTTGTTTGATATTTATAGTCATTCATTGTCGATTTTAAAAGTTGTTGTAAAATTTTTAAATCGATATACTCCTGGTAAATCATGTATCTTCGTCGATATTTAATCACATTTCGCACGCAAGCACATACAATGAAGCTATAGAAATACTGGACAAGATCTTTGTAAAACCCAGTAAGTAAATATATGCCCGACACAAACTAGCGAACAGACTACAACAACCTGCCGAGACAATTGATATGTGCTTACGCGCCCTCGAGTTGTTAGTTAAAGAATGCAACTTCCACGCTGTGAGCGCTGCTCAGAATCGAAGCGATTACATACGAGATGCTTTTATAAGTGGACTATCATCACCTAACATTCGACAAAGGCTTCTCGAAAACAGTGGTCTCGATCTCACCGAGGCCTACAAACAAGCTCAGTCTCTAGAATTGGCTCAAGTTCACTCTGAAAAATTCAGTGCCTCTAGACATTTGAATGCAGTTAATGAAAATGAATGTGAAAATGCTGATCCTTCCTCTTCAGCTGTCAGTAAAAATACATCTAAATCCTGCTATTTCTGCGGTCAAGACCAACGCCATCGACGCCAAAAGTGTCCTGTATTCAACACTACCTGCCTAAAATGTTCTAAAAGAGGACATTTTGCAAAAGTATGTCGATCGGGAAAACAAACTGCTTGTTTGGAAGAATCCAGTAGCAACACCATGATAGCTGCACCTCCAGCAGGCCTCCAGGCAGGAGACAATTATTTTAATGACTGTCAACGGCATTCCACTACAAGCCTTGAGACACAGGCAGTACTAATACGTTCATAAATCATAACCTACTTCAACAGTACCATCTCTCAAGTTTTCCTTACAATGAGACAGTAACAACAGTTGGCATCTAAAAAGGCCAAATAGAACATTTATGCAACGTAAAATTATTTGTACAAGGACACACTCACGACAACTTCCCATCACTTATAATGAGAGCTCTCTGCGCTGATGTGGTTCTCCGGAAGGATGTATTCAAGGAACATCAAGCTGTCGAAGTAGTGTATGGTGGCCCCATGGCACCGTTGAAAATTTCATGCCATTCCCTCAAGGTGGCGTCAGTCCCACCAGTGAAGCTTTTCGAATATTTTGATCCACATTGTCGACGGATTGCCACAAAGTCCCGTCGATATTCTGAAGCTGAGCTTGCTTTCATTACTAGAGAAGTACAAACGTTACTCGTGGACGGCATTATTGAGAATAGCTCTTCACCATGGCGAGCTCAAGTTCTGATAACAACGAACCAAAACCATAAGAAAAGAATGGTTATTGACTATTCGAGAACTATCAATAAATTCACACAGCTTGAGGCATATCGTCTGCCAAACATTGAGGACTAAGTTGCCAAAGTCGCTCAACACCACGTATTCAGTATAATCGGCCTACGCAGCGCGTACCACCAGATACCGATCACCGAAGAAGATAGGCTTTACACAGCATTCGAGGCGGCCGGAAATTTATACAAATTTAAGACGACCCCTTTCGGTGTCACTAATATCGTAGCTGCCTTTCAACGGGTATACGGATAATGTCATCAGAGAGAAAGCATTACAATCTGTGTATTCTTATCTTGACGATATTGTAGTGTGTGGCTGCGATAAAGCTGATCATGACCTGAAATTAAAGAAATACATGCAAACTATTGAGGAGTGCAATTTAACAATAAATGAAGCAAACATTTTCCTCGGACTATCAAAGATAAAACTTATCAAATATTTCCCTCGGAGCGTCCCTTTTCCAAGCCGGCAGACCTGTAGCTTTCTTTTCCAGAACAATATCTGACACTTCTTTACTATCATTTTATTTGACTTACGTTTTGTTTATAGACGTCCAGAGATACCAACCTTGAGGTTACAAAATCCAGACGTCTACACCTGCACTCTTGCGAGTACAGTGATCATGTATGCCAGATCGAGGCCCCATAGCTGTACCGTTCTTCCGAAAAAATCCCATGGGAAATACACAGACTGTGACCTTTCTCCAGCCGATCCGAGCCACCACCCGTCCACCCGAAGGAACCCCCGGTCGAAGCCGAGAGCCGGGGGTGAAGCCTTCACTGCCACTGGGGTCCGCACCCTATCCAACCACAGGCTGTGCCCAGGGCCTCAGCGTTTTGTGCTAGCCGCAGCTTTTCTTTTCACCAGCTATGTATGTGCGTGGAAGTGCATATGACCACCACCAAAGTGACCGCTCACTGCCGCACTATTTGCGGTACTATTTGCGCCGAAGTTAAGCCAAGATTTCTGCAAAGTAAAGGAACATGGATTAAGGCTACTGCCCCATTTGAGACGTTGGCATTGAATTTCAAATGCCCTATTCCATCGAATACAAGAAACAAATACATGCTCACTGTCGTCGATGAATATTCCAGGTTCCCCTTTGCCAATCCCTGCTATGACTTAGCTACAGTTATCAAATGTCTGAACAAATTGTTCTTCCTATTCGGAATGCCCGCATCCATCCACCCACAGCGATCGAGGTGGTTCATTTATGTCTGCTGAACTAAAACAATACCTACATTCTAAAGGAGTCGCTACAAGCCGAACTACAGCAGCAAATCCAAGAGGAAATGGACAAATAGAACGCTATAATGGAATAATATGGAAAACCATACAATTGTCTCTGAAAACTAAAGGCAGGCCTATAACAATGTGGGAGAAAGTAGTTGACTAAACTCTACATTCAATTCGTTCCTTACTGTGTACTGCAACCAATTGCACTCCTCATGAGAGAATGTTTGTGCACTGTCGTCGCTCGAGTAATGGAGAATCAATCCCAACATGGCTGTCTACACCTGGACCGGTTCTCATGAAGCGTGTTTTCAGAACAAGTAAATACGAACCTTCAGTAGATGAGGTCGAGCTAATTGAAGCGAATCCTTCCTACTCATATGTATACTAAACTAAGAGACGGAATCAAGACAACTGTTTCAAACAGATATCTTGCGCCTTATGAAGGCAGAGCCGAGTTAGATCCATCAAAAATGTTATTAGATTTGGATCCCTATGATACAAGTGATATTGCCCCTGATCCCAAAGCAAACTACCTTTTAAAATCGACAATTAATGACTATAAAGATCAAACAAACGTTGGCTAACAAAAAATAGGTACTACGCGACTTTATTTTTACTAGATTAGTAATTATTTCTTTCATACTATCTATACCCAACACGACGAATGAGTCGACAATCCTTATTAATCGATTATAAGTTGTTAAATTTTGCGCATTTAACATAATTCGTTCACCTAGCAATTATTAAAAAATCACTTTTAAAATGCTTCCGGCCAGACTTATTTATTCTTAAAGACACTATATTTAAATACTTTTATAATAATTTTCGTCAAGATGTCACATGACGTAGGAAAATGTGACCATCTTTGGCGCAGTCTGTCAAGTACTTCCGGGCAATTCAGAACATACAGACTTATGTTTACTCTCTCTACAATTACACGGCTAAATGATGCCACGTGTTTCGTAATTATGTCATAATGACGTAAATATAACCTTAAAATT
Organism: Nematopogon swammerdamellus; assembly: GCA_946902875.1. Lineage (NCBI taxonomy): Eukaryota > Metazoa > Arthropoda > Insecta > Lepidoptera > Adelidae > Nematopogon > Nematopogon swammerdamellus. The sequence goes on along the minus strand of OX336348.1, from coordinate 13,040,336 downwards.
TTGACCGGAAGTGAAGGATTTTCTCAAACTTCCGGCCAACTTTAGGTGCGATAATCTTCTGATTCTTGCTCAGCACAACTTTTCCGACCGTGTGCCATGCATTTTATCGTGATGTCTTTTATATAGGCTTTTCACGTAGGTTTCCTAGAAAAAAGTCTAGAAATATGGTTTCGAACGCGCGGCGGCGGAGCGAGCGCGGGCGCACGCCCTCTGACGAAAAGTGCCTGGCACTTGAGGGGTGATTTTTGCAAAATGGCTCCGGCATTTGAGCGGTTAAGACGTAGGCAATTTTTGAGCGGGCTTACGGACTATAACGGTCATGACGGTCGTAATATATTATATTCAACTGACGTGCTCACTGTTTTATTGTACACGTTTATTGTATTATTTTATTTCGATTCATTTAGTTTTCGATATGTTATAATTAATAATTAATTTAGGTTTTGTAGGTTATAGTTAATCAATTCTTCATTCTTCAAAATTCTTCATTTGTATTTGAGTGAATAAAACAACATTTTATTTTTTTTATTCACATACATAAAAAAATTTATAAGTCAAATTCCTTTAGTAAAATATATAGGCTCCGTAAAGGTACAGTACCTTGTCACACTTACTAGATTACTGCGCACCGTTTTGAACACTTTACGTTCTGAGTGAACGCTATTGTGACAAAGTTCTACAGATATAATTGGTTTTTTTTATGTGGGTGGCTGAGTCGGAGGGGCCAAAGCGCATGCTCCGACCAGCCAATATCACCTCCGAGAAGGTAGGTGCCATACTGGAGACTTCCCTGGATTGCTGGCTATACTGGACTAGAGGAGAACACAACCGAGGCTTCTATGCGGCCATCTTACATCCAGTACTGTGGTATCAACCCAGTCGGCTACAATTTGAGCCTACCACCTAGTAAGGGGCAAGGGAAGGGACCTACAGTTTTACACCGGTTCCGAACGGTGAAGCAGCAGGCGTAGGTATGCACGTAAGTTTTTTCGTCAGAAAAAACTCATTGGTACACGCCGACCGGATTCGAACCTCGGACCTCTCGCATGAGAAGCCGATGCCCAAACCACTCGGCCACCCGCCGCTTTATAATATTTCTAACTCGGAAAGAAATCATCACATCTCATAAAATACTTTACTATAGGTAGGTACCTACTTAATTTAATTTAATTTTAAAAATTCGAAAGAAAGATAGAAACCTGGAAAAAAACGCATACAGCTTCTCCGTTCCGTCGTCGTGGGTAAATATTAATACATTTACCAGAATTTACGCCTCTGATTACAATTCTAATACCATTTGGAGCATTGGGTGACATCAGTATTATCAGACGGTCGGATGGACGAACTGACATTGAACTGAGACTAATAGGTTTCTGATTTTACTTACGGAACCCTAAATATTGAGATATTTCGGGATATATTGTTCATTTCCCGCAGAAGGGGCTGAAAATATTTGCACATCGATGACATAGTTCACATCACTAAGATTTATCGCTATCGATAACATTGGGGTACAACACTATGGCTTAGACTTATCTTATCTCTCTGTGTGTGTGTTGTGTGTCTCTACACCCTCCCCCGTGCTCGTACCTCACCGAAACGTGTAATAGGGACAGCTGCACGTTCTCAGCGAATATATCTACAAATTACAACAAAATTAGTGTTTCGGCTCTCACGTTTTCTAGCCCCCTAAACCTTATCCGATTCTTACGATTATTTTTTTATTGTAATAAGGACAGTCAAATCTACGTACCTGTCTTTTTTATTTCTTCGATATACAAAGTAATAAATACAGTTTAATGAACTTCATGTCATCAAAAAATTTAAAATTCCAATTTTTTCGTTATTAAAACCAATTTATAGCTCGGGTCTCGTATATTTTATCAAAATAAAAAAAAAAAATCGTCGGAATCGGTTAAGGTTTAGGGGGGTAGAAAACGTGAGAGCCGAAAGACGATTTTGTATGGAGCAATACAACCTCGGAACAGTCTTAAGGTACATTTTCGCACGCAGCGATTGGCGATGTGAAACAGTAGGCTATTAAAGCCCGAAGGTAGGAACATTTTCTATGGAGTGATTTATCTGTTACGAAGTAACTATTAAGTAATCTGTGGCTCAACGTTCAATACTAAAAGTCATGAACCGTAAACCCTACATGTACCCAACAGCAGCACTATATGAAGAGTGCAGACTTCTAAATGTTCGACAGACTTTTATGTTGAGTCTCAGCAGTTACATAAACTCTAATAAAAAACTACATATCCAAATTGCACATGAATTCAATACTAGAGCGAATACCCGACAACAACTAACCAGAAACAAGCATAACACGACATTCTTTAGGCATACTGTGCATTTTCTAGGCCCTTACCTTTACAATAATATTCCAAAAAATCTTAAAAGTTTACAGAACACAAAACTTTTTAAGTCAAAAATAAAACAATGGATCCTTTCAAATACCCAACATGAGTGCGAGGACATCCTATTTCATATTCTTCAGTAAATAATCTAATTTCGCAGCAATAACAATAAAAAACTGAACTGGGAGCACCCGAACCAACAACCGACAGACACGATCCGACCAACTGATCAAGAAAATGCTTCATTTTGGAAAAACATCTGGTCGGATCCTGTCTGTCACGTCGAGGGTGAATGGATGAGAGTTGTCCAGCGGGAGTGTCAGTCGATAGAACCAATGTCAGCCATAAATATCAGCGAAGAGGATGTAGGTTCTGCAATCTGCCAGGCACTGAACTGGAAATCTCCAGGGCCGGACGGATTGCAGAACTTCTGGCTGAAATGGTTCAGAAGCTGCCACTCCCGCTTGGCTGTTCAATTCCAGGATGCCCTAGAACGTCGGGTTCTCCCGGAATTCATGACCACTGGTGTCACCCACCTGCTCCATAAATCTGGTAGCACTGCGGAACCCAAAAATTACAGACCAATCACTTGCTTGCCTACCATCTACAAGCTCCTGACATCCATTCTGACACACAAAATATCAATTCACATAAAGGACAATAACATCTTGTCCGTTGCTCAGAATGGATGTCGGCCTGGTTCCCGCGGTACTAAGGAGCTGCTCCTCATAGACATGACCGTTTGTCAGCAGATCCGACGCAATCGAAAGAACCTGTCTGCTGCCTGGATAGACTACAAGAAGGCTTTTGACTCCGTGCCCCATACGTGGTTGCTAAGGATACTAGAACTATACAAAACTGACACGAATATCTGTCAATTCCTTGGCGCATGTATGGGACAATGGAGTACTATCCTTCGTGTGCCAGGTGGCCAACGGACTTCGGTTGCAGACGACCGGATTCCCATACGGCGGGGGATCTTCCAGGGAGACAGTCTGAGTCCGCTTTGGTTTTGTCTGGCCCTGAACCCTCTTAGCACTCTGCTTGAGGACTCAGAGCTGGGCTACTGTCTTCGAAGAGGAGGCTCTCGAATATCGCACTTATTTTATATGGATGACCTCAAACTGTTTGCCAAGTCAGACACCAAACTAATGTCGATGATGAAGATAACTGAAGGCTTCAGCAACGACATTGGAATGGAGTTCGGGTTGGAAAAATGTGGGACCATCCATGTGGAACGAGGTGTGATCATGAACTCCGGCGGCATACAGTTGTCGGAGTCCATGAATGTTCGAGCTCTCTCCGAAGACGAAACCTATAAATATCTGGGAATATCGGAGGCTCTCAACATACGGGATACGGACATGAAACAATCAGTTAAGGAAAAGTTTTTTCACCGTCTTACAAAAGTGCTAAATAGCCTTTTGTCAGGCGGCAATAAAATTCGTGCCTATAACGGTTGGGTCATGCCTGTGCTCGTATATACCTTCGGCATTCTCAGATGGACTCAGACCGAATTGGACTCGCTAGACAGAAAGGTCAGGACGCTGATGACAAAATCCCGTATGCACCACCCACGATCATCGGTCATGAGGTTGTATATCCCGCGGAAGTGTGGGGGTCGAGGTATGTTAAATGCCAAGAACCTGCACAACCGCGAGGTATGCAATCTCCGTCAGTACTTTTTGGAAAAGACTGATGTTTGTGAGATGCATCGCGATGTCGTCACCAGCGATAAAGGTCTTACCCCGCTGAGCATGGGAAAAGAGAACTGGCGGAAGCCGGTTGTACTGAGCACTGAGGACCGCATGGAAGTATGGAAAGGCAAGGAGCTGCACGGTAGGTACTTCCGGTCTCTCACGGGACCGGATGTAGACCAACTTGCTTCCGTGCACTGGCTACGCTTCGGGGACCTCTTCGGGGAAACCGAGGGTTTTGTCTTTGCAATACAAGATGAGGTTGTCAATACGAACAACTATAGGAAACACATAATGAAGGACGGCACCATTGACATCTGCCGCGCCTGCCACCAACCTGGCGAGTCCCTCAGACATGTGATTTCCGGTTGTTCGCAGCTTGCCAACACCGAGTATCTGCATAGACACAACCTAGTAGCCAGGATTATCCACCAGCAACTTGCCTTAAAGTTCAACCTTGTGGGTACCGAGGTGCCTTACTATAAGTACAATCCACCGCCAGTTCTCGAGAACGGTCATGTCACACTCTACTGGGACCGGTCCATTATCACAGACAGGACTATTCTCGCGAACAGGCCTGATATTGTGATAGTAGACCGGGAGCCAAGGCGCGCAACGCTCGTCGATATCGCCGTGCCGCACGATGGTAACCTCGTCAGTAAGGAAGCAGAGAAGATGTTAAAATATCTGGATCTGCAGCACGAGGTTACCAAAATGTGGCCCGTCGACTCGACGATCGTTGTGCCCATAGTCGTTTCGGCGCATGGGCTGATAGCGAAGAGCCTCGACGACCACCTTGAGAGGCTCTCGCTGAGTGGTTGGGTCAAGGGCCAGATACAGAAGGCAGCCCTGCTTGACACTGCACGCATCGTCCGGAGGTTCCTCTCTTTGGGACCCGACCATCGGTAGCTTGGGCTCGCCCCGCCGCCGGTGGTGGAAACTCCATTTATTTTAAAATAATTTTATATATAATTTTTGTATATTTTAGGTATAGTTTATTATATGTAAAATTATTGTAAATATATGTGTTAATAAAGGAATAAAACAATAATTAAACAAAAATAAAAACAAAACAAAACACAAATATATATATATTTATATATAGACAAATACCTACATACAAAATATAGACATTGTCCCTTTAGTGTTGTTCTGTCTCATTATTTATTTGTTTCAATAACTTCTCTTTTTTTAATACATACATACATCTACATACCTATTATTTTAATAAATACATACCAATACATACACATGTATACATAATAAATCAAGCTGATGATAAACACAAAGGAAAAAAAACTACACCGAGAGATCCGGGGCCAGGCAACACAGACGAACGTCTAGTGCCTAGCCCCGACGAATGTTAATTACTCACATGTTATTTATTATGGGAGCTGCCCGCGGATGCGCGCTATGAGATTCGGGCAGATGTAGGCGGGGAGTTGGGGGGAGAAGCGAGCACCGCGCTGTCTTACTCGATTCATACCATCAGCGGTAGCGTTCGTACAGTTCCCTCAAAACTTTAATGCCGCTGGACCTACCTGCGCAGTCAACGAATTTTAGGTCATAATTCGTACACCATAAGGTAGACTTTAATGTCGCTCGCATCTTGGGTTCGCGCATGTTCAGTGAAGCAATTATCTACCCTATGATCTACGAGTGATGACCTAAAATTCGTTGACTGCGCGGGTAGGTCGAGTGGCATTTAAGTTTCGAGGGAACTGTACAGTCACCCGTGTCAATGAGTGCTCAACTTTCTTATAGTACCTATAAGCAGAGAAGCTTATAAATAGGTACCCACTGTCGGGTAAATAATTTAAATTAGAATCTAAATTTAAATTTTGATTAAAACTCAATCACATTTTTCTTAAGTATAAAATTTTTTTTTTCATAAGCTTATATATAATTTTTCGAACGTTTCTATCGTTTAATGGACGATATTTCGACCTTATGAATTACGAGTACATGCGCCAAGGTTCCAGATGTATGATGATTCCCAGGTTCTTAGATCGATTTCTTAAGGGGTGGTGAGCTGAATTACTTAACGATGCGGGTGCTGAAGGTTTGATTGAATTGAGTTTGATGGTTTCGGCAGTGTGTGGGGATGGGAAGAGAAAATGTTCCTATGTTTGACTATTTTTTTTGGATCGCTTAGCTTGTTTAGCTGCTTGAGATTCAAGACTGTTCTTTTCTGCAATTGCTTCCAATATATAAGTTGGCTCTCTAATAGTCAAGTCAAGTCAAGGCGAGAATCAGCCAATTCATTTGAGCGGCGGGTGGCCGAGTGGTTTGGGCATCGGCGTCTCATGCGGGAGGTCCGAGGTTCGAATCCGGTCGGCGTGTACCAATGAGTTTTTCCTGACGAAAATATTTACGTGCATACCTACACCCGCTGCTTCACCGTTCGGAACCGGTGTAAAACTGTAGGTCCCTTCCCTTGCCCCTTACTAGGTGGTAGGCTCAAATTGTAGCCGACTGGGTTGGTACCACCGTACTGGATGTAAGATGGCCGCAAGCAACCTCGGTTGTGTTCTCCTCTAGTCCAGTATAGCCAGCAATCCAGGGAAGTCTCCGGTATGGCACCTACCTTCTCGGAGGTGATATTGGCTGGTTAGAGCATGTGCTTAGGCCCCTCCGACTCAGCCACCCATACCGGATTACATAAAAAAAAAAAAAAAAAATAAAATAAATTCAGGTAGGACACAATTCATGTAGAATTTTTTTAGTTGATGGCATATTTTCTGTTGTCAGAAAGTATCGTCCTTTTTTATATTTGTAACTTTTAGTGCATGCTGATGACCAGTCCATACAGCAAACAGACAAATGTCAATATTTGTTATGTGTAGCTCACCTTGAACTTGGAAATACAAGTTGTCGTTTTCGTTTACTTTGACAGATAGATTTATCGAGTCAAACCAAAATGGTATTAATTTATGTCTTATGGCTTCGTCCGGGTCCATGTTCTTAGCTGTGTAGGGGCATTTGATTTCAACTACTCCACATGCCCCTTCTTTTTTTCTAAATATGCCTCAGGCAGGACTAACTCCTCCTTTTCTTGTGCACACAGCTGTGTTAGTGCTGGTATTTCTTTTTCTCTACCATGTTTCACCGATGGAATATTTTCGACATTTCGGGGCTTTACTATAGATCTTCTTTTACAGATTAATCCAAATTTTTAAGCCGTTAACCTGATTTTTCTTTGTTCTTTCCACTCTTTGCTGTCAGCTTGAAGTACTGTCCTTTTTTCTAACGCTTGTCTCTCTTTATCAGTCAACTCGAATGCTTTAATAGAAACTCCATCTTTTTTATTTCATATTCTTCTTCATTCAAGTCCTCTGAGCCTTTTTTTCCATAATCGGGGTCATCATTTTGTGCTATGTTTCCTGAAAATTTGTTTACTTGGTTTTCTGTTTTCTTTAATCTTTTCAGAGAGTTCAGTTTAGTATCTCGGTAAATTTTTGAATACAGATTTGAGAATCATGGACATTACGTTTTTTTTATTGAAGGAAATTACTGCTGCGGAGCATCGTTCCTGATATGAATTGCGTAAGGTGTAGTTTATTCGTTTCCCTCCTGTATACTTTGCGACGACAGAATTAAATTACTCAACCAGGATACTGTCGACATCATTACCAAACTAATTGCATTTGAAGCCAGGAATTTTTATTCCACAATAGTGTCCCTGCCAGTTCAGATGTTAGGTCATTATCTGATCTCTCCAGAATCGGGCAAATTGTCTCGTCGCATTCACTGTGTTTTTTAAAGGCATGCCGCAATGCATTCAAAATATCAGCCCGCAATTTAATCATTTTTTTATTTGATGTAATGCTAATGTCTTCGTGCTTCCTCTTTTTTATTGCCCTTACGACATACCTTCGCAATTTCATAATTTTGAAGTCCGCTTCATGTCTTTCAACGCTATCTATCTAATAATATGTATCTTTGATTAGCAACCGTAGCTTGTTGCAGAGATTTCTAAGTAAGTGATTGCGGCATTCAATTTTTTGCACTCGCACATTATTGTATGGATTGCTATCCAATATTTTTTATAGCTGCTTGAATCACCATCTGATATAACACGCGCATAGATGATGCCGTGCATATCCATAGATTCTTTAAAGCCTTCGGGGCGGGTTTCCAAAACGTACACCTCGTAAAAACAAAACAAAAAATACAGGACCATAAAGGACCACAAAACACTGCTATTACAAAAGCCTGCGGAAATCAAACCTGGGGTCCATAATAAAAAAATTAAATTTAGCGACTTAGGATTGCCTCTTCTCCGGCTTATAAAAAACTCTAGGGAATAGCCACACTAACAGGTTATGTCGGGGCGGTGGATTTCGTTTTTCCGCAAAGTATGTTAATTACTCCATTTTCCTTTCAAATGTTGTCTATATGGTAACACACACCTTATCTATACCATTCTGTACGAAACACACTTAAAACTATTATATTTACTCTACAAGTCCCGGGTGGTAGGTACCTTAAGTACTAGTAAGTAAGCGTATGTGTAGAGCAAGCGAATGAGTGTAACAAAGTCGCAGAAACGGAAAAAAAAGTTCCTTTATTTATTTTTTTCTCCGAAACTACTAATTTCCGCAGAATAAAAATTACATCTTTAGAATCATAAAAGCGTAAACTATACGCCTATCATACCAGCTAGTTAAAAGAAAGGTGTACGTATTGGAAACCCCAGCCAAGCCTTCTACTAAAAGAGCAGCTTCCATGCTAGAAGAGCTTCCGGTGTGATTTTTGTAGCACACGTGTTCTTTTGGCTCTGTTTTTATATTGTCAGCGCGAGAGCAGGTTCAATACTTGTTTTTGACTCCTAGATTTACTTTTCCTTGTTTTAGCGCCAACGACCGCCGCTGCACCTAAATTGGCACTGTAGTTGTTTCTGTAGGACCGTTACGACCAGCACCCACCTGCTGTGACAGTAATCAAAGGAATGCCATTTATATCTACACTTTTAGCATTCTTTGCAATCTGAGCTTCCAAGATGCCGGCATTTTTCATTTCGTCTAATGATGTTACTTTAAACGATTCATATACTTTTTGGCTGACTTTAGCGTACAATGAGTGACGCAACGATGGAATGTTAGCACATGCCGCTAATTCACATAAGGCGCGGCGCACACGGGCAACTTTATGTTGCGCAACTGTTGCCGCGTCCATGTATTCTCATGGTGGTGCGCGCATGGTGCGCGCACATAGCCACGCGACAGTTGAGCAAAAATACATGGACACGGCAACAGTTGCGCAACATAAAGTTTCCCGTGCGCGCCGGGCCTAAGTTACTGCTTCCGCTTCCAATACTTATAGCACCAGCAACAATTCCGTGATTCGTATCGTAAGGTAATGCAGGATCATCAGTACATTTTGTGAACTCTGCTCTGCAAACTTCACATCTCAAGTACATATTTGATGTAAAGCCTTTGTGGTATTCTTCTGTACATTTCAAATTTGAAAAAGGGCAATCTAACGATCCTTCACTATGGGTAGATATATTTTGTAAGCCATCCAGTAAATACTGAAGGGACACGATTCGCCGCCCTTCAATGCTGAAATTGTTGTCATTGATCACATCATCCGCAACTACTTCTATGATTAGATTGTGATTTCTTCGCCTAGGATTTCTGGAATTTCGCACTAGAAAAAAAACAATATTATTTTTAGTCAATAAATACGTAGTATATTACATACGTACATTTGTAGTCATATACATATTATTACCAGAGTGTCAGGAGTGATTGTCTGAAATCAAAGCAACTTTTGCTCAATTCAAGTGGGCATGAAATAATCTTCGTAAGTTTATATCTATAGGTATTTTATTCACGGAACCCGGAAAATGTGGAACGCACTCCCTGCCCATCTATATTACCTCCCAACTAAAGCCTGAGGTTTTTCAAAAGGGGCGTGAAAAGGCTCCTGTCAAGCCGGCATTGCATTCGCAGTCCCCGAGCATAACAGAATGTCCATGGGCATCGTTAGACACCTACTTGTAGGTGAAAGGATGCCACATGTCGTGCTATTTATTAAAAAAAATTTACTGGTATGTATTTGTTTGCCAAAGAAACCTACTACACTTATACAAGCAAATATCTATAAAATCTCCTCTGATTACCTTTCTTCTTAAAAGTCTTCGGAAAGGAAATGCTTCTTCATGACGTCGCTTTCCCTTAAAACCTAAAATTAAAATGACGATAATTTATTTCTTCTTCAAAAGATAATATACGGGTGTAGGTAATAAATAATGATTATTTTTCAAGACAGTGGCCTATTTGTCATTCTATACATCCATGTGAAAGAATTATTAGAATTAGTTAAAAAAATCCATACATTTTCTCGTGCTGAGCGAGGAGCCAATTTGTATGGAGAAGGCGATTTTTTATAGTTACATATATTTCCCCTCAAGTACAGTCTCGGGTCCTTCAAGATGGGCGTGAATGGGCACCTGTCAGGCCGGCATTTTAAAAAAAAAATTTTATGTAAACCATTATGGGTGGCTGTGCTGAGGGACCAATGGTGCAGGCGACAGAGCCAAAATCACCTCTCCTCGCGAAACCACGCTCAGTTAGGTGCCATGCCAGCAGATTTGCGGACTATTGCTAGGCTGTCTAGCCCGTTAATACGACGCTTCAAGATACCCAGGTTAAAGGATTCAGGAAATACACTCGCTGGAAGACAGTTCCACACTCTAGCGGTGCGACAAAGAAACGATTTAGAGAACCGATGGGTTCTCAAAAGCCCAATGTCAACAACAAAAGGGTGTTGAGTCTCTCTGCGACGAGTCATGCGGAGATAGGACGGGTGGCAGGGAATAAGGGATGCTAGTTCCGCAGAGCAGCGTCCGTGATAGTATCTGTAAAACAGACTAAGCGAACCCACAAACCGTCTGTGACTCAGGGACTCCAGACCATCTGTAAGTTTCGGGTCACCAACAAGACGGATGGCTCGGCGCTGTATCGAGTCCAAGGATGCTAGCACTAGCATGAGGACTACCCTCCCAGATGTGACTGCAGTGCTCCATCCAGGAATAGTTGTGCCGGTGAGAAGAACCGTCGATTGTGGAAAAGTATTCCCAATTTTCTGGATGCAGTTTTGGCCTTAGACTCGATTAGTTGCCGGAAACCCACGTCTTTGGAAATAGTGGTGCCCAGGAGGTCCAGGTGTTCCGAGATAGGTAAGACGCTGCCTTGGAAACTAGCTTGGAAAGGAAAGGGGTCGACCTTAGCAGATAATGCGCAGCACTGAGTCTTGCTAACGTTGAAGGCGACAAGGTTCTCCTGGCCCCATACAGCTACTTTTCCGAGAACGTTATCGACCTTATCAACAACTGAGCGTTGAGCCTCCCTGTGCCGCGAATCTCTACTCTTCCAGTCCCTAACATAACCCTCGTGCTCCGTGCTGTCGTCGGCATAGCTGTGTATCATGCCCAAGGACAGTAGATCGTTTATAAAGATTAAGAAAAGCGTAGGCGACAGCACAGAGCCCTGCGGAACACCAGCGTTGATTGGAAAGTCGTCCGATTTCGAGCCATCGATGGTAACGAATATGGACCGACCTGCCAAAAAGCTGGCGGTCCAGGTGCAGAGTTTGGGTGGAATTCCGAAGGACGGAAGCTTGCCTAGAAGGCCTCGGTGCCAAACGCGGTCGAAAGCCTTGGAAATGTCCAGGGCGACTGCCAGCGACTCCCCAAAATTGTCCAATCTTTCGGCCCATATATGCGTAACGTACGTTAGAAGATCTCCTGTTGACCGCGCTTTCCGGAATCCGTACTGCTTGTCATCCAGGAGTTTATTTGCTTCTAAGTACGTTAGGAGCTGGGTGTTAATAAGGCGCTCCATAACTTTACATAATAGTAAAGTTATCGCAATGGGCCGATAGTTGGAGGGGTTCGCGGAGTCTCCCTTCTTCGGAACCGGTTGGACCGAGGCTCTTTTCCAGCAAGAGGGTACAATCCCACGGGCAAAGGAGAGACGGAAAAGAGCGGGAGATGATTGGTGTCAACTCAGGGGCACAAATCTTGAGCACTATGGCTGCAATGACATCAGGACCACTACTCTTCGAAGTGTCCAACGTCTTCAAGCACTTGTAGACCTGTCTAGGGTGCATCCTTGGCTCCAACATCGAAATCCCACAGTGTGGTATCGAGGGAGGGGTTGCACACTGGTCATCCAGATTTGAGTTGGACGCGAAAAGGCGAGCAAAAATGTTCGCCTTCTCCTTCGCGAGGATAGCGAGTGATCCATCAGGACGTTCCAGCGGTGGTGTAGCAGAGCGACAAAAGTTTCGACCAATAGAGTCGGCGAGAGACCAGAATGCTCGGCTGCCGGTTGGACAGCGGACTAGCCTCTCGCCAATTTTATGGTAGTGCTTATACTTGGCCACATTGAGCGTTCGCTTGCAAGACCTGAAGGAGGCATTAAGTGTGCGTCTTGCATCAGCAGTACGGGCGCACAGCCATTGCCTGAAGGCCTGATTCTTGGCCTCTACCGCAAGGTGGCATTGGCGGTTGAACCAGGGCTTGTGTCTACCGCCCACCGGCACAACAGAAGACGGAACAAAATATTCCATACCCTGTTGTATCAGCTCGGCAATAGACACGGCGCACTTTGATGGGTCCGCTGAGGCAAAGCATACCTGCCTCCAAGGGAAAGTTTCAAGAAAAGATCGGAATTCCTCCCATTGCGCCGACTTGTAGTGCCAGACTGTGCGTGTACTAGGCTCGCGTGATTCCGCGTAGTACACAGTCGGCACATTACAGGACACGAGACAGTGATCAGAACTCCCAAGGCGAGCCCTGACACTAACTCTGTATCCTGTAGGTTCAGAAGTGAGCGCAAGGTCCAACAAGCTGGGCTTGTGCGCAGGATTGTCAGGTATACGCGTGTATCCTGAAACCAACTGTGTCAATCCGTGAGCTATGGCCAAGTTGTAAGCTTCCCGGCCGGAGTGATCGGTGACGGGGGATCCAAGCCATTCCTTGTGTTTGACATTGAAGTCGCCCACCACCACGATTTCGGCCGTTGGAAGCTCACCAAGCAACTTGGTGAGCTTCCAACGGCCAAAGGTGCTCAAAGAATGAGGTCGAAGGTTAGGTGAGCGATATAGGCACGCATAAATTCTAACCACATGTGGTAGATTCACACGGACCCATATCACGGGGTAGCGGGAGTCTTCAACATGGCTAAGTCTCTTGACGGAGACGTCAGATCGACCATACAAGCAGACACCGCTCTTGGGTATAAAATGTTGAAATAGAGTGTACCCAGGAATGTTGAGGTCGGTGGAGTCCGCAGGCTGGCAGATTTGAGTCTCCGTCAAGAACAGTAAATGTGGTTTTACCGACTCCAGGTGATGGGAGACGGCAAACAAGTTTGTGCGGAGACCTCGAATGTTGGCGAGGTCAACGCGGAAAAGTTTTGGGGGATTGTTACAACCCGCAGTGGAACGTTTTATTTTATTTTTTCGTGCCATGATGTTTTATGAGGGTTGTAATTAAGTGGCGTAGAGGAAAGAACAGATCGGATGTGCAAGCAAAAGTGAGTGAGCACAGCATCCACGACTCCGACCCGTCGATCCTCTACGCAAGTCCACCTGACCGGCTAGGTGTCGGCTGACCTCCAAGTGCAGCAAACTGCATCAGGAGCGTTTACACCAACACCTTGTGGTATCCACCCGGACGACACGGTGGAAGACCTGTCTACCACAATTATTTTGTTGTTCATTTGGCACCACCCATGAGGCACGTGTGACTTAAGGACCTTAAGGTGTCACGGACGCGAACAACGCTACCCCCCACATGGCATGGCATGGCTTCGCAACCCCCGCATACGACCGAATATCCATGGGCGTCGTTAGACACCTTATGGGTGGCTCGGCGCCATATGTCGCGCTGTCAATACAAAAAAAAGTTATAATGAATTTGATTCCAAACAGACGTGAAAGTGAAAGAAACGTGTGTAATATAATATTAGTATAAAACTTCGAGTCGACACAATGACGCGGCGCGGTAGCGACGAAGAACCAGCGAGAGCGTGCCCCCACGTCCGATCGCTGCGAAGGCGTAGCGGATACTGAGGAAATCGCGGAGCGTTATCTGTTTATATTAGACCGGACTTTGATAAATATTTTTGATAGAAAAGTGGACATTGATCATATTGTTTTTATAAATTATATATAGGAAATTGGGTGAATTTTGATGATTCGTTGCAAATCTATGTTAAAAATTGGTTTAAGGGTCAGTTTACGTTTGAAAAAAAAATCGCTAAATTTGATTATTTGTGACAGTTATATTAATAAAACTAAAAGAAATATCAAAAATTCGTTCCCTAGAATTTAAAGTAGAGGACTTGCTTGTTTCTTTCTAGGGATTACTTTCTTCTTTTATGGTTTCATAATCTCTAATCGCCTGAACCAAACCACCTCTCCGCTGGAATATCTAAAAAGGCTCAGATTTGAGTTGACATTGCACAGAAAGTAAATTATATAACGTAATCAGAAAAATGCTACAGTATAGAACACATTCTTGACTTTAATTTTCTATATAATTTAGTTTACTAAGCCACTAAATCTCTAAAAAAAAAATGTTTCTAACGCTCAAAATTACTGTGCGCGCTAAAATTCGCAGAATATGCCCAATACATAGGATACGCAACGCAACATGTTACTTAGTTTTTATGTCATTGATTGATGTATCTTTTATAAGTAATGTAAGTACTGAATAAATCATTTGGAATTTGGTAAAAAAAGTGACACTTGTTAAAAATGTATAGGTTTTAGTGCGGAGGCATCTCACATTCTGATAGTAAATTGTTAGCTCCATTTGGTAAATGTAATTTTTCTTGGCAAACAATAGGGAAGATGAGTATTTAATAAATTTACACTTTTCTTAGCTTACAACAAAACAAAATCACAATAAAATCAGCGAAAGAATCATCCCGATATCGCTGAAACTGAATTATTTATGAATTTTCAAAAATTGAAGTTGCCGAATAATCGAATTGGCCGCCGGGCGTTCGACGTGACGTCACGTCGCCGACCGCGAGCCAGACGCGCGGTGCCCCGCATGAGAGCGAGATATTAGGTGGTACAGTTTACGTGTAAAACCACTGCCGCCAAGTTTAATGTGCATAATAGTGGAATCTCTTATTATCGGTAAGTCATTCCAATTACAAAATTCGGTATTTTTATATCTATAAACTGGTAAAAATATGTTGCTAGATGTCGAACTAATCAGATTGATTAGTTCGACCTATTTCGCCGAGACACCCATAAGGTAAGGAGAGGCGTATGTCCAGCAGTGGACGCTTACACGCTGACTGACTGACTGACTGACTGACCCATAAGGTGTCTAAAGACGACGATGGACATTCGGTCGTACGCGGGGGTTGCGTATGCCATGCCGAACTGACAGGTGCCTATTCACGCCTCTCTTGAAGAACCCGAGACTATACTTAGGGGGAAATATGTAGGCAGGGAGAGCGTTCCAGAGTTTACCAGTTCTGTGGAGGAAAAATCTGCAGAACCGATTGGTACGCGTCCGTGGTAAGTCAAGCGTATAGGGATGTAATCCAGTACGCGTAGTGCGGAGGTGGAAAGGAGACGGCGGGATCGCGTTAAACAGCTCCTCCGAGCACTCCCCATGGAATAAGCGATAGATCACAATTAGAGACCCGACATCCCTACGAAGTTGCAGTGGTTCTAGATTGCGGGACACATCGGGGTCACCCACTAGTCGCACGCCTCGACGCTGGATCGAATCTAAAGGCGCAAGCTGGTATTTAGCTGAGCCATCCCACAAGTGCGAGCAGTACTCCAAGCAGGACCTAATCTGCGATTTATACAAAAGCAGCCTTTGGCCTGGCGTGAAGTACCGTCACACCTTATTGAGTACGTCCAACTTTTTAGAAGCTAGCTTGGCCTTGCCCTCGATATGGCGCCGAAAGTTTAGGTCGTGCGACATTTCGACTGCGAGGACCCCGAGGTGGTCGCTTAATTTTAGCGACGTGCCCTGGAAGGAAGGAGCTGGTGTAAACGCCATTCTTTTAGCACTGAACGCGCAGACTTGTGTCTTGGAAGCGTTGAACTCGACCAAATTACTGCGGCCTCATTCGGAAATAGACCGAAGCGTTTGTTCGAGTTCAGATGCAAGTCTTCGCCTCTTCTCATCCACAACATCCCGTCTGGCTGAAGGGTGACTGGTGTAGGATCCGTGTGCCGTACTGTCATCCGCATAGCAATGTATGTCGCCGTGCCGAGTGGCAACATATCATTGATATGCAGAAGAAACAGTGTGGGTGACAACACAGATCCCTGTAGGACGCCGGCATTCACTGACATGGCGTCCGACGAGCAACCGTCCACCAGCCACCAGAACCTGAATGCTACGCCCATACAAGTCGGTGACCCAGTCGCATAGGCATAGTGAGCCCCCAGGACATTGCAGAGACGGAAGTGAGGAGCGGCAGAAATTCGACTCGACAGATTTGGCGAGAGACCAAAACTCACCAAAACATACTTTATTTTTAACCCCCGACGCAAAAGGAGGGGTTTTATAAGTTTGACGCCTATGTATGTGTGTCAGTCTGTGGCACCGTAGCTCCCAAACGGATGGACCGATTTGGATGCGGTTTTTTTTATTAGAAAGCTGATTTAACCGGGATGTTCTTAGGTATGTTTGTAATCGAGTAATCAAGTAATCAAAAAATTACGCCTCTTGTAAATTTTTCTAAACTTTTGTCGAATTTTGTTAACTTTCGTCAACTGGTCAACTTTGGCGAATTTTGTCAACTTTTGTAGATTTTTGTCAATTTTTATCGACTTTTGTCGACGTTTGTCAACTTTTGTAGACTTTAGTCGACTTCTGTCGACTTTTGTCACATTTGGTAACTTTTGTCGACATTTGTCGACTTTTGTTAACTTTGGTAAAAGTTGTATAAATTTTTCGGTTATGCGGCATAGGTATAGCGACTCACTTTTATTGGTCGACGTTTCGTCCATCGCTCCGGGGCCATCGTCAGGACTCGCGGAACTGCGACGACCTGGCGGGCACCCGACACGCCGTCCAGTCAGATGTCAACTGCGTCGCTATAATGAGTCGCTATACCTATACCGCATAACCGAAAAATTTATACAATGTGTAATAGCGGTAAAAGCCTAAACGAACATTTTGGTAACGTTTGTCTATTTTGTCAACTTTGACTCAACTTTTGTCGACTTCTGTCAACTGTGGTAAAAAAAAATCAACGTTTATCGACCAAAGTTTACCAAAGTTGACAAAAATGGACAAAAGTCGTCAAAAGTCGACAAAAGATGACAAAAGTCGACAGAAGTCGACAAAAGTTGTCAAAGTTGACAAAACTTGACAAAGGTTTACCAAAGTTGGCAAAAGTCAATAAAAGTCGACAAAAGTTACCAAATGTGGCAAAAGTTGACAAAAATCGACAGAAATTGACTAAAGTGGACAAAAGTTGACAGAAGTCGACGAAAGTCAATAAAAGTTGACAGAAGTCGACGAAAGTCAATAAAAGTTGACAAATATCTACAAAAGTTGACAAAATTCGTCAAAGTTAACAAGTTAACAAAAGCCGACAAAAGTTGACAAAATCGACAAAATTCGACCAAGTCGACAATCGTCAAAATCACTTTTCAATACACAGTTGTCTCTATTTTCCATGGTGCTGTAGCAAAAGTGTCGCGCCGGTCGAAGACTTACACTTTTTTCGCTTAGATCTCATTCGCCAATAGCGTCGTCGCCTCCGCTCGATCGACCACGTGCGGAGGTCGTTGATACCACAGCACTGAATGAAAGGTCCGTCGAACCGGCTATGTAAATAGTTTGTGTTTTCCGTCCAGTTTAGTGTAGCCAGCACGACGGAAGGGAAGCACTGACGTGGCACCAAGTTCATCCGGTGTTATGGGCTAACATCACGGATGTTGTAGGTGATGCAGCCAACCGTTCTAGCTCGGCGACGTGGGTTCCCGTGCAAGCATGAGATAGTCCAACGTCCCTACCTCTTATATTATATTCCTTAAAATGACTTAAAAACTGAGACTTCAGTTGTGATTAGAACCCTTTCCGAATACTGTTCCATATTAGAAGCTCATTTAAACCAAAATTTGTGATATAACTAAGTTTCCAACCATGGAGGCGTATAACACAATGTGTGATTTAAATAAGCTCCCAAAAATGGAAGTGTATTCGGACAGGTATCAAAAAATTGGAAACCTTTCCAATAAACTTCCAAATGTAGATATGATTCCATTTGGAAGTTGAAAGAGTCCCAACGTGGCGAGCGGCGCGGCCTTTGTCGAGCGAGCCGCGTAGGGAAAAAATAAACCGAAAAATTATATGAAAAACGCCGAAAGAATTATCGTGATAGGAATTAAATTTAATTTATTTTTATGTTTAAGGCAGTGATATGCTAAAGTAAGGATATGGCCTTCCATACAAATTCATCTCGCCATATGGGGCGTCGATAGACGCAGCGCCATCTCTTAGCTAATACATGAACTGCGACAGACAGCCAGCCGCTCCGCGGTTTTAGCGTTCGAAGCAGCGTTGTACCGACGTTATCTCAAGTGTTACCTTTTTGCAATAACAAAATTATTATCATTAGTAGTAGATATTGCAAGGAGGAATCAATAAATTATGTAAATTCAAATAATTAGTCCCATAACGGTATTATTATTATACATATAAGCTTTGCTAAATTAACATTCTATCTACCGAATGTCCCGTTCTTTATATGCCAATATTGCAAGACTTGCCACAAAGTAGTATGCATTTTTCGAAAGCAAAAAATTCTACTACGTTTTACCACAGGTTTTACGTAAGACAAGCCAGTGTTACAATAATGATTCCCAGTACACTAGTATTATAAAAATTATTGCGGTTTTCTTATCAATAATAACAAGTTGTGTAAGTATAGTATTTGTAAATGAACATCATCATTGAAAATTGGACATAGAATATCAATCTGTGTCACATGAACATTAGTTTTGGTCATATCTCGAGAACCGCTGGTCCAGGACCTAGACCCATCATGTTGGTACTCAAACTGGACGTCTCGATGAAATCTAACTATCTGTTACATTAAAATTGGTTTTGGTCATATCTCGAAAACGGCTGGTCCTAGACCCATCGTGTTCGCGCTAAAACTGAACGTCTCGATGAGATCTAACCATCTGTCACATGAAAATTTGTTTTGGTCATAACTCGAGAACCCCTGGTGTTGACCCACCGTGTTGGTACTCAAACTTCAGGTCTCGGTGAGATCTATCCATCTGTCACATGAACTTTTGTTTTGGCCATAACTCGAGAACCGCTGGTCTCAGACTCATCGTGTTGGTACTCAAACTTCAGGTCTCGGTGAGATCTATCCTTTTGTCACATGAACTTTTGTTTTGGCGATAACTTGTGAACCACTGTTGCTAGACCCACCGTGTTGGTACTCAAACTTCAGGTCTCGGTGAGATCTATCCATCTGTCACATGAACTTTTGTTTTGGCCATAACTCGAGAACCGCTGGTCTCAGACTCATCGTGTTGGTACTCAAACTTCAGGTCTCGGTGAGATCTATCCATCTGTCACATGAACTTTTGTGTTGGCGATAACTCGAGAACCACTGGTGCTAGACCCACCGTGTTGGTACTCACGGTTCTGTTTTTATAATACCAGCGGCTCTCGAGTTATGACCAAAACAAAAGTTCATGTGACATATGGATAGATCTCACCGAGACTTGAAGTTTGAGTACCAACATGATGTGCCTGAGACCAGCGGTTCTCGAGTTATGACCAAAACAAATTTTCATGTGACAGATGGTTAGATCTCATCGAGACGTTCAGTTTTAGTACGAACACGATGGGTCTAGGACCACAAATAAAAGTTAGTAGGAAAACAAAAGTTCATTTACAGATGGATAGATCTCACCGAGACTTGAAGTTTGAGTACCAACACGGTGGATCTGAGACCAGCGGTTCTCGAGCTATGGCCAAAACAAAAGTTCATGTGACAGATAGATAGATGTCACCGAAACGTGAAGTTTGAGTACCAACACGGTGGGTCTAGCACCAGGGGTTCTCGAG
Source organism: Nematopogon swammerdamellus (assembly GCA_946902875.1). Lineage (NCBI taxonomy): Eukaryota > Metazoa > Arthropoda > Insecta > Lepidoptera > Adelidae > Nematopogon > Nematopogon swammerdamellus. The sequence continues at coordinate 13,020,183 of OX336348.1, read as the reverse complement.
TTATGACCAAAACAAAAGTTCATGTGACAGATGGATAGATATCACCGAGACTTAATGTTTGAGCACCAACACGATAGGTCTGAGACCAGCGGTTCTCGAGTTATGGCCAAAACAAAAGTTCGTGTGACAGATGGATAGATCTCACCGAGACCTGAAGTTTGAGTACCAACACGGTGGATATAGCACCAGTGGTTCTCGAGTTATGACCAAAACAAAAGTTCATGTGACAGATGGATAGATCTCACCGAGACCTGAAGTTTGAGTACCAACACGATGGGTATAGCACAAGTGGTTCTCGAGTTATGACCAAAACAAAAGTTCATGTGACGCAGATTGATATTTTATGTAAAATTTTCATGTTCATTTACTAAAATACAACTTGTTGTTATCAATTATCTATCATTTATCACTATCATAGATTTAAAAAAATGTCACACATTTTTATAATACTGGGGTACGGAGGAGAATCATTATGGCAACACTGGCCACACCACCACATATTTAAATACGGCCTAGCTACGCTGGTCGCTGCGTTTTATCGTTATTTTTTATTTCGTCTGAGATAAATAATAACAAAAATAATGCTTAAATAAATAAATTATTAATTCACACTAGTTAACGTAATTCTCAATATTAAATAAAAATGATCGAAATATAACACCAACTTCCTTAGCGCTCACGAACTGTATGGCGGCGTGACGGCTGGCGTGCGATGTTGCGTAAACAAAATGTCAATTCAGATTTTATTAGGAAACTAGCTTTTGCCCGCGGCTTCGCTCGCGTGAAATTCGTATTTCAAAGGAAGAAAGTAAGTAACTAAGGGCGAGCTGGGTTCAGGTAAACGATAAACCGTCTCGAAGAAAGTGAGTAACTTTTTGAGGCCGAAGGCGGAGTTGCGTTCAGGAAGACGGTAAACCTTCTCGAAGACAGTAAGTAACTATGGGCGAGGCCAAAGACCGAGCTGCGTTCAGGAAGAGGATAAACCATCTTTAAGAAAGTAAGTAACAAAGGGCGAGGCCGAAGGCCGAGCTGCGTTCAGGAAGAGGATAACCTTTTCGAAGAAATTAAGTAACTATGGGCGAGGCCGAAGGCCGAGCTTCGTTCAGGAAGAGAGTAAGCTTTCGAAGAAAGTAAGTAACACAGGGCGAGGCCGAAGGCCGAGCTGCGTTCAGGAAGACGATAAACCTTTTCGAAGACAGTAAGTAACTATGGGCGAGGCCGAAGGCCGAGCTGCGTTCAGGAAGAGGATAAGCCATCTTTAAGAAGTAAGTAACAAAGGGCGAGGCCGAAGGCCGAGCTGCGTTCAGGAAGAGGGTAACCTTTTCGAAGAAATTAAGTAACTATGGGCGAGGCCGAAGGCCGAGCTTCGTTCAGGATGAACGTAAACTTTTCGAAGAAAGTAAGTAACAGAGCGCGAGGCCGAAGGCCGAGCTGCGTTCAGGAAAACTGAACCTTCTCGAAGACAGTAAGTAACTATGGGCGAGGCGGAAGGCCGAGCTGCGTTCAGGAAGAGGATAACCTTTTCTAAGAAAGTAAGTAACAGAGGGCGAGGCCGAAGGCCGAGCTGCGTTCAGGAAGACGATAAACCTTTTCGAAGACAGTAAGTAACTATGGACGAGGCTGAAGGCCGAGCTGCGTTCAGGAAGAGGATAAGCCATCTTTAAGAAGTAAGTAACAAAGGCGAGGCCGAAGGCCGAGCTGCGTTCAGGAAGAGGATAACCTTTTCTAAGAAAGTAAGTAACAGAGGGCGAGGCCGAAGGCCGAGCTGCGTTCAGGAAGACGATAAACCTTTTCGAAGACAGTAAGTAACTATGGGCGAGGCGGAAGGCAGACCTGCGTTCAGGAAGAGGATAACCTTTTCTAAGAAAGTAAGTAACAGAGGGCGAGGCCGAAGGCCGAGCTGCGTTCAGGAAGACGATAAACCTTTTCGAAGACAGTAAGTAACTATGGGCGAGGCTGAAGGCCGAGCTGCGTTCAGGAAGAGGATAAGCCATCTTTAAGAAGTAAGTAACAAAGGCGAGGCCGAAGGCCGAGCTGCGTTCAGGAAGAGGATAACCTTTTCTAAGAAAGTAAGTAACATAGGGCGAGGCCGAAGGCCGAGCTGCGTTCAGGAAGACGATAAACCATCATTAAGAAGTAAGCAACAAAGGGCGAGGCCGAAGGCCGAGCTGCGTTCAGGAAGAGGATAACCTTTTCGAAGAATGTAAGTAACAGAGGGCGAGTCCGAAGGCCGAGCTGCTTCCAGGAAGACCATAAATCTTCTCGAAGAAAGTAACTTCTTTGTTACTTACTTTCTTCGAAAAGGTTTATCCTCTTCCTGAACACATCTCGGCCTTCGGCCTTGCCCATAGTTACTTACTGTCTTCAAGAATTTATCGTCTTCCTGAACGCAGCTCGGCCTTCGGCCTCGCCTATAGTTACTTATTGTTTTCGAAAAGGTTTATCGTCTTCCTGAACGCAGCTCGGCCTTCGGCCTCGCCCTCTGTTACTTACTTTCTTCGAAAAGGTCATCCTCTTCCTGAACGCAGCTCGGCCTTCGGCCTCGCCCATAGTTACTTGCTGTCTTCGAGAAGGTTTATCGTTTTCCTGAACGCAGCTCGGCCTTCGGCCTCGCCCTCTGTTACTTACTTTCTTCGAAAAGTTTACCCTCATGCTGAACGCAGCTCGGCCTTCGGCCTTGTCGGGGTTCTATTTAAAATGATGGAAAAATGATGCAAAATATGAAAGAGGATATGCATTTCGTTATAATTATATCCATTGAAAGCAACTGTTTAGCGCAATTATTATTTTTTTATATTAAATATTGAAATTTTGGAATTCGTTTTTTGGCTCTCCTGAAAAATCGCAAAAGCATGTTACGTCTTGTTCGTTGTGAGTGTCGAGTTGAGCCCAATTTGTCGCCAATATTGCTTTACTATTGTTTTATATTTTTAAATTGTAATCCGAAATGGCGACAAATAAACGTTTCATTTCATTTCAATGTTTTTAGGGTCCCGTCGCAAAATGCGAAAAAAGGGACCCTTATGGGATCGCTCTGGTGTCTGTCTGTCTGTCTGTCGGTCACACGCAGATATCTCCGAATCTACTGAACCGATTTCGATGAAGCTGACGCCAAATTACGTATAATTTTTGCCCCTAGTTATATTAGAGATAAATTTGTCTAATAGTCCTGTGGAAAGTACAGGGTACCCCAAAATTAAAACCAAAAATATTTTTAGTTTTTTTAAATCAATCAAATGTCATGTCATTCTATAGGTATTGTTAAGGCAATTTAAAAAATATATAACTTTGCTATAACCAATAAGTTTACTTTAACAAATATTTCGATTAAAAGTTGACAAAAAACACGACTTTTGTCGCAGAACTTTGACCTATGAAGGGTTGTTTGAAAATTCTGAAAAAAATAAACAATATAGATACTTTGATTTAGTTGTGCACAAAACTATTCATTTTCCTCCAAATGTCATACATTTGGAGATAAAGTTAAATGTCTGAACAACCAAAATTTCAATTTTTCGCGTGACTTTTTGGTCACAGCTCAAGCCACCGATGACGTAGCGTTGTGATTGGTAATTTAAAATCATCCTGAGAAGTAACGAAATGTAACAGTGGAAACCGTATACAAATCGATAGAGTGGTTCTCGAGTTATAAGAATATTTGTACGTACGTTACACGGTCGGTCGCCCGTAGAAATTTCGCTTTATTATTGTCAGCCTCGGTAGCTCAGTGGCATAGAATACTTATAATATGTCAGTGATGCGGTTGGTCGATTGTTGTTAAGCAACCCTGAGCGTAATTGGATGGGTGACTGCTCGACCGTTGGAGGCTGACCGTGGTTCGGATTCCACGTAAAACTGTAGGTCCCTTCCCTTCTTACCTTACTGGGTGGTAGGGGTTATCCCGCCCTGGTTGGTACCACCGCACTTCAGGAAACGTCGTCGGTCGAAAAGGTTATGTAATTATAGTTCGCGTTTTTCGTCCAGTTCAGTGTAGGCGACATAAAATTAAGGGAAGCACTATGACATGGCACCTAGTTCACCCGGTGTTATGGGCTGACATCATATTATGTAAGTGATGTAGCCAACCGTGTCAGTTTCCATAAATATATATAATTTTATTCTTCCGGATTTTTTCGGAGTCGTCGGCGATTGTACTCGCCGCTCTGCCACCCGTCCTCGCTCGAGTGCCTCCCAAGATAGAAGACGGGCCCACCGATCAGTCTTGAGTTACATAATATTATTGTCTTCACTGTCAGGAGGCAGATTTCCACTCAGAAATTTGGTCATTATTTTTGTGGTTTCAGTTGCAGCCTGTTGTTGGAGTATTTCTAATTTTATACCAGCGTCTAAATTTTTTATGTGTTTCTCTGTTGATTTATTTATAATTCCTGTAGTGCCTATAACTATTGGGACGATTTCGACTCTTGTATTCCACAATCTTTGGACCTAAATTTTTAGTGCGTAGCATTTAGTAAGTTTTTCATTTTCCTTCATATAGGTTATAATCGGACGGTACTGTGATATCGATAAGGTAAGTTCTGTTTTTATTTTTGTCTACATATATGAGGTCTGGTCGATTGTTAGGTAACGCATAATCTGTGGTGACAACAATCTCCCATATTAGTTTAAATTCTTCATTTTCCACCACATGAGGTTCACTTAACGGGCATTTCCACCAAAATTTAGTTGTTTCGAACTTGTGTTTCTTGAGTAATTTCCAGTAAACGTATTTGACTAGTTGATTATGTCTTTTAGGTATAGTGGCTGTACTAATATTTTGCATCCTGAGATAATATGTCTGACTGTTTCATCTTTTTCATGACATAATCGGCATCGTCCGTCTGTATCAAGTTTTAAAATATCTCGTTCAAACTGTTTTGCTCTAACCAATTGTTCTTGTGTTACAAAGATTTTAGATTCCATTTGGGGAGATGCAGGTTGTTTTTGTTGCCACAAAAAAGATTTTTCAATATCTGTATTTGGGTTCATCAGTACCTCTCTCACAATTTGACCATGTAATGGCTTTTCTTTCCAATTTTCTTGGATCGTTCAGTCTGTTTTTTGTGGATTAAGATTTCATCTTCCGTGGGTAGTTCGATATTAAGTTTTTGCCTAAATTTTTTACCTTGTGATATTATGTTATATAGGCTTTTTTCCTTATCATGATCAACAATTACATTTAGGACGTTGTCATTTTTCATCTAAATATTTTTCCATTTTAATAGTTAATTTGATAGATAGATTTTCTATGTCTAATAGGCCTCTTCCTCCTTCATTGACTGGTAAATATAGTCTTTCTGTGTTTGATTTTTGTTGATGCATGTTATATATATTTAGGAGTTTCCTGGATTTTCTGTCAATTTTTTTAAAGTCATCCATAGTATAATTTATTACATTAAAAGTATATATAAGAACCGGTGTTGCGTATGTATTTATGGCCTTTATAATATTTCTAGAGTTCAATGTAGATTGAATGATTTTTCTTACTCTTCTTATGTATTCATTTTTCTTCTCTTCTATTATTTGTTTGTGGTTGATTTCCCCATTTTCATCAATGCCAAGATATTTATATTTTTTGTTATTTAAGGCTTCTTTGTTTCCATCAAGCAGTATATGGTCTTCACCTTCAGCATTTATTCTTTTACTACCTTTTATTTCTAATACTTTACATTTTTCTAAGCCAAATTCCATATTTCTACGGTATCAATTAGATTTGATAGCTGATATTTATTTGCAGGGTATAGTTTTATATCATCCATGTAGAAGAGGTGATTAATTATTTGGCCACTTCTTAAAATGTATCCGGTTTTTTCATATTCACTCAGTAATTTTGATAGTGGGTTAAGACATAGACAAAAAAGTAAAGGGGACAGAGAATCTCCCTGAAATATTCCTCGTTTTATAACTATTGGCTTTGTTATAATTCTTGAGTCAGTGCTTATTGTATTCATAATCACTTGCCATGTTTTCATAACTTTTGATATACAATTTGTAATTACGTCAGGGCATTTATATATTTTGAGGATGAAAATAATCCATTCATGTGGTACTGAATCATATGCTTTTTTGTAATCTATCCACGCCATGTTTAGGTTTTTCTTGTATGTGTTTGTATCTTCTAAAATAGATTTATTGACAATTAAATGATCTTTGTAACCTCTCGCTCCCCATTTACAACCTTTTTGGTAGGGAGTCATTATATCATTGGCATTACAATGTTTGCATATTTCTACATATAGGATATATGTAAATAATTTGTAAGTGGTTGGTAAGGATGCAATCGGCCTCCAATTTTTTGGATCATTTGTATTCGTATTTTTTGGGATTAAAGTGACCATACCTGTTGTAAGTCACGGATCTATCTGTTCTTCGATATTAAGAATTTTGTTAAAGTAATGCAGTATGTATGGATGTGCACTGGTAAAATATTTGAGGTAATAGTTTTGTAATTTGTCTATTCCGGGGGTCTTCCAGTTTTTTAGATTTCTTATTGCATCTTTGAATGCTATATCATTTATTGCATTAAAATTGTTACTCTGGATTATTGGTATTTTATCTGCAATTGTTTGTATCATAATATTCGACTTATCAATGTTAACAGGCTCACTGTAAATTTTTGACCAAAATTTTTCTATTTCGTTCTTTGTTGGGATTTCTTTTGGAGTTATATTTTTTTTCAAACATTTTCCTGTAGAATTTTCGTTCATTTTGTTTAAATAGTATATTTTTTTTTTTTCCATTCTCATTTTCATACCGTTTAATTCTTCCCGCATATATTTTGATTTTTTGTTTGAGAAGTTCAATTATATTGTATAACATTATATCAGTTGTTATATTATACTTTTTATATAGGTTGTCCTTGATATTTCTCATTCTCCTGCTACACGACGTGAAATTTCGATTAGTTGTCCAAGGTTTTTTCTCAATATTTCAATTTTATCTTGTATTCTCTTTTTCCAAACTGGGACCTGATTACTATTGTTAAACGATTTTTCAAGTATTTTCTGTTTGTTTTCTTTGATAACTGTCATCGCTGCTGAGTAGAGGATTATGTTTAATTCTGTTATGCTCATGTTAAATGTTAATATATTTGGTAAATATGCATTTATTTCATTGACATTTTGTATGAATTGTTTGTTTATCATGCCTTTCGGTAAGTATTGTCTTTCATTTATGTCAATTTTCTTTATTTTTTCTATTGTATTTATTAAATTCTTTATTATATGACTTCTGTCATTACATAAATTTGATTCCGAATTATAATTGTTATTCATATTATAATTGGTTATATTTGGTGAGAATATATTGAAGGAGACATCTTCATTTATTTCTGCTATAGTGCCTGTCCTCTGTGGATTAGCAGCTGTATACTCGGTTCCAAATGAATGGTCAGCATTCTGTTCTTTTCTTACATTTATTAATTCCCTGGACAATATTGATTCTGCAACTTCATTGTTGTTAAAGGTATCAGTGGGTGTTGTACTGGGTACCTGTTCAATGTGATTGTTAATCGAATCAGTTATTGGATTTATTAGTTCTCTGTCATAGGTGATTTCATTCTCTTCATTGTAGATGGAGTATAGTGAACCCATATACCTTATTGTTGCGTTAGTATTATTGGAATTTGTACCTATTTCCTGGGGTTCAGTTTGGCTGAGGAACTCCGTGATATTTTCAGTTGTACAGGGCGCATTTTCAATATCACGTATGATTTGATCTGGTAACATTTTGTAAATAATAATTTTCCAAGCTTGGTTGGATAAAGTATGGCCATTGTGTTTGGAGGTTTTAGGGTTATTTGGGTTTCTTTCTTGGAACATATATTGTAATTTTTTTAAATATCCCCTTCCAGTTTCTCTTGCTTTATAATAACAAAAAAGCAATTCCATCATTTCTTCATTTGACCATTTTCTTCTAGAATCATCAATATTTTTTTGTAGCACATTATTTCTGTCATTCATTATTGTCGAAATACAAGGGTCGACATTATTTTCCGCTTTGTTTTTTAATTAATTTAAAAGTTCTTTTGATATCATTTCGTTAGCTATAATTCTTCTTGCTTGAGTTGATAACGTTGTCCCGGTGAATCTTTTACTTTTTTCGTTGTTTGCATTCCTTTCAACAAATAATTTTTCTAGTCGTGCTAAATATCCAGTTCCTTGTGATCTTGTTTTATAGTAACAGTACATAAGTTCAATCATTTCATTTTTTGACCATATTCGCCTTCGATCTTCAAGCATATTACAATTAGGTCTATTATTCCCACATGTACCGGCAGCATTAGTTGGAATACTCCTTTGCTGCAAGGTATCATCGGTAGTCGTCAGTAGTTCAGTATATATATATATATAAATCCTCGTCCAAGTTTTTTGAACCTCAGCCATCGTTGGGTTTTGGCTGGACAATCTTCATCATCCCCGCCCAAGATCACCTTGGGAGAGAGGGTAGATGTTGTAGATATTAGTGGTAGATGTTAGTCATCAGTGGTGTGATTGTTGTTTCCTTGTAATTCTTCCAAATAGCCGGTCATAAATTTTGTCATTATATTGCATGTATGTATAGCAGCTTGTTGTTGTAAAATTTCAATTTTGATATCTGCTTTTAAATCCGAAATGTATTTGTCTATAGATCTGCCAACCATTCCTGTAGTTCCAATCACTATTGGTATAATTTTTGCTTTCGTTTTCCATAACCTTTCAATTTCAATTCTGAGTGCATAATATTTGGTAAGCTTTTCTGTCTCTTTTTTTATAACATTATAATCGGAGGGCACTGTAACATCTATGAGGATAGTTCTATTATTTATTTTATCAGTATATATTATGTCCGGTCTATTATTGGGTAGAGGATAGTCGGTGAGAACTGGAATTTCCCACATTATTTTTGCACTGGAGTTTTCTTTGGCATGTGGTTCACTAAGGGGGCACTTCCACCACATAGTTGTTGTCTCAATGTTATGTTTTTTGTTGAGGCACCAATATACATATTTTACCAGATGGTTATGTCTTTTTAGGTATAGTGGCTGGACAAGAACTTTGCAGCCAGAAACGATATGCATTGCTGTTTCATCTTTTTCATTGCAGAGTCTACACTTCCCATCTGTTGTTTTTTTTATAATATCCCTTTCAAATTGTCGTGTTGTTATAGCTTGATCTTGTATTGCAAATAATTGTGATTCAAATTTTGCAGTAATTGGTTTTTTTTTAAGCCATTGGAAACTTTTTATATAATTTATGTTCTGATTAAACAATACTTTATTTATTAATTGCCCATGCATTGGTTTATTTTTCCATATCTCGATGTTATTTTTTATTTGTTTCGTCAGTATGTTTCCAGAAAAGCCATTAATATTTAACTCAAGTTTGAATTGTACACTTTCCTTTTCTATGCTATGTAGTCATTTACATGTATCGTGATTTTTTATAGTTTCTTTCACTTTGTCTTGATTTTAGATATTAGTATAATATATATCAATATATATATATTAGGATTATCTACCAAAAGAAGTCATTTACATGGCACCTAGGTACGACAGAAAAAATATGTTTTGGTCGTGCCGGCTACACTGAACTGGGCGGAAAAAAGAACGATTTACATACCAGAACGTAACAATGAAAACCATAAATACATAGGTAAATCGATAAAGTGGTTCTCGACTTATAAGGACATTCATACTCGTATATATGCGCCCACGGATATTCGGTCGTATGCGGAGGTTGCGAATGCCATGCCGGCCTTACAGGCGCCCTTGGAGAATCTGAGACTGTACAATTATAGTATAAAGAGGATATATTATATGGGCAGGGAGAGCGTTCCAGAGATTGCCGGTTCTGTAGAGGAAAGATGAGCAGAACCGATTGGCACGCATCCGCTATAAGTTCAGCGTGTATGGATGCAATCCCTGCCCAGTGCGCGTGGTGCGGAGGTGAAACGCGTGATCGCGTTAAACAGCTCCTCCGAGTACTCCCCCAGGAATTAGCGATAGAACGCACTTAGAGAGCCGACATCCCCACGGAGTTGCAGTGGTTTTAGATCGCGAGACACTTTTGAGGTCACCACTAATCGCACGGTTCGCTCGACGCAAGTCCAGAGGCGCAAGCTGGTATTTATGGCAGAGCCATCCCAAGCGTATCATGGGCGTCGTTAGACACTTTATGGGTGGCACGGCGCCACGTATTGCGCTTTCAATAAAATAAAGAAAGTGGCATATCCCATATTTTTGTAAAAACTCCATTCAAATTGGTTTATTCGTTTACGTGATTAGTGCACAAACATGCAAATAAAGTTCGAATTGGTGATATTTATTATCCACTGTATTTATCATGTAAAGTGTATGCCAGAGTAATTGTTAGTTGGTCAGTCAGTGTCAGAGAGGTGCCATGGCAGTCTTTCCTTTTTTGGTCGTGCCGGCTACATCGACCTGGATGAAAAACATGTATAATTTTTATAGCCGTTTTCTTCGACCGACATTCGTTCAGTGTTGGTGTACCAATCAAAACGGGTTGATCCCTTCCAGCTAAATATGTACGTATAGCGATGAAACTACAGTTTCAAGTGGAATCCGAACCACAGCCAGCCGAACCGCCACGGTCTTACGGCTACCCATTGAAAGCCTGACCGCACCCTGGTAGAAAATATTAATGATTAGATGAAAGCGAAGCAGTGCGGTTACGGGACCCTCGTCACGTGAACAAGGTTCACTTGACCACTTTTTTTAAAACAGTTTTAAAGAAGCCAGTTAAAAAATTAACCAATAGCTATGTGATTTGAGGTATACATGAAAAAATGAAATCAAATTGTATTGAACTTACTCATTTTCCTGGTTGCAATTGTCTCTAGCCTGTCCCCTGCAAGAGTACTGCAATAGATAGAAGACCGGAAACCTTTGGCCTAACAAACTGTTTGCAATATCTTACCGGATGATTATATAATTATTATGTCAAAAAACCGAAACAGCCATAAATCTAAATAATTGAATAAAAATACTTACCCATCATTTCCATTGTTTACTGAATTACTCGGTCCAACGTCATCATCACCGACGTTGTGTTTTAGCGTGTGTTTCGCTCTAATAAAATATTACAATACATTACCTATACATACTTTATTCATACCTACCCGTCGACCCTGTTTTCAACCAGGCGTAGACTCTTTGATACCACAACAGGTACAACCGTGATATTTACTAAGGGATATGACTCCCTTCTTATATTACTAGGTGGTAGGGTTTAACCCGGCCGGGTTGGTACCACCGCACTGAAAGAAAGGTCGGTCGAGGAAACTGCTATGTAAATAGTTTGTGTTTTCCGTCCAGTTCAGTGTAGCCGGCACGATCGAAGGGTAGCACTGACGTGGCACCAAGTTCACCCAGTGTTATGGGCTGACATCACGGATGATGTAGGTGATGTAGCCAACCGTGTCAGTTTCGATAAAAAAAAAATTAACCGAAAGGTCCTTGCGTAAAATTAGGCTCAGTGTCTAATAGAGATAATTCATGTCATTGTAAAGGGTCCTGTTCGTACTAAAATTTTTACTTAAGGTACAGAGTTTTTCATTGCAGACAAAATGATAAGCACGTAATTAGGTATCACAGAAAAGGTTAATGTTAATACTACAAATTAGCACTATTTGTGCTTTTAATATACTTTTGCGCAGGTAAACAATAATTCAACCGAATATCGATATATGAAAAATTTTTGTATGTAAAAATTTTTTTTTTTTACAATTTTTGTACCTAGAATTAATAAAAGGCGTCATACATTTTTGTCCATGGTCCTTTGTCAATAACTTCTTTTTTATGGGAAGCGCGACATATGGCGCACGCCAGACTAACGCATAAGTGTAGTCTGATGGCGCCCACGGCATACGGATATTTATGGGGCTGCGAATACCATGTCGGCCACACCTTCACATTATGTTTGAAGGACCCCAGACTGAACATGCAAAGGATGCAGGTGGGAGTACTTTTCAGAATATTTCCTTTAAAGTATAGGTATTCCGAACAAAAATTATTTTGCATAAATTGCAATTTTTTTTATTAATTGTGCACTTTTTCGGTGTATCAATTCTTTTTTTGTGTTCTATATCACACATAATAATATATATCACACCATGTTAAGAAAGCATGGCGGCGACGACGCGACTGTTGGATTCACCCTGTGTATTTATTAAAATAACAGCGAGTGATTTATGTGCATTGCAACATATACCACGCGAGCGGACGTCGCGGGGCATACCGTGCCATTTGTGATTAAACTGATGGCGAAATTCACAATAGCAAACGTAAGCTTCATAGCTCAATGCAATGATATATGCTTTGCTTTTCAATCCAATGACGTGGGTTCGAATCTCACTTTTGCGAATTCGTTTTCTTTTGTTTTTTATTATTTATTATGTATTATTAGCAAATTAAAAATAGGTTTGGGTTCTTTTACAGCCACATAAAAACTTAATTTTCCATAGAATTGTTAGGGCAAAAAAAAAACTTGATTTAGGATTTTTTTATTATAAACCACACGAAATCTTTATTTTTTGAAGTACTCCGACACAAAAACTTTATTTTCGGGAATACTTCAGCGTAAGTAAACCCAGCCCACGTTCGCGTACGCCAATACGCCAATGAAATCAAACATAAAGAGCGCGAAATGTTAACATAGTAAAGTTTCCTTATATGCATCGGGGTAAGCAGAGTAATCGGTGTTGTGCTGCAAGTACTCTTGTAAATTACAGCACAACACCGACCACCACGTTTAGCAAAGTATTCGGACAAGATAACTATCAAGCAGCAAGTAAGGCAAGAAGACCTACCCGCTGCATGACTCGGTGGAAGAACCGTTCCAAGGTGAGAGGTGGCTATCCTGTCGCCCTTTAGCACGGCATCTTGTCCTTATCCCTTAGTCGTATTTTACGAAATGCGCGGGGAGAGATGCAGTGGTACCGGCCCCACACTGTTCAAAATTGTCTACACACTCTTTGATTGTCCTATACAAAAAAAAATACCTAAACAAGCCAGGATGGTTCATTTTCCACTAAAGTTTTCTTGTGTACGTCTTCCTTAAAAATAATATAATGCTGTAGGGGAAAAAATAAATATTTCTTATTTCTTAATTTGTAAGTCTTCTTGTTACCCATTATTTTTATTTTCAAATTAGCGTGCGAAACAATATAAACGGACGACTTGTCGTGTGCAATGTGTCAAATTTGCGGATATGTCCGGCCGGAAGACACTCGCTCCGGTCGGCATCTGCCAACAGACTGACTAAACTGCCGTAGCAGCTAGTAAAATAAACCAATTCTAGCATGCGGCGATACAGGTCAAGCTTAGCACGCTTTCTACTGCACAAATGAGAGCGCTTAAAATTTGATTTTTCCCCAGTTTTCCTTAAATTTATCGAAAAGTAAATGCTTTATCGAAAAACTACAAGATACGATTTCTCGTAGATTAATATATCTTTCCAATCATATAAAAAAATATGACAGTTCTCTCTCAAAATTCTGAGATCTCGCATTTAAAAGATTTTTGGGTAAAGCAGTCTTTGCTATTTTTTTTCTGTGTTTCTAGAGGATTTTAGAAAATTCTGTTGGATACAATTTCTGTAATGTACTCTTCTCTATACAGAGAATTTTTTTCATGCTTCGCATATTTTCGGTTACTTCAATTTTCGCGATGAAAAGTTGGTCGATTTTTATTTCAATTTAAAAAAAGTAGCGGCTTGCCAAGGCGGTGGGCTCCCGCTACCCAGCTACCCGGCCGGCGCGGCGACGTGACGTCACAGGCGATTCACAATCCGTTTAGAGAGCGCTCAAGATATTCAACTTTAAACATTTTTAAAAAATTCAATTTAATGCCTATCGCGATAATTCTTTCGGCGTTTTTCATCTAATTTTTCGGTTTATTTTTTTCACCATTAAGATTTTAAGGCGCATCTTCCCTATTGCACCGGCAGCTAACTTTAAAAGGAACAACGCAATATCAATGTAAATGATAAAAGAATGTAACAATAAAATATACTAACCAGCGGGCATCCAATTGTAGGATAGTTATGTCTAGGCACGAAGAAAGTAATAATATATTATAAGGATTATGTATCAGTCTTGCTTGACTATAAGAGTGATTAATACACGAGTATGGATACATTTTATCGGAATATAATTGCACGGTGGGCACACAAAGGTAAATATACATTGTGCACAGCAGCTCGATTCTTTCAAAAATAATGTGAAAGATTAGGGCAAAACAATGTTTAAAACATAAAAGTAAGAAACAAGAAACACTGTAAACAATATGATACAAAAGAACGTAATATATATAAGTTTTATACAATTTTGTTTAAATCAACTTCTTTCTGAATAGCTAGTATTGGCACAGATTACTTAATGTTACTTCGTAACAGATAAATCACTCCATAGAAAATGTTCCTACCTTCGGGCTTTAATAGCCTACTGTTTCCTATCGCCAATCACTGCGTGCGAAAATGTACCTTAACGATCGAGTGTAAAGTGTTTATTGCTTTGCAGCTGCGCGCAGTTGTGTGGGCGAGCGTCTATGTATACTTCGCGCGGCTGACGAATTTGTTCTGAAAACAATCCCACCAAAAACATAAATATATTAAAAAAAAGTTTATTTAAAAAATAAAAAAACCCGACTGCGTAAAAAATTAACTTTAAATAAAAACTGAAAAGAAAAAAACAAGTCCAGTAGTCTAGAACTCTATTAAGTAATATTGAATAACTACACCATTGAAATAGTTTCATGATCGATACACATATATAAAACAAATAATAAACTCTAAATGCGGAACATAGCGTCTTTAACAGTCGGGACCAGTGGACACTCGTGCGCCGCACTACCACAAAACAGCGCCTTCACCCGAAAGAAATAAACAAATTAAAATATTAAACATTTCCATGAATATCACCGATCGAAGTTAAAATATCAAACTGAATTCGTTCCTATTTCCTAGACAACAAGGCACGATTTTGCTGTACGTAATACGTACTACATACTACGTATCGCCGCCGAGCTCGCCGCCGCCGAGTGCATTATAAAACACCGCGAACGTCTCTTGTATTGATACTATGAGAAAATGTCTAACGCCGCTGCCCCGCGCCGCGTGAAACAAAACACTCTTCATACGATTATGTGTGGAACAAGGTTGCGTTCTGCGTGTGACACACGACGGAAAAAGAAGGACAGTATATTGTGGATAGACGCGCGTGCGACACGTCGCGACCGAGCCAGCCGACGATGAGCCGAAGTAAGCCGAGATCGTGAACCCGACCGCGGGCACGTGCGGGCGGGAGCGCGCAGGCGCGGCGGGGGCGATCCAAACTCTGGGTCGAAGATACACACAAGCGCTAAGTACCTACATGTATGTACGCTGTTGCACGACTTGCACGACTCGACAGGCGAGTCCATTTTTGGAATATGGGTTGTTTCTTATATATAACAGATCGAGTTTGCAATTGAATATTTGAGTTATTCGAATATCGATTTGATACATATTCGAATGGTAATTTATAAAATATTCGAATGTTACGACAAACATTAATGCGTTACGAAAATATTTCGCTATTTTAGTTAAAGTCAAAAATGGAATCACCCAAAGAGCTAGGCAGGCGTTGTTTGGCGCGCCGCGCCTTCTCAGTTCGGGGCGAGACCCGTCGTCGCGTGACGCGTCGGTCGACCGACAATCGCCGCGCCGCCGCCGGGATGTTTTGCAAATCCGTTTTTTAGCAGTTTGAACGACTTTTCGTCAGTCAACATGTACATTGTGAAGTTTTCTTCATTGCTCGGCGCGGCAAGGACGCGACACCGACGCGACACAAACATTAATATCATACCGCACGCTGTCTGGCCGGGCGGGCTCGGGCGCGGCTCGCTCGTGGCCACTGCGCGCGCAGTGAAGTGTCGCTTTGGTTCTTCGAGCAATTAGGACGCTGGGTGGGTACATAATTTTTGCAAATAAGTCAAGACCGCGGTATCCATTAGATTCACGTTTGGGTATAGTACTAAGTAGCTAGCGCACACCCAGTCCCATAGGTCACCAGCCGCCACTGGTCGGGACCCATTATAATTTTCCCAATAATTTTCCCAATAATGGGTCCCGACTGTTAAAGTCGCTATGTTCCGCATTTAGAGTTTATTATTTGTTTTATATGTGTGTATCGATCATGAAACTATTTCAATGGTGTAGTTATTCAATATTACTTAACAGAGTTCTAGACTACTGGACTTGTTTTTTTCTTTTCAGTTTTTATTTAAAGTTAATTTTTTACGCAGTCGGGTTTTTTTATTTTTTAAATAAACTTTTTTTTAATATATTTATGTTTTTGGTGGGATTGTTTTGACATGGAATCATATGACATGTCTTGCACGCACATAATGCGCGGTCGTCGCTGGAATTTGAATGTGAAAGATGTAACGCAAAAATAGTGACCCACTAGAACCGTTTATCTCCGAGTGTATAATACCTAGGTAGGAGTGTTTGAAACACCATACTATAGACAAAGACTATAGATGAATAAATTTTTGAGATTGTACATATTATTGTCGTTCTTTCAAAGCAGTAAAATTCTGGGTTTGTCATTCGATTTTGAGAATTATATTATGAAAATTATTTTTCACCGATTATACAGGGAGTTCGGCACATCGGCCGACAAATTTTTTTTGTAGGTAAGTGGGGTCATTTGCAATGTTTTGACCCATGATACCTTTATCAGGTGTCACGTGGTATCGAGATACGATTTTTTTTTCTTTATTTTTGAAAATTACCAAAATCCCAGCTTTGAACCTACAAGCTCTTTGTTTGAACCCTTGTAACTTTTTTTTATGGTTGTATCAGCACGAAATATAAATATAATAAATTTATTGCATTTTACAATGTATCCTTCTTCTAGAAACTGAAAGCAATTAAGAGCTTCGTTATTTTTTAAATAGTTTGCTAGTTTACGCCCTTTCCGACGGTATACCACATGTCATACAAATAATTCACTATGTGGTCAAAATTAGGGACATAGACCAGAATAGAACGACAATTTTGGTAATTTTCAAAAATAAAGAAAAAAAAAATCGTATCTCGATACCACCTGACACCTGACAAAAGGTATAATTAGTCAAAACGTTGCAAATGACCCCACCTACCTAAAAAGAAAATTGTCGGTCGATGTGCCGAACACACTGTATAATAAAAACTTTATCACAGCTCTACTAAAAGTTAAGTGAGAATGGTTGCTAACCAACTTTAAATCGTTATAGATCCTAAATGGTCATTCCAAATGAAAAATGGTAAGAGAAACCTAAAGATGATTTTCAAATACCTATTAAACGATACCCCACTTAACATAGTTAGTCAACTTTCATTTTTTTCTTTTTCACATTATGGCATCTAGTTGTCACCGTATTGAATTTTGATTACTGTCATGTCTTTAGTGACACTCGCAAGATTAAGACAAATCGATTGACGTAAGAATCATCAAAATCGGCCCACGCGTTTGGTCTCTAGAGTGCCACAAAGGAACAAACATACATACATACATACATACATACATACATAGGCTGATGAACACATTACCCTCCTTTGCGTCGCGCAGTCGGGTAAAAAAGACCGCCGGCGGCCCGTCGGGCGATAGGTAGTTAGCGCGCGCAAGTACATAGAGTGCGTGAGGCCTGGTATTGGGCTGGTATCATTCAGTCTTACTAATGTTCTACAGTTGCGGACCCAGACGTAGCGGGTAGCTGTTTATTAGAGCTGGTCAGGTGGTCATTACCGAACACGCGCGAGTCACCTCCGTATCCGATGTCGTTGCTCGAGATATTTGTTTTGGCTCTGATAGCTGCCAAGAATTTGTCTTTTCTGTAGCGCGCGAGCATCTTGACTACGATGGGCTTAGCCTGGCCCTTCTTGGGTTCCTTCGGAGACACTCTCGTGACGAAGTCGATGTCAGTCCTCGGGTTTAGATCAAAGCCTGCGAATTTGGCCAGGTCCGAGATTAATTTGATGAGGAACATACAAATATTGCCAAGTGCTCTCATATTTCACTTCACTGCTAACCTCATAAGGCATTAAGCGTGATAGTAAGTAGCCTATAATAGTTGATGAGAAGAATCAAGCTGTCCGTATAATTTTTTTTTATTAAAATCGGTTCAGTGGTTCTCGAGTTATAAGCGGACAGACAGACAGACATACATACATACAGACAGACAGAAAACAGACCTTGGATTTTATTAAAGGTAAGGATAAGGATAAGGAGAATTCCATCTCTCTACGTCCACCTCCCCTCCCGCCCCTCCCTCACCTCCCTTTTCTATATGCCTCTATTTACCCCGGAAAAATGCACGGAAAATATCTGGAGGATTTTTTCAAATTAAATTCATATAAGGATACACTAGCGAATGAGAAAAAAAAAACTTTATTATGAAATTAATTCTACTTTAAATGCTACAACCACTGGGCTATTGTATGTAGTATGTAATGTTTGTTGCAGATCATTACGACGACGACACCAACAAAGAAAACCTTGGTACCTGCGAAACAAGTAATCATCATCAAGCAGATGGAACCTTTTATTGCACTAAAGAAAAAGAAATCACTGAAAGCGATACTGGCAAAAGTATATTCAACTGTTCTTCCTATAGTGGGGTTTCGTTGCAGAGCAAATTGTTTCTGTATGAAATAAAACGTGAGTCACATACAAAATAATTTACAAATGATCGATCATTCACCGAATTAATACCAAAAGTGAAGGGGTACAATTAATTTTAATTGTCACTTTATTGGCTTCAAATTTTATTTACAAAACCAAGGTAAAAAAGTGGTCAATTGAACCATTTTCACGTGCCTAGGGTCACGTAACCTGCTTCGCTTTCATCTAATTATATTTTCTACTAGGGTTTGGTCAGACTTTGGATGGGTGGCCGTAGTAAAAAAATTTGTGATTGG
Source organism: Nematopogon swammerdamellus (assembly GCA_946902875.1). NCBI lineage: Eukaryota > Metazoa > Arthropoda > Insecta > Lepidoptera > Adelidae > Nematopogon > Nematopogon swammerdamellus. Next base: position 13,001,242 of record OX336348.1, on the reverse strand, counting down.
TAGGTCATACTGCAGAGGTGGTCTCATATAAATTTTATCTATTTATTTATTTATTTATTTTTGTATAAGAAATCAACAGCAACATAATATCAAATTATAAAATTATGGAACATTGTCATGTCAAACTGGCTAATAATAGATTTCATAGTTAGAATTTTCAAATTTTCTTTTCGACTACCATCTTGCCAAAAATTATATAAGAAAAATAAAATTAAAATTAAAATAATAACCTATACCTAACTACCTACAACAAATATACTAATTTAATAAACAATTCATTAATAAAATTAAAATTAAAAAATATTAAATTCTATTCATCATAAAAACACTTCAAAATTCAAAAATTAAATTAAGTAAATAATTTGAAACATTTAAACATTTAAAAATTCTGAAAATTATAAAATTTTAAAATTTTAAAATTTCACTCCACTTAGGGTTTCGCTGGGATGAAAGAAGGAGGATTTGTGTGAGGGTGTGTTTATTGGGGGGTGTGTGCATGTGTGAGAGGGTGTGATTGTGAGAGAGTGTGATTGTGAGAGAGTGTGTGCATGATGTGAGAGAGTGTGGTCAGTTTGACATGTTTAACCTTCTTGTAACTGCTGCGCTACCTGACGTTTTACTCCCGTCTTGGCAGTATTGAAAAGGTCAATGGCATAAAATTTTGAATTATATGTTTTTGCAATTCGGTTGAGTGTCGTATTTCTTGTGAAGTTTTTCCGGAAATTATGGACGTGCAGTAGTTGAGAAGATCGCGTGCGGCGTGCTGGTACATGAAATTGGACAGCCTCCACAATTTCCGGGGAATCGATAGTGCTGTTGACAATGTCATGCAGAAGTGTCATGTCCATAATTGTACGACGTTCCTCCAGAGTCATCAATCTGGCCCAGAGTTCGTAAGGGATAGAGAACGCTCCACGAAATTGAACACTATTACTAAGTCCCTCTCACTTGGGTCCGCCAACAGTTTATGTATGCTATAAAACAAATAGAGTCTGTCCACCCTAAGTGACGTCTATAATTCCGTCCGTAATTCCTCGTTCTGACCACACTCCATCAGCAAATGGTACATGCCATCCTCCTTGTTACACCGATCACAATTTGGAGAATCTCACTTTTTCATCAGAAATTTTAATTTATTCAATGGAATGTGGCCAGAACGAAGTCTTAGAGCTAGCACTATTTCAGGCCTTCGTAAATTACACGCCTGGAACCAGGGAACCTGTGGAGGTTCGGATTGTAAGGTTTTGTACCATATTCCACTCTGTACGGATCGACAATCAAAATGCTCTTTCCATAAATTTTTACATAGTGTTTTAACTTCTGGCAATCGATCCATACAGACTATACTTTTTTACTTTATAATCCTTTATAATTATAATATACAAGCTGTGCCCGCGGCTCCGCCCGCTCTCATATTTCACTTCACTGCTAACCTCATAAGCTATTTAGCGTGATAGTAAGTAGCCTATAGTTGATGGGAAGAATCAAGCTATCCGTAGAATTTTGTTTTATTAAAATCTGTTCAGTGGTTCTCGAGTTATAAGCGGACAGACAGACACTCAGACAGAAAGCAGACGTTGGATTTTATTATAGGTAAAAAGGATAAAGGAAGGAAGGAAGGATAAGGATAATATATAATAATAATATATAAGGTCTTTCAAAATTAGTTCATAGTACGCTAAGGGGGGGGGGGGGGGGTTCTGTATCGGAAATAGATCACTTTTGAAGAACAAAGAATTTTTTTTTACAAAAAAAATTTGTTTTAAATGAAAATGTAAAAAAAATTTTTTTCTTAATCGTTTTAGTTTCATGCCAGGAACGAAAAAGTCTTCCAACACATAGATCTCTTTCTTTCAGAAATTGTGAAGAACAACAATTTTAGTTTTATTAGTATGGAATAGAAAGAATTCAATTTTTTTTACCAACTTACACGTTTTACATCATAATGGTCATGAAGACTTTTTTGTTACTGTTATGAAACTGAATCCACCTATTTTTTATTTAAATACATAAAAAATATTTTACTTAAAAAAAAAGCCCAAGGTCCAAAAAAAATTTGTGTAATTTTTTTACATATATCTGAAATGTATCACGTTTATGATGTTAATTTTACTTTACGTACATAAAGTTAGATTTTTTTTCTGGACATGCCACATAGTAGTCCCATTTTAATACACCCTGAAAATTTCAACAAAATCGGTCCAGTACTTTCAGAGTTATTAAAAACACAATTGTAACATAAAATATAAGAAAGTAATACTAATAACTAAAGAAATAAACCTACCTAACAAACATTAAAATATTTATCAAAAGGGGCATTTTCAAATGTTCCTAGAACACTTGCTGCATTACCCCGCTGGATGGCAGGGCTTACCCTTTGAATGAAGTAGGCCCTTGATTGCGAGACGCCAGTTGCGTCCACCAGCAGAGGCCCAAGCCTCTTCAAGAAGCTTTTGGCTTCACAGCTCCACGGACCGAGGGTTTCAACCGCAAACGCAACAAATTCGAAATCTTGAATTATATTTGAATATTTGTTGCGTACCCAGCCGCTCTTGAAGAGGCCCGAACGTGACTTGGAGCCAATGTGTCGACACAAGTGGCGTCCCACATCAATGACCTACCCTTAACCCATGGCACTAGGATGATACCATCGGGCCTCTTGCCATCCAGCCGGGAATAACCGCAAGGTTCTAGGATTCACGGTATGTTTGCTGTCTGAAGCGTGGACTTTATAATAAAATTTAAATTTTGATGCCTTGAGTTTCTACCTGCACTTTTGATACAGGATAGTCCGTGGTGGCCATATATGTCGACTGGTGACCCACACACACAATTATGACTTTCACAAATTTTGAGGCCTAAACGAAGTGCAACCGAAATTTTGGTGGTTTTCTGATCTAATAATGTCCCTAGGTGACTCGATGGGTAAGCTTCAAGCCACGCTCCAGATTATTTTTCTGAAACCGCCAAAATACGTGCACGATTAATTTCATTACAATTTTCAAGGAGAATGTTATGTTTCAATTTGACTATTGAAATATCCCACTTGGACTGGGCGACAGCTTGGCTTGGACACGGTGGTTGTTCGTCGGGACAAAGCACCTTCCAAGCAGAAACGGCTTCTTCGAAGTACGAAATCTCAAACTCACATAGTGAGGGACTTAATATCGAACCAATGAGAGCTGACGTACTATTAATTGAAGAAATAAAGGCCGGTAGACAAATATCCTCCACCTTTCTCAGACCGATTCCACCGTATTTTACGGGTAAAGTTGCTTGTTCCCAGGACGAATCAGTCAATTTCGAATTCAGCAATTTTTCCAAGTTACAACGCAGAGAGTTATCAATTGAATTAATCAAATCATTTTCCTTCCAAATCGGACTTGAGCGCAGAAAATAAGTGAGTTTCGACATGTATATGCAGTGGCGAAGCAAAAATAAAGCCATATGTGTATTAATGTCTTCCAATCGTTCACAAAATTTCGATATCGTCTCTGTTTTCTTCTCAATCAGTGGGTGTATACCTTTGGAAGTAACTGGAGCACCAAGAAGATAAAAGTTATCGTTTTCTAGAACTTGTATGTTTGGCGCTATTTCGTTGAATTTCTTAATAATTTCATCTTTTTCATCGTTCGATTTGAAAACATAAATTTCACATTTCGAAAAATTTAAATGAAGCCCGATTTCTTTGAAAGCAGTGATTATTGTATTTAAGTCTGTCAATACTGTGTTAACTTTCCCGCCCAAAGTTCCGTCGTCCAGGTACCATATATTCAGCTCTGAAGTTATTTGTTCAAAAATACTATGGATTGACAGACTGAATATAGCCGGGCCCAGTGGATCTCCCGCTGGCAACCAACGCTTTGGATCATTTTGATTGTAGAATAGATGAGTTGGTGAAGCATAGCTTTGCCAGAGGTATGGGTAAATTTCGGGGATATTGTTTTGTATGGAATTGAGCATTGAGTCTCGTTCTAAACTGTTAAAGGCATTTTTTAAATCGACTTTTATGATAACTTCAGCTTCTTTTTTCCTTGTTTTGTATGTTCGCACTGAGTGCACCGCTGCTTCACATCCTCCGTTGGTAGCAAAGCCTAGCTGTATTGGGCGAAATTTGGATCCAAGCTTTCTGTAGATGCGGTTGCAGGCCAGTTTAGAAACCAATCTTCTGAAAGTACAGCCGACAGCTATTGGACGAATGCCACCACATTTTTTGTTTAAGAAAAGACTGGCCCCATACAGAAAAGGCACAAACGAAGCAATGACTTTGCCGGAAAGCATCAGGTTACATAATTTAGATAATTCTATTAGAAGTTCTGTACCCGCAACACCATTTGAGGTTGATGTTAGATATTTCAAATGCTGTGGTCTTAGACCGTCGATTCCACCAGCAGAACCATTTGGAAATGATGCTATTGCTGCTGCCACTGCTTGTTCGGTCACTATCATGTAATTAGGTTCGTCTGTGGGTGGATCTGATAGCTGGAGTAGACGAGAGGGTGTTTGTCTTTCAGAGCATTGTACGTTTCTGAGCAATCAGTTGCGAGGTCTTCCTTCGATGACAGTAGACGAACAGCGCCTCGAATGTCACCGTCTGAAACTTTATTCTCCACACATTTTAAAAGATTACATCTGGATTTTCGTAGCCTCGTTGTCTGTTGAATTTGGCCGTAATCATGTAACCGACTCTTTATTTTGCTTGTTAAAGATTTAGGATTCTGTTTGCTTTGTGGTTCGACGTTCAAGACTGTGTAAGTGAATAAGAAAAATTCCTCCCAAGAATTTAGAGTGTTGTTATTTAAGCACGATTTGATAACTTCCTTTAGTTTGGAGGCAACTGCAAATCTAGCCCCACGGGGATTCTCCTTATGACTGGAATGTTCACTTTGTAACTTCGTAATTTGTCTAAAAATGTATTACTCGCTCCATGATGCTGAGTAGAAATGGTTACGGTGTCCAAATTGAGATGAGGTTGTGATGAATGTATCTGGCTGGGGCGATGGCATCTTGAGGTATGAATTTTGAGTCCACGCTCACCTCGGAAATATCGAATGTCCGCACAGAGAGGACAGCGGATCTGTGGATTGTGTTGAAGTTGCGTCGGGAGTTGCGAGGAACTGTCAGATTGAGCCAGTAAATTTTGTGTGGCGGTCTGTTGTACAACACTCATTTGGTCAATCTTCTTTTCTATCATTTATTGATTTACGTTTTGTTTATAGACGTCCAGAGATACCAGCCTTTCGGCTACAAAATCCAGACGTCTACTACCTGCACTCTTGCGAGTACAGTGATCATGTATGCCAGATCGAGGCCCCATAGCTGCTCTGTCGAACGTCCGTTCTTCCGAAAAAATCCCATGGGAAACACAGGCTGCGACCTTTCCCCAGCCGATCCGAGCCACCACCCGTCCACCCGAAGGAACCCCCGACCGAAGTCGAGAGCCGGGGGTGAAGCCTTCACTGCCACTGGGGTCAGCACCCTATCCAACCGCAACCTGTGCCCAGGGCCTCAGCGTTTTGTACTAGCCCAAAGGCTTTTGTTTTCACCAGCTATGTATATGCGTGGAAGTGCATATGACCACCACCTAATGTGTACCGGGGATCCACCGGTCTCGAATGACAGACTTACGTCAGCGTCATTAGCTCGTGGGAAATCCATCCCACATCCACATATAAGTGTGTGTAGCACCGACATACCGATCTACATTATTCGCATGTCTACCAATTCTCCACATTGGTTACGGAGCTCTAAGTGGCTCACCACTCGCAGCTTTCGCTACTTATTCCCGTGTTAGGTGCTTTAAACACAAGTACGGAAGCACCAGGGCATCAACTCTAAACCACAACCCCTGCGAGACCAACTCCAGTGTTCCGTGCAGAAGCACGAAGCATTCTGGGGCTTTTAACGGAACCCCGCGCTACTCAACCCAGCGTTTAGGGTAGTATCTCATTTGACCCACCGACCTGAGTGGAGTCAGCAGCGTGAGCTAAGAGGAGGCCGAAACCCACAACTTAGTACTCATGTTAGACTAGCAACGTTTAATGAGTAATCGTCGAGAACAAGTTCTCTACCACACATTATTTCTAACAGTGACGCCCGTTACACCGCCCAGTTGCGGGATAGGGTAGCCAACTGCTAGTTTTAAGGGTAGCCACCGTGTGGTCTGCATAGGGAAACGTCACGGATCCTAGTACCCAACTCCGACACCTTGGACGACTAAACGCCTCTGCGACCCCGTACAAAGGTCGCTAGTACGGGTCTATGGATACTGGTGGCCGGGCCCGACACCTTGGGTAGACCGAAGTCTACCACTGCGATCGCTCCCCAGCGACTACCCGTTACTACTCATTTGGTCAGTTGAAATCATTGATTATTATTTATTACCTACCCCAAATAAAAATAAAATTCTATTAAACAATAATGTAAGGACTACCGTGTGGGGCCGGTACTTAAAAAGAATAGCCCCACTGCATCTCTCTCCGTGCATGTCGTAAGAGGCGACTAAGGGATAAGGACAAGATACTGCGCTAAAGGGCGACAGGCTAGCCACTTCTCACCTTGGCGCAGTCCTTCCACCTAGTCATGCAGCAGGTGGGTTCTTCGTGTCTTACTTGCTGCTTGATAGTTGTCTTGTCCGTATACTGTGCTAAACGTGGTGGTCAGTGTTGTGCTGTAATTTACCAGAGTCCTTATAGGACAACACCGATTACTCTGCTTACCCTGATTGTCGGAATACAGCGTGTGTTATGTATGTATGTATGTATGTAAGGACTTAAAGTAAATAAATAAAACTTAGCAGAAAATGACAAGGAAAAAATACAGTTGACAGGTTTTGACAGTTTTTTTTGACAAAAATAAATTGATGAATGAAAAAAAATACATTTACGTGCATCTCATATGCGCGGGACAGCTGGCGCGTGCGGCCTTGAGCTACTTTTTGATTCGCACGGGTCAAAAACCACCCAGCTGTCCCGCGCGAATGATGCGATGCGCGCACGTAAATGTAAGTTTTTTTCATTTTTTAATAACTCTGAAAGTACTGGACCGATTTTATTGAAATTTTCAGGGTGTATTAGTATGCATGGGCACTACTATGTGGCATGTCTAGAAAAAAAATCTAACGTTAGGTACGTAAAGTAAAATTTAGATTATAAACGTGATGCATTTCAGATATAGAACCAACAATTTAAGGTACTTCACTTAATAAAAAATGACCCTATATAGGTTTTACTCCCTATATGATACAGAACCCCCCATTAGCGTACTATGAACTAATTTTGAAAGACCTTATATAATACTACCTTTTGCCCGCGGCTTCGCTCGCGTGAAATTCGTATTTCAAAGAAAGAAAGTAAGTAACTATGGCCGATCTGTGTTAAGTAACGTAAACGATAAACCTTCTCAACTAAAGTAAGTAACTAACGGCGAGGCTTCAGGCTGAGCTGCATTCTGGAAGACAATAAACCTTCTCGAAGAAAGTAAGTGACTAAGGGTGAGGCCGAAGGCCGAGCTGCGTTCAGGAAGACGATGAACCTACTCAAAGAAAGTAAGTAATAGAGGGCGAGGCCGAAGGCCGAGCTGCGTACAGCAAGACTATAAACCTTCTTGAAGAAAGTAAGTAACTTAGGGCGAGGCCGAAGGTCTTCCTGAACGCAGCTCGATCTTAGGCCTCGCCCTCAGTTACTTACTTTCTTCGGGAAGGTTGAAGGTTTTCCTGAACGCAGCTCGGCCTTCGGCCTCGCCCTTTGTTGCTTATTTTCTTCGAAAATGTTTAAACTCTTCCTGAACGCAGCTCGGTCTTCGGCCTCGCCTTTAGTATGTTACTTACTTTCTTTTAGAATGTTTATTGTTTTTATCTGAATCCAGTTAGCCCTCCGATCCCGGCCTAAGTTTCTTACTTTCTTCTTTTGAAATACAAATTTCACCCGAGCGAATTCGCGGAAAAAAGCTATCGATATTGAAATAAGAAAATTCAGTTAAAATAAATCAAATACTTTAGATACCTAACTAAGTAAAAACTCCACATATTAGCATAACTGGAACTGAATTTTATTTAGCCTATCCTGTGTCTCGTATAGCTAAATATGCGTGTACTAATTTTAATCGAATTTAGATGATTGGCTTAAATGTTATGGGAAAATTCATGCAAACATATTCGCCTCGCCCCGCTGCCCCAGCGCAGCGGGGCAACCCCGCCTTGAGAGAAGCGCAGCGCTTCTCTGAAGACATTCTCATCGTCCTAACTTTTAAACTATTTGTCCAAACTACTTAGTGCAACAGCCAAAGATTATCTACTTTAAATACCAGAAGCGATAAAAGTATGTATTTTGATAAGAATTAATTCAAAACTATAAAATGTGCATTGTAAATACACCATCCAATCCAAATGTATTTATGGTTCACTATTTTGGCTATAGTGGCTTGCACATAAAAGGTAGATATATGCTGTCGCGGACTTTTTTTTTTAACTATTTCAGAGAAACAACCTCACCATACATTATTTTCGTGTAAATCTAACGGTTTATGCAGCGCACGCCGTGATAGCTCTGAGAAGGCAGGATTTTTTCCGACTTACTTTACATTTATCGATATTTGGGAAAATTTACAGTCTTTATAAATTATAGCCTATATGTTATTTTATGTATAAGCTATAGTACTGTAAAGGCTCATCAAAATCTGTTCAGTAGTTTTTGAGTGAAAGAGAAACAGAGCTGCTCGGTTCGCTGTTGAGTTTATATGCCGCGCCTCCGCCGCCGCGTCGCCAACTGCCGCTCGCTCGGTAAATACCTATGTATGTATAGAACTATGGCGCGCGGACTGAACATATCGGTTTGTATGGGAGCCACATCTTAGCGTAACCGAAAGTGAATTTTATTTAGCCTATCCTGTGTCCCGTAGTCCCGTGATTGTATTGAGTCCCGTATATTAAAATGTGATTGTACTAAGTATCATCGAATTCGGATGATGGCTTTAAGAGTTATGGTGGAACATACATACATCAAGGCACGATCAAAGGGGGAAGCACTGACATGGCACCTAGTTCACCCGGTGTTATGGGCTGACATCACGGACGTTGTAGGTGACGTAGCCAACCGAGTCAGTTTCCATAAAAAAAAACATACATACATACAGAAAAGATTTCTAAAAATCGTCAATTTAGTTTTAGTATGATACACAGAGTCTACAAACGTAATATCTCATAAAACAAAGTAACTTACTCCATGACTATCCCTTACAGATTTATTATTAGTATTGATTGATGATGATTGGTTGTAATGGATCGCCATGCGTTGTAATGTGGTCTTTATTACCGACGAGTTTTTAATGAGGGGTATATTCTTGTAAATCCGCCAGCAGCGAACTCAGCTTAATTTCCGTCTACTGAGACCTGACAGCACTTCGGCCATGCCATGCCATTCCATTTCATGCTATACCATGCCATCCCTTGCCGTGCCATGCCATGCCAACCCGTGCCGTACATGCCATGCCATCTTGTGCCATACCATGCCATGCCATGCCATCCCGTACCATGCCATGCCATGCCATCTCGTGCGATGCCGTACTTTGCCATGCCATCCCGTACCATGCATGCCATCGCGTTCTATACCATGTCGTACCAAGTCATCCCGTTCTATACCATGCCGTACCAAGTCATCCCGTGCCATACCATGCCATCCCGTACCATGCCTGCCATCGCGTTCTATACCATGCCGTACCAAGTCATCCCGTTCTATACCATGCCGTACCAAGTCATCCCGTGCCATACCATGCCATCCCGTGCCGTTCCATGCTATTCCGTGCCATGCCATACCATCTCGTGCCATGCCATGTCATGGCATGCAATGCCGTACAATGCCATGCCATCCCGTGCCACGCCATGCCATGCCATGCCATGCCATGCCATGCCATCTCGTGCCATGCCATGCCATGGCATCCCGTGCCATGCCCATAATCCATCCTCCAGCATCTCAACATTACCAAAATATCTCCACATCTTTATTTACTCCATAGAAGTATTACCTAACTGATTTCATGCTGTTTATTACTAGAATACCGTGGTCTATATAGTCTCAGAGGACGGAAACTAGCGAGTAGCGGATTCACAAGGATAGACCCTTCGCGAGCGACGCGCGACGACGATGACGACGCCTAATGAATTGAGTAATCAATGAGACGCCGCGCCGCGGCGCCTCACGTGCGGCGATACGGGTAAATTTATCGAAAGTAAATGTTTTGTCGAAAAATTACATGGTAGAATCCCTAGTAGATTAATATATATTTTCAATGATAGCAAAATTATGATAGTTCTCACTCAAAATTCTGAGATCTTGGAAACAAAAGATTTTTGGCAAAAGCAGTTTCGCTATTTTTTTTCTGTGTTTTTAGAAGATTTTTGAAAATTATGTTAGGTAGAATCCCTGTAATGTACCCTTCCCTATAATACTGTGGATTTTTTTAATGCTTCGCATATTTCTGGTTACTTCAACTTTCGCGATGAAAACTTGGTCAATTTTTATTTCAATAAAAAAAAAATAGGGGCCTACGGCGCGGCGGCTTAAATACGAATTTCAGGCGAGCGAAGCCGCGGGCAAAAGCTATTAGAATATAATATCGTTCTCGGCGTTCGGCAGCACCCAAACTTACATTATTCGAGAAGGATTATCATTTACCTGAACGCAGCTTGGCCTTCGGCCTCGCCCTTGATGAATTACTTTCTTCTTTTGAAATACAAATTTTATGCGAGCGAAGCCGCGGGAAAAAGCTAGTATGCAATAAACCACTTATAAATTCGAAAACACGGTCAGTCGGTCTCTGCACCTACCTTTGGTTTGTTACCTTGTCATTCGTATCAAATTATATATATCTATATATCTATATATTGTAATTGGTATTAATTATTCTAACTGTTAGAGTTATTTTTAAAAGACTACAATGTTGATATATTTTGTGTTTCAGAATCTTGAACAGACTCTTGTGAATTACTCACCCAACTACTGCCACATATACGGTATTAAGTAGCTGTCATAGGAAAAATTTTATTAGAGGCGGGCGTGACACATATTTTTACCCGACTGCGCGACGCAAAGGAGGGTAATGTGTTTATCAGCCTATGTATGTATGTATGTTTGTTCCTTTGTGGCACACTAGAGACCAAACGCGTGGGCCGATTTTGATGATTCTTACGTCAATCGATTTGTCTTAATCTTGCGAGTGTCACTGAAGACATGACAGTAATCAAAATTCAATATGGCGACAACTAGGTGCCATATTGTGAAAAAGAAAAAAATTAAAGTTGACTAACTATGTTAAGTGGGGTATCGTTGAATAGGTATTTGAAAATGATCTTTAGGTTTCTCTTATCATTTTTCATTTCGAATGACCATTTAGGATCTATAACGATTTAAAGTTGGTTAGCAACCATTCTCACTCTTATAATAATAGAGCTGTGATAAAGTTCTTATTATAAAGGGTGTTCGGCACATCGACCGACAATTTTTTTTTGTAGATAAGTGGGGTCATTTGCAACGTTTTGGCCCAACATACCTTTTGTCAGGTGTCACGTGGTATCGAGATACGATTTTTTTTTTCTTTATTTTTGAAAATTACCAAAATCCCAGCTTTAAACCCTTGTAACTTCTTTGTTCATGGTTGTATCAGCACGAAATAAAATTTATTGAATTTTACGATATATCCTTGTTTTAGAAAAAAAATTACTTGATGAAGTTAATACCATGAAAAGGACTTATGACTTCCCAAAGTCTCGAGAACGAGTAAAAAGATGACAGAATTCTAATTTCTTAATTCATTAAAAAAAAACACCAATTGAAAGCGTCGTTTTCTTTTAAAAAGTTTGCTAGTTTACGCCCTTTCCAAAGGTATACCACATTTTATACAAATCATTCACTATGTGATCAAAATTAGAGATAATTTGCAAGAGTCTAAACATTAATATTGGAGAATTGAACAAAGTGCCCGCGCGACCGGTACATATTTTTTTTTTATTGAAACTGACACGGTTGGCTACATCACCTACAAAATCCGTAATGTCAGCCCATAACACCGGGTGAACTTGGTGCCACGTCAGTGCTTCCCTTCGGTCGTACATGTTCTAAATTTGAAAATGCTCCGGAAAACGCTCTCAGTACGGGAAGCGACCACCGATAAGTAAGTGGCCCTGTTACAAGTGTTGTCGTTCTATTCTGGTCTATGTCCCTAATTTTGACCACATAGTGAATTATTTGTATGACATTTGGTATTCCGTTGGAAAGGGCGTAAATTAGTGAACTTTTTAAAAGAAAATGAGGGGGGCAGCGGGGCGAGGCGAATATGTATGTATGAATTTCCTTCATAAAATTTAAGCCGATCATTTAAATTCGATTAAAATTAGTACACGCACATTTAGCTATACGAGACACAGGATAGGCTAAATAAAATTCAGTTCCGGTTACGCTAATAGGTGGAATATTTTACTTAGCTAGGTAGTATTTGATTTATAACTGAAGTTTCTTATTTTAATATCGATAGCTTTTTCCCGCGGATTCGCTCGCGTGAAATTCGTATTTCAAAAGAAGAAAGTAAGTAACTTAGGCCAGGACCGGAGGGTGAACTGGATTCAGATAAACAATAAATTAAGTAACATACTAAAGGCGAGGCCGAAGGCCGAGCTGCATTCAGGAAGAGTATAAAGCTTTTCGAAGAAAGTAAGTAACAAAGGGCGCGGCCGAAGGCCGAGCTGCATTTAGGAAGACTATAAACCTTCTCGAAGAAATTAAGTAATTGAGGGCGAGGCTGAAGGCCGAGCTGCGTTCAGGAAGATTATAAACCTTCTTGATGAAAGTAAGTAACTGAGGGCGAGGCCGAAGGCCGAGCTGCGTTCAGGAATACGATAACCTTTTCGAAGAAAGTAAGTAACAGAGGGCGAGGCCGAAGGCCGAGCTGCGTTCAGGAAGACCATAAACCTTCTCGAAGGGAAGCACTGACGTGGCACCAAGTTCATCCGGTGTTATGGTCTGACATCACGGATGTTGTGGGTGATGTAGCCAACCGTGTCAGTTTCCATAAAAAAAAGTAAGTAACTAAGGGCGTCGCCGAAGGCCGAGCTGTATCCTGGAAGACGCTGACAGTAAGTAACTGGGCGATAGTTACATACTTTCTTCAAGACGGTATTAGTATTCCTGAACGCAGCTCGGCCTTCGGCCTCGCCCTCAATTAGTTGATTTCTTCGAAAAGGTTTATAGTCTTAATGAACGAAGCTCGGCCTTCGGCCTCGCCCTTAGTTACTTACTACTTGCTTCGAGAAGGTTTATGGTCTTCCTGAATGCAGCTCGGCCTTCGGCCTCGCACTATGTTACTTACTTTCTTCGGAAAGGTTATCGTCTTCCTGACCGCAGCTCGGCCTTCGGCCTCGCCCTCAGTTACTTACTTTCATCAAGAAGGTTTATAGTCTTCCTGAACGCAGCTCGGCCTTCGGCCTCGCCCTCAATTACTTAATTTCGTCGAGAAGTTTTATAGTCTTCCTGAACGCAGCTCGGCCTTCGGCCTCGCCCTTACTTACTTACTTTGTTCGAGAAGGTTTATGGTCTTCCTGAACGCAGCTCGGCCTTCGGCCTCGCCCTCTGTTACTAACTTTCTTCGAAAAAGTTATCGTCTTCCTGAACGCAGCTCGGCCTTCGGCCTCGCCCTCAGTTACTTACTTTCTTCGAGAAGTTTTATTGTCTTCCAGAATGCAGCTCAGCCTGAAGCCTCGCCGTTAGTTACTTACTTTAGTTGAGAAGGTTAATTGTTTACCTAAACGCAGATCGGCCTTAGTTACTTACTTTCTTCTTTTTATATACGAATTTCACGCGAGCGAAGCCGCGGGCAAAAGCTAGTAATCAATAAAATTATCAGTAGTTTACACCACCGCTAGCTACTTAATAATCCCCACGATATTAACTTTCTCAATGAAATGACAAGATTACAAAATTTACGGTCTTACATATAATCCTAACTAAAAAGTGTAAAATAAAAAAAGTTTATTTTACAAAATAAAAAAACCCGACTGCGTAAAAAAACTTTAAATAAAAACTGAAAAGAAAAAAACAAGTCCAGTAGTCCAGAAATCTGTTAAGTAATATTGAATAACTACACCATTGAAATAGTTTCATTATCGATACACACATATAATAAAACAAATAATAAACTCTAATGCGGAACATAGCGACTTTAACAGTCGGGACCCATTGAAATTTTCCCAATAATGGGTCCCGACTGTTAAAGTCGCTATGTTCCGCATTAGAGTTTATTATTTGTTTTATTATATGTGTGTATCGATAATGAAACTATTTCAATGGTGTAGTTATTCAATATTACTTAACAGATTTCTGGACTACTGGACTTGTTTTTTTCTTTTCAGTTTTTATTTAAAGTTTTTTTACGCAGTCGGGTTTTTTTATTTTGTAAAATAAACTTTTTTTTGAAGAAACAGCTTGAGAGCAAAGTTAAGTTGTCAGTTGAGAAAGAATTTGAAGTTAGCTGTATTGGGATGGAATCTTTTATAATACTTTCTGTGTATAGGCCGCCATCAATGAGTGTATTGTAGTTTTCAGATAAATTAGAAGAAGTTTTGTATAAAATTAATAGTAATAACAACAAATCAGTAATAATATGCGGTGACTTCAATGTTCGCTTTCACACGCAAAACACGAATTATCAGACTTAATGGATAGTTTTGTACTTAAGCAAACTATATATGAATATATTAGATTAACTGATGCATGCGCATCATGCATAGATAATATTTTCACTGATGCAGAAACCCTACAATCTAATGTATTTCACGGTGTCCACTATCATCATTATGCTCAAATAATCTCAATGAAATAGGAATCTAAATGTATTCATAAATCTGTAAATAAATTAAGTAAAATAGTAAATAGTAGAATTCGGAAATTATGAAAATATAATTGACTTTAAATGCTTTTAAATACTTTTGTTAGATATTTAAATATGCACATGCCCATGAAATCTAAATGTGTAAGTAAAAGAAACCAATTCGCACAGTGGGCCACACGCAGCCATTATAAGAGCCAAAGAAAAAAAAAATTTTTTGTATGATTTGTTAAAACAAAATAAAAATTCGACTCTTAGAGCATATTTATCGTTATACAGTAAAATTTTTAAAGAAGTTACAATTAAAGCCAAAAAATTGGTTTTGAAAGAGAAATTATTAACATAAAATAAAAATGGCCTGGACTATAATCAAAGACGACACAGGCAAGTCTCCTAAAAATAATGATACCAATATAGAATTATTATATTTTATTATTTACACAATATAATTATTATTTATACAATATTACACATTTGCAAATATTTCGACGTGTCTGTCGTCATCAGTGGACGCGCCGCTTATACTTTCCCGCCTTAGTCAAATTAATGAAACCACTTCACCACCGCTCCTCCCTTTCTCCCTTACCCAAATCTGGCCTGAGAGAGAGGGACAGCACTCAAGCAAGTCGCGCGCGCATGCCGCACCGCGCGCGCGTCCGCCAGACGTTCGTTCGAGTCTGCCCGCCATTGTCAACGGCTTAGCAAATTATCCGCTCCCGCGAAAACAGAAGAAGAGCTCGGTTCCGTTGTTATTATCCAAAACACAAACCTCACGCTTACGACGGAAGCGTTGGAGGAGTGATCGCGAGTGTGCGCAAGGTCTGGTGGAGTGACGTGGAACTGCCGACGACTACCGCTGATGAAGAAGAGTGCGCGCCTGTGGAAGGTCAAGTCCAGGAGAACAGGTCAGTCCCTCTTGCCTCTCCTCTCTCTCTTGTCTCCTAGGGCTTAGGCCCATCCAATCAGTGGAAAAAATATATTAATATATAATGGCTAAGGTGTCAGTGTCAAACTCTTTTTTTATTCTACTGGAGCAAACAACCCAATCAAAACAATAACGCAGAAAAATTGCACGAGAGCATAGAAAAATTCAAAGAGCCTTCAAAAATGAACCCCCGGCACTTCCGCCCCATCACCCTATCGAAATCTTTATGACAAATGTTTTGACGAAATTGACTAATGACAGCTACACTAACATACTACAAAATTCCAAACAAAATGTATCCACAAATGAACAAAAAACACTAAAAACCTAAAATTCGATAACAGCATAATCATTACACGAGCCGATAGAGGGTCAACCACAGTTATACTAAAAAAACTAAATTCAAGAAGGAAAACGACAGCTCGAAGACAACATATTACGCACTTATAACAAAAGATCCATGTATCACTGTTACAGAAGAAATCCAACAATACCTAAACGAGAATGCAATAGATGAACAAATCATCACAATAACACTACAGGAAGGTGTGGATCTTGTAACGATGTACTGTATCGTTTTCTAACGAGCGCACAATCACCACATTATTTCAAATACGGTTTACCAATCTACAACAACACCAGTGGTGTTGCCGCATTTTACAGTCACCTGACATACAAGGGTATCTATCATCATACCATATTTCACACTAACGTCATCTGAACGAACTTCAGTACTTAAAACATAGCGGTGGTACGTTAAGCTATCACTAACCACAACTGTGGCAGATGCAGTAACGTACGACACCGTCTTACACTATTCAACATAAAAATTACAAACTAACAAATATTTAATTTTCATAGCATATTGCGGGTCAACAGATTTGCACAACATGGCAGCACTATAGGCGCAAACATAGCGGTCTGTTTCTCGACCAGCGCGTGCCCTCTCCTTCCCGCCTGACAGCCGCCGAAGAGCGAGACAGCACGAGTGTTCCTCGCGGTAGTCAGCGGCAAACAAACCGTGACTGTGCACTGTCAAACCGGATATGTCATTCATTAGTTTCTTTTCGAGAATATTCCATTCTTCCGTTTTAGAAAAATAACTAGCAAGTTTAAATCCCCTATAAATCCCGGTACTAGCTGCTTAACGGCTCTTTTTCTACGTCCGACCTACCTCGCGACAAGTGCTCCGCGCTCGGTTCTGTGCTGTTCTTCGACAGTTGCGCTAGGCCTCCAGCCGCCATATTTTCACAACGTGCACGGCTACCCGTGCACCTCGCAGCCCCGAGACCTACCTCTCGGTCACCGCCTCGCTAACAACGGTGACGAGCTGCGCTCTGCTGGCGTTCGTCCGGGTACACCGTACGGCGCACTAGAAGCGGTTCTACCGGTATTTTTATATATTTTTTCACCAAGTGTTCCTCCAACCTCGTGCACCTCTCTGCCCCTACCGCAGGCCTTACGCGCCTTCAGCGCAGAGCCCCGCGTCTCGTGCGGGCAGCGTCATATTTTCTATCGACTTCTTCGACGTAAATTTACTAAACCGGCCACCTGGCCGCATGCTAAAAATGTGGGTACAACTTGTACCCTTGTACTTGCTTGTAAGGTGCTACCACTGCTGAGGCCTCCGCACCTTCCCGGCGTCGTGTCTGGAGGATGATGATGATGGTTGACTCGTTTTCCGCGCCTAAGCCCGCTTCCATGCAGGCCTTTTGCGCGTCCTGCGGCCTTAATCCAACCAGCCGAGTTCTTCCAGGAGGCGGCACACTCTCCTTGGGTCCTGGCACGCCTCTCGAAGTGTAGTAGGGCCTCCCAGCTCCTTCGCCCTTATGTCTGCCAACTCCTCGCACTCCAGCAGCACGTGGGTGGGTGTCTCGTCCGCCTGCAGGCATGCTCTGCACAGTGGGCTGTCCGTTACTCCAATTACATAGAGGTGTCTGTTAAGTGTACAGTGACCAGTAAGCATACCTATCACTATGCGTAGTTTTGATCTATGGACACGGAGCAGCGTCTTGGCGAGACGGAGGTCCGGCTTCGCCATTGCCTCCCTCGCCTGTCTGCAGTCACTGCCCGCTGCCCATCTGTCTATGTGTAGTTGATACGTACGTTTGTGTATCCAACTTTTCAGTTGGTTGTGTGGTAGTGGTACTAGAGGTTCGGGTCCTTCAGGTTTGCTACTGGATCCCCTTTTCGCGAGTTCATCAGCAGCATCGTTCCCCCGGGATCCGCTGTGGCCCTTTATCCACTGTAGCGTTACCTTGTTTCTTGTAGCAATGGCCTCCAGCGCGAGGTGGCATTGATGGATAAGTCCTGAGCTCATTATACTGCCGTTCAGCGCCGCTAGTACTGAGGCGCTGTCCGACAGTATCTTGATGCTGTGTCCCTCCATGTTCCGCTGGGCCACTATTGTGGCTGCTTCAATGATCCCAACACATTCTACCTGGAATATTGAGTTGTGTTGTCCGAGGTAAGTGTACCTGTTGATGTTTAGGTCCAGGGAGTGCGCTTCAGCACCTGTGCCTGTCTTGGAGCCATTGGTGTATATGCGTAGCTCCTCTGCTTGGTCTTTGGCCTCTCCGGCCAGGTTGATAGTGTATGATCTCTCAAATACGTACAGTTTGGTTATGCGGTCACAGCAGGCCGCCAGTAGCGGTATCTCCGCTGTTACCTTCTGAAGAAGCTTTGTGTGTGGCAGTGTGGCGTTAGTGTGCCAGAGTCCCATAGTTCTGAGTCTCACCGCCGCTGACGCAGCCTCGTGTTGTACGTACAGGTCTAGTGGTACTAAAGATAGTATTACCTCCATAGCTGTAGTCGGAGTTGTGCGCATGCAACCTTTTATTGCCACGCACGCCAGTCTTTGGAGTCGCTGTAGCTTCTCGACTCCTGTTCTCAGCTTTGTCCTGGGCCACCAGACTACTGCACCATATGTTACCGTAGGTCTGATGACTGCTGTATATAACCAGAGAGAAATCTTTGGCCGGAGACCCCATGATTTACCCATGAGCCTCTGGCATTGCCAGAAGGATATGCTTGCCTTCTTTAGCTTGTATTCCAGATGTTTCGACCAGTTGAGTTTGGAGTCTAGGATTACACCTAGATACTTTACCTCTGGCGATAGAGTCAGTTGTGTGTTGAAGAGTCTGGGAAGCTGCATAGCGCCCAGTCTCCTTCTGTTGGTGAAAAGGACCATCTCTGTTTTGCTGGGGTTAACATTAAGTGAATAGTCCTCACACCATTTTTCGACGATCCTGAGGGCGCCCTGAGTCATGTTGCACAGGGTTCCCTCAAATAATCCATTTATTAGGATTGCCAGGTCGTCATCGTATCCTATCGTGTAGTAGCCATTCTCGTTCAGTTGCCTAATGAGATCATCAACTACTAAGTTCCAGAGTAGGGGCGACAGTACGCCGCCCTGGGGGCAGCCCCTAGCTACCACCCCCCTCGTTGTGTTGTTAATGGTAAATTGGACGGCCCTAAGCTTGAGCATGTTATCGATCCAGTCTGTAATTGTTGGATCGACTTCAAATCTAGCTAGGGCTGCTCTGATACTGATGAAGGTAGTTCTGTCAAAGGCACCTTCTATGTCAATGAAGGTTCCTACGGTTGAGTTTTTATTGCTTATGGCACTTTCTATCTTTGATACCACGCAGTGAAGTGCAGATTCTGTTGATTTTCCTGGAGTGTAGGCATGCTGGTTAGCGTGAAGGGGATTTCTGACTATGGTTATGTCTCTGATTTCCCTGTCGCAGAGCCTTTCCAGGGTTTTAAGGAGAAAGGAGGTGTGGCTGATCGGTCTATACGATTTTGCCAGCGTGTAGTCGTCCCTACCTGGTTTTGGAAGGAACACTACTTTTACCTCTCTCCATGGTCTGGGGACATATTTGTGCGCAAGACACGCCCTAAATATGTCGACTAGTATAGGTGTTGTGATGTCTATGGTCCACTGCATGAGCCCCGGGAAGATCTCGTCGAGGCCTGCTGCCTTGAAGGTCTGGAAACTGTTTACAGCCCATCTCACCTTGTTGTCGGCGACTATCCTTTCGGCTGATGTCCATTCTGGTGCTGTGGGGGCATTGTGTTCCGGATCCACCCATTCCGCGTCCTGACTAAGATGCAGTCCTGGGAAGTGGGTTACCAGTAATACCTCGCATGTTTCCGAGTCGTCCTGTGTGTATGTCCCGTCTGACTTCCTCAGGTTTCCCAGGTCGTTAGAGAGTAACTTCTTGATTCTGGCTGCCTCACTTGTTCTTTTTATACCTTCACAGAAG
This sequence comes from Nematopogon swammerdamellus, assembly GCA_946902875.1. Taxonomy (NCBI): domain Eukaryota; kingdom Metazoa; phylum Arthropoda; class Insecta; order Lepidoptera; family Adelidae; genus Nematopogon; species Nematopogon swammerdamellus. The sequence goes on along the minus strand of OX336348.1, from coordinate 12,981,178 downwards.
CCTCTCCACGACCGTCTTTTGTGCGCCCTGATGTCCTTGTTGTACTCCGACTGTGCCGCCTTATAGCGCTCCCAGTCTGTATCCGTGCGTGTGTTTCTTGCCCTATTAAAGAGTTTTCTTACCTTCCTTTTGAGTTTGTAAGTGTTGCAGTGATATAAGTAATATATGTCCGTGTCCACTTAACTTGAGTCTCGGTGTGTGGGAGCTAAAGTAAACGCAACAGTTTAGGTTAATACTTTATATTGCCCACAAGCACCACGTTAGCGCGAGCCGGATGCTCAGGCGCAGTGCACGTATACACGTTAGGTTGCTTAGCCGAAGACTGAGGAGCTGGGGCGACGTGGTGGTACTAGTAGGGCACGTAAGTCCGCGGGCGCGTGGGGGAAAGTGCCCCACCTTGCTGCACTGTCATGAAATGTGTAATGTGCCCAATGAGTCACCGCCACAAGTTGCTTCAGCTTAGGGCTCCACCAACTTTTGCTTTTGCCGGTGGTGCTGGAGCATGCCCTTAGCGGGCAGGATAGGTGGTAGTTTTCGATGAGCGTAGAAGTGATGGTATTTACCCACGATTCTATCTCATCTGTCGTTTCTATGTACCCTGGTGCTTCACCATCGCCTAATCTGTCTCGTACACCGCCAAGGAATTTGGCTTTGTCCATTTTCCTTGGGAACCTCCTTGGTGCTGGTCCCTGAAAGCTCACATGTAAGTCGAAACAGATCCATCTATGGTCCGAGCAGGATGCATCTTCTGACACGTGCCAGCCACAGATGTGCTCAGTAGTCTCGTTTGAGGCTAGTGTGACATCTATGACTGTCTGGCATCTGGAAGTGACAAAAGTTGGTTCTGTTCCCGTGTTTAAGATGTTTAAGGTAGTGCAAAATAGGAAGTCTGAGAAATCCTCACCTCTTTTGTTTGTGGTGGAGCTCCCCCAGATCGTGTGGTGGGCGTTTGTGTCTGCTGCGACGATGATTTATTGTTTGCCTTCCTCACAGAAGGCAACCAGGTCCACCAGTTCTTGCGTCGGCGTAGCAGCGTCTATTGGCAGGTAGGCTGAGGCTACCACTACTTGCGGTACTTCTGTCTTGGTCTCCCCCCGGACTCTGATGGATGTTAGGTCCCTGGAGCAGAACTGTGTAATCATCTCAGCCTTTATACAATTTGGCACGTAGATGCATGTTCTTGGGCCTTGGCCACTGTCATTTACATTTTGGAATATTGTGCCTCCCAAGCTTCCGAGACCGCATACCTTGCCACTCCTGATCCACGGCTCTTGGATTAGGGCAATGGTACGCGTGCACGTCTCCAGCTGTCTGCGCAGGGTGGCCGTAGCCACCTGGCTATGCTGAAGATTGGCTTGTATTATATGTGTACTATTTGGTGTGTGAGGTTTAGACGCCATTGGAACTATGGGTCTTTACCCCTCCCACCCGTCTTTTGGTGCGTTCCAACCGCGTCTTCCTCCACCATGGTGTCGTCCGTATCAGTATCCGAGTCCGACCCTTGGACTGGCATTGTGTACTCATTCGGTTGCAACACCTCTTCCACAACTGGGTCCGGTGTTTGCGCCGGCGAGTTGAGGAGGGCATCCTCTGCCATGGTCTCCCCGGAAGTGGTTGCCTCCCCCTTCGTCTTTGTCATGTCACTGTCTGTCTGTTCTGTGCTTTTGTCCTTATGTAAAAAGTCCATCATTGATTTGGGCGGCTGATCGCTCAGCTTGCCCCCATCGAAGAACCTGATGTAAATTGTACCCAATTTGTAGAACACCGTTCTGTTCCTCATCAGAACCTTTTGGACCTCCCTGAGGGGGATTCCAAAGCAGAGGAAGATGCCTGGCTGGTCACCTCTGCGTTCGTGGAAGGTGAGCTCCCACGAGCGCATACAGTACCAGGCATTTTGGTTTTGTAGGGCCAATTGCAGCTCTGTCATACCATCTTCATAGTCGGGCACAAACAGAGCCGCCCTGACCAAGCGCGGGATCTGATCCTGCCTGCACACCTGTAGTTTACAGCCCTCCCATAGGGATTCAGTCTCCTCGACTGTGCGCTACAGCCACCGCAGTGTACGATCGTCCTCGCAGTTCAGTTTGAGCACTCCATCCCCCACGAATGGCATACCACGAAAGTGGAGTCCCTCGGCGTTGGGGGTTATGGATGCGAGGAAAGATTTGTTTTCAAGCGTCTTCTTCACAAGGTCCGCCTGTGCTGGAGTGAATTCCGCGAAAGGGGCCGTCGTGACCGCCACCCTCAGGTGGGAGTTCATCGTCTCCGCGTACGAGACTTTCCTGGGTTGGCCTGCCCCGTCCCGTTGACGCTTTGATCCCCCCCCCCGCGGTGATGGATCCTCGTCCGTCCGATTCCGCTTGTACGGCGTGGTAAAACCACCTGTGCTGGTGCCGGGGGCCACCGGCAATGGTCTCCCACCTACCCGACCTATTGGGGTAGTGTGTCCCTCCCTGCCGTACTTCAGCCCGAGGGCTAAAGACAGCTGGGATGTCTGGGGGGTGGGAGGGAAGGCAGACCCTGCGGCTGAAACAGCTTGACCAGCCGACTCCTGCCTCCTCTGTTCCAGACGTCCGCGCTTCAGCGCCAGCTGCTTCTTCTGTCGCTGGCGGCGCTTGGCATTTGCCGGTTTTTTGCGCAAGCGAGCGGTCTCTGCCCAAGTGTCGGGACCTGCTTGGTCTGCCGCAATGGCCGCCGCTAGCGGTCCCATGCTGAAGGCGCTAGCAGTGGCTATCGGTGGTACGGGCGTGGCGCCCGATGTTTTGGCCGGGACTACAGCCGATGTATCCGCGGTCTCCGACATCTTTTTATTTTTATTTTTATTTTGTTTTGTGTTTTGTGACTGTTTATTATTTGCTTCCGACATGTGTTCTTTTATTTCTTCGCCCCCTGGCTTCCCACCCACTACCGAGTCCGCAATAGGGGATGCCTTAGCACCAGCTTCACCAGGGAGTATAGAACTCGGAACGGTTCGTCCTCCAGAAGCAAGAGGTACGAGCGGTCCACACTCCGGGTGACCCGACCACGAGTGAGTGACAGCAGCGGAGTGGGCTAGGCAGTCACAGCAAAGCCCCAAACCGTGCCGGCCCACTGCGGTCGCGCCTCCCTGAGGGTTCTAGCCAGCAGCCCTCCGACGGGATACCACAGCCGATTGATCGCAGTGCGGCTACACTGCGACCTCCCGTTTTGGGATGAATCTAGGGCCGAAGCAGCGTGTTGCACCTCTCCGAGATGCTCAGCTACCAGGATCCCCTTCTCCCCCCTCACGGGTTTCCACGCACGGCACAAACACGCGGGTGACGGACGTAAACGGAGTGGCTGTCACACACCACCCCGCAGTACGGGTCAGAATGGGATTGGGGTGAGGCAGGTAGGCCGGTGACGGTTGGGTTTTGGGTTTGTGAGGATGGGCTGGATATAGACCGCGGCTTTGCCGCCCGTTGCAATGCTCGCAGGTGAAGCTCTTGGTGAAGTGTTAGCCACGTTACCCTCCAACGAGTCAGTCACCAGTTCTGGTCACGAGAGGTTAAACAGCTCTACACTCGCAAGCCACCACGCCACGACAAGGCGTCCTCACTTAGTGGTGGCGTGTGTCTGGAGGATCTGCAGACTCCGGACTAGTGATGCAAGCGGGAATTTTGCACATAAATTTCACTGCAATTTTGCAGTGCAATTTTGCAATTTTTCTGCAAAATTGCAGTGAAAATTTCACTATAAATTGCATAATTTTTTTTTATAGAATTTAAAAGAAAATAAAAGCGGAATCGTGTTTTTTGCCGAAATTTAATCATATTTTCATCTTACAACTTTTTATGAAAAACGTATACTTTAGGAAATATTGGACTGTTTAACATTTTGTTGTTTGTTTTAATGGGTTTCTGATATTTTTACTTTACATTATGCGTGTAATCTGTAAATTCATCAACACATGCACGCGTATTTACCTACTTACTGCATAGTACCTACGTGCGAGACGAGTGCGTACATATTCAACTAATAGTCAGCTAGATTTGGTCTAGCTAGGGAATTCCGGGATCCAGGGTCTGTACAGTCAGTACAAAATTTATTTCTATGAAAATTGTACGTGCAAAAGTACTTTGAGATCCTGTTCATAGATGGCGGGTCAATCAAGGACGAAAGTAACGCAGTGTTGTCAGATATGGAGGTTTCCTCCAAAACTGGAGGTATTTCGTTTTCGGGTTTCTGGAGCAATATAAAATCAATGAAATGAAGGATTTTCGTAAAAATTTAGGTTTTCCGGAGGTTTTCATTTTAAAGCAAAACCACGTCGTGAACTAGTATTTAGATGTTAATAAATAACAATAGTTTAGTTTCACTCGTTCATCCTTTCTTTCCCTATTATCCTTATTAGTAAGTATTACTTGTCTATTGCTGGTTTGCCGCTACATCAGCCCGCGCTTCCGCACATCGCGCCTCACGCACGCCACACCCGCTGACGCCTAGCTCAGTAGCGTTAGTATCGCTGTGGCGTAGCCAAAGAATATAATACCGCGTAGCCACGCCCGTATTATATGTGTAATTGAGCTACCTACCCCTCGCGCGTGTACGAATTTTGTTTTTTTTTGTGTTATTTGTTTTATTACTAACATTTGTTGTGTTCAAATGCCAATACGAGTAAAAAAAGGAATAGTAATAAGACTATGACGTGTGCGCTAGCTTCACTAGTCATGTCACTTAATTACGTAGAATTATTATTACATGGTAGTACATGCCTGAAATACGAAATAACGACAGTTCAGTTTAACACCTGGTGGCGGCGGGAGCATTCGTCTATCCGACTTTTTTGTCGACGGTACCGATAGCTGTTACGTCATTCATACATCATACATAACCGTACCGTCAGCGGTGGCATACTGGAACCAGACGACTAATAGGTACCTATCCTTTTTTGAGAATTAACTTGGTAAGAGGTTTGTATTTTAGAAAATATGGGAAACTGGAGGTTTTTTCTAATGGTTTGGAGGGAATTGGTATAACTGATCTGGGAACACTGAAAGAACGGTGCGGTACAGATAGTTTATAATTTTTGTTAATCAAGTTAAGTGTGGTTTGTGGTTGTTATACGTTTTGTTTGCTCATGGTGTTTTCTTCAATTATTTGTGATACTTACCTGTGACCCGCCTTTGTTTTTTGGTGTTTTCAAAGAGTTTAATAATATGTCAGACTTGAAAGCGGGTTAAATCCAGTAAATGAAAATCATGTTAATCATGCCAGCATCTTTGGTCAGCCTCGATAGCTCAGTGGTGCAGACAGTCAACTGTCGCTATTGAATGTTAAGCATCGCTGGGTGCAGTCAGTACTTGGATGGGTGACCGCTGACCGTTGGAGGCTGACCGAGGTTCGGATTCCACGTAAAACTGTAGGTCCCCTACCTCCTAATCTTACTTGGTGGTAGGGTTTAACCCGCCCGGGTTGGTACCACCGCACTGAATGAAACGTCGGTCTAAACGGCTATGTAAATAGTTTGTGTTTTCCGACCAGTTCAGTGTAGCCGGCACGATCAAAGGGGGAAGCACTGACATGGCACCTAGTTCACCCGATGTTATGGGCTGACATCACGGATGTTGTAGGTGATGTAGCCAACCGTGTCAGTTTCCATAAAAAAAAAATTTCACTTGAAAAAATGGAAAATTGTATTTTATAGATGATAAATAAAAGTTTGTTATTATAAGGTAAGTAATTTTATTTTATTTTAATAATTATTCATTGTTTTACTTCCAAGAAGTTTTCATCCTCTTTGGACGCGAGGGCCCTGGTAAGGGTTCTTCGTCCATGGCATCTTCATCCTCAGTGGTGGGTGGTTCTTGATGAAGGGCCTCTGCGTGCTGTTTACTTGCGCTCTCAGTCGGTGGGAGTGAGCTAATTTCAGGCTTTATATTAGCCACTGACCTCATAAACGACTGGAAGATGTACTGGTTGAGGGAGGTCTGTCTTGTTGGTGCCCCATACCATTTGAGCCAGCCAGTTCAACCTCGCCGTGAGTGGAGGCGGGGTTGCAAAAGATCACTGCCGCTTCCTTGATGACTTCCGACTTCAAGTACAATTTTAAGAAGCCCACTTTACTTCTCCTTAAAATTGCAGATGTTGTGTCGCAGCCGGTAGATGAATGTAAGAACAGGATGTGTTCAAATCTACGCTGCTGCATCTCTTGGGTGGACAGTACTATTGTTTTGGTTTTCCTCGGCCGGGTTTCAGTAGCGGGATGTCTTGGGTGGAAGGAGTGGGCACCAGCAAGACAGACCTCTCTCAACCAGTACCGCTTCCAGTCGTTTATGAGGTCAGTGGCTAGTATATAGCCTGAAATTAGTTCGCGCCCACCAACTGAGAGCGCAGCTAAACAGCACGCAGAGGCCCTTCATCAAGAACCACCCACCACTGAGGATGAAGATGCCATGGAGGAAGAACCCTTACCAGGGCCCTCACGTCCAAAGAGGATGAAACTTCTTGGAAGTAATACAATGATTTATTAAAATAAAATAAAATTACTTACCTTTTATATAACACACTTTTATTTATTATGTATAAAATACAATTTTCCATTTCTTCCAGTGACATGATTTCCATTTACTGCATTTAACCCGCTTCTAAGTGTGACATATTATTAGATGGTACATAGCTGTAACAAACGATAGTTGTGGCTCAGGAATGATCAAAACAACTTTTTCTGAAAATGATGAAATTTTACAAAAAAACTTAAAATTGGTGCAACTGTTGACCGACTGGAGATAAATTAGCATATGTATATACACTATTGAAGGGAATTGAATTCTCTATAACTTTTTGTTTCGCAATATCTTTCTCAGGTGAATAGTTTAGACGATATGAAGGAATGTTTGATGAGAAATATGAGGTAAAAATCCATTTTTCGAAAATTTTCACTATTCCTAAGCGTGTAGCTCGAAAACGGTTCGGAATTCGAAAAAAGTGAATAGAATAAAAGGTGTAGAGAATTTTATGAGCTTCCATTCGGTATAAGACAATCTTTCTCTACGGGGCACTGTTTTCGAGATCGCAGCGAAAAACCCAAAAGCGGGACCTTATTTGGGCCTTATTTTTTTTTGGAATCTGACACGATTGGCTACCTACATCACCTACAACATCCGTGATGTCAGCCCATAACACCCGGTGAGGTAGGTGCCATGTCGGTGCTTCCCTTCATTTCATGTCGGCTACACTGAACTGATCGGAAAACACGAACTATTTACATAGCCGTTTCGACCGACGTTTCGTCAGAGCGGTGGTACCAACGCGGCCGGGATAAACCCTACCACCTACTAAGGTATGAAGAGAAGGGGCCAACAGGTTAACGTGGAATCCGAACCACGGTCAGCTCCAACTGTCGAGCGGTCACCCATCCAAGTACTGACCGCGCTTAGGGTTGCTTAAGAACGAAGCTATGTATATGCGTGATTTACGTTAAGCTCATTCCATTCCTATCGAATGGCGGCCATTTTTTGAAAAAATAAAATGCTTCATAAGATACCTACTTGAACGAACATGCGTCGTTTAATAAAGTAACCGAGCTCTAAAGTCCTTCCATAGAGTATTGACTTTTACTTGGTTTAAAAAAAAATACACGAAAGATCATTCCTATTTTGGAACTTTATCATCACTACTAATAATAAATCTGTAAGGGATGGCCATGGAGTAAGTTACATTGTTTTATGAGATATTGCGTTTGTAGACGCTATGTATGATACTAAAACTAAATTGACGATTTTTAGAACTATTTTCTGTATGTATGTAACTATCTATGTTCCACGATAGCTCTTAAACCGATCATCCGAATTCGATGAAACTTAGTACAAGCACATTTACCTATACGAGACATAGGATAGGCTAAATAAAATTCAGTTCCGGTTACGCTATGATGTGGCTGTCATACAAACCGGAAAGGTACGGGGGCGGGCTTAATTACTTTCTTCTTTTTAAATCCGAATTTCACGCGAGCGAAGCCGCAGGTAAAAGCTAGTACTACTTAAATTAAATACGTAATCACATAGATTATTGTAAAATATTCGGAAAAAAATATGATTTAGACTTAGCACGTTCTATAGGAAATCCGCCACCGCTCCCGGTTAAAATATCACCAAAATACCAATTACCTGTGGAATCTTAGACCATTCACGATTCTAGTCTCCTTCTTTGAGTCAGATTTGCAAATTAAAACGCAACAGTTGACCATGTTGGCTGAACTTTAGGAATAAAACTAAGAAATTGCTCCCTCTGCATCGCGCGACGAAGCACGGCCGATGACTGCCGATCGGACCCGAACGCGGTTCGTGGCGCTCACCAACGAAGCTTCACCTCACCAACGCTCACATTCTCTATTAGGAGCGCAGCGACGTAATACAAACTCTTTGGGTGTTTTATACTTTCTCTCCGACCTCGGTTACGTTTATTGGACTGAGATCCGCAGAAATAGCAGCAGGAAAAAAGTTTATAAGGCGATACCATCCAAAGAGAAGCATTGTTATTAGGAAACAAAAAATAAACATTAAATGATATATTTTATTCATTCAATTGTTTAATTTCTACATTCCTAAAAAATAAGAAAATATTGAGGTTATGAACCTACGTACCTACCTAAGCATACGTACTACCTAGTATACAAAGTTATAGATAGATATGAGCTACTTTGAGATTCTGCCAACAGATGGCGCTTATTGAGGAGTGCAGCTGATGCCTCTAAACCCCACCATATAAGTTACTCTATATGCCGGGATCGCTCGGCTCCGTTCGGAACGTGTGTGTGACGCGGCGCGGTGCGCGGCGACTAAGCGGGTACAAATAGTGATGCAAGCGATGGAAATATTGCAGTGAAAGTTTCACTATAGTTGTGTAGGAAATATTCTTCTGTTTATATTTCTATATCAAGTTTTAATGGGTTTTGATGTTATAGTGTACTTCTTTACGGACGTTAGGAGGACAGAGGGGTCCTGTTTGTTTCTTGATCGATTGTTCTCAAAATCGATATCAAAGGGTCCGCGTGGTCTCCGATCACGAATCTGTGGTCCTCATTGAAAAAAGTGGCCGCCATTTTGAACTTTTTAGTTACTGGACCGATTGCTTTTAAAATCGATATCAAAGGGTCCGCGTGGTCTCTGATCACGAATCTGTGGTCAAAATTGAAAAAAAGTGGCCGCCATTTTGAACATCTTAGTTACTGGACCGGTTGCTTTTAAAATCGATATCAAAGGGTCCGCGTGGTCTCTATCACGAATCTGTGGTCAAAATTGAAAAAAAATGCCCGCCAATTTGAACTTTTTTGTTTCTGGACCGATTGCTTTCAAAATCGATATCAAAGAGTCCGCGTGGTCTCTGTCACGAATCTGTTGTCAAAATTGAAAAAAAAAATGGCCGCCATTTTGAACTTTTTTGTTTCTGGACCGATTGCTTTCAAAATCGATATCAAAGGGTCCGCGTGGTCTCTGATCACGAATCTGTGGTCAAGATTGAAAAAAAAAATTTCTCTTGTGTTCATCTGCCATCAGTCGGAAGACTTTTATTAGATGTCTTGGGGGTAGGTTGACGTGAAGGTGCCACATGCATCAATGTGGCTCCCCGTAAGATAGTAGGTACAGCTTCCTCATTTTCTTTCTTTTTAAATCTTTCTGTAGAAAAGCTGTCCGCTTCAATCTGTTAACATTCCCTGTTGTATTCAGCAGGCTAGATGCAAGTTGATTGGGGTGTTGTGATAAGCGGTTGCTGTAGTTATTGTTACGTTGGCACAGTTCTTCCTTTATTGTTGGCACATCAAGATAATCGTGTATTTCAACATTTTTGGCGAACCACGGTGCGCTGACAATTGTTCTGAGGATTATGTTCTGTGCTCTTTGCAAGATCTCCACATTAGGCTTGCTTGCAGTGCCCCAAAGCTCTATTCCATACGTCCAGACTGGTTTAATAATGGCTTTGTACACCAGGAGTTTATTTTCCAGTGACAGTGATGAGTTTCCCCCAATTAACCATTGCATGTTCCTAAATTTCATGTTGATTTCATTGCGCTTTATTCTGATATGCTCCTTCCAAGTAAGTCTACGGTCAAAGTGGAATCCAAGGTATCTGACCGTGACTGTGTTGGGAAGAGCCTCTTTGTCTAGCCTGACTGGGTGACAATTTCCTTGTCTGAGCGAGAAGGTGTTCTTCAGTTTTGTCTAGCTGGCTTTGCAGTTTAGCTGAGGCTTCAGTGCTATCTTGACTAGTGGCAATGATTGTTGTATCATCAGCAAAAGTAGCTGTTAGGACATTATCGGTCTGCGGCAGTTCGGCAGTGTAGATGCAGCTAGAACACTGGACCAAGTACAGAGCACAGTGGGATACCAGCTTCGCATCCATGGAATTTGGACTCTGAGTCTCTGGGTTTTACTTGGAATATTCGATCGGTCAAATATGATTTCAGGAGTCCGAAGAATGAGTGGGGGAGTAAGGTTTTGATTTGATAAAGAAGGCCCTTGTGCCATACTTTGTGCAATCGGTCTAGAAACAAAAAAGTTCAAAATGGCGGCCACATTTCTTCAATTCTGACCACAAATTCGTGATTGGAGACCAAGCGGTCGCATAGATATCGATTTTGTAAGCAATTGGTCCAGTAAAAAAAAAAGTTCAAAGTGGCAGCCACTTTTTTAAATTTTGACCACTGATTCGTGAACGGAGATCACGCGGACCCTTACATATCGATTTTGAAAGCAATCGGTCTAGAAACAAAAAAGTTCAAAATGGCGGCCACTTTTTTTCAAATTTGGCCACAGATTCGTGATCGAAGACCACGGGGACCCCTACATATCAATTTTGAAAGCAATCGGTCTAGAAACAAAAAAGATCAAAATGGCGGCCACTTTTCTTAAATTCTGTCCACAAATTCGTTATTGGAGACCACGCGGTCGCATAGATATCGATTTTGAAAGCAATTGGTCCAGTAACAAAAAAGTTCAAAATGGCGGCCACTTTTTCATGTTTTACCACAGATTCACAGTGCCCACAGGACCCCCCTTCTTCGCCCTCTCGAACTGACCTAAAAAAAATATGAAAAAAATGTTTGAAATTTAAAAAAAACCTATATAGGTATATTAAATTTATTGTGAAACTTTCACTGCAATTTTGCAAAAAAGTGCAAAATTGCACTACAATATTTCAATAAAAGAAAAGAAGTTTACTTTATTTCATAGAGATTTGCACAACGTCCTTAAAAAAATATAACTTTAAAACTTTGTTTAAAATACCTAAATTACTGAATAACTCCTGAAATATTAATTTTAGAGAAAAATGGTTCACGTGAAGAAGTTTATATTTTTTGGCAAAGAATACGATGTAATAAGAAAAACTGGCAAAAGTTAAAAAAAAAAATCAAAATACATTTCCGAAAATTTCCGCAATTTATGAAAGTTTCACTGCAAAAATGCAGTGCAAAAATGAAAGTTTCACTGCAACTTTGCATCTCTACTCCGGACACCGCACTACGCTACCTACATCAGACCCAAGGAAGTGTGACTCGACATTAACTTAAACGCGTTAACTTGCCGGGTGCATATGTGTAATACCAGCTGTTACCAAATTCAAACAATAAATTGTTGTACCCTCAAACCACATTTTCTTGAAGAACTCATTACCCACTTAGTCCAGCGTGGCAAGTGGCGCCCAACGTGGGGCGCTGCGCTGAAGGCGCGTAAGGCCTGCGGTAGGGGCAGAGAGGTGCACGAGGTTGGAGGAACACTTGGTGAAAAAATATATAAAAATACCGGTAGAACCGCTTCTAGTGCGCCGTACGGTGTACCCGGACGAACGCCAGCAGAGCGCAGCTCGTAACCGTTGTTAGCGAGGCGGTGACCGAGAGGTAGGTCTCGGGGCTGCGAGGTGCACGGGTAGCCGTGCACGTTGTGAAAATATGGCGGCTGGAGGCCTAGCGCAACTGTCGAAGAACAGCACAGAACCGAGCGCGGAGCACTTGTCGCGAGGTAGGTCGGACGTAGAAAAAGAGCCGTTAAGAAGCTAGTATGTACCGGGTTTTATAGGGGATTTAAACTTGCTAGTTATTTTTCTAAAACGGAAGAATGGCATATTCTCGAGAAGAAACTAATGAATGACATATCCGGTTTCACAGTGCACAGTCACGGTTTGTTTGCCGCTGACTACCGCGAGGAACACTCGTGCTGTCTCGCTCTTCGGCGGCTGTCAGGCGGGAAGGAGAGGGCGCGCGCTGGTCGACTCACGTCCGCGAGTCGAGAAATGGACCGCTATGTTTGCGCCTATAGTGCTGCCATGTTGTGCAAATCTGTTGACCCGCAATACGCTATGATAATTAAATATTTGTTAGTTTGTAATTTTTATGTTGAATAGTGTAAGACGGTGTCGTACGTTACTCCATCTGCCACAGTTGTGGTTAATGATATCTTAACGTACCACCGCTATGTTTTAAGTACTGAAGTTCATTCAGATGACGTTAGTGTGAAATATGGTATGATGATAGATACCCTTGTAAGTCAGGTGACTGTAAAATGCGGCAACACCACTGGTGTTGTTGTAGATTGGTAAACCGTATTTGAAATAATGTGGTGATTGTGCGCTCGTTAGAAAACGACACAATACATCGTTACAATCTAAGCTTGCAATGGCTTCACCGAACATATCCGGGCCCATCGGCAGTAGAGGAGGGTATTAATCGAGGTCGGGACTAGCGAGTGGCCACTCTAAATTTCCCGCGCATGCTTCACGTTTCGGCTCGCATCAAGCCCTCGTCAGCTAGTCTGCGTTGACTAGGACGCGGGGAAACCACCAGTCCCGCTCTCGACCTCCCTCTCTCTACCTATCCATATTCTGTAAGATGCTTCCAGTGACGTTTTCGAAGCTCTCTCCATATATGAGCTTAGCGTCGATCTTGGCTGCCCCAGATTCTTGAAGAGACTGTAGAGCGACTTCGCTTGTAGTCCTCTTGCTCCGACTTCCACAGCGAAGAGATCAGTCTTGAATCCGTTTCTCACAATCCGGTCTACTAAGTTGCAGTACTTGTTAAGTTTGATGTTGTGGTCCTTCGGTATGTTACTTTCCCATTTAACTGTAAGTTCAACAAGTACTACATGCTTTGTCACTTTTGAGAATATGAGTATATCCGGTCTTAATGCTGTGGTACAGATTTCCGAAGGCATTTGCTAATGATTCTCATGTGTGTCCATCAACAATTCCCAATCCTTTGCTGCTCTGGAAGCCGTTACTGGTTTGCCCTTTCCTGGTCCGTGCAATTGACAGGTTGATGGCCTCTCTGATGATTTGGAGGACTTCATCATGACGGTAGGAATACTGGCCTCGCTCAAGTAGTATTTTGCATCCGCATAACAAATGTTTGGCCGTGCCTACGAACTCCTTACATGACGGGCATAGTCTATTTGTAGATTTCACCCATCTAACTAGGTTACTCGGGTCGGGGAGAGTAAGCTGGAATGCATTTAAGTAGAACTTAAGCAGCTCAGGGGACCAGTTGTATATTATGGATTTCCACTTCAATGCAGGAGGTCTGCAGAAGTCGCCCACTGTTAGCCAATCATTCTGCATTTCTAGCTTTAAGGCATGAAATTTGAAGCCTTGTTCCATGTCCTACTGAGCAAAACCTTTCAGTATTTCTTTATCAGATTTTGTTGTTTCTATGCCCAGTCCAGATCTATTGGTGCGTGTACCAACTTGGAATGATTTGTAGAAGTCGAGTCTCGATTCCAGTTCATCTGATAGCGATGTGTTGGGTAAGGCTTGAATAGCGCTATCATTGGAGTCTTGTATACGAGTGAGTATACATCGTTTGGCTATTCTCGCCTTTTAATAAAACATCGACGGCTTCTTAATGTTCAGTCCAAAGTTATTGTGAGATCTGTACAGCGTTGACGAGTCAGCCGGGTGAGCCCGTCCAAACACCGAGCATACCTACGGGAGTGGCAACCGTCGAGCGCTAATATATAGGAAAATTAGCCGCGTGTTAGAGCATTTGCACTAACATATAGCGCTGCTGCGGGATCGACCGTCAGTGCGCTCGCGACTTGGGAACGAAGAACACGTATATGTGCACTACGCAAAATGGCGATTTGTGCAGTTCGTGCGTGTCGAAAGAGCTCAAGATCATCAGGAATGACAAAAGATGGCGTAACCTTTCATAATTAGGTCATTTTAATGATAATACAATGCTTAAAGCGTGTAAAATACAAAAATTCCGCGAGCTAGGAGCACGACTGCGCGCCATACTGGGCGCGTACACATGATAGGCAAATTTGACAGACTGGAAAGAAATTTGAAATCAATTATTGTTTAGGGGTGTTGTTAGTTTTTTTATGGCAATGACATGGATGAATTCAATTTATAATATGTATTGTTATTATTTCTTTAATATTACGTTTTCTATTTTTTATAATTATAAAACAAATATACCTATACAAAACTAATATATTGTATATTATGTATTATTATTATCAGTGATAGGAATAGGTAGGACTTATATACCTAAACTTCGAGGAACAGAGTAAAAAATTGGAGACTTCCTTACGATAATATTTTTTTCCGGTTTAATAATACCTATTCATGGTGTTATAATTTCGCGATTTAAAAAAAGTGGCCGCCATTTTGAACTTTTTAGTAACTGGACAGATTGCTTTCAAAATCGACATCTGGGTGTCAGTGTGGACTCTGAATACGAATCTGTAGTCAAGTTTAAAAAAAGTAGCCGCCATTTTGAAATTTTTAGTTACTGGACCGATTGCTTTCAAAATCGATATCTGGGTGTATATGTAGGCTCTGAATACGAATCCGTTGTCAAAATTTAAAAAAGTGACCGCCATTTTGAACTTTTTAGTTACTGGACCGATTACTTTCAAAATCGATATCTGGGTGTCTGTGTGGGCTCTGAATACGAATCTGTAGTCAAAATAAAAAAAAAGTGGCCGCCATTTTGAACTTTTTAGTTACTGGACCGATTGCTTTCAAAATCGATATCTGGGTGTATGTGTGGGCTCTGAATACGAATCTGTAGTAAAAATTAAAAAAAAGTGGCCGCCATTTTGAACTTTTTAGTTACTGGACCGATTGCTTTCAAAATCGATATCTGGGTGTCTGTGTGGGCTCTGAATACGAATCTGTAATCAACATTAAAAAAAAGTGGCCGCCATTTTGAACTTTTTAGTTACTGGACCGATTGCTTTCAAAATCGATATCTGGGTGTCTGTGTGGGCTCTGAATACGAATCTGTAATCAAAATTTAAAAAAAGTGGCCGCCATTTTGAACTTTTTAGTTACTGGACCGATTGCTTTCAAAATCGATATCTGCGTGTATGTGGGGGCTCTGAATACGAATCTGTAGTAAAAATTAAATAAAGTGGCCGCCATTTTGAACTTTTTAGTTACTGGACCGATTGCTTTCAAAATCGATATCTGGGTGTCTGTGTGGGCTCTGAATACTAATCTGTAGTCAAAATTTAAAAAAAGTGGCCGCCATTTTGAACTTTTTAGTTACTGGACCGATTGCTTTCAAAATCGATATCTGGGTGTCTGTGTGGGCTCTAAATACGAAGCCGTTGTCAAAATTTTAAAAAAGTGGCCGCCATTTTGAACTTTTTAGTTACTGGACCGATTGCTTTCAAAATCAATATCATATTTTTTGTGTTAACTACATATTGTTATTCAGAGCCCACACAGACATGTAGATATGGGTTTTGAAAGTAATCAGTCCAGTAACTAAAAAGTTCAAAATGGCGGCCACTTTTTTAAGATTTTGAAAACGGATTCGTATTCAGAGCCCACACAGACACACAAATATCGATTTTAAAAGCAATCGGTCCATTAACTAAAAAGTTCAAAATGGCGGTCACTTTTTTTAAATTTTGACAACGGATTCGTATTCAGAGCCCACACAGACACCCTGATATCGATTTTGAAAGCAATCGGCCCAGTAACTAATAACTTCAAAATGGCGGCCACTTTTTTTAAATTTTGACAACGGATTCGTATTCAGAGCCCACACAGACACCCAGATATCGATTTTGAAAGCAATCGGTCCAGTAACTAAAAAGTTCAAAATGCGGGCCACTTTTTTAAATTTTTTACTACAGATTCGTATTCAGAGCCCACACATACACCCAGATATCGATTTTGAAAGCAATCGGTTCAGTAACTAAAAAGTTCAAAATGGCGGCCATTTTTTTTAAATTTTGACAACGGATTCGTATTCAGAGCCTACACAGACACCCAGATATCGATTTTGAAAGAAATCGGTCCAGTAACTAAAAAGTTCAAAATCGCGGCCACTTCTTTTTTATTTTGACTACAGATTCGTATTCTGAGTCCACACAGACGCCTAGATATCGATTTTGAAAGCAATCGGTCCAGTAACTAAAAAGTTCAAAATGGCGGCTACTTTCTTTTAAATTTTGACTATAGATTCGTATCCAGAGTCCACACAGACGCCCATATATCGATTTTGAAAGAAATCGGTCCAGTAACTAAAAAGCTCAAAATGGCGGCCACTTTTTTAAATTTTTACTACAGATTCGTATTCAGAGCCCACACTGAGACCCAGATATCGATTTTGAAAGCAATCGGTCCAGTAACTAAAAAGTTCAAAATGGTGGCCACTTTTTTCAAATCGCGAAATTAAAACACCATGAATATTATTAAACCGGAAAAAAATATTGTCTTAAGGAAGTCTCCAATCTTTTACTCTGTTCCTCGAAATTTAGGTAAATAAGCCCTACTTATTCCTATCACTGATTATTAGTACAACTTTTCAAAAATATTAAAACAACTGTCTTGTTTAATTTTTCAATATTTTTTTTGGATTCAAACAATAATATTCGTTCAGTAAAAACTATTTGAAATAATATTACAAATAACAATTTCAAAATTCACAAATATACCGCACCATCATCGTCCGTCAGACTGGCATTCGTAGTGATCCCGTCAAGTTGCCGTCAAGCAAGGCTTCCGATTGGTCGGACGGTCGGCTCTTACTACCAGATACCCGAGCCAAGCCAGCGATCACAAACCTGTAGCTCGCCTTGCTCGCTCTGTCTCTCTCCATATCGCGGGGCGCGATATGGGTAACGGAGATAGACAAGTCACGTCATAAAAGATTAAATTGCGATTTCGATTTCCGTAGTAGTAGGGATTTTTGGCTAGCCGTGCTCCGATACAAACGCAGTAGCGTTGCGTCTCCCGTAGGTATTCTCCTTGGGTCCAAACCATGACTTCAGGAATCTGGTCACATAGTTTTGATGTCAGGTAGTTATCGTAAATCCATGCCTTTTGTGTACCCAGGATGGGAAGATTGTCAGTTTGGCGGAGGCTCTCTTCGAAAAGTTGGACAATTACTCCCACCTAAACTACGTACACCACATTTCTATATGCTACTCAAAATTCATAAAGACAATCACCCAGAACGACCAATCGTGGCATCATATGACAGTCCCACAGAAAGAACATCAGCCTTCATCGACTATCACCTTCAACCATTACTTAAAAACCTTTCATCTTATGTACGCGACACTTATCACTTTCTGGAAATACTTAAAAACACAGCTCTACCACCAACACCTAGTGAAATTGTACTTGTAACCATAGACGTCGTCTCTCTCTACACAAATATACCACATGAAGCAGGCCTAAGCGCGATGGAGTCATTCTTATCAAGCAGACAACAGCAAATTCTGTGAACAAAATTTATGTGTTATTTGGCCAAATTTGTCCTCAAAAATAACTGTTTTAGTTTCGAAAACAAATTTTATCACCAAATAAAAGGCACTGCGATGGGGACAAGAATGGCTCCCGCCTACGCAAATCTGTATATGGGAAAGTTAGAAACAGATTTCCTTCAAAACACCCAACCACGAGTCAGCACCCAACTGAAACCGCTAATCTGGCTGCGATTTATAGACGACATTTTCATTATTTGGAATTATTCTATAGACACCTTTAATACATTCCTGAGAGACCTAAATACTTTCAGCCCACTAAATTTTACACACTGTATCTCGGAAAAATCTATGACATTTCTTGACGTTGACATCACACTCACAAATAACCAAATCTACACTTTAGTTCACTTCAAACCTACCAATAAACTGCAATACCTACACTACACCAGCAGCCGTCCACCCCATATAAAACGATCCATCCCATATTCACTATCCGTCAGAGGTTGGCAAATCTGTAATAACCAGGAATCACACATACAAAATCATAAATAACACTATAAAAAATGCCCTCCTACAGAGAAGTTACCCAGAAACAACCATCAATAAACAAATGAGCAAACATATAATATACAACTCACCATCTAACAACAATACCGCAGAACCAAACACATTACGATTCATCACACCATACTTTCACGGAGCAAACAAAATAAACACCTCATCCAAGGCAATCTCCCAATCCTCCAAACAAGCAACGAAACAAAAACCTACCTAAACCAGCGGCCGTCGTTTTTAAACAAAAACCAAACCTGTCTAGAATTCTATAAAAAAAGAAACCATTTCAAGAAAACACAATATCATCATCATTCGGTACCACACCATGCAACCACAAACGCTGTAAGACATGTGAAATCATCAACACAAACTTCAACATTCACCCGACAAACTCAAATCATATAAGTCACAACACAACCATACTCAAGCTGCAAAACGTCTTCATGCATATACATTTCGGAATGCCGTCATTGCACATCATACCACATAGGTTCAACCATCAATCCATTACACATTAGGATTAATCTCCACAGATTCACATCGAACTCAGTAAACTCGCCACTTTCCATCTCAACACACTGCCGACATCATCAAACTCCATTCAACCAATGCTTCACCGTCGTCTAATTAAGTCATTCAACCCACCATTAAAAGAAATAGAGCTACGAACATGGGAGTCATCTTATATATGGAATCTCGGCGCGCTTCACTCACCCGGCTTGAAAATCATCCATTAAACTATTGCAAAAAAAAGGGTTTGACACTGACACCTTAGCCATTATATATTAATATATTTTTTCCACTGATGACGACAGACACGTCGAAATATTTGCAAATGTGTAATTTGTTTAATAATTATATTGTGTAAATAATAAAATAAAATAATAGCCATACTATTGGTGTGAATAAAAATATATTTCAATCTCAATATAGAATTAAAAATAAGAGACGACATTATAAATAGCTCAAGTATTGCAAATTACTTTAATAAATATTTTTCTACTATTGCTCAGGAAACAATGAAAAATATCAAAGCTAGTTCTGAAGCTGCATCACAATATTTAGTAAGTTACACTCCACGAAATATTAAAACGAATAAAACAATAACTTTCAATCCAGTCTCACATTGTGAAATAAAAAAAAATATTAGAAATCTTAAGACCAAACATTCCCAAGACCCTTCTTTTGGTTTCTTCTATGTGAATTTTTGACTTTTTCTTATTTTTATTATTTGTTGTTATATCGACCATAATAACACATATTCTGCGAATATTTCAACGGGCTACCTATTACGGTTCAAGAGATACAGCCCTCGTACAGACAGACAGACAGATGGACGGACGGACGGACGGACGGACGGACGGACGGACGGACGGACGGACGGACGGACGGACGGACGGACGGACGGACGGACGGACGGACGGACGGAAGGACGGACGGACGGACGGACGGACGGACGGACGGACGGACGGACGGACGGACGGACAGACAGACAGACAGACGGCTTCGGCTTAGTAATAGGGTCCCGTACCGGATACGGAACCCTAAAAATCAAAGAACTGTGTGGTAGCACGACTCGTGGGTAGCACGGTAGGCAAGCCGCCAAAACTGTCTATTATGCTTACTTCGATAGTCTTATGTCTTACGGACTATTGTTTTGGGGAAATGCAGCGTAATCTTACAGAATATTTGTGGCGGACGACGATTAGAATAAAGATATGGTTGTGCGCATGAGCGCGATTGCTGTCACGGCTAGCATGGCGGCCGATTAAAAACGTATTGAAAATAGCTCTCTTACTTTTCTTTTCGCCTAGTCTCGCTTTCGGGCGTCTCCATTCATAATTAATACAGTCCACTTCACAGAGCATCGATCTGTCGCAATATTTGTTCTTCAAAAAAGAGCATTGCGTTGTGTACTCAGCATGAAAGCCAGGGACTCTTGTAAAAATGTATTTCATAAAGAAGGAATCATGACATTACCCAGTGTTTATATTTATCAAAATATCTGCTGTGATAGGAAGTATATGCAGAACGCTACTCTTCATTCCGATATTCACCAGCATGACACTAGGAGTAAAAATAATATTCAAAATTACGAAGCACAGATTTATCTAAAATGTCGAATAGTGTTGTTTGTAATTTTGTAATAGTCAGGTATTTTATAATAAAATACCTGAAGAGGTAAAAAATCTTAATGATACTTTGTTTAAGAAACACCTAAAATCTACTCTTGCAAAGAAAGCCTACCTACTACACTGTAAAGGAGGCCTTAGCTGATAAAATTATATCTTGAGGTTCTAACTGCATAATTAGTAACACTTGACTAGGTACCATTTGCTCGACACTGCGCGTATAGTCCGGAGGTCGCCGCCGGTCCTCTAGTTCAGTATAGCCAGCATTCCAGGGAAGTTTCTAGTATGGCACCTACCTTCTCGGTGGTTATATTGGCTGGTCGGAGCATGTGCTTTGGCCCCTCCGACTCAGCCACCCATATCGAATTACATAAAAAAATCGTTTTAAAAAACTTATTACTTTTTTATTCAATTTTTTTTAAGTCCGTTTTATGTTTTTTAAAACAGTTTTTATTTCATTCTTTTTAGTAATATTACATAAAAAATAATAATCTAAATCGAATAATCGAAATCGGTTGAAGTGGCACAAAATTATTCGCACTAAAAAATAATAATCTAAATCGAATAATCGAAATCGGTTGAAGTGGCACAAAATTATTCGCACAGAGCATCAAATACTTTTACTTACGTACTTTCTCCCCTTCTTTTCTCTATTTTCATCAACACTGTCGTTGCATCTCTTATGTGTCGCTACCACCTATACGCTGACGACTTGCAGCTCTATAGGCACTTTAGGGGTGAGGATGTTGGCAGTGCTTTTGCTCTCATGAACATCGACCTTGACTCAGTACTCTCATGGGCTGAGCGATATGGTCTACTGGTAAACCCTCAGAAAACGCAGGCGATAGTTATCGGTTCTACAAAACTGTTAAGCAAACTTGACAAAACATCTTTACCACATATTCTATTTAATGGTGTCGCAGTCCCTCTGGTTAAGGTGGTCAAAAACCTTGGCCTATATATTGATGAGACGTTATCATGGAACGTACAAGTCGGCGAGGTTAGCCGGAAAGTGTTCGCCAGCTTGCATTCTCTCAAGCGTCTGCAGAATTTCCCACCTATCAGCACAAAGACTATGTTGGTACAATCTCTTCTCCTCCCTATCCTAGACTACGCGGATATCTGTTACCTCGACGTCAATGAAGAGCTGCTGAATAAGTTGGACCGGCTACTAAACATGTGCATCCGCTACATTTTCGGTCTGCGGAAATATGATCACATTTCTGAGTTCCGATCTAGCCTTCAGTGGCTCGACATTCGTCGTCGTAGGAATTCCCATGTCCTCTCTCTCTTGTACTGCACACTGAATGACCCTGCTGCTCCTAAATACCTATCAGACCGTTTCCAAATGCTTTCTTCCCACGGTGTATCATTAAGGTCCTCTGACACCCTTGTTCTTGCTATCCCGTCCCACTCCTCAGTCTTTTACACTGACTCTTTCACAGTGCACGCTGCACGCATGTGGAACGAACTTCCTCTTCGTTTACGACAGTATGCATCGATCCACACGTTCAGAGTGCTCTTGAAAGACCATCTCCTCAAACCCTAAACCTCATCTTCTTCTGTTTCGGAGTTCATCGGTTTCTGTGTAATTTAATAACATGTGTTGCCTGAGTTTTATTTTGTATATGCTTATATGTATTTACTATTTACTATGGTTACTTTATGGTTATTATATGTATGTATTTTATGTATATATATATATATATAAATCTTTGTTTTCCATTTTTCTATTATCTAAGCTAAGACAATGTTTTGTTGCACCTACCCTGGTTTTTATATTTTAAAAAGGGTAGGCTGGCGGAAAATGCCATAGGCATTAAGTACTACCTTCTGTACGCTTTTATGTGCAATAAACGTTTTTTTTATTTGATTTGAAATACCTACCGCCCGCGCGGGCGCGCGCATTTCATGCTCTGTGATTATCACCGAGCATCCTACGGGAGTGGCAACCGTCGAGCGCTAATATATAGGAAAATTAGCCGCGTGTTAGAGCATTTGCACGATCTCGTGGCGTTCTGACCCATTCTCAGGACCCACTGTCAAAAAAAAAAATTGTGGCCTTTCGACCCAATTACATTTAATTTTGAGGGGCCTTCTGACCCACTTACCAGAAAACACAGATACCTACAGTAAGTGAACTTCCTGTGTGAATAAAAGATTTTGTAAAGTGCCAACCCTATTGCCCGAAACTTGATAATTGCACTAAAATGAGCATAACTTCTTAAACCCATGGAATTAGGCATCGGTTTTTTTTAACGGACAGAGGAAATAGTTAACTATTTTCGACATAAATATCTCCGCCTACTACTACGGGACCTAGGAGAATAAAAATAAAATAAAAAAAATAAAAAATATATATAATTCAATTTCTGTAAACTTTCACAGCCTCGAATAACTTTTGAAATGTGGATATTCGAAAGGGTCTTTGATAAGGCTCAGTGAAATTTAAATAAGTAGCTTAGTTTTAATTGTAGAATTATTTTTCGCTTTTCGGAAACTAAAAAAGTGTAATTTTCAAAAAAATATTTCTCCTAAACTAAATGTCGCAGAGGCGGGGGAGTTTTACTCTAGCATTTTAAATAACTAAATCTATTAATTTCTGAAATAAAAAGAACGTGTCCGATTTTAAGGTCATATTTGACACTGTGAGACGCCCATATACCGATTTTGAAAGCAATCGGTCCAGTAACTAAAAAGTTCAAAATGGCGGCCACTTTTTTTTATTTTGACTACAGATTCGTATTCAGAGCCCACACTGAGACCCAGATATCGATTTTGAAAGCAATCGGTCCAGTAACTAAAAAGTTCAAAATGCGGCCACTTTTTTTAAATCGCGAAATTAAAACACCATGAATATTATTAAACCGGAAAAAAATATTGTCTTAAGGAAGTCTCCAATCTTTTACTCTGTTCCTCGAAATTTAGGTAAATAAGCCCTATTTATTCCTATCACTGATTATTAGTACAACTTTTCAAAAATATTAAAACAACAGTCTTGTTTAATTTTTCAATATTTTTTTTTAATTCAAACAATAATATTCGTTCAGTAAAAACTATTTGAAATAATATTACACATAACAATTTCAAAATTCACAAATATACCGCACCATCATCGTCCGTCAGACTGGCATTCGTAGTGATCCCGTCAAGTTGCCGTCAAGCAAGGCTTCCGATTGGTCGGACGGTCGGCTCTTACTACCAGATACCCGAGCCAAGCCAGCGATAACAAACCTGTCGCTCGCCTTGCTCGCTCTGTCTCTCCATATCGCGGGGCGCGATATGGGTAACGGAGATAGACAAGTCACGTCATAAAAGATTAAATTGCGATTTCGATTTTCGTGGTAATAGGGATTTTTGGCTAGCCGTGCTCCGATACAAACGCAGTAGCGTTGCGTCTCCCGTAGGTATGCTCGGTGGTGATTATTCGCCATGTGTCAACCTGCAAAATTTTGCGCGTGTTGCAGAGACCGTTTACAGTTATTTTACCTCTAGCCATCAAGTTGGCTAACCTGAGCTCTGCGTTGCCATAATTGGTTCGTACTATTTCCCTGTACGAAATATTTGAATATGTTTTAGAATAGAATAGAATAGAAACTCTTTATTGCACACAAATTGAAAGAAGAACATTACACGACAAGAAACAAGAAATGCAGTACGGCTACCACAGGTTTTCTGTTAAACTAACTGTAAGTGTTGTCGACTCATCACGTACGATTTTGTTTGCGTTCGATTTGGTACCATGAGTTACATCCATAACGCATCGAACGCGTATCGATCGTTCGAAGGTTCTCGCGTTCGATCATAGACAACATTAACAACAACTTCGGGCTCACATTTCAACCCCTGCGTCTGTCTGCGTGAGCGTAAAGTGAGCGGTGAAGTGAATAGAATTAAGCGAAATAATAAATCACGAATAGTTAGTCAACTATAGCTAAATGAGCTTAGCTCCTCGCTCAGATAGGAGAAGGCTTCTTTGAAGTTCTCGGTGATTATCCCGAAGATCTTGTTCCCGGGCCTCCTCAACCACATTCTCCAAGTGAAATACCCCCGATGCATCATTTTTCAGATATTTTCAATAAACAAAAAACATAACACGCCCTTTCGGCAAAGCGGCAAGAATGTATCTAGAAGGCCACGCAAGCGCGGGAAGCGTCTAGCGGCTCCACAAGCGGCGAGCGATGGCGGGGCTAGCAAAACGGGTGATTTTTTGGGCGTCCCGTCTATTCAAACAAATTTTGATATCGCCGCCGCGCCGCCGCCGCCGCACCGCTCAATACCGTGGTACGGTCGCATCGCACTCGCCGCCGCGCTAGCGGGCCGCTTTCCGCGCTCCCCGCCGCCGCTCGCCACCCCGCTCGGCCCTGTGGCATTGCCGTTTCACCTAGTGGCTGGCTAGTGTAGAGCACAACTACCAAAATGGTCACTTGTGGTAGCGAATTTCATACAAAAACACTTTCGATCGTTTCAAAATGGTCGTCGTCGAACGACAACAAACGTCAAAGGAGCCTCATGGTACCGAATTTAGTTCATCACATCTAACGCTAGGGGCGCTGCACGGCTTTCTATAGAAATTTACGCAACGCGAATCGAAGTGAAGTGAAGCCCAAACCTGTGGT
Organism: Nematopogon swammerdamellus; assembly: GCA_946902875.1. Taxonomy (NCBI): domain Eukaryota; kingdom Metazoa; phylum Arthropoda; class Insecta; order Lepidoptera; family Adelidae; genus Nematopogon; species Nematopogon swammerdamellus. Next base: position 12,956,191 of record OX336348.1, on the reverse strand, counting down.
AGCGCTACAGGAGTGCGCAAAGGTGAACTCATCACTACAAGTACAACAGGTACTCATACATCATTTCCACTACCACGGGTAAAATATTAATAGCAAGTAACCCTTTTTACGACCGTAGTACTAGTTACAGCAAGTGGTGCCAACCTAGAGGAAGATACAATAATATGTGTCAGAGGTAAAATAACTGTGAACGCTCTGTAGTGCTGAGGTATCGACATGCTTATGTTTTTATTGCTGAAAAAGTCCACATCAAAAGTTTTGCTGAAGGTTACCACAATATTATATTTGTTGATTTTTCAAAAACCGCTGAATCAATTTCGATAAAATGTATATGGGTGGTCCCATGAAGTATGACCTACCAAATAAAAAAAAAGAATTTTCAAAATCGGCCCAAAATTGACTGAGTAATCGCGTAACAAACATTAAAAAACCAGTTCCACTCCGGGAGTGCCGGCAGAAGTGAAAACTTTTTGTATTTCCGAAAACAATTCTTAGGTGGTTATAAAAAAAACTAAACACCCTAAAACAATTAAAACACCGTAACATTGCTTAAAAGAAAACAAAAGAAAAAAAAACAAAAAAATGTTAAATTTAGTAGAAAGGACACATGCATTTGTTACGGAACCATTTCATTCCATTCCATTCATTTTGCAGAACTTTGAGATGTCATGTATTGAGCGTTGTCATAGCAACGATATATTGTGTTATCTTCCCCTTTTTCGATCAGACTACGGCGATGACGCTGACGCGCTGACGCGAACATAACATTTCTTCCCCTTATAAAAAAGTGCCAAGTGTCGCTAAAGACGTTTTCACTTAAAAAATTGGTGCAATTGGTTGAAAATTGTAAAATTTAGTAGAACGGACAGACATGCATTTGTTACGGAACCCTACATTAATTTTGCAAGGCTAGACAGAGCTGAAGGGAGTGTAATGTTACCCGTAACCCTGGCTGTGGGGTCTCCTTTCTCAACGCTGTGTGGAACGGCTGCAAGCGCCCGTGAGGGAGGGCTCGGCGACGCGTGACCGACGGCGGTGGTGCAGAGCCGCGGCTTGTTGACAGAACGCGTTATAATCGTATTTGAAGCGGAGAATTTATTGAAGAAGTGCCGTATCGGTTCTCCGACTTCCGCTTTTATACTTGACAGCGCGCGTTGTGGTGTTGCCACGCTAATGGCAGTCGGCTAGCACGCAATGACGCGCACTGTGTGTTGTTACATGGATCTAATTGGCTGAAGGCCTGTAACTCCATTTGCTAATAATAATGGTCCTCTGCTAGGGGTCCTCAGATGATGTCTCACTATATAGATTTAATAAATGCAACCGAGGCGAATGTGAATTCCCGTAATATTTGGGATATATTTTTAACAGCCTGGCAGCCCATATTTTACCCGCGATGGGCAGTGTTGCCCAAGTAGGCAAACCGATTTCCATACAGACGCTTGCAATCTTTTTCGTTACGTCAAACAAGATATAATTTTAATATGGACTGACAGCGGGAAGAGATCGTGGAAATTCGCGCTCGGTAAATGATGTAATATTATGTGCTCGGTTATGTTGTGAGAGTGTAGTACGCCGAGATATGTGTTTGAATTTTTAGAAATGTAGGTTGTCACTAATAACCATGAAAATAACGGACGTCTCACGTGTACCATAGCCTTAGTACGGAGCATTATCCTCCGTACTGGCAATGTGTCTCTAACACTTTCGGTAAACGTATTTCGACAGTCCGCTATTGAACATTCACTACGTGACATAATATTGACATAATATTGTTATCTTGCCCTTTTTCGATCAGGCTACGGGGATGACGCTGACACGTTGACGCGCTGAGAAAAAATACACAATATTTCTTGTGTTATGTTCGCTGACGCGAACATAACATTTTTTCCCTATTTAAAAAAGTGCCAAGCGCCGCTAAAGAAGTTTTCACTTCAAAAATACATACAGTCGAATTGAGAACCTACTTTTGAAGTCGGTTGAAAAGTTTGTTAGGGCCCGGCCCCATCAGCCTCGGTAGCTCAGTGGTGCGGTTGGTCGACTGTAGGTCGGATCATATCCACACCTGAGTCCTGGGCACGGTCAGTGCAATGATGGGTGATCGTTCGACCGTTGGAGGCTGACAGTGCTTCTGATTCCACGTAAGACTGTAGGTCCCTTCCCTTACCTTGTAGCATGATATTTTCGACAAAGCTTCATTGTTTTTTTTTATGGATACTGATACGGTTGGCTACATCACCTACAACATCCGTGTTGTGAGCCCATAACACCGGGTGAATTAGGTGACATGTCAGTGCTTCCCTTCATTTCATGTCGGCTGCACTGAACTGGACGAAAAACATGAACTATTTACATAGCCGTTTCGACCGACGTTTCGTTCGGTGCGGTGGTACCAACCTGGCCGGGATAAACCATACCACCTAGAAAGGTAAGAAGGGAAGGAACCTACAGTTTAACGTGGATTTCGAACCACGGTCAGCCTCCAACGGTCGAGCGGTCACCCATCCAAGTACTGACCGCGCCCAGGGTTGCTTAATAACAGTCGAACAACCGCACCACTGAGCTACCGAAGCTGACGTAGCGGCCATGTAGGAAATAGTAAAAAAAAGAAAGAAAATTAAGAGGTGCTCTATGGCGGCTGTCATTACAACATATTCCACGAGGGCTACAAGACGACCTCGAAGATGTAGGTGGAGATTATTTGATCGTGTGCCGCCTCGGGCTTCAGCAGGAGAATGTAATCAAGCCCGTTCCAAAGATATATTGGACATGTGGGGGAAAAGTAATTTTCTATATCAAATGTTTGAAAAAAGATTGAAAAGTATTTTCCGATGCGCGCCGTGCGTTATCTCGCTCGGCGGGCGCCGAGCTTCCCCTAACGCTCGCAGCGTGGCGCTCTTCGATCATCACTATCATCATCATCATCACTATCATCACTATCACTATCACTATCACTTGAAGGCTTCACCCCGGCTCCCGGCTTCGGTCGGGGGTTCCGTCGGGTGGACGGGTGGTGGCTCGGATCGGCTGGGGAAAGGTCACAGTCTGTGTTTCTCATGGGATTTTTTCGGAAGAACGGTACAGCTATGGGGCCTCGATCTGGCATACATGATCACTGTGCTCGCAAGAGTGCAGGGATAGACGTCTGGATTGTATGGCCGGAAGGCTGGTATTTCCGGACGTCTATAAACAAAAAGTAAGCGAAAAGCGAAACACATAAAATGATAGTATCGACTTATCACTATCACTATCACTATCATCACTATCACTAAATAAATGAAGTCGCTTTCGGCCTCTGTCTGTATATCCGCTAACTCCTCCTAAACCACGCAACGGATTTTCATGCGGTTTTCACCATCAGTTAGATAATTTTAGAAAAGCACGTGAAGGAGAAACATAGCGACAGTGAAGCAGGGCAGAAAGCGCCTGTAAGTTCTCCACCTGACACTATTGACAGAGTACAACCTCACACGTCACAAAGTGTTGCGCAACCTTCCTCTCACCATGAAGCATTTTCGCCCAGAGACCGACTAAGCTTACCGAGCATATCCGAGACCACTTGGAAGCAACATGATCGATGCCTAGCCGAAAGACTTGACCTCCCAGGCTGCAGGCAGAGTCCGGAAGATCAGCTGTGTGACTTCCAGGGAACAATTTACAATTACTTCTCCGAATTGTACCCTGTTCGCTATCACCACAACCCAATGGAAAGAGAAAACACTTTCAAAGCAAAGCTTAGGAGAAGGAAGAGAGAGTTGATAAAGCAGCTAAGGAAGGCTAAAGCCTCAGGAGACAGAAATCTATGCCACCAATTAGCCAGAGCGATGAGATCTATCCTAAAACTCATCCAGAAAGTATCTGAGCAAATTACGGTTGCTGGCAATGAATTTCGAAAGGCTCAGAATATAGCAGCTTTCGAGAAGAACCCCTTTTATTTCGCCAAAAAAGCTTTTAAGGAACAGCAGGGTACAATTAGGTTAAGTACGGACGAGATGTTCAACTACTTTAAATCCACATATACCACCCCGGAGGCAGATATAACTTACAGGGATCCACCAGCTCCAAAACCCAAAGAACCTGCTCTAGCATTTGATGCTGATTCACCGACGATGGAAGAGCTGGAATACCACATAAAAAGGAAACCAAATAGTTCCGCCCCGGGACCCGATGGCATACCATACATCATATACAAAAAATGTCCATCAGTGCGGAAACACATGTTGAACATCTACAAAAGAATTTGGACGAACAGAGAAGTGCCAGACTGTCTTGGTAAAGCCGTGTTTGTTCTTCTACCAAAAAAGAAAGAAGTTACTGATCCCAAGGATATTAGACCTATAGCCCTTACGAACACAATTTCGAAAATATTCTTCTCCATTATACAGGCCAGACTACTCAAACACATGTGTACCAACGACTACTTACCGAAGAAGTACCAGAAAGGTTTTCTCCCAAGAGTTGCAGGGTGCCTCGAACATAATTCTTTGCTGACTGAATGTCTTAGAGATGCAAGGAAGAATGAGAGACAATTAACTGCCACGTGGTTAGACTTTGAAAACGCCTTCGGTTCGGTGCGCCATGAGTTACTATTAAAGGCGCTAGAGTGGTATAATGTGCCACCTCTGATCTGTAATATAATAGCCTCCTACTACAAAAAACTTTCCTTTGTAATACAAGTAAAAGGCGAAACGGAGAAGACACCGGAAATTCGTTACGGCATAGGACTTTTCCAGGGTTGCTGCCTCTCTCCTGTCACATTTAACATTGTTATCAACATTCTAATTGATACGCTTGTCGTAAAAGAAAAGAAATGGGGATACAGGTTCAAATATGGAGACACATATATGGCGGCCATCCTGGCATTTGCGGATGATATTACGCTGTTAACCCGCAATCCAAAACAAAATCAGTCGCTTCTTAAGGTGGTGGATGACTATTGTGAATGGACCAAAGGGATGAAGATAAAACCAGCGAAGTGCTACTGTTTGAGCTTAACCAGGAAAGGTTCAAAGTTTACCTCGAGCAATCCAGGTTTGACAGTAGCCGGAAAACCAATCGCAACCGTGGCTGATGAAGCTCCTTTTAAATTCTTGGGCAAAAGGATCACCAGCAGAGGAAAGGAGCATCCTACTGATGATATTGTCCAACTTTTCGAAGAGAGCCTCCGCCAAACTGACAATCTTCCCCTCCTGGGTACACAAAAGGCATGGATTTACGATAACTACCTGACATCAAAACTTTCATGGCCATTTCTCGTCTACGACTTCACAAAGCAAAACCTGACTAAATTAGACTCGTATGTGACTAGATTCCTGAAATCATGGTTTGGACTGGCTCACCCGGCTGACTCGTCAACGCTATACAGATCTCACAATAACTTTGGACTGAACATTAAGAAACCGTCGATATTTTATCAAAAGGCGAGAATAGCCAAACGATGTATACTCAAAGACTCCAATGATAGCGCTATTCAAGCCTTACCCAACACATCACTATCAGATGAACTGGAATCGAGACTCGACTTCTACAAATCATTCCAAGTTGGTACACGCACCAATAGATCTGGATTGGGCATAGAAACAGCAAAGTCTGATAAAGAAATACTGAAAGGTTTTGCTCAGGAGGACATGGAACAAGGCTTCAAACTTCACGCCTTAAACCTAGAAATGCAGAATGATTGGCTAACAGTGGGTGACTTCTGCATCCCTCCTGCATTGAAGTGGAAATCCATAATATACAACTGGTCCCCTGAGCTGCTTAAGTTCTACTTAAATGCATTCCAGCTTACTCTCCCCGACCCGAGTAACCTAGTTAGATGGGGGAAATCTACAAATAAACTATGCCCGTCATGTAAGGAGTTCGTAGGCACGGCCAAACATTTGTTATGCGGATGCAAAATACTACTTGAGCGAGGCCAGTATTCCTACCGTCATGATAAAGTCCTCCAAATCATCAGAGAGGCCATCAACCTGTCAATTGCACGGACCAGGAAAGGGCAAACCAGTAGCGGCTTCCAGAAGGTCAACTTTGTGAAACCTGGAGCCAATAAGCTGCCCAAAGATAGGACTAAACCTTCTTCAATTTTGGGAGCAGCAAAGGATTGGGAATTGTTGATGGACGCACATGAGAAGCATTACCAAATGCCTTCGGAAATCTGTACCACAGCATTAAGACCGGATATACTCATATTCTCAAAAGCGACAAAGCATGTAGTACTTGTTGAACTTACAGTTCCATGGGAAAGTAACATACCGAAGGACCACAACATCAAACTTAACAAGTACTGCAACTTAGTAGACCGGATTGTGAGAAACGGATTCAAGACTGATCTCTTCGCTGTGGAAGTCGGAGCAAGAGGACTACCAGCGAAGTCGCTCTACAGTCTCTTCAAGAATCTAGGGCTCCCAAGATCGACGCTAAGCTCATATATGGAGAGAGCTTCGAAAACGTCACTGGAAGCATCCTACAGAATATGGATAGGTAGAGAGAGGGAGGTCGAGAGCGGGACTGGTGGTTTCCCCGCGTCCTAGTCAACGCAGACTAGCTGACGAGGGCTTGAAGCGAGCCGAAACGTGAAGCATGCGCGGGAAATTTAGAGTGGCCACTCGCTAGTCCCGGCCTCGATTAATACCCTCCTCTACTGCCGATGGGCCCGGATATGTTCGGTGAAGCCATCGTAAGCTTAGATCCACACCTTCTTTCACGGAAGGTTTATATATATATATAATGAAACTTAATTATGTTAATGGAGTAGAAAAAAACAATATGTTGCAACCATGTCGCCGAAAAATACATTTACATGGCTTACGTATGATAAACCTTAAGACGGAGGTTACACGCTCAGTTTGGCATCAGTTCAGCCCATCAGTCTGGTCAAACTGACGCCAGAATGACCGTTTAATCGATTGGCTGATGGACTGATGGACCAGACTGATGGATTTTTAAATATTTTGATAATTTTCGTCAGTCTAGTTTAGACTGACGGCAGACTGTTAGTGCGAATGCATTTTACGTCTGGCGTCAGTCAACGCTTGGACAGCGATGGAGTCCCACGAAGTCGCTACGTTGCCGAACTCCCCGCTACCCGTGACTCCGTCGCCAGCGCCGTCAATTGAAGTGAAAAAGACATTATTTTGACCTTAGAATCATTTCCGAATCAACATACCGCTAGAGCAGCAGACATTTGTGGCCGCATGTACACCATGTTGAACAGGAAGAGTAAGTTAAGTAAGTAACTCAGAAATGAGCTGAAACCTAACCTAACCTAACCTAAGCCTCACCGGTGGGCCGCGTGGGCGCATGCGGCCAAAGGACTCATTGACAAGATGAGGGTCAGGCAACATAAATTTTTGCGCATCGCCATAGAAACGCCAACCTTCACAGAGATCTAGGGATAGCACCGCTGGAGGAGTATCTCCAGCCGCTGTCGACGTGCTTCTTCAGGGGCGCGTATCGGCATGACAACCCGCCAGTTCGCCAGTTCATCTTCGCTGTGATAGTCGAACTGGCGGACTTGTTGCTTCTAGCACCATCGTCCCGGCAGGGTCCGTGGACGATGTCAAGCAAGGAGGCAGTTCGACTGACATTCGCGACTCATTCTCAATTTTCATCACATCACAGGCAGCTGCAGCAGTCGAGAGACTACAGAACCCGCCAGCAGCAGCGGCGGCTTCGATGCCGCCCGAACTTAACCAGCAGTCGGTCAATGCGACCGCCCTAACTTACGGTGGACAAACTGACCGCTCTTCAACCGCCAGCCAGCGCCGGCCACAGCGACTGCCCCAGTTTATAATAGGACGAACAAAGTGGCATTTGCCGTATTAAAGTTGCGGTATTAAAGTCTTACGACTAATACCTTTTTCATTTGCAGATTCCATATTCCAGATGTAATTACTTGTGTTTTAAGTCATGTATCATAAAAAGAAGATGTATTGTTTAAATGTTTCATGTTAAGTTTAAAGCATTCAAAATTGAAGAGGAATATGTGAGAAAGGAAAAGAAGATAGCAATGGGGAAAGTAGGTCGTAAATTACAAGTGAATCTCGATGAAATTGAGGACGAAGCATCGAAAGCTGGAAGCGATGATCTCGCGAGCATAGATCAGTCGAATCTATGCTGTGAAGATTGTGTGAAAGACCTTTGGTTTTAGACTAGACCTAGAGTTTGGTCGTGCCGGCTGCATTGAACTGGACAGAAAACACGTACCTATAATTTTTATAGCCTTTTTCTTCGACCGATCCTCGTTTAGTTCTGGTATACTAATCCGAAAAGGTTAATCCCTACCAGCTAAATATGTACATAATAAGATAAAGGGATGAAACTTGTAGAGTGGTAATTTTACCACTCTACAAGTTTCAAAATATCTGTAGCGCATTTGCGCTACAGATATTTTTGTATCGCGATTAATAAGGAGGATGACTTCTTGTATCGGCGTCGCGAAGCAGGGCGCGAGTCGGAGACGCTCTGGGTGAGGACGGTACGAGAGTCCGCGGAAGACCTTGCCACACTTTCGTGTAGCGCTTTCTTCTTCCCGCGCTCTGCGTGTACGGTGCGGTACGTGCTGGCGGCGGGGCAGCGGACGCAATCCAGGGCTGCAGCACGTGGGTGCTGGCCGCGCTGAGCGCAGTCAGCGTTGGGAAGGAGAGGGCAAGCTGAACAGGGACAAAGTAAGCTGAACAGGACAAGATGGACAGAGACAAAGTAAGATGGACTGGGTCAAAGTAAGCTGGACAGGGGCAAAGCAAGCTGGACGAGGCGAGCTAAAATAAGAACAAGCTGAACAGGACAAGCTGGACGGGGACAAAGGATGCTTGGATGCTCAATCAGAACAGCTCACACTTGGCAGGGCCAACCAAGTCCCGTACGATATTGACTAAGTTGAGCCTGCATGGATGGGTAGAATAATCAGGGAAGTACCTTTATTGATTTTTTTCTAACGTTTCCTATTCATGTACAAGGGTGGAGTGGTATATCACCAGAATGTTAGGCGGTTTTATTTAGCTAGCCAGTAGGTAGGTATTTTAGGTTCTAAACAAATTATATATTTGTGTGTGCATGTGTACGATCACAGATTGTCAATTTGTTTATTTAATTTCGTGTGTGTCTTATCTTTAGTGTAATAAACTAACTTCATAAGTACCGAACTTTCGATTTTTCTTTTTATTCCTCCCATTCACAGATTTTTTTTTTTTTTTATGTAAACCAGCATGCGTGGCTGTGCCGAGAGACCAATGGTGCAGTCAACAGAGCCAAAATCACCTCTCCTCGCGAAACCACGCTCAGTTAGGTGCCATGCCAGCAGATTTGCGGACTGTTGCTAGGCTGTCCAGCCCGTTAATACGACGCTTGAAAACACCCAGGTTAAAGGATTCAGGAAATACACTCGCCGGAAGACAGTTCCACACTCTAGCGGTGCGACAAAGAAACGATTTAGAGAATCGATTGTTTCTCAAAAGCCCAATGTCAACAACAAAAGGGTGCTGAGTCTCTCTGCGACGAGCCATGCGGAGATAAGACGGGTGGCAGGGAATAAGGGATGCTAGTTCCACAGAGCAGCGTCCGTGATAGTATCTGTAAAACAGACTAAGCGAACCCACAAATCGTCTGTGACTCAGAGACTCCAGACCATCTGTAAGTTTCGGGTCACCAAAAATACGGATGGCTCGGCGCTGCATCAAGTCCAAGGACCAAGCAGATAATGCGGACTACCCTCCCAGATGTGACTGCAGTACTCCAAAGCAAAGCAAAGCAAAGCAGCAGTACTGATGATCCTAGGTCAAAATTACCTGGAGCTTTATTTAGTTACTAGCTGAGCCCGCGGCTCCGCTCGCGTGAAATTCGTATTCCAAAGAAGAATGTAAGTAACTAAGGGCGAGGCCGAAGGCCGAGCTGCTTTCAGATAAACGATAAACCTTTCTCAAATAAAGGAAGTAAGTAAGGGCGAGGCCGAAGGCCGAGCTGCGTTCAGGAAGACGATATACCTTCTGGAAGAAAGGAAGGAACTAAGTGCGAGGCCGAAGGCCGAGCTGCGTTCAGGTAAGCAGCTCGGACTTATATCACATATATTTCTTATATGTGATATAAGAAATAATATCACATCCAATAATATTGGATGTGATATTATTTCTTATGGTTTAGTTTTATTAAGAATTTGAATTTGTTCCTTAATAATTATATCAAGAGAGAATATTTATAAAAATAATTATTATTATTGTTTTTTTATTTTTAATATTATTTTTTTAATAATAATATTGTATTTGACTTTTATTTCTATAAATTTATTTATATTTTACTGAGCTGCGTTCAGGTAAACCAAAAACCCCTATTCCGTCTTCGGGCCTCGCCCTTAAAGACTTCCTTTCTTCGATAGAATATAATATCATTTACTCAATCTATTTATTTCATATAAATAAAAAAGTAATACTAATAACTGAAGAATTAAACCTACCTAACAAACATTAAAATAACTATCAAAACGGGCATTTTCAAATGTTCTTAGATCACTTGCGGCATTACCCCGCTGGATGGCAAAGCTTACCCTTTGAATGAAGTACATAAGCCTTTGATGGCGGGACACCAGTTGCGTCAACCAGCTCAAGCCTCTTTTGGCTTCACTGCTCCACGGACCGAGGGTTTCAACCGCAAACGCAACAAATTCGAAATCTTGAATATATTATATTTGCTGCGTTTGAGGCTCTCCGCCCCAGCCTCGGCCGCGCCAGCCGCTCTTGAAGATGTCCTAACGTGACTTGGAGCCAATGTGAGAACAAAAGTGGCGTCCCACATCAAAGAACTACCCTTAGTCCATGGCACTAAGGTGATAGCATCGGGCCTTTTGCCATCTAGCCGGGAATCACCGCGAGGTTCTAGGATGTACGGTATATTTGCCGTTAGAAGCGTGGACTTTATAATAAAATTTAAATTAAATTAACTCAATCTTAATATTAATTATCTTTATTCGAGATGGTTTAGCTTCTTCCTGAACGCAGCTCGGCCTTCGGCCTCGCCCTTAGTTACTTACTTTCTTCGAGATGGTTTATCACTTGTCAGAACGTAGCTCGGCCTTCGGCCTCGCCTTAGTTGCTTACTTTCTTCAAGATGGTTTAGCTTCTTCCTGAACGCAGCTCGGCCTTCGGCCTCGCCCTTAGTTACTTGCTTTCTTCGAGATGGTTTTTCAATTATCCGAACGTAGCTCGGCCTTCGGCCTCGCCTTAGTTACTTACTTTCTACAAGATGGTTTAGCTTCTTCCTGAACGCAGCTCGGCCTGCGGCCTCGCCCATAGTTACTTACTTTCTTCTAGAAGGTTTATGGTCTTCCAGAATAGAGCTCGGCCTTCGGCCTCGCCCTTAGTTACTTACTTTCTTCAAGAATGTTTTTCTTCTTCCTGAACTCAGCTCCGCCTTCCGCCTCGCCCTTAGTTACTTTCATCGAGAAAGAATATCGTTTACGTGAGCGCAGATCCGCCTTCGGGCCCGCCTTTAGTTACTTACTTTCTTTTTTTTAAATACGAATTTCACGCGAGCGAAGCCGCGGGCAGCAGATATATAAAATTTATTGCACCAATGACAGCGACTTAACTTCGACTTTCAATTATTATTTTTATTTATCAAACAATTTGTCACCGGCCAGCTCACGTCGCGTCGAGATGACAGTTGTCAACATGACATTTAAAATTGTTTTTTACCTTTACTTTGGATTACGTGATTTTTATTATATTTTTTAATTATTATGTTCATCCGGGATATACACTGTCACTATAAAAAGTTTCGTCAAATTCCGTTCAGTGGTTTTTGCGAGATGCGCGTACAAATAGACATTTTTGCATTTACGATTTTATAATATGTATAGAAAGAATAGATATGTATAGACTATTGTGTTCAAGTTATAAAAAAGAAGAACTGTCATTTTCGTTGTATCTACTTATTTTTAAATTTCGAATCAATATTTTATTCAAATTGTATTTGCTGCCAGTTCTCAAGATATAATTATATACTTTGGACTACGTGATTTTAAACGCGCAATAATGTTTATAATTGTATTTTTTTTTTTTTTTTTTTTTTTTTACGTATTATGTTAACCCGGCATATAAACTGCCACTATACAAAGTTTCGTCTAATTCCGTTCAGTGGTTTTTGCGTGATGCGCGTACAGACAAACAAACAAACAAACAAACAAACAAAAATTTTAAAAACTGTTCTAACATGTTCAGTATCTCATTTTAAGCCACCCTGGTTAGTTTTTCTCCGAATACATTCAATGTACAGACTTTCTTACCTCTACGATTTTGTTATATGTATAGATTTAACAAAGTCAACAGCAATCAAGAGTCTTGCCTACACCCCCGACTAATTATCAGAGCTGAGCCGATGACGGGGCCTAGAGAAGGTGGTGTCATATGAAGTGCAGGATTAAACGTTAAGGTCGTCATAAACTACAGTTTCAAGTGGAATCCAAATCACTGCCAACTTCAACGGTCGTACGGCCACCCATCCAAAGCCTTACCGCGCCCTAGTCGAAAATATAATTAGATGAAAGCGAAGCAGCGGTTACGGGACACTCTGCACGTGAACATGGTTCACTTGGGCACTTTTTTTTTTAATTCATAAAACAGTTTCAACTATACCGGGATGATTCTTTCGCTGATTTTGTTGTGATTTTGTAAATATTTTTTGAAGCTGATAACAGTGGAAGTTTATTATTTGTACATCTTTCCTATTCTATTATGTAGAACAATATTGGCGCTCTACTGTATTATTAATTATTTTTTTATTTCCATTGTATTTTCAGCTAAAAGCGATTGGGAAAATTTTCTATATCCAACTAGACCAACACCTCCAGCAACCGATAGAATATATGGTCTTAACATGTTAAACCCGATCAAAGGGGTATTATTTGAACAAGGTGAAGAAGGAAATATGACAATGACAACTAATGTCACTAAGAGTTCCACTGCAAATACGATTATACACGAATGCTCTGTGGATACAAAATTTGTCGACTTGGATTTTGTAAAAGCGGAAATGCATCTGATTAAACGTAAGTACCTATTATTCTTACATTATTTAAAATTTGATGTGCGAGGAAACGCGGGTGGCGTTTTGCCCCTTCAAACGTATGCCCTATTTCCTCCCTGTTTTTTTTTTTACATTGGAAATGACTTTTCGATCGCTACAGCATAGTCCCCGATTTTCAACGAGAGTGCGAATTCGCCTCGGTGTCGTGAGTTTTAAAATATTTAGGATGTCAAAGGACGCGTATGGACAAGGGCTAAAAGATGGTGAAAAGAGAAATAAAAAAGTGTGAGAGTTTTTGAGAAACTCTCAAAAAACCGCTTAAAATAGCCGTTTATAGGGGGTTTAAAAAGGGCACTTTTAAACATAATATTTCTAAATATACAGGTGGCCCAGTTATAGTAGTCCAAAAAATTTTTTTAGATAGAGGACATCATGTTGACTCATTTAAAGAGAACATTAGTTCCGCGAAAATCAATAATTTAGAAGTTATGATTTTTTTAAACTCTTTTTGAAATTTCTCTGTTTTAGTCACATAAACCGCTCTAGTTGGATATCTATTCCACAAAACCGAATAACATTTGGTATGGAAGTAGAGAAGACATGTAGCTAGTACGCAATAAATAGTTTTAAGGTTTACTCTTAGACTGTACTGTTGCTATAGCCCTTTCAGTGAATTTTTGTTCAGTTTACATTAAAACTGATCAATTTTTGAAAAATCACTTTGAAAAAAAAAAGTACTACCGGAGTAGTAATTTGATTTTAAAAATTAAGGTAATCGTCACTTTTTATTGTAGTGACTTTGTACAAATGATGTTAATTTTGAATATGTTACAATTGTAACACCACTACAATTTTTGGTCTGCAGAATTGTGATATGTATAGGTAGTTTTTAAGGGCATGGGCAAATCTCCGGTAGTACTTTTTTTTTTTCAAAGTGATTTTTCAAAAATTGATCAGTTTTAATGTAAACTGAACAAAAATTCACTGAAAGGGCTATAGCAACAGTACAGTCTAGGAGTAAACCTAAAAACTATTCATTACGTACTAGCTACATGTCTCCTCTACTTCTATACCAAATTTTATTCGGGTTTGTGGAATAGATATCCAACTAGAGCGGTTTATGTGACTAAAATAGAGAAATTTCAAAAAAAGTTTAAAAAAAATCATAACTTCTAAACTATTGATTTTTGCGGAACTAATGTTTTTTTTTTAATGAGTCAACATTATGTCCTCCATCTAAAAAAAATTTTTGGATGACTATAACTGGGCCACCCTGTATATTTTAAACTTTTCTATTTTAATAATGTAGATGGGGCGCATTTATATTATTTATTCAGAAACTAAAGGGAAGGTGTGGATCTAAGCTTGCGATGGCTTCACCGAACATATCCGGGCCCATCGGCAGTAGAGGAGGGTATTAATCGAGGCCGGGACTAGCGAGTGGCCACTCTAAATTTCCCGCGCATGCTTCACGTTTCGGCTCGCTTCAAGCCCTCGTCAGCTAGTCTGCGTTGACTAGGACGCGGGGAAACCACCAGTCCCGCTCTCGACCTCCCTCTCTCTACCTATCCATATTCTGTAGGATGCTTCCAGTGACGTTTTCGAAGCTCTCTCCATATATGAGCTTAGCGTCGATCTTGGGAGCCCTAGATTCTTGAAGAGACTGTAGAGCGACTTCGCTGGTAGTCCTCTTGCTCCGACTTCCACAGCGAAGAGATCAGTCTTGAATCCGTTTCTCACAATCCGGTCTACTAAGTTGCAGTACTTGTTAAGCTTGATGTTGTGGTCCTTCGGTATGTTACTTTCCCATGGAACTGTAAGTTCAACAAGTACTACATGCTTTGTCGCTTTTGAGAATATGAGTATATCCGGTCTTAATGCTGTGGTACAGATTTCCGAAGGCATTTGGTAATGCTTCTCATGTGTGTCCATCAACAATTCCCAATCCTTTGCTGCTCCCAAAATTGAAGAAGGTTTAGTCCTATCTTTGGGCAGCTTATTGGCTCCAGGTTTCACAAAGTTGACCTTCTGGAAGCCGCTACTGGTTTGCCCTTTCCTGGTCCGTGCAATTGACAGGTTGATGGCCTCTCTGATGATTTGGAGGACTTTATCATGACGGTAGGAATACTGGCCTCGCTCAAGTAGTATTTTGCATCCGCATAACAAATGTTTGGCCGTGCCTACGAACTCCTTACATGACGGGCATAGTCTATTTGTAGATTTCCCCCATCTAACTAGGTTACTCGGGTCGGGGAGAGTAAGCTGGAATGCATTTAAGTAGAACTTAAGCAGCTCAGGGGACCAGTTGTATATTATGGATTTCCACTTCAATGCAGGAGGGATGCAGAAGTCACCCACTGTTAGCCAATCATTCTGCATTTCTAGGTTTAAGGCTCCTCGTCCAGTGAGCGTTGCGGCACAGAATAGAAAAGAGTACTCCGTACAGAAGCTGCTCTGTACAAACACTCACAAAGAAATAGCTACTCTGCGACGACGCGATAAAGTACAAATTGACTCGCACAGAGCTACATGCCTAAACACGATAACTGCCTACATTTCGCTTCTCTTTCTGTCGTGCAACTCTATCTCGAAAGCGCGTCGTTCAGCGCGTCTAAGGGCTGTGTCTTTGTGCTGTCTTATTGTGAGGAATAAAATGAAGATGATACCTACCAACTTTTATCGTTCTAGCTACCAACGATACGATATTTAGGTACGGCAAATTCATGCGAACAAATTCATGCATGCGTTAGCGTCACAATTAGTTTCTCACATCGAAGCGTGCATTGCGTGCAACCTTCCAGTGATAGTTTTGTTTGATCAATAAATTTAATGATCAATGATCATCTACAATGTACCTATTATCCTTATACAAATTAGGCCATACACACCACGCTGTTCGGCATCATCTAACTAATGTTATTGGCAATATGATATTATTTTTAAATCTATGACCTCCTACTAATATGAATAAATAAATTACTAGAAATAAATCAAAATGCTACTAAACAAAACACTTACCTTTCTTCGTCTCTCGGCAATGAAAAAAAAAGACAAGTTTTCATTTGTCTTTTGACTTTTGCACCCGTCCACTGCACAATAATTACGTGATTTCGACATTTTCTAAATTCGAAAGCGCCACGCGCCCGGTCTGGCTGGATAGCAGCAGCCCACTGTTAATTGTAGATTAGTCGGTACGCCAAGCGGTAGGCATTTAACTCGCGACCTTGAGCGAGTGACGAAGGCCTGGTTGCGGTTACTAGACGTGTTTACGGTTGCGCACAATAATTTATCGAAAATTTTAATAGTAATCCAAGCCAAACTCCACTTTACTAACACAAGAAAAAGTTGTGATTAGAAGTACAACTCCTGCTAGCAGATAGGACTGTGTAGTTCAGCTCAAGCAATCTACGCTCCGTGCAGGTGAGCCCCTCTCCGCTTACCCTGCCTCGAGTAAAAGAGAGCCTGAAAATAATTGCTCTCCCGCTCACCCACTACACTGCAGAAGATAGGTCGGCGGCGTATGCGCCGCGCCGCGCCGTCCGCCGCCACCGCTGCCCCCGCCGCCGCCAACTGACCGAGCGCGCTCGAGACCTCCTCACTCCACTCACCCGCTGCTGCCTCCACCCCCTCCGCGCCTTGCCGCCGCCGCCGCCCTGCCCGGCCGGTTGCGACGTCGTACGCGCCCACTGCACTGCTTCCAACCTTGCTCTGAAATTGAATGAACTACCTACCAATAGACACTTTAGCCTACATCCAAAGATTTACAACCTGTTCCCCATGAAATGACACAGCTAGAATAGCGTTACACAAACGTAATAGTTCTGATAAGCGGAAATGAGCCTCCTACGATCACCTACAAATAAAGCTGGTTCTGCCCCGGATTTGACTCGCGATCCTTCTTCTGAACAGTGTCCGACTAATACTATAACCTTCCGAAAACGAAAGCACGAAGGAGATATGAATGAATTTAAACTGGAGATCATGCAGTTTCTAAGTACGTTAACTACGGAACAAAACGAACGAACCCAATCTAATCTTCTTGCTGCGATTTCTGCCTCTCAAAATGAAAAGTTCGCCTCGGTAATTACATCAATTGAGGAACTGAAGTTACAGAACAACCAAATCATCGAGTCAAACAAACTAATTCTGCGAGAACACGCCGATATTAAGGCAAAAATAACGGATTTAGAGGCCGAACATAAAGACTTTTCAAAGCAGATGCTGTTGCTAAAATCGGAGCTAAACGGCCTTAAAGACTCACCCCCCTCGGAATCAACTACAATCGCACAACAGCCGTCCTGGGAAGATATGTTAAGTGAACTAAACGAGCGCCGCGAAAGAGAAAAGAATATTATTGTCCTAGGCATCCCCGAATCGAACAGTGAATCCATAGAGGCGCAGCTCGCTCACGACCGGTTAGAAATTCAGAAGACCCTGCAATCAATAAGCACCCAACATCCGACTCCGAGATCTATCACGCGTCTAGGCAAACGTACTCCCGGCCAAAACCGATCTATTAAAATATGTCTGGACTCTCGCGACGCCGCTATCTCCGTTCTGCGAAATAAGTCATCGATGAAGGCGAACGTACGTATCTACTCCGACCAGACTCCACTACAGAGAAAAACAATGCAAGACTTGCGTGCTGAGCTAACTCGTCGTCATGAAGCTGGAGAAAATAACCTAACTATTAGATATGTAAAAGGAATTCCTAAAATAATTATAAACTCGAAAAAAAACTGATCAAGCCCAAAGGATCACTTGCCCTCACACAGCAAAATGGAAACGTTACGCATGAATTATTTAGAGACTTTGGTGAATTTTTTACTAGTCAGACCTCACTCACATTTATATATACTAATATTAGAAGCATTGTAAAACTAGGGAAGCTAGACGAACTTGAGTGTATAATTAAATCAACAAATAGAACAATTCATGTTATTTTACTAGCTGAATCCTGGATTAAAAACGATTCTGAAGCCAAAACAATACAGTTACAAAATTATACTCACTATTATAACTACAGGACAGACCGTATAGGTGGAGGTGTCTCGATTTTTGTTCACAATAACATAAAGCATAGCTATCTTGAAAGTAAATACTGCAATGATAACAACTATCTGTGGATTCACATAGAAAACTTTTCTTTGGATGTAGGCGTTGTTTATAAACCTGGACACACAAACTACAAATTATTTTGCGAGGAAATGGAATTACAATTGCAAGGAAAAACACGAGCTATTTGTTTTGGTGACTTCAATATAGATTTGATTAAACCTGACCGAACAACGCAACATTACATAACGACCATAGAGGAGAATGGATACTTTATAGCTAACAATATTGATGAACTGTATTGCACGCGCGAAACATGTACAACAAAAACATTAATATACCACATTATTACTAACTTACATAATTCAACCTTACATCTAGGTATCACGGATACATCATTAACAGATCACAAAGTACTGTGTCTAGAAATGAACAAAACCGCGTACATTTCTAAGGAAAAGGTTGTATACAAGGCGATAGACTACAACAAATTACACAAAACAGTTACAGATACACCTTACAAAGAAACCGTTCATTATAATAATTTTGAATCTTACCTGCAAATGTGCATTGAATCGTGTAGAATAGAGAAAAGAAAAATACAAAACTTACCTCGCGAGGATTGGATAAATAAAAACATTTTGAACGAAATAAAAATAAGAAATGGTCTTTGGAAAAAACTAAAGAAAAAACCTGAAAATGAACAATTAAAACAATCATTTACTAAACAAAGAAATAAAACCACGGCATTAATAAAACATGAAAAAAAGATATACTACCAAAAAGAGTTTAAAAAATGCGAAAATAAACCAAAGAAAATTTGGAACTATATAAACACACTCACATGTAATAAAATTAAAAATGTTAGCTCTCCATCTAAATTAATTATAAATAACGCGATTATAGTCAATAACTTGGAAATATGCGAGTATTTCAATGAATTTTTTTCAACAATTGGGTCTCAATTAGCAAATAAAATACCTTCCTCATATCATCCCAAACCATATAACTCTCACACATACACACACATAAACACACAAACACCACACGTTCACACTATAAACAACTTTGAATTATGCACGCAACACGAAGTTTTAAAAGTAATCGATCAATTAGACGTCAACGTTAGTACAGGAATTGATGGAATAAATACAAAATGTATAAAATCGGTTAAACATCTCATTGTCGAAAGTTTGACAAATTGCATTAACTCATGTCTAGAGCTTGGTGTCTTCCCCGATGAATTAAAAGTGGCGCGCGTGACCCCAATCTACAAAACTGGTGCTAAGTCTGATCCCGGCAACTATCGACCGATATCTGTTTTGCCAGTTATATCTAAAATTTTCGAAAAAATTATTCACTCTCGACTCAGTGAGTACCTACGGTCTGTAAATTTTCTGTATGAAAAACAATATGGATTTAGACCAAAATCGAGCACGCTGACCGCATGTACTGACTTAGTCACCGAATTAAATCAACAGGTAGACAATGGAAACGTATCTTTAGGTATCTTCATTGACCTAAAAAAAGCATTTGATACAGTAAGCCATGACATCGTACTAACGAAACTAAGCGAAATAGGTATCACTGGATCAGCTATAAAAATATTAGAAAGTTACCTCTCAAACAGGTACCAAATTGTACAGATTGAAAATGAAAAAAGCAGTCCAAAACCGATCACCTTTGGAGTGCCCCAGGGTTCAATAATCGGGCCCTTAATTTTCCTTATTTACATTAATGACATATATAAAATAGGCCTTTCAGGCAATCTAACTTTATATGCTGATGATACGTGTTTGTTTTATTTTGGCCGTATGATCGAAGAAGTTATCCAGCAAGCTCAGTTAGATCTTAACATTTTAAACACGTGGTTTTTGCAAAATTTATTAACTATAAATACAAATAAAACATGCTATATAATTTTTGCGGCGAAAAATAAGGTAGTACACTCACATAACCCCCTAAAAATTAATGAACAAGTTTTAAAAAAAATCGACAATGAAAAATATCTCGGACTTATACTTGACAAGGACTTGTCCTGGCGCGCACATATAAAACATGTGATTTCAAAATTAACTCCGTTAACTGGAGCACTGAGACGTATTGCCGGCGTCCTCCCCGCGCAGACAAGACACACTATATACAACTCACTTGTCTACCCACACTTACAGTACCTTGTCAGCGTGTGGGGGACGGCTGCTCCCTCCATACTTCACGACCTACAAATCGCTCAAAACAAAATTGTTAAAGTCCTCTTCCAATTTGATCGCCTCACACACACAGATACATTATATAAAGAGACAAAACTATTCGATATCAAACAAATATACAAATACAATACATGCGTATTGATCAGGAACATTTTACAAGGTAACCTTCACATAAAAACGGATTTCATAACTAATAGTGAAATACACGCACACTTCACAAGAAGTGCGCGAAATCTGCGTATACCTACACCGCGCACAAATTATGGAAAACGAAACCTATTATTTGATGGTGTACAGGTATATAACAGCCTTCCTAACAGTATTAGAAATTTAGAGACAAACAGACAGTTCAAGACAGCTATCAAAACCTACTTTAGTGTCTAATAAATAGCAGACTAGGTCTTTAGTTTCTATTTTATACTTATATCTAGATTATTATAAATAATAATGTTACCTTGTCCGGTGGTCCACTACGTGGGCTAGTATCGACTGAAAGTACTTATAAATTAATATGTCCTCGTTGCGTGTCGACATACCGAGTCGAGTGTTTCGGTCGGTAATGGTTTACGTGGTGGGCCTCCATGTCCAAATTCTTATTTACAATGTTGTAACCGCAACAAAAGAAAACAAATGTAAAATTTTCTCATAAAAGTGAATGTAATGTTCTTTTGGGAAATAAATATTCTTTAAACTGAAGTTTGAAGCCTTGTTCCATGTCCTCCTGAGCAAAACCTTTCAGTATTTCTTTATCAGACTTTGCTGTTTCTATGCCCAATCCAGATCTATTGGTGCGTGTACCAACTTGGAATGATTTGTAGAAGTCGAGTCTCGATTCCAGTTCATCTGATAGTGATGTGTTGGGTAAGGCTTGAATAGCGCTATCATTGGAGTCTTTGAGTATACATCGTTTGGCTATTCTCGCCTTTTGATAAAATATCGACGGTTTCTTAATGTTCAGTCCAAAGTTATTGTGAGATCTGTATAGCGTTGACGAGTCAGCCGGGTGAGCCAGTCCAAACCATGATTTCAGGAATCTGGTCACATACGAGTCTAATTTAGTCAGGTTTTGCTTTGTGAAGTCGTAGACGAGAAATGGCCATGAAAGTTTTGATGTCAGGTAGTTATCGTAAATCCATGCCTTTTGTGTACCCAGGAGGGGAAGATTGTCAGTTTGGCGGAGGCTCTCTTCGAAAAGTTGGACAATATCATCAGTAGGATGCTCCTTTCCTCTGCTGGTGATCCTTTTGCCCAAGAATTTAAAAGGAGCTTCATCAGCCACGGTTGCGATTGGTTTTCCGGCTACTGTCAGACCTGGATTGCTCGATGTAAACTTTGAACCTTTCCTGGTTAAGCTCAAACAGTAGCACTTCGCTGGTTTTATCTTCATCCCTTTGGTCCATTCACAATAGTCATCCACCACCTTAAGAAGCGCCTGATTTTGTTTTGGATTGCGGGTTAACAGCGTAATATCATCCGCAAATGCCAGGATGGCCGCCATATATGTGTCTCCATATTTGAACCTGTATCCCCATTTCTTTTCTTTTACGACAAGCGTATCAATTAGAATGTTGATAACAATGTTAAATGTGACAGGAGAGAGGCAGCAACCCTGGAAAAGTCCTATGCCGTAACGAATTTCCGGTGTCTTCTCCGTTTCGCCTTTTACTTGTATTACAAAGGAAAGTTTTTTGTAGTAGGAGGCTATTATATTACAGATCAGAGGTGGCACATTATACCACTCTAGCGCCTTTAATAGTAACTCATGGCGCACCGAACCGAAGGCGTTTTCAAAGTCTAACCACGTGGCAGTTAATTGTCTCTCATTCTTCCTTGCATCTCTAAGACATTCAGTCAGCAAAGAATTATGTTCGAGGCACCCTGCAACTCTTGGGAGAAAACCTTTCTGGTACTTCTTCGGTAAGTAGTCGTTGGTACACATGTGTTTGAGTAGTCTGGCCTGTATAATGGAGAAGAATATTTTCGAAATTGTGTTCGTAAGGGCTATAGGTCTAATATCCTTGGGATCAGTAACTTCTTTCTTTTATATTCACAATTTACAAATGAAAATTATTAAATAAACTATAACTATCTATCAAATAAAATTTAACGACAAATATAACTAATTAAAAAAAAACTAAAACTAAAAACTAACTTATAAATTATATATTTCCTCAAGAGGCGTCGTCCCCGGGCTGTTTCCCAGGATGGCGGCCGCGTTGCCCCTCTGTATCCCCAGACTAACTCGTTGCCGGAGATACGAGAGGCAACACGGGTAATGTAGATTGACTCAATATCTGGGGATGTTTTTTGATTGTTTGAAAAAAGTGAAAAATTTGGGAGTTATGTATGATTTTTTAAATTTTCCGTTACGCGAGTTAAGAGTTAAGAGTCGTCTTTATCTTACAGTATGAGTAGTTAAAAAAATAAGTTCAAAAACTAAAACCCGACTACTGCAAAATTTTCTTGTTTCATACTTTTTAGAGCGTGATTTTGCAGTAGTCGGGTTTTAGTTTTTGAACTTATTTTTTATTTCAATTATATTGGGGTTATAATTTCGTGATAAAGTATTTGCAGAGCCGTTTTACATATTTTGTTTGTTTAGGTTTTATTGTTTTATAATTTTAACATGTGTACCATAGTCCATAATGAAATACGTATTTATTATATACTAGCTTTTGCCCGCGGCTTCGCTCGCGTGAAATTCGTATGTCAAAGGAATGAAGTAAGTAACTAAGGGCGAGCTGGGTTCAAGTAAACGATAAACCGTCTCGAAGAAAGTAAGGAACTGATGGCGAGGCCGAAGGCTGAGTTGCGTTCAGGAAGACTATTAACCATCTTGAAGTAAATGAATAACTAAGGGCGAGGCCGAAGGCCGAGCTGCGTTCAGGAAGACGATAAACTTTCTCGAAGACAGTAAGTAACTATGGGCGAGGCCGAAGGCCGAGCTGCGTTCAGGAAGAGGATAAACCATCTTTAATAACGGTGGTATTGTCATGGATCAAGAGTTCATCGTACCATTGGAAAACCTATGTGGCGAATCGCGTGAGTGAAATTCAGTCAATAGTTCCTCCAGATTGTTGGCGTCATATGCGATCTGCCGATAATCCTGGTGACTATGCCTCGCGCGGTTTGTTTCCTTCTGAACTGTTGAACCATCCGTTGTGGTGGGAGGGACCTCGTTGGTTGAAACTCGCTTGTGAGGAATGGCCCAGCAGTGAAGAAGGAGGTGATATAAGTGATGTTGAAGTCGAGAGGCGGCCAAACGCAATACGTGTGTTCACCAGTGTAAATGATGATGATAAAACCTCTGTGGTGAATTTACCAAAGAAATATTCGTCCTTAACTAAGCTGCAACGAGTGACGGCATATTGTCGCAGATTCGTGAACAACTGCCGACACCAAGGCAGTCACGTGATCGGTCATCTCACAGTGTGTGAGCTACAGGAAGCGTTAATGTTATGGATAAGGTTGATTCAAAGCCATGAATTCGCCCAGGATCTATCGCAACTGCGAAATGGAAAATTGTGTTCGAATCGTTTGCAACGTCTTAGTCCCTTCCTCGACTCAAAGGGTGTGTTGCGCGTCGGGGGTCGGATCGTAAACAGCAGAGCGCATTTCGATTATAAGCATCCGATCGTCCTGCCAAACAGTGCATTGACTCAACTGTTGATTGACCATTACCATATAATTCATTTGCACCCGGGCGCACAGACCTTACAAACGATACTACAGCAGAATTATTGGATATTATCTGCGCGAAGTGTTATTAGGCAACGAGCCTTTCGCTGCATAAAATGTTTCAGGAACAAACCTGTAATTTGTCAGCCTAAGATGGGAGACCTCCCAGCTGCACGAGTGCAGCAATTAAGGCCATTTGTGAAGGTCGGAGTGGATTATGGTGGGCCATTTCAAGTGCGTGTTAGTCGGCTTCGGAATGCTAAAGTTCACAAGTCCTACATTTGTTTATTTGTATGATTCTCAACCAAAGCTATTCACTTGGAACTCGTGACAGACCTAACATCTGAGTGCTTTCTAGCTGCGTTTAGACGAATGATTGCGAGAAGAGGTATGGTGTCTGGCGTGTTCAGTGATAACGGCACCAACTTTCAAGGTGCTTATAAACAAATTCGACAGTTTTATCGTGAATGCGGCGATAAACTAGTGCGATCGTGTGCAGAAATCGGAATCACTTGGCATTTTCAGCCCCCTACCGGCTCTCAATTTGGTGGTATTTGGGAGGCTGGTATTAAGTCGTGCAAACATCATCTCGCTCGCGTAGTCGGGAAACAAGTGCTCACGTACGAAGAGTTCAATACGTTGTTATGTCAGACGGAGTCAATCTTAAACTCTCGCCCGTTGTGTCCATTGAGCAATGATCCTTTTGATCCTCAAGCGTTAACTCCAGGTCATTTCTTGATCGGAGGGCCTTTAGTTGCGATGCCCGAACCGAACTTAATTGACGTGAATCCCAATCGATTATGCCGATGGAACCTATTGAAACAAATTATGCAAAATTACTGGAAAAGATGGAGTCGGGAATACCTCAACACCTTGCAACAGCGAAGCAAATGGACTTCAAGCAAGGGTTCCTTGGAAGAGGGTCTTGTCGTCCTCATAAAGGATGACAATTTGCTACCATTGCAATGGCAGTTAGGTGTCGTAATAAGGAAGCACCCCGGGAAGGACGGCGTAACTAGAGTAGTGACAGTGCGCACATCATCTGGTACAATGCAACGTCCATGGGGAAATTGTGCCCCCTTCCCAACTAATCGTGCAGTCCCTAGTTAAGTTGTGTGTATATATACAGGGTGTAAAAACGGCGAGTACATTAAATTTAGGAAACGATTATTGGGATCAATAGTAACAAAAAAGTCAAATAAATTTTTTCTGAATTCCCTTTAAATAAAAAGTTAGTTTTCATACAAACTAAATGATTAATTTAGTGTAAAAAGGATCTAATGATCCGCACGAACGTGGGAATGAAAGGCGCGCGGTGAGTGAGCGAGGAAGGATGAGTGAGAGGTGGCTATCCCGTCGCCCTTCAGCACAACTCGTCTTTATCCTTTAGTCAACGTTTACGACATGTACGAGGAAAGATGCAGTGGGGCTATTCTTTTTAAGTACCGACTGACCCCACACGGTAAAAAGAAAAAAAAATGTAAAAAAACTTTTAAGTTAAACGGTTTTATTAAAAAAAAACTAGAAAAAAAACATCAGCTGTACAAAAAACTAGAAAATAATAAGGACACAAGCCTGGGCCTTCTTAAGATTTTACGTCTGGGTAAGAAATCGTGCAATACTAGCGTGCTGTCTTCTCATGTCGGATGCCAAAGCAAAGGGCACATTGTGTCGCTGCGTCAGCGGAATAAGTAATAAATTGAGACTTTTAACAG
The DNA here is from genome assembly GCA_946902875.1 of Nematopogon swammerdamellus. NCBI lineage: Eukaryota > Metazoa > Arthropoda > Insecta > Lepidoptera > Adelidae > Nematopogon > Nematopogon swammerdamellus. Next base: position 12,930,519 of record OX336348.1, on the reverse strand, counting down.
ACTAATATAAAAATGTGGGGCGCATGTTATTTATTACGCATATTATACGCCCCACGTTTTTATATTAGTCTGTTAAATGTCTCAATTTATTACTTATTCCTCTGACGCAGCGACACAATGTGCCCTTTGGCATCCGACATGAGAAGACAGCACGCTAGTATTGCACGATTTCTTACCCAGACGTAAAATCTTAAGAAGGCCCAGGCTTGTGTCCTTATTATTTTCTAGTTTTTTGTACAGCTGATGTTTTTTTTCTAGTTTTTTTAATAAAACCGTTTAACTTAAAAGTTTTTTTACATATTTTTTTATTTACTCGTTTTTAGTTTGATTTTTGGCTCGTATCATTCATTACGCAAACTCCTCATCCTTTTCAACTCTCTCATTGCATCTTTGTTACTCGGTTTCTTACCACTCAATTTCTCACAATCAAGCTCCTCAATACATAGCCCTTCTAAAGACTTTACGCGACTCAATGCAACATACGCTTGACCCTCCTCAAATAGTCTGGAGCCCAAATACACGACAGCATGGTCAACAGTACTGCCCTGCATTTTATGGACAGTGGAGGCCCATTACAAAATTATCGGTAACATCCGTCTCTCAGCTGTTCCATAAATTAAACTTTGCTAGAAACTGTATGGCTTTAGGATGGATAAGGTGTTCGCCGTCCCTTTCAAAATTAATTTGAACAGATGGTATGTCTGTTTCATACATTTGCGTTCGACAAGTATGGGAAACTCGTCCAAACAAACCAAATGAGCCCAAACTCAAGGGGGTTACTAGTAACGGATGAAGAGTTCCACTATCCACCTCCTGACTCCATCATCAGACCCTCGTCACCAAGTGTATTGGTAGAAGTATGAGACACTCGTCCAAACCAACCAAATGAGCCCAAACTCGAGGGGGTTACTAGTAACGGTTGAACATTTCCACTGTACACCTCCTGACTCCATCATCAGACTCTCGTCACCAAGTGTATTTGTAGAAGTATGGGACACTCGTCCAAACCAACCATATGAGCTCAAACTCGAGGGGGTTACTAGTAAGGGTTGAAAAGTTCCACTGTCCACCTCCTGACTACATCATCAGACCCTCGTCACCAAGTGTATTGGTAGAAGTATGGGGCACTCGTCCAAACCAACCAAATGAGCCCAAACTCGAGGGGGTTACTAGTTACGGTTAAAGAGTTCCACTGTACACCTCCTGACTCCATCATCAGACCCTGCGTCACCAAGTATATTGGTAGAAGTATGGGACACTCGTCCAAACCAACCATATGAGCCCAAACTCGAGGGGGTTACTAGTAACGGTTGAAGAGTTCCACTGTCCACCTCCTGACTCAATCATCAGACCCTCGTCACCAAGTGTATTGGTAGAAGTATGAGACACTCGTCCAAACCAACCAAATGAGCCCAAACTCGAGGGGGTTACTAGTAACGGTTGAAGAGTTCCACTGTACACCCCCTGACTACATCATCAGACCCTCGTCACCAAGTGTATTGGTAGAAGTATGGGACACTCGTCCAAACCAACCAAATGAGCCCAAACTCGAGGGTGTTACTAGTAACGGTTGAAGAGTTCCACTGTCCACCTCCTGACTCCATCATCAGACCCTCGGCACCAAGTGTATTGGTAGAAGTATGGGACACTCGTCCAAACCAACCAAATGAGCCCAAACTCGAAGGGGTTACTAGTTACGGTTGAAGAGTTCCACTGTACACCTCCTGACTCCATCATCAGACCCTGCGTCACCAAGTGTATTGGTAGAAGTATGGGACACTCGTCCAAACCAACCAAATGAACCCAAACTCGAGGGGGTTACTAGTAACGGTTGAAGAGTTCCACTGTACACCTGCTGACTCCATCATCAGACCCTCGTCACCAAGTGTATTGGTAGAAGTATGGGACACTCGTCCAAACAAATCAAATGAGCCCAAACTTGAGGGGGTTACTAGTAACGGTTGAAGAGTTCCACTGTACACCTCCTGACTCCATCATCAGACCCTCGTTACCAAGTTGAAATTATCATAATATTGTATTGTCACGAGAACTCAATGTGTGTGCAAATTTTCATGAAAATCGGTTCAGTAGAAGTAGTTGAAAAAGTTGTCGCAATATTTGAAACAAAGATAGAAACAAACAAATATACAGAGTCAAGTTAAATAAAAAAAAAAAAAATAGGTTAAAAAACTTTTAAGTTAACAGTTTTATTTAAAAAAAAACTAGAAACAAAAAATCTGCATTACAAAAAAGAAAATAATAAGGACACAAACCTGGGCCTTCTTAAGATTTTACGTCTGGGTAAGAAATCGTGCAGTGCTGTCTTCTCATGTCGGATGCCAAAGGGCACTTTGTGTCGCTGCGTCAGCGGAATCAGTAATAAATTGAGACTTTTAACAGACTAATATAAAAACGTGGAGCGCATGTTATTACGCATATTATACGCCCCACGTTTTTATATTAGTCTGTTAAAAGTCTCAATTTATTACTGATTCCGCTGACGCAGCGACACAAAGTGCCCTTTGGCATCCGACATGAGAAGACAGCACTGCACAATTTCTTACCCAGACGTAAAATCTTAAGAAGGCCCAGGTTTGTGTCCTTATTATTTTCTAGTTTTTTGTAAAGCAGATTTTTTGTTTCTAGTTTTTTTTTTAAATAAAAACGTTTAACTTAAAAGTTTTTTTACCTATTTTTTTATTTACTCGTTTTTAGTTTGATTTTTGGCTCGTATCATTCATTACGTAAACTCGTCATCCTTTCCAACTCTCTCATTGCATCTTTGTTACTCGGTTTCTTACCTGTCAATTACTCACAATCAAGCTCCTCAATACATAACCCTTCTAAAGACTTTACGCGACTCAATGCAATATACGCTTGACCCTCCTCTATTTGAGTCTGGAGCCCAAATACACGACAGCATGGTCAACAGTACTGCCCTGCATTTTATGGACAGTGGAGGCCCATGACAAAATTATTGGTAACATCCGTCTCTCAGCTGTTCCATAATTTTATTAAACTTTGCTGGAAACTGTATGGCTTTAGGATGGATAAGGTGTCCGCCGTCTCTTTCAAAATCATTTTGAACAGATGGTATGTCTGTTTCATACATTTGCGTTCGACAAGTATGGGACACTCGTCCAAACAAACCAAATGACCCCAAACTCGAGGTTGAAGAGTTCCACCGTACACCTCCTGACTCCATCATCAGACCCTCGTCACCAAGTGTATTGGTAGGAGTATGGGACACTCGTCCAAACCAACCATATGAGCCCAAACTCGAGGGGGCTACTAGTAACGGTTGAAGAGTTCCACTGTACACCTCCTGACTCCATCATCAGACCCTCGTCACCAAGTGTATTGGTAGAAGTATGGGACACTCGTCCAAACCAATCAATTGAGCCCAAACTCGAGGGGGTTACTAGTAACAGTTGAAGAGTTCCACTGTACACCTCCTGACTCCATCATCAGACCCTCGTCACCAAGTGTATTGGTAGAAGTATGGGACACTCGTCCAAACCAACCATAAGAGCCCAAACTCGAGGAGGTTACTAGGAACGGTTGAAGAGTTCCACTGTCCACCTCCTGACTCCATCATCAGACCCTCGTTACCAAGTTGAAATTATCATAATATTGTATTGTCACGAGAACTCAATGTGTGTGCAAAGTTTCATAAAAATCGGTTCAGTAGAAGTAGTTGAAAAAGTTGTCGCAAGATTTGAAACAAAGATAGAAACAAATATACGGAGTAAAAATGTAGTGTAGTAGGTACTTACCTATTCGGACAAGATAACTAGGTATCAAGCATCAAATAAGGAACAAACTTTTGCATGACTCAGTGAAGGTGAGAGGTGGCTAGCCTGTCGCCCTTTAGCACAACTCGTCTTTATCATTAAGTCGACTTTTACGACATGCACGAGGAGAGATGCAGTTGGGCTATTCTTTTTAAGTACCGACTGACCCCACACGGTAAAAAAGAATTTAGAAAAAAATAGGTAAAAAAAATTTTAGTTAAACGGTTTTATTTAAAAAAAAACTAGAAACAAAAAATCTGCTGTACAAAAAACTAGAAAATAATAAGGACACAAACCTGGGCCTTCTTAAGATTTTACGTCTGGGTAAGAAATCGTGCAATGCTGTCTTCTCATGTCGGATGCCAAAGGGCACTTTGTGTCGCTGCGTCAGCGGAATCAGTAATAAATTGAGACTTTGAGACAGACAAATAAAAACGGTGGGCGCATGTTATTACGCATATTATACGCCCCACGTTTTTATATTAGTCTGTTAAAAGTCTCAATTTATTACTGATTCCGCTGACGCAGCAACACAGAGTACGCTTTGGCATCCGACATGAGAAGACAGCACTGCACGATTTCTTACCCAGACGTAAATTCTTAAGAAGGCCCAGGTTTGTGTCCTTATTATTTTCTAGTTTTTTGTACAGCAGATTTTTTGTTTCTAGTTTTTTTTTAAATAAAACCGTTTAACTTAAAAGCTTTTTTACCTATTTTTTTATTTACTCGTTTTTAGTTTGATTTTTGGCTCGTATCATTACGCAAACTCCTCATCCTTTCCAACTCTCTCATTGCATCTTTGTTGCACGGTTTCTTACCTGTCAATTTCTCACAATCAAGCTCCTCAATACATAGCCCTTCTAAACACTTTACGCAACTCAATGCAACATACGCTTGACCCTCCTCAAATAGTCTGGAGCCCAAACACACGACAGCATGGTCAACAGTACTGCCCTACATTTTATGGACAGTGGAGGCCCATGACAAAATTATCGGTAACATCTGTCTCGGTTGGAACCCCATCGAGTTTCGGCTCATATTGGTTTGGACGAGTGTCCCATATTTCTACCAAGACACTTGGTGACGAGGGTCTGATGATGGAGTCAGGAGGTGTACAGTGGAACTCGTCAACCGTTACTAGTAACCTCCTCGAGTTTGGGCTCATATGGTTGGTTTGGACGAGTTTCCCATACTTCTACCAAGACACTTGGTGACGAGTGTCTGATGATGGAGTCCGGAGGTGTTCAGTGGAACGCTTCAACCGTTACTAGTAACCCCCTCGAGTTTGGGCTCATTTGGTTGGTTTCGACGAGTGTCCCATACTTCTACCAATACACTTGGTGACGCAGGGTCTGATGATGGAGTCAGGAGGTGTACAGTGGAACTCTTCAACCGTTACTAGTACCCCTTCGAGTTTGGGCTCATTTGGTTTGTTTGGACGAGTGTCCCATACTTCTACCAATACACTTGGTGACGAGGGTCTGATGATGGAGTCAGGAGGTGTATAGTAAAAACCAACCTTAAGAGCCCAAACTCGAGGGGGTTACTAGTAACGGTTGAAGAGTTCCACTGGTGCCTACCTAGGTACAAATCGGTACAATTCTTGTTTTCATACTGAGTAGGTAGGTAGGTTAGGTACCTACCTAATATTTTTTTGTCCTTGATTTTTTCCCCTTGAGTGGTTATTAATTAGGTACCAAGTTAGCATAAATTAAATGAATTTTTCGGAAGACCTACATTGTCGGGCGAAATTGATTTTTTTTTGCAAAATTACACCTAAAATAAAACAAAAAGTTTACAGTTAAATTATTTTATTATAATAAATGTTCAATGTTCCACAATGTTCAATTCCACCACGCTCCACACATGTATGAATTCTTTGTAAAATGTAATTATTTAAATTTCTAGGCATTTCCAAATTTTGAGCTTCCTCCATTATGTGAGCCAGCAATTCATCCCTATTATTGACCCGTTTCGCATAAACGCGGTCTTTTAGCGTTCCCCACAAAAAAAATACAACGGGGTTAGATAGATCGGGCGATCGGGCCGGCCAGGCGATAGCTTGGCTTCCACGCCCGATCCAACGACGCGGGAATGCCCGTTTAGACAATTCCGCACATTTCGGGAGATAGCGTTTTAGCCATCGACGTATATTAGCACTATCTAAACATTCCACGGTGGAATGCCGGTTCGAAGTGCAATACGCCGCACTGATAACGTCGGATCTTCAATAACATGGTTCAAGATTCGTTCTTCATCATCTGGCGCCAGGATGTAGAATCCACCACGATCAGCCCCATCCCTCAATCTGAAGTCTCGGAACCGGCGGTGTACCTGTGGAAAAATGAATAAATAAATCACCAACTGGATTATTAGGTCCGTAGTAGGTACGGCGGCGCGGGGGGGGGGGGGGGGGCGGCGCGCGGTTTGTTTGGTACTTAGCTCTACTAGATAGGTACCTACGCAACTGAATGAAAGGGCGGCGCCCGGGGGGGCGGCGCGGAGGGGGATAGAGCGCGTGAGCCGCCGCGCCGGGCGCGGCCAGCCAGTGCGTGTGCGCGGCGGCGGCGGTGTTGGTGAAGGGGCGGGGGTAGTACCTATTAATATGGCGGGGGCTAGCCATATTGCGCGAGCGGAGCGGCTGGCTGCAGGGCGGCAAGCGCGGCGCGGGGCAAGCGCGGTGTGGAGCGGAGCGACAACGCGTCAAATTATATTAGACGAAAACATAAATTTCAAAAATTCATATCTCGAAAACTAGACACTTTAGAGAAAAAAATCATTTACTTTTTTGACTCGTAAAACATGAGGATTGCGCTGGCAAAATTAATGTGCTCGACGTTTTTACACCCTGTATATTAAATCTCTATGTTTCTGCGCACTACGCATTGTGTTTGTATATAAAGGTTTATGGTTTCCTGTGTCCGTTTGTTGTAAATGTTCTTTATGTTCAAATTTGTGTAGTATTGAAAGTATTCTTTCAAGGTGGCCGGTATGTTCCGTACAGTTCCATGTATTTATGTGTAGCCGTTCGGAAGTACCAGGAATCTTTAGTGTTGGACCTTATGCCCGCTGCATAAGGTCTATTATCGCGTTGCCGCCACAGTGCTCGATACCCGTGGCTCGCTGTGCGTGTGTGAATGGGTTAGTTTTCCAAAACTACCCGCGACTTTGGCGAGCGGAGCACCAACAGCCGCGGCGACAGTCGTTTTCTGTCGCTCTTTCGGACGAGGCACGCGTTCCTTGTGCTCGTCGTGTGTGTGCCGTGGTGGCAGTCCTCGCGGCGTTTGCGCCTAATACGCCAGATGGTTGTGTGCGCGCGATCGGTGGCTCAGTGCTGTGCAGAATAGAGAACTCTGGCTGAACGCTGCGCTGGTAGACCACGTTGTGGGTGTGTGGCGGTGACTGCCTGCTGGGCACGGACGGAGGTAAGTCCATAGGTTCGAGTATCTGCGGCGAGAAATTTCTTCAAGTAAGTTTAGTCCACCACTCCATCATCTGGCTCAGTTATGGTAATTACGGCCCTGCTGCTTGCCTGGTGTAATGTCCGGTGGGGGGAGTGAACAGCGCAGTCCACACTGCCTGCCCTCTCCCTCGCCCAGTGTGCAGTTAGGTAGGTGCTATTATATTATACGATAGTACCTATTAAGTACTTTTTTTTATGCAATCTGATACGGTTGGCTACATCACCTACAACGTCCGTGATGTCAGCCCATAACACCGGGTGAACTAGGCGCCATGTCAGTGCTTCCCCCTTTGATCGTGCCGGCTACACTGAACTGGTCGGAAAACACAAACTATTTACATAGCCGTTTAGACCGACGTTTCATTCAGTGCGGTGGTACCAACCCGGGCGGGTTAAACCCTACCACCAAGTAAGATTAGGAGGGAAGGGACCTACAGTTTTACGAGGAATCCGAACCTCGGTCAGCCTCCAACGGTCAGCGGTCACCCATCCAAGTACTGACCGCACCCAGCGTTGCTTAACATTCAATAGCGACAGTTGACTGCACCACTTAGCTATCGAGGCTGAAAAAGTATTCTGTGCTATAATTGTCCTTCTTCTCTTTAGCTAGGTAACCGAACGATGGACCCTGTTTCCCATAGCACAGGGAATCCTAAAATGGGAAACAGGGCACCACTAGAAATTACGTACAATTATAAGCAACTAGCTTTTGCCCGCGGCTTCGCTCGCGTGAAATTCATATTTCAAAGGAAGAAAGTAAGTAACTAAGGCCGATCTGCGTTAAGGTAAACGATAAACTTTCTCAACTAAAGTAAGTAACTAAGGGCGAGGCCGAAGGCCGAGCTGTGTTCAGGAAGACGATAAACCTACTCAAAGAAAGTAAGTAATTGAGGGCGAGGCCGAAGGCCGAGCTGCGTACAGGAAAACTATAAACCTTCTTGAAGAAAGTAAGTAACTGAGGGCGAGGCCGAAGGCCGAGCTGCGTTCAGGAAGACGATGAGCTTTTCGAAGAAAGTAAGTAACAGAGGGCGAGGCCGAAGGCCCAGCTGCGTTCAGAAAGACCATAAACCTTCTCGATGAAAGTAAGTAACTAAGGGTGAGGCCGAAGGCCGAGCTGCGTTCAGGAAGACTATAAACCTTTTCGAAGAAATTAAGTAATTGTGGGCGAGGCCGAAGGCCGAGCTGCGTTCAGAAAGACTATAAACCGTCTTGAAGAAAGTAAGTAACTATCGCCCATAGTTACCTACTGTCATCGAGAAGGTTTAGCGTCTTCCAGGATACAGCTCGGCCTTCGGCCACGCCCTTAGTTACTTACTTTCTTTGAGAAGGACTTCCTGAACGCAGCTAGACCTTCGGCCTCGCCTCAGTTACTTACTTTCTTCTTTTGAAATTCGAATTTCTTCTCCCTCTTCCTCTCCCTCTCCCTCTCCCTCTCCCTCGCACCTCGGCCTTCGGCCTCACCCATAGTTTATACTTACTTTTACCGAGAAGGTTTATAGTCTTCCTGAACGCAGCTCGGCCTTCGGCTTTTAGCCCTCAGTTTCTTACTTTCTTCGAGAAGGTTTATGGTCTTCCTGAACGTAGCTGGGCCTTCGGTTTGACCCTTAATTACTTACTTTCTTAGATAAGATTTATCGTCTTAATGAACGCAGCTCGGCCTTCGGCCTCGCCCTGAGTTACTTACTTTCTTCGAGGAGGTTTATAGCCTCCCTGAACGCAGCTTGGCCTTTGGCCTCGCCCTGAGTTTCTTACTTTCTTCGAGAAGGTTTATAGCCTTCCTGAACGCAGCTCCGCCTTCGGCCTCGCCCTAAGTTACTTATTTTCTTAGGGATGGTTTATCGTTTTCCTAAACGCAGCTCGCCCTTCGGCGTCGCCCTTTGTTACTTACTTTCTTCGAGAAGGTTTATAGTCTTTCTGACCGCAGCTCGGCCTTCGGCCTCGACCTCGGTTACTTACTTTCTTCGAGAAGGTTTATAGTCTTCCTGAACGCAGCTCGGTCTTCGGCCTCACCCATAGTTACTTACTTTCTTCGAGAAGGTTTATGGTCTTCCTGAACGCAGCTCGGCCTTCGGTCTCGCCCTTAGTAACTTTACTTTCTAAGAGAAGTTTTATAGTCTTCCTGAACGCAGCTCATCCTTCGGCCTCGCCCTTAATTACTTACTTTCTTAGATAATATTTATCGTCTTAATGAACGCAGCTCAGCCTTCGGCCTCGCCCTCAGTTACTTACTTTCTTCGAGAATGTTTATGGTCTTCCTGAACGCAGCTCGGCCTTCGGCCTCGCCCTGAGTTACGTACTTTCTTCGAGAAGGTTTATAGCCTTCCTGAACGCAGCTCGGCCTTCGGCCTCGCCCTCAGTTACTTACTTTCTTAGGGATGGTTTATCGTTTTCCTGAACGCAGCTCGGCCTTCGGCGTCGCACTTTGTTACTTACTTTCTTCGAGAAGGTTTATAGTCTTTCTGACCGCAGCTAGGCCCTCGGCCTCGACCTCAGTAACTTACTTTCTTCGAGAAGGTTTATAGTCTTCCTGAACGCAGCTCGGCCTTTGGCCTCGCCCATAGTTACTTACTTTCTTTGAGAAGGTTTATAGTCTTCCTGAACGCAGCTCGGCCTTCGGCCTCGCCCGTAGTTACTCACTTTCATCGAGAAGGTTTATAGCCTTTCTGAACGCAGCTCGGCCTTCGGCCTTGCCCTCAGTTTCTTACTTTATTCGAGAAGGTTTATAGTCTTCCTGAACACAGCTCGGCCTTCAGCCTCGCCAATAGTTACTCACTTTCTTCGAGAAGGTTTATAGTCTTCCTGAACGCAGCTCGGCCTTCTGCCTCGCCCTGAGTTACTTACTTTCTTGGATAAGGTTTATTTTCTTTCTAGAATGCAGCTCAGCCTGAAGCCTCCCTCGCCGTTAGTTACTTACTTTATTTGAGAAGGTGTATCGTTTATCTTAACGCAGCTTGGCCTTCGGCCTCGCCCTTAATTACATACTTTCTTAGAGATGGTTTATCGACTCCAGGAACGCAGCTCGGCCTTCGGCCTCGCCCATAGTTACTTACTCTCTTCTTTGAAATACGAATTTCACGCGAGCGGAGGCGCGTGCTCGGATAGTATAAAATAAAAGCGTAATTAATTAAATTTTAAGAACCTAGCACAAAATTATTTGTGTGCACAAAGTAGTATTCTGTGACAAAGTTAAACACTGTTTCTTAAAGCTACCTAACTTTGTAATAAAGATGTCTACACTATGGAAAATACCATTATATTATAATCTACGACTTCTATTTATAAATCTATGTTTACTGTAGTTACATGATGTTATGAGTTATGAAGATACATTGGGCGCTAGTGCACGTTGCACTACTACGTTTGTCAAACTAACTCATTGAAGCCACCAAAGGTAAAACACTTACCGCTTCTTAGACATAGGTACATATTATAATACGCTTAAGGAAAATATTATCCGTTATGTACGTACGTATTCACGTAAAACACACGGCCGTGTCCACGACACAGGATATTAGGCGTCCTCTACCGCAGCAGACGGTTTTTCTCACCGGCGCAGCTCCTTATGATATATAAAGCGCAAGTTCGCCCGGTGATGGAGTACTGTAGTCATCTGTGGGGTGGATGCCCTCTTTACTTATTGGCGTCCTTGGACTCTATCCAGCGCCGCGCTATCCGTCTAATTGGTGATCCCAAGCTCACGGAGGGACTTGAATCATTGGGCCACAGGCGAACAATCGGTTCTCTTAGCCTGTTCTATAGGTACTACCATTACCATGGACGTTGCTCTGATGAATTGGCTTCCCTCACCCCTCCAGCCCCCATCCGTATCCGCCACACCCGCCGGACTCGCTCGGAACATCCATATGTTGTTGACACCCAACTACTAAGAACACATCGTTTTTCGAAATCGTTCCTGTGCCGAACGGCGAAAATATGGAACGGTCTTCCGGTGAGTGTGTTCCCCACCACCTATAACCTGGGAATCTTCAAAAGGCGTGTCAATAAATTAGACGACAACCTCTTTGTCCGCCTCATAGCCGGCATGGCGCCTCTCTGAGCGTGGTTTGGTGAGGAATGGTGTTATTGGCTGTGTCTGATCTTCCGTTGAAGTATTGGGAACAGAAACCCGCGCCGGCTGTCTATAAAAAAAAAAAAACAGCCACACCCCGATTTTTATGTCGATATTTATGTCCCCTACGATACATTTGCTGGGTGTTGTTATACTGTTTAGGACTAAATCAAGAGAAAGTAGAAATATATCGGTGTTTCTGCAGCTTGGGGGACGATATACTGCTGCAATAGTTAGCTCAGATCCAATTTGCAGCAACAAACAATCGGCGTCATTTAAGTTTGGTTCCTCGATCTTTACTTTGAGCGTGTTTTTTGTGAACACTATGATCCCGTTGTTTTGGTTTATATATTTCTTAGTAGCATGATAGTCGTAGCCAGGGATGTCAAATCGTAGTATGTCCTTAGTTAACCAGCATTCCGTTAATATTAAGATATCGGGTTGAAAACGTAGCCTGGATAACTATATCTTATTTAGTTGTATGTTATTACTATTATCTATGTTTTATTGTTTAGTTTTGTAACCTTAAAAAAAAAAATCTCATTTTATTTTCCGCACTACCCATCTACCCTACTCACAATCCCAGGTATGACTGGCAGATAATGCCCTTAGGCTTTAAGTCCGCCTTTTGTCACTTTTTGTGCAATAAAGTATATTTTCATTTCATTTTCATTTCATTTCATTTCATTTCATTTCATTTCATTTCATTTCATTTCATTTCATCTTAAAATAGTCTAGATTTCGTCTTACGCTGCGTATATTTTGTATTACGGCCGTTACCTGTTTACTTGTGTTTCCTAATTTCATTTGGCATTTTTCTGGGCTATCCACATAGTAACTCTCAAAAAATTCGGTGTTGTCAATAATATTTATTAAATCACTTAAATTGGCCATTTGCAGGTGGAAGTGTAGATTTTCGAAGTTTCATTTGAGAGATTTTGGGAGTTAGAATGTGGATAATTTTTAAAGAAGATTGTTTGTTTGTTTATTAAGTAAGTAAACAAGTAGCGCCTTTGACCTTTGTTATTCGTGATGTGTGTGTAGTTTGTTTTGCAGCAGGTAGTATATTGTTTAGTTGTGTTATTTTGTAGGGTAGTGCATTGGCGTTTAATCATGTTTAGAGAAGATACGGTTTTTATGCGAGTTCTGATATATTGGAGCATAGTTTGAACCTTATTGTTTTGTGGACAGCTCTCATTTCCACTTGAGTGCGATGAGCGCGGCGCATGCGGCCCTGGTAGTGACTCTCGTTTTGTTTTTAGTTTGCGATGTACGTGAGTTAGTTTTTGAGATATTTTTATTACGGTCATCATAATAATTATTGATGTAAGATGTGACAGTATTTTTTGAGCATAATTATTAAATTTTATGAACTGTGTGTTGTGAACAAGAAAGTAAACGAAAACAACAACTGGTACTTCCAAGTTCAAGGTGAGCTACACATCACAAACCTTGACGTTTGTCTGTTTGCTGTATGGACTGGTCATCAGCATGCACTAAAAGTTACCTATATAAAAAAGGACGATACTTTCTGGCAACATAAAATATCCCATCAACTAACAAAATTCTACATGAATTGTGTCCTACCTGAATTGGCTGATTCTCGCCTTGACTTGACTTGACTATTAGAGAGCCAACTTATATATTGTAAGCAATTACAGAAAAGAACACACTTGAATCTCAAGCAGCTAAACAAGCTAAGCGATACAAAAAAAATAGTCAAACATAGGAACATTTTCTCTTCCCATCCCCACACACTGCCGAAACCATCAAACTCAATTCAATCAAACCTTCAGCACCCGCATCGTTATGTAATTCAGCTCACCACTCAAAGAAATCGATCTAAGAACCTGGGAATCATCATACATCTGGAACCTTGGCGCATATACTCATAATTCATAAGGTCGAAATATCGTCCATTAAACGATAGATACGTTCGAAAAATTATATATAATTAAGTTTTTTTAATGTAAACCAGCATGTGTGGCTGTGCCGAGAGACCGATGGTGCAGTCGACAGAGCCAAAATCACCTCTCCTCGCGAAACCACGCTCAGTTAGGTGCCATGCCAGCAGATTTGTGGACTGTTGCTAGGCTGTCTAGCCCGTTAATACGACGCTTGAAGACACCCAGGTTAAAGGATTCAGGAAATACACTCGCCGGAAGACAGTTCCACACTCTAGCGGTGCGACAAAGAAACGATTTAGAGAACCGATGGGTTCTCAGTAGCCCAATGTCGACAACAAAAGGATGCTGAGTCTCTCTGCGATTAAAGAAAGTTTGGGATTTCCCCCTGGCCAAGCGAAAACATAGTGTTCTCTCTCTGTCTGTTTCAGCCGACAAACGCGCCCGCATCTTGGCCGCACCAGAGGGAGAATCCGGTGCGTGGCTTCAGGCATATCCTTCGCCTTTCTTGAGCACTTTGCTAGATAAGGAATCACTGCGCATCGCTTTCTCACTCAGATTCGGTCTTCGGATGTGTGTGCCGATGTGTGTGCACCACACACACACGTGTGGGACGTGTGTGTGTGGTGAGGCTGTGGGGGAACTAGGGTACCATGGACTTTCTTGTCTTAAGAGCGCCGGCAGGTGGTCCCGCCACACCAGCCTCAATCAGATCATCAGTCGCTCCCTCGCACCTGCGCGAATACCATGTAGATTGGAGCCGTCTGGAATTTCAAGAACAGATGGCAAAAGACCGGATGGCATCACTCTTGTACCGTGGAGGCAGGGAAGAGCACTGGTGTGGGATGCAACGTGTACGGATACAGTAGCTCCCAGTCATGTGGCGGGATCTTCTCAGGCAGCTGGTTACGCTGCGACGAAGGCCGAACAATTAAAACATTCGATATATTCCCAAATTAAAAATAATTTGGAGTTTTGCGCCTTCGCCGTTGACACTTTTGGAGTATGGAGTCGAGACGCAAAACATTTCGGAAAACAACTGGGTAAATTACTTATCGAGGCGTCTGGTGACCAACGTGCGGCCAGTTTCTTTAGGCAGAAAATTAGCAGTACAAAGAGGGAATGCGGCTTCCATCATGGGGACTTTTCCGGCAGTCCCCATTTTGGAAGATTATTTTATAGTTTTTTCTGAATTTTTCTTTATTTAGTTATATTATGCTTGTTATTGTTAAAACTTTATGTTCTTCGTGGCGAAATATTATGAGTAAATATATGAAAAAAAAACTAAAAACTTAAAAAAAATGTGATTTGAGTTTTAATCAAAATTTAAATTTAGATCATAATTTAAATTATTTACCCGACGGTGGGTACCTATTTATAACCTTCTCTGCTTATAGGTACTATAAGAAAGTACAACACTCATTGACACTGTACAGTTCCCTCATAACTTAAATGCCGCTCGACCTACCTGAGCAGTCAACGAATTTTAGGTCATCACTCGTAGACCATAGGGTAGATAATTGCTTCACTGAACATGCGCGAACCCAAGATGCGAGCGACATTAAAGTCTACCTTATGTTGTACTAATTATGACCTAAAATTCGTTGACTGCGCAGGTAGGTCGAGTGGCATTAAAGTTTTGAGGGACTGTACGAACGCTACCGCCGATGGCATGAATCGAGTAAGCTTTTGTCAGCCTCGATAGCTCGGTGGTGCAGACAGTCAACTGTCACGCTGGGTGCGGTCAGTACTTGGATGGGTGACCGCTGACCGTTGGAGGCTGACCGAGGTTAGGATTCCTCGTAAAACTGTAGGACCCTTCCCTACTAATCTTACTTGGTGGTAGGGTTTAACCCGCCCGGGTTGGTACCACCGCACTGAATGAAACGTCGGTCTAAACGGCTATGTAAATAGTTTGTGTTTTCCGACCAGTTCAGTGTAGCCGGCACGGTCAAAGGGGGAAGCACTGACATGGCACCTAGTTCACCCGGTGTTATGGGCTGACATCACGGACGTTGTAGGTGATGTAGCCAACCGTGTCAGTTTCCATAAAAAAAAAAAAGCTCGACAGCGCGGTGCTCGCTTCTCCCCCCAAGTCACCGCCTACAACTGCCCGAATCACATAGCGCGCATCAGCGGTCAGTTCCCTTAATGTTTGTTGCAGGTCGTAACGACAAAACTAAGATTATGGAAGATTTCAAGATGTGCAATTTTTGGAACACCTGGGGAAACCTCCCACTGGGGCAATTGATCTATAATAGCAGTGATTTACATCCCCGCAAAGCTAACATATTTTATTGCGAAGCAACATTTAACATATCTGAAAATGATGGTGGCAAAACTACATACACTTGCGAGTTTCGCCGTGATGGTGAAACTGTTACATACAGTTCCAGCGGGATCTTCTATGAAATATATGGTGAGGCACATCATCATTCTAACCTTTAATAAAACCCAACGTCTGCTTTCTGTCTGTATGTTTGTCAGTCCGCTTATAAATCGAGAACCACTGAACCGATTTTAATAAAAAAAAATCTACGGATAGCTTGATTCTTCCCATCACCTATAGGCTACTTACTATCACGCTAAATGGTTTATGAGGTTAGCAGTGAAGTTAAATGAGAGCACTTCGCAATATTTGTATGTAAAGAACACGGAATCATTCACCCGATTAAGAACCGATGACATTGTACCCAAGGGCTTCGATAGTAAATATTTTAATTTTTGGAAGAAAAAGTGGAAACGTTTCTGGAAGTCATTTTATTTGCGAGCTATTTGACATTGACATTCATTCATAAAAATAATTAAGAAAAAGCTAAAATTACGCATGTACTATACAGCACATCGTCCCCCTTTTAAAAACCAAGATAATATCAGCGCGAATAAAAGTTAACTATGCCTAAACAAAAAAAAAAAAACTCTAGCCCTAATAAACTAACTAGCTATAACACATATTTTATTTTTATTTTTATTTTATTTTATTGGGATACAGTCATCGTAAAAAGGAGTAAGTACTAACATTAATTACACAGAGACCAATAAAGTTTTCTACACAAAGTTATCCGTATTAAGTGCGTTCATGATTAATAAATTAATCTAAAAGAAAGAAAACATCAAAAACTAACTAATACCAACACACGAAAATCAACCAATTACTTAACCATAGGAGATACATTGATAAGAAGTACATACCTACCATATACCTAGCAAGAAAACCAACCCAACCTACCCTCACACAATTCTCATCTGCCCTCTTTAACACCTGTTTCATCATTTACTGTTTCGATCGCTGACCTTTTGAGATGGCTCAGTGATGATATCATGAAATATATCAAGACAGGAGAAGAAGTTGTCATAAGTAGTACAACTCCGGTTAGTAAAAGAATTTTTACTATAATTGGTACTCACTTTGGCGATATGAAAAGTGTTAAGACATCTCGTTGCCTTAGTAGGGCAACGAAAACTTAACTTACTTAACAAATAAGGAGAATCTATGTAATGAATGATGGATCAACTTGTATATGAAAGTAAAGTAAAGTTTTTGTTTTGATCCCGAACACGATGGGTCTAGCACAGTAGTTCTCGAGTTATGACCAAAACAGAAGTTCAGGTGACAGATGGATATATCTCACCGAGACCTGACGTTTGAGTACCAACACGATGGATCTAGCACCAGTGGTTCTCGAGTCATGACCAAAACAAAAGTTCACATGACAGATGGATAGATCTCACCGGGACCTGAAGTTTGAGTACCAACACGATGGGTCTAGCGCCAGTGGTTCTCGAGTTATGACCAAAACAAAAGTGCACGTGACAGATGCATAGATCTCACCGAGACCTGAAGTTTGAGTACAATACAAACACGATGGGTCTAGCACCAGTGATTCTCGAGTTATGACCTGGTTTTTAAACGAGTCCGGTTATGGAGCTCGGTTCGAGAACCGGTTCTCAAAACTATCATGCAAACTGGTTCTTAAAAGGGTTCTTTCGAACCGTTTCTAAGAACCATTCTGCAAACTGGTTCTTAAAGGGTTCTTACGAACCGGTTCTTGAACCCACCAGCGGAACCGGTTCGTTTGAAGAATCGGTTCATCGGGTTTCGAACCGGTTCAGAAAACCGGTTCCTAAACCAGTTATTTTATGAACCGGTTCTTTAATAACCGTAACCTCTTTAGAACCCTTTTCGAACCGGTTACGAACCGGTTCTTTTGAACCTTTTTCGGTCCTTGATTCAGAGCACACAAGGACACCCAGATATCGATTTTGAAAGCAATCGGTCCAGTAACTAAAACGGTCAAAATGGCGGCCACTTTTTTTTAATTTTTACAACGGATTCGTATTCAGAGCCCACACAGACACCCAGGTATCAATTTTGAAAGCAATCGGTCCAGTAGCTAAAAAGTTCAAAATGGCGGGCATTTTTTTTTTAATTTTGACTACGGATTCGTATTCAGAGCCCACACAGACACCCAGATATCGATTGTAAAAGCAATCGGTCCAGTAACTAAAAAGTTCAAAATGGCGGCCACTTTTTTTTAATTTTGACAACGAATTCGTATTCAGAGCCCACACAGACACCCAGATATCGATTTTGAAAGTAATCGGTCCAGTAACTAAAAAGTTAAAAATGGCGGCCATTTGTTTTTAAATCGAGAAATTAATCAAACACAATGAATATTATTTTCGTACCCAGGAACGAAAGTAGGATAATATTAGACGCATCTAGCGCACTCATCAAAACAGTGACAAGGTTCCATCTCCCATACAACTACTATGAAAGTTGGAACCCCGTCATACTAAAAAATGTGAAAGACGGGACCAAAAAATCCACTGTTGCTTCTGGCGCACCTACCCCCGCCCAACGATTCCGCTCACGACCGGCCGCCCGCCCTCGTTCGCTTCCGGCCGCCCACCCGCCCACCGGTTGGAGGCTCTCACGCTGCTAGCCTAACAATCGACCCGTCTGGGGCGCCTACCCCCGCCCGCGACTGGGTGCCCGCCCTCGTTCGCTTCCGGCCGCCCCCGCCACGCTACCGTTGCGCCTGCGCAGGCGCCTGCGCCGGCGAGGATAGGGGTGGTCGCGCGACTACGCGGGTGAGAGTTGGAATCGTGGAAGGCTCTCGTGGAAGAAATGAAATGAAATGAAATGAAATGAAATGAAATGAAATGTTTATTTATTTTTCATAAATTTGCAACATACACACGACAGTTATACCTAATCTATACATATAATAAAATCGTAGAGGTAAGAAAGTCTGTACATTGAATGTATTCGGAAAAAAACTAACCAGGGTGGCTTAAAATGAGATACTGAACATGTTAGAACAGTTTTTAAAATTTTTGTTTGTTTGTTTGTTTGTTTGTTTGTCTGTACGCGCATCACGCAAAAACCACTGAACGGAATTAGACGAAACTTTGTATAGTGGCAGTTTATATGCCGGGTTAACATAATACGTAAAAAAAAAAAAAAATAAAAAAAAAAATTAACAATTATAAACATTATTGCGCGTTTAAAATCACGTAGTCCAAAGTACATATTTATATCTTGAGAACTGGCAGCAAATACAATTTGAATAAAATATTCATTCGAAATTTAAAAATAAGTAGATACAACGAAAATGACAGTTCTTCTTTTTTATAACTTGAACACAATAGTCTATACATATCTATTCTTTCTATACATATCATAAAATCGTAAATGCAAAAATGTCTATTTGTACGCGCATCTCGCAAAAACCACTGAACGGAATTTGACGAAACTTTTTATAGTGACAGTGTATATCCCGGATGAACATAATAATTAAAAAATATAATAAAAATCACGTAATCCAAAGTAAAGGTAAAAAACAATTTTAAATGTCATGTTGACAACGGAGAACTGTCATCTCGACGTGAGCTGGCCGGTGACAAATTGTTTGATAAATAAAAATAATAATTGAAAGTCGAAGTTATGTCGCTGTCATTGGTGCAATAAAATTTATATATCTGTTGCCCGCGGCTTCGCTCGCGTGAAATTCGTATTTAAAAAAAAGAAAGTAAGTAACTAAAGGCGGGCCCGAAGGCGGATATGCGCTCACGTAAACGATATTCTTTCTCGATGAAAGTAACTAAGGGCGAGGCCGAAGGCCAGCTGCGTTCAGGAAGAAGCTAAACCATCTTGAAGAAAGTAAACAACTAAGGCGAGGCCGAAGGCCGAGCTACGTTCTGACAAATGATAAACCATCTCGAAGAAAGCAAGTAACTAAGGGCGAGGCCGAAGGCCGAGCTGCGTTCAGGAAGAAGCTAAACCATCTCGAAAAAAGTTAATTAATATTAAGATTGAGTTAATTTAATTTAAATTTTATTATAAAGTCCACGCTTCTAACGGCAAATATACCGTGCATCCTAGAACCTCGCGGTTATTCCCGGCTGGATGGCAAGAGGCCCGATGCTATCACCTTAGTGCCATTGACTAAGGGTAGTTCTTTGATGTGGGACGCCACTTTTGTTCTCGCATTGGCTCCAAGTCACGTTAGGACATCTTCAAGAGCGGCTGGCGCGGCCGAGGCTGGGGCGGAGAGCCTCAAACGCAGCAAATATAGAAATATAATTCAAGATTTCGAATTTGTTGCGTTTGCGGTTGAAACCCTCGGTCCGTGGAGCAGTGAAGCCAAAAGAGGCTTGAGCTGGTTGACGCAACTGGTGTCCCGCCATCAAGGGCTTATGTACTTCATTCAAAGGGTAAGCCTTGCCATCCAGCGGGGTAATGCCGCAAGTGCTCTAAGAACATTTGAAAATGCCCGTTTTGATAGTTATTTTAATGTTTGTTAGGTAGGTTTAATTCTTTAGTTATTAATATTACTTTTTTATTTTTATGAAATAAATAGATTGAGTAAACGATATTATATTCTATCGAAGAAAGGAAGTCTTTAAGGGCGAGGCCCGAAGGCGGAAGAGGGTTTTTGGTTTACCTGAACGCAGCTCGGCCTTCGGCCTCGCACTTAGTTCCTTCCTTTCTTCCAGAAGGTTTATCGTCTTCTTGAACGCAGCTCGGCCTTCGGCCTCGCCCTTACTTACTTCCTTTATTTGAGCAAGGTTTATCGTTTACCTGAAAGCAGCTCGGTCTTCGGCCTCGCCCTTAGTTAGTTACTTTCTTTAAGAAGGTTTATCGAGTACCTGAACGCAGCTCGGTCTTCGGCCTCGCCCTTAGTTACTTACATTCTTCTTTGGAATACGAATTTCACGCGAGCGGAGCCGCGGGCTCAGCTAGTAAATAATATACCTAAAACTATGAAAAATAGGATCTGGGCGCAGCGTATGATACTGGGCCGAGACGACCCAGCATCGCTGATTTTAAGCCCAGCCTCCAGAATATCCTATTTGACAGCTGTAATAAACGCAATATAAATTAAATATAGAATAAATAAAATATAAATAAATAAATAAATATGCTTCGTACCGTTGTATATATAACAAGGTGAGAACGACAATTTAACTATTACTAACAATATTACTAAATTAAGAAATTAACACACTAGCACAAAATGAATGAAAATGACAATTTATTATTAATTACTAAGTACTAACCATATTATTAAATTAACAAATTAACAGTTGTACCGTGTGGGGTCGGTACTTAAAAAGAATAGCCCCACTGCATCTCTCCCCGTCGCATGTCGTAAAAGTCGACTAAGGGATAAGAAAATTCGTCAGCCTCGGTAGCTCAGTGGCGCGGTTGGTTAGTCAACTGTTATTAAGCAACGCTGAGCGCGGTCAGTGTTTGGATGGGTGACCGCTCGACCGTTGGAGGCTGACCGTGGTTCGGATTCCACGTTAAACTGTAGGTCCCTTCCCTTCTTACCTTACTAGGTGGTAGGGTTTATCCCGGCCGGGTTGGTACCACCGCACTGAACGAAACGTCGGTCGAAACGGCTATGTAAATAGTTCGTGTTTTCCGTCCAGTTTAGTGTAGCCGACATGAAATGAAGGGAAGCACTGACATGGCACCTAGTTCACCCTGTGTTATGGGCTGACATCACGGATGTTGTAGGTGATGTAGCCAACCGTGTCAGGTTCCATAAAAATAAAAAAAACAAAAACAAATATAAATTACAAGATAACAAGATAAACATGAAAAATAAAAATAAAATGAAAAATGAATGAATGTGACACAACACAACATAACCCCTCAGACCTAAAATTACTAAATTTAAACACCACAAGCAAATAACCGGGAGACAAGAAAATCGCGTAGGTATTTAGAGCTGCTTCTGCAGCTTCAGCAGGTGAGTAGCAAGGTGCCTTTTAAAGGCAAGCAAATTATTTATGGAAGAGATGGGAGATGGAATATTATTCCAGCACCGGGAAGCCGCATACTTGAAGCTGCCTTCGAAGGCGGCTCCCCGATGCTTCGGAACTGCCAGCAGTCTCCCCACGGAGCGCGTGCCGTAACTATGACCTTCACCGTGCCACTTAAGTTTCTTCCACAACAGGGTTGGAGTTTCCGTGGTTATAATTTTATTTATTAAGGTGGCCAAGTGAAGGTGGCGGCGATTCTCCATGTTATGAATACCGAGACGGTTTATGTGGGGGGTAATGCGCTGTCGTCGCTTCACATACTCACAGAAACGTATACAGGCATTCTGTACTCGCTGTATACGT
The DNA here is from genome assembly GCA_946902875.1 of Nematopogon swammerdamellus. Taxonomy (NCBI): domain Eukaryota; kingdom Metazoa; phylum Arthropoda; class Insecta; order Lepidoptera; family Adelidae; genus Nematopogon; species Nematopogon swammerdamellus. Next base: position 12,908,649 of record OX336348.1, on the reverse strand, counting down.
TTAGCCGTTTTTTTATGTAAGCAGGGTCCATAAAGCGAGTCGCAGTCTCGCTTTATGGGTTGTAAATGTGTTTGTTATTCTTGAATTGTGCGGTTTTATGTGTGCGAGGGTGTTTATGTGTATATGTATATTATAGGTTTTGATTTGATTTGCCAATAGCAAAATATGTGACTTAAATGGCCGTATCTAGTGATAGCGTTGCCTTAGAAGCCTAAATTTTTTACAATTCCGAGGAAACGTAGACCTTCGTATTTGATAATAATTTCAAATTGATACCTCTAACCGTTACTGAGAAAAAAGGTCTTGACAAACAGACAGACAGCCAGCCAGCCAGACATACAGACAGACAGATAGACAACAAAATGATCCTATAAGGGTTCTGTTTTTTCCTCCTTTGAGGTACGGAACCCTAAAAATGTACGAAAACTCTTAAAAACACAAATTGGTCTAAGCGTCAAAGAGATGATGCGCCAAGACTCTTTTTGTCAACCTCGGTAGCTCAGTGGTGCGATCAATTGACTGTCGGTCGTAATCATAAGCACACCTAGGCGCGGTCAGTACTTGGATGGGTGACCGCTTGACCGTTGGAGCCTGACATATTGATGCTCTAGAAGGTGCTAATCTTGATGGTGTTGAACTTAATCTTCTTGTTTCTGATGTTAATAATGATGATTGCCTAGTGTTGAAATTAATGATAAAGATGTTATCATTATTGTGACGTGATGATGATGTTAATGATGACGTTGCTAACTACTATGGTGACGATGTAAATTCCAGTGAAAACTCGCATCGACCGCACGAAGTTCAAACAGCGGCTCGTGTTTCACCAGGGCGACCGTATCACCATCCATGTGAATGTGACGTCAGAAAAAGCGCCCACGGTGCAGTGGTTCAAGAAAGGGCAGCAATGGGTCAGGTTCTATAGAAATATGTTATGTAAAATGTCCTTCTAGAACTTCGAAGAGCCTATATTCCAACCTTAAGCCCTACTGCAATCCCATTTTTGTTCAAATCGTTATTTCTAAACTCACTAGGAGCCGATCAGCGATAGCACCGTGGACTATAACACCACGCTGCTCATTAAAAACTGTGCTCGCGCCGACACCGGTACTTATCGCATCCAGGCAATCAATCAATATGGCAACGATTCGGCTGAAGTCGAGATCATTGTCCTCTCTCCTCCTGACAAACCAGGTGGTCCTCTCAAGGTGGATGATATCACTGATAGTGGCTGTAAGCTGAGCTGGAAGGAACCTGAGAATGATGGAGGTGAGATCTGATGTTAATATGAGGACTTTGAAGCATTACGAAAAATCTTAGCGTTCCATACTGACAGTGCCAAAGGGCCCATAGATTCCTTTCTTTGCAAGTGTCTATACCCATTTACTATCTATCAATGAAATATCTTAAAGAAATCTTTGCTGCGAAGGCGGTTTCCGACCACTACCACTTGACAATACTGATTCTTTAACGATTATGTCCACAGGCAAGAAAGTGTCCTACTTAGTAGAAAAGCTGAATAATGGTATCTGGGAACAAGTCGACAAGACCGACGACACGGAGATGAACGTCCGTGGACTCCAAGGCGGAAAATATTATGAGTTCAGGGTAAAGGCCGTCACTGAAGTGGGAAAATCGGAACCGCTGAATAGACGCTTTAAGACTTATGGTGAGTTGGATGTTAATAATTTTTTCTCGAAGAGTACACGTACGATACTTGACCGACTGACACACAAAACGTTTTACTACATTTGACCATACGGGTAAATTTGAGTTGCATGATTTTGCATGTTAAATGAATTGTTACGGGGCTATGGCACTCCGTAATAATGGCAGTATATTTCTTTCATTTTATACCATTACAGCAGTTAGTGTCTAACGCTACCCATGGACATTCATTGATGGAGAAACGCCACAAAATGTCAAGCCAGCCTAGCTAGATAGATAGGTGCTTATTTAAGTCCCTTGTAAAGAACTGCACCGCGCAACCGCACTGAATGAAAGGTCGGTTGAAACAGCTATGTATATAGTTCGTGTTTTTACTCTTTAGATAGAGATTTTCTCGTGGTTTTGCAAAGTAAATTAATGGTATCGTAAAATAATAGCTGGTAACCCTGAGAGAGCAAAAAAACATCCAATATTGCCAAGCACGGAATTTAGGGAGTGCAACCTCGAGCCACAGCATATATATGGCTTTTCTTTAGCCATAAATATGCTGTGCTCGAGCTGCCGGACCGCGCCGGCTATGTGTGAGTGAGTATGGAGCGTCGCGGGTATGCTCGCGTCTAGCCCCGCACGGCCCGCGCACACCCGCGACGCTCCCCACTCACTCACACATAGCCGAGCGAACCTTAGCCACGATCATCCAGAGAGCCTCGCGTCTAGCCCCGCACGCCCCGCGCACACCCGCGACGCTCACACTCACTGACACATAGCCGAACGAACCTTAGCCGCGAGCATACAGAGAGTCTCGCGTCTAGCCCCGCACGCCCCGCCCACACCCGCGACGCTCACACTCACTGACATATAGCCGAGCTAACCTTAGCCGCGAGCATGCAGAGAGTCTCGCGTCTAGCCCCGCACGCCCCGCGCACACCCGCGACGCCCCCCACTCACTCACCACACATAGCCGAGCAAACCTTAGCCGTGAGCATCCAGAGAGTCTCGCGTCTAGTCTCGCAAGCCCCGCGCACACCCGTTCCCAGCTCACTCACACATAGCCGAGCGAACCTTAGCCGCGAGCATCCAGAGAGTCTGGCGTCTAGCCCCGCACGCCCCGCGCACACTCGTGACCCTCCCCACTCATTCACCACACATAGCCGAGCGAACATTAGCCGCGAGCATCCAGAGAGTCTCGCGTCTAGCCCCGCACACCCCGCGCACACCCGCGACGCTCCTCACTCACTCACACATAGCCGAGCGAACCTTAGCCGCGACCATGCAGAGAGTCTCGCGTCTAGCCCCGCACGCCCCGCCCACACGCGCGACGCTCAAACTCACTGACACATAGCCGTGCGAACCTTAGCCGCGAGCATCCAGAGAGTCCTGCGTCTAGCCCCGCACGCCCCGCGCACACCCGCGACGCTCCCACTCAATCACACATAGCCGAGCGAACCATAGCCGCGAGCATCCAGAGAGTCTCGCGTCTAGCCCCGCTCGCCCCCCCCCCCCCCCCCCCCCCCCACACCCGACACGCTCCCCACTCACTCACCACACATAGCTGAGCGAACCTTAGCCGCGAGCATCCAGAGAGTCTCGCGTCTAGCCCCGCACACCCCGCGCACACCCGCGACGCTCTCACTCACTGACACATAGCCAAGCGAACCTTAGCCGTGAGCATCCAAAGAGTCTCGCGTTAAAATTGTTTAAATTGTTAGCCCCGCACGCCCCGCGCACACCCGCGACGCTCCCCACTCAATCACACATAGCCGCGAGCATCCAGAGAGTCTCGCGTCTAGCCCCGCTCGCCCCCCCCCCCCCCCCCCCACACCCGAGACGCTCCCCACTCACTCACCACACATAGCTGAGCGAACCTTAGCCGCGAGCATCCAGAGAGTCTCGCGTCTAGCCCCGCACACCCCGCGCACACCCGCGACGCTCACACTCACTGACACATAGCCAAGCGAACCTTAGCCGTGAGCATCCAAAGAGTCTCGCGTTAAAATTGTTTAAATTGTTAGAGAAAAACGTACAATACAAATGAACTAGGTGAGTTTTTTTTTTTTCAGTCAGTACAACGAAATATTCATTCATAAACGTTTTTCTGATTATTAATTTTGAATTATAGTTGACTACTATTTCCTGGACGTATTGATTCAGGGTGAGACAGAGATTGTTTATAGTTTAGCAAACCGTACTTTCGTAGTACCCACATCTACAAATCTACTCTCGTAGGGAGTTGAATCTCGGGACGCCAAGACACAATTTGATCGTTGACGTGGCATGACGGATTGCGCGATGTTTAGTTTGAAAAAAAAATAAAGTTTAAAAAACTGTAACCCGACTATGGAAAAAAGTAACTATTATTAAAAAAACTAAAAAAGTTTCAAAATCTTTACCATAAATAAAATAAACTAAAAAGTAAGAAACAGGATATTTGGGAGCCATGGCAGTGCTTCCTTCGGACGTTGCTATCATCGTCTTATTGGGTAAGAGCAGTCTTTTGATTTTCCTGTTTATTTAGTTTTATTGAAGTCTTCTGGCAGTTTCACATTAATAACGTTATAATTAAATTGAAATGCCGTAGTCGTGCGTTGTCAGCTATAAAAAAAAATATGATTGATTGACGGCATCTCGTTGTTAATTTTGTGTACATGCTGAGGAAGGGGAAGAGAGGGAGTGAGGGAGTGAGGGAGTGATGGAGGGGAAGAGGGAATGAGGGAGGGAGGTAAAGATAATATTTTGCCTCGACTCATACAACAGCAATCGGCCACAATAATATAATCCTATAACCTTTCATTTATTCATTAGAGTTACTCAGTAGTAGTAGGTAAATAACACATAATTCTGTGAAAATTTCAACTGTCGACCTATTACGGTTCCAAAGATACAGCAGTAGGACAGACAGACGGACGGACAGACAGACAGACGGCGTAGGCTTAAATATAATATTAAATATAATCCGTACGGGATACGGAAACCTAAAGAAAAGTATTTTCGTATATTTAAAGTTAAGTAGATAATTTTTTTTTATAGCTGACAACGCACGACTACGGCATTTCAATTTAATTATAACGTTATTAATGTGAAACTGCCAGAAGACTTCAATAAAACTAAATAAACAGGAAAATCAAAAGACTGCTCTTACCCAATAAGACGATGATAGCAACGTCCGAAGGAAGCACTGCCATGGCTCCCAAATATCTTGTTTCTTACTTTTTAGTTTATTTTATTTATGGTAAAGATTTTGAAACTTTTTTAGTTTTTTTAATAATAGTTACTTTTTTCCATAGTCGGGTTACAGTTTTTTAAACTTTATTTTTTTTAATCGAAGTATTGGCCATTATTATCAATGCACTTTTGCCATTTTACTGGAATGTTTCAGAAATGTTTCAGAATTTCTGTGCCGATTTAACAAGTTAAGACAAGCTTCGACGCGATTTTGTTGTTGTTGTTCAGTGAGTTCATACGGTACCCAATTTCCGAGCTTTTTTATCTTTCCAATTTGACGTAAATGAATTAGTATCGTTTTATCACTTACATTGAAGGCTGCTGCTAATTCCGACGTGGTTTGTGATTAATCTGCTTCAACTATGGCTTTCAATTCATCGTCGGTCGGCCACGGGCAAAGAGATTAAAAGGGGCTATGGAGAGGACATTGCGAATATTTTCATATAAATATTTTGAGCTCAAGGTTATAATACGCCATCTAGCTTTGAATAGCAAAAACAAAATAAACACAAAGTAAAATAATTAGAACACATCTCATCTATCGGTCGTTAGGTGACGCCAATAGAGGTGCATCTCAGATCAGAGCAGATCTTTCCTGTACAGAACCGGTAAACTCTGGAACGCTCTCCCTGCTCATATATTTCCTCCCAAGTACAGTCTCGGGTCCTTCAAGAGGGGCGTGAATGGGCACCTGTCAGGCCGGCATGGCATTCGCAACTCCCGAATACGACCGAATGTCCATGGGCGCCGTTAGACACCTTATGGGTGCCTCGGCGCCATATGTCGAGCTAACAATAAAAAAAAAAAAAAAAATCTAGGGTTACCAGATGGTATCCCAAACGAGGACATGTCCTCCTTTTCGGATCAATTAGAAACGTCCTCCTTCCGTCCTCAATTTGTCCTCTTTATTTGAATTAAACCCATTAGGTACTCAAAGTTCCCGCCCGCGTTGCATTCACCGGCTCAGTTTTATTTTTGTATTTCATCGCAAAATGCAAACACTGAACGAGAGTTTTCCATTATTAGCGCACAATGGACAAATAAGTTATAATCTTTACTCAGTACAAATTAAAATAATGTTACATTCTCTAACTTTTATACGTATTTTCTAAAAAAAGTGACTAGTTATCGTCAAAATATGTAGTTCTGAAAATATAATGCATAGTTAAAATAAGTTTTATTTTATTTATAACATTTTTCTAATTCGAACCTTTCCAGAGTAAATGAAGCGGTGAGTTCCATAAGGGCCCAATATGTGTTTTTTTACGAAAATGCTTTTTTTCTTTTTCGTATTCTTAGGTAGAACGCATCGCCTTGATTTGAATACAGGCACAATTTCTTACTACTTCGTACATAAAAAAATTGGTTGTCTGTAAAGTCGGTTTACGGACGATAGTTTTACGTGGTGACTTCATAAAGTATATAAAGTGCGAAGTCAGATACAAAATCAGTTTATAATACTTTATCGTGCTTAGAAGTTTAATTCTTAAATCGCAAATGTGAGTACTTTAAAAACTAATAATATTAAGAAGAAAAGCTGTCAGACTGACAGGGGATAAATTTTTTTTCTGAAAATTTGAAAAAATGAAAATTTTATAAAACCGGTTACCCGACAGCCGAGCCAGCCAGCCAGCCAGTTTGTACCGTGTGGGGTCGGTACTTAAAAAGAATAGCCCCACTGCATCTCTCCCCGTCGCATGTCGTAAAAGTCGACTAAGGGATAAGAAAATTCGTCAGCCTCGGTAGCTCAGTGGCGCGGTTGGTTAGTCAACTGTTATTAAGCTACGCTGAGCGCGGTCAGTGATTGGATGGGTGACCGCTCGACCGTTGGAGGCTGACCGTGGTTCGGGTTCCACGTTAAACTATAGGTCCCTTCCCTTCTTACCTTACTAGGTGGTAGGGTTTATCCCGGCCGGGTTGGTACCACCGCACTGAACGAAACGTCGGTCGAAACGGCTATGTAAATAGTTCGCGTTTTCCGTCCAGTTTAGTGTAGCCGACATGAAATGGAGGGAAGCACTGACATGGCACCTAGTTCACCCTGTGTTATGGGCTGACATCACGGATGTTGTAGGTGATGTAGCCAACCGTGTCAGGTTCCATAAAAAAAAAAAAGCCTCGGCAGTGGATTACCGGCGACACCGCTTCAGCGCCTCACCACCCCGCTGTGTCAGAGGAGGGACAAGTGACGTCGCGCGTCCCTGTCAACACGCCTCGCCCTCCTCGCGGTGTGGCCGGATCCAGTGACAAGACCTGCTGCTTCTTTCGCAACCAGCACACCCAATCCACCACGGTTCGCTGATCCATCGCCCGCGTCTGCCGGTGAGGATGACGAACCAGGGACACGCCCCGCCACCCCAGCTACGACGGGACGAAGTCCGCCGCCACCGGTTAGCTTGGGGCTATCGCGGCCCTGTGTCGCGCTTGCAGCCTCCGCTACCGGTGCAGCGCCGTGCGCAACAGCGACGTACGCAAGAGGGCCAACAAAGATAGAAGAGCTGTGTGACGTCGCCCCGCAGTCCGACGGATACGGAGCTCTCCGGGATGGGGGTGGTGGTGGCCTACGTGTCTAGTACCACCACCTATCGCTCGTAGCTTGTCTCGCGTCGTCCCGGAGAGCTCCGTAGCCACGGCCTGCACCCACCGGCGTGCTTGTAGGCCTGCCTCCCGCCGCCGGCGGATATTTACCGTTTTTATTTAGATTTTTATTAACTTTGTGTATTTTTATAAGTTTTTGTAGAATATAAAATATGTAAAATTAATTTAAGTACATGATAAAAATGTGAAAATAAAGATTAATTATCAATGTAAACTTTTAATTTACGCCATCTACGTATCTAAGCGCATACTACAACGTGTCATACTACAACGTTGCAACAACTACCTAACTGCGAAATCAACTACTGCTGAAGTGCTAGATGTTGACGCTAGATGTCGCTCCATGAAATCTCCACCAACTGGTGTCCGAATTTCGAGAAACTGGTGCAGGACCGATTAGCCGGATGGTTTCCGACGTCTCGTCGGTCACAGGTGGCAGGGACCGTGGGTTCGAGGCTCGCAAAAGACGGACAAATATATTTTGTATTTCCTACTATTGTATATGCCTCTCTATCGCGCTCTCGTTTGCACACACAGGTTTAGATGGAACGTGACACTTTTTCGTGAGTGCAGCCGGTGTTCATCAATTTATAAGACGTGACGTCATCACGTCAAAAGAGATCAAAATAATTTATGAGTGAAACAAGGGCCCAATACCTATTACATAATTGGGCCCTTTTACCGCAAATTTGTTTAAGGCGATTGTAACTGTTAGATGTCAATGTTGAAGTGTGGCATCGGTTGAATGTCAAAGTCCGTTATTGTGGTTCTGTGCGAGGTTAGGTGTCTTGCTGATTGTTTTGTTGTACTTTTGTGAAAGTTTTTGTTAATACAAAGTGTGGAAAATTTTGTTGGGTTCGACAAGGGCCCATTCAATAATTTTTTAAAAATTTGTCCGTAAAATGACTTTAATTTTTTTATGTATATTTTTGCAGTAATACATCCATAATATAGTTTAGTTATAATGATAAAAAAAAATACAGAAATGTTTGTTTCATTTCAAAGTTATGAAGTTTTTACTCTCTCCTGTAAAATTTATATTTCTGTTTTTGGCCATATTGGGCCCTGATAGAATTCACCGCTTCAAATGTCCTCCTTTTTCAATTTTGCACCTGGTAACCCTAGGTGCTTCTCATCACATCTCTATCTAATAGGACGACAGCCAACGACCAAAATGATAGTTGATTTCATATGAGCGATAAAATCGTTAAATTTTATTTACTATTCCGTTTTGATCAATTAACCCCAATTCACTTGTAAAAATGATTTTGAGACTGTTTGAGCTAAAATATTAGGTGCTTACTTATGAAATTGCCGTTTCTACAAACTGACCACTTTGAAAGTGGCAAACTTTTTTTTGCGTAGGAATTCCAGATTCAAATATTTTCTGTTATAAAGGCAAATTATTCTTTCTTCAAAATCTGTTGTTTGTTTGTTTTCCCACCGTTCGGTTTTTTTTTACATCGCTGGTTCTGTGACCCTGGAAACATCGAAATTAATCTCGAACTCGAATATGAATCCCGTCGCGGCACCAACGCAGCACAGACGGCATGCAATATCATCGGCGTGTATGGACCAGGTACCGCAAGGGAACGCACTGTGGGTTTTTGGTTTGATCGCTTCCGTTCTGAAAAATTTCATCTCAATGATGAGCCCCGTGGCCGACCGGAGACGAAAGTCGATAACGATGAATTGAAAGCCATAGTTGAAGCAGATTAATCACAAACCACGTCGGAATTAGCAGCAGCCTTCAATGTAAGTGATAAAACGATACTAATTCATTTACGTCAAATTGGAAAGATAAAAAAGCTCGGAAATTGGGTACCGTATGAACTCACTGAACAACAACAACAAAATCGCGTCGAAGCTTGTCTTAACTTGTTGAATGGGCACAGAAATTCTGAAACATTCTGTTTTTGTAGAGGCATCAATGAACTTCCAGTAAAATGGCATAAGTGCATTGATAATAATGGTCAATACTTCGATTAAAAAATATATGTATTTTTCATAAAAAAAAAATGTTTGATTTTTTCTATATAAAACGGCAATTTCATAGGTAAGGACCTAATATTTTTTTTGCCTCATTTCCTATTTTTGTAATGGTCTGGTACGCGCACCGCTACTGCCGTCTGAAAAACATGCTCTGGTTATCTTAGATCGGTAATTCAACAACATTCCGAAAATCTGACGGAATACTATGACACGGTTCGATCAAATTGGTTGCCATTTTTAAAAAATACTGTCAGGAGACGCTACACGAAAAACATTTAGTATCGGGTTGAGGACATTCGAATTTATGGATTTTAAGCGGTTTTGAACGTAATACTATGAGACAAAAATATTGGTTGTGGGATCTCCTACTATAATAGTAGTAAAGCTACTGTATAACAGAGGGCGCTTTTTATTTTTTCAATATGGCCTAGTTGATCGTTGTTCTAGAATAATCTATGGAAATTATGTATTATATTCAAATATTGAATAAATATACACATTACTTATGAAAATAAACTGATTACATGTTCAGTCGTATTTTTATATCGAGATTTGCAATACCGCAATGCGCAACTCGGCATATTTTCTTAGATTTCCTTCTTTCTCTAGCACACGAATACGACCTCACATGCGGACTGGTGGCGCTAGACTGAACGACTTTGTACCACTAGGATCTAAGTAGTAGATTACGATTTTGTTCTTGTTGTCCGGTCTATATGGAAGAGGGTGAGTTTAATGTCTTTGGCCACGGGGCTCATCATTAGGATGAAATTTTTCAGAACGGAAGCGATCAAACCAAAAACCCACAGTGCGTTCCCTTGCGGTACCTGGTCCATACACGCCGATGATATTGCATGCCGTCTGTGCTGCGTTGGTGCCGCGACGGGATTCATATTCGAGTTCGAGATTCATTTCGAGTTTTCCAGGGTCACAGAACCAGCGATGTAAAAAAAAACCGAACGGTGGGAAAACGAAACAAACAACAGATTTTGAAGAAAGAATAATTTGCCTTTATAACAGAAAATATTTGAATCTGGAATTCCTACGCAAAAAAAAGTTTGCCACTTTCAAAGTGGTCAGTTTGTAGAAACGGTAATTTCATACGTAAGCACCTAATATTGTAGCTCAAACAGTCTCAAAATCATTTTTACAAGTGAATTGGGGTCAATTGATAAAAACGGAATAGTAAATAAAATTTAACTATTTTATCGCTCATATGAAATCAACTATCATTTTGGTCGTTGGCTCTCGTCCTATTAGATAGAGATGTGATGAGAAGCACCTACGGTTACCAGATGCAAAATTTAAAAAGGAGGACATTTGAAACGGTGAATTCTATAAGGGCCCAATATGGCCAAAAACAGAAAATAAAAATTTTACAGGAGAAAGTAAAAACTTCATAACTTTGAAATGAAACAACAAACATTTCTGTATTTTTTTTTTATTATAACTAAACTATATTATGGATGTATTACTGGAAAAATATACATAAAAAAATTTAAGTCATTTTATGGACAAATTAAAAAAAAATCATTGATTGTCGAACCCAACAAAATTTTCCACACTTTGTATTAACAAAAACTTTCACAAAAGTACAACAAAACAATCAGCAAGACACCTAACCTCGCACAGAACCACAATAACGGACTTTGACATTCAACCGATGCCACACTTCAACATTGACATCTAACAGTTACAATCGCCTAAATCAAATTTGCGGTAAAAGGGCCCAATTATGTAATAGGTATTGGGCCCTTGTTTCACTCATAAATTATTTTTATCTCTTTTGACGTGATGACGTCACGTCTTATAAATTGATGAACACCGGCTGCACTCACGAAAAAGTGTCACATTCCATCTAAACCTGTGTGTGCAAGCGAGAGCGGGATAGAGAGGCATATACAATAGTAGGAAATACAAAATATATTTGTCCGTCTTTTGCGAGCCTCGAACCCGCGGTCCCTTCCACCAGTATATTGTGACCGCCGAGACGTCTTAAACCATCCGGCTAATCGGCCCTGCACCAGTTTCTCGAAATTTGGACACCAGTTGGTGAAGATTTCATGGAGCGACATCTAGCGTTAACATCTAGCACTTCAGCGGTAGTTGATTTCGCAGTTAGGTAGTTGTTGCAACGTTTTAGTATGCCACGTTGTAGTATGCGCTTTGATACGTAGATGGCGTAAATTAAAAGTTTATATTGATAATTAATTTTTATTTTCACATTTTTATCATGTACTTAAATTAATTTTACATATTTTATATTCTACAAAAACTTATAAAAATACAAAAAATTATATTGATAATTAATCTTTATTTTCACATTTTTATCATGTAGGTACTTAAATTAATTTTACATATTTTATATTCTACAAAAACTTATAAAAATACACAAAATTAATAAAAATCTAAATAAAAACGGTAAATATCCGCCGGCGGCGGGAGGCAGGCCTCCAAGCACGCCGGTGGGTGCAGGCCGTGGCTACGGAGCTCTCCGGGACGACGCGAGACAAGCTACGAGCGATAGGTGGTGGTACTAGACACGTAGGCCACCACCACCCCCATCCCGGAGAGCTCCGTATCCGTCGGACTGCGGGGCGACGTCACACAGCTCTTCTATCTTTGTTGGCCCTCTTGCGTGCGTCGCTGTTGCGCACGGCGCTGCACCGGTAGCGGAGGCTGCAAGCGCGACACAGGGCCGCGATAGCCCCAAGCTAACCGGTGGCGGCGGACTTCGTCCCGTCGTAGCTGGGGTGGCGGGGCGTGTCCCTGGTTCGTCATCCTCACCGGCAGACGCGGGCGATGGATCAGCGAACCGTGGTGTATTGGGTGTGCTGGTTGCGAAAGAAGCAGCAGGTCGGTCTTGTCACTGGATCCGGCCACACCGCGAGGAGGGCGAGGCGTGTTGACAGGGACGCGCGACGTCACTTGTCCCTCCTCTAACACAGTGGTGAGGCGCTGAGGCGGTGTCGCCGGTAATCCACTGCCGAGGCTGTCGGGTAACCGGTTTTATAAAATTTTAATTTTTTTTAATTTTCAGATTTTTTTTTTACCCTGTGTCAGTCTGACAGCTTTTCTTCTTAATATTATTAGTTTTTAAAGTACTCACAATTGCGATTTAAGAATTAAACTTCTAAGCACGATAAAGTATTATAAACTGATTTTGTATCTGACTTCGCACTTTATATACTTTATGACGTCATCACGTAAAACTATCGTCCGTAAACCGACTTTACAGACAACCAATTTTTTTATGTACGAAGTAGTAAGAAATTGGGCCTGTATTCACATCAAGGCGATGCGTTCTACTTTAAAGAATACGAAAAAGAAAAAAAAGCATTTTCGTAAAAAAAAAACATATTGGGCCCTTATGGAACTCGTCTTCATTTACTCTGGAAAGGTTCGAATTAGAGAAATGTTATAAATAAAATAAAACTTATTTTAACTATGCATTATATTTTCAGAACTACATATTTTGACGATAACTGGTTACTTTTTTAGAAAATACGTATAAAAGTTAGAGAATGTAACATTATTTTAATTTGTACTGAGTAAAGATTATAACTTATTTGTCCATTGTGCGCTAATAATGGAAAACTCTCGTTCAGTGTTTGCATTTTGCGATGAAATACAAAAATAAAACTGAGCCGGTGAATGCAACGCGGGCGGGAACTTTGAGTACCTAATGGGTTTAATTCAAATAAAGAGGACAAATTGAGGACGGAAGGAGGACGTTTCTAATTGATCCGAAAAGGAGGACATGTCCTCGTTTGGGATATCATCTGGTAACCCTAGATTTTTTTTTTTTTTATTTTTTATTGTTAGCTCGACATATGGCGCCTAGGCACCCATAAGGTGTCTAACGGCGCCCATGGACATTCGGTCGTATTCGGGAGTTGCGAATGCCATGCCGGCCTGACAGGTGCCCATTCACGCCCCTCTTGAAGGACCCGAGACTGTACTTGGGAGGAAATATATGAGCAGGGAGAGCGTTCCAGAGTTTACCGGTTCTGTACAGGAAAGATCTGCTCTGATCTGAGATGCACCTCTATTGGCGTCACCTAACGACCGATAGATGAGATGTGTTCTAATTATTTTACTTTGTGTTTATTTTGTTTTTGCTATTCAAAGCTAGATGGCGTATTATAACCTTGAGCTCAAAATATTTATATGAAAATATTCCCAATGTCCTTTCTATAGCCCCTTTTAATCTCTTTGGAATATCACCATCTCGGACCCAGACAAATTTAATACCTTTCTCGCCTGCCAATGTACGCACTTTGTTGAGTAGTCTCTTACGGCCTAGGGTCAGATGCTCGTTCACGTAGATCTTGCCGTCTCCCTGCATGTTGAGACAACGCACCGTTGGCTTGACGCTCCTGGCTGACTTCACGAATTCATCTCGCTTCGACTTCCTCGTGAACCTTACGATGATGGCGGGCGGGCCCGGTTCGCGCGACGTCGTCGACTCCTTATCGGCCGGTCACGTGCTGGCTCGCTTCGCGTAGCTGACGTCGGTGTCTGCGATGTCGACGCCGACATACTTGGCGAGCGTACTCACTTGGCCGGTCAGGTTCTCCGTCTTACTGTAGGGGATGCCACGGATTTCGACATTCTCGGCGCGGCCACGTTGGTCCATGAGGTCCAGCTGTGACTCCAGCTCCGAGACGCGCCGGGTCAGCCGGTCCCGATCTTCCATCAGAGACTGTAAGGCTCGCATCGCTTCCGGGAACCCAGCGAACTTCTGCTCAAAATCGTCGAGCTTGTCAGAGTGGAAGGTGGAGCTTCTGATGAGTTCCTTCTGCTGCTCGACGAGGTCCTGGACTGTCCTCTGGAGGGAGGATAGCGCGTTCCCGAAGTCGTATGGCACTGAGAAAGGACCGCCGGAGGCGGAGGCGGAGTCGAGGGCTGAGGCGGAGGCGGCGACGGCGCCCGGTCGTCTCGGCAGCAGCGGCGCAAGCGGCCGCGGCGGCGAAGGCGACATCGCTGTATCGCTCGAGATCGACACGCTCGCCACAGTGGAGTTGGCAAGGCTAATATCGACCTGGCTGGAGTTCGACCCGTCTAGCTTCTTCTTTTCACAGATGGTGCAGTTCCATGGCGTGCCGGCGAAGGTCCTCGCCTGAATGTTGGCCGCAGTTTGCGATACGCACTTTAAGTGGAACCAATGGCCACATCTCCCAGAGCAGAGGACACCGCTTTTAGTGGTAATTGTCTTGGCGTGACATGCATAGCATTCTTTCTTATTTGCCATGTTTACGAATGCTGAGTGGCCGTTAGTGATTTTATCTACTTGCCGAAGTGACGAAGCAATTTCGCTCAAGTAGTGAGATGTAGACACCCCGGAAGCTGAACTTCACTTGGTGGACGTGAGGTGAGCATTAATATTCTATATTGATTCACTTTTTTAGGATTAATATTTAAACAATTATATTTAATAAATATCATCTCTGGAGATTACTTTTGATAGCTGTCAGTCTTAAGCGTGGGTAGTCACGAACGATCTAGCGAAGCTATGGAGGCTCGAACGAGCTATGGAGGCTCTCCCGCCGCGCCCCTCAACGAGGAGAGGGTGGCTAGGGGGAGGGTTGGAGGCTGCAGGGGATGGAGGCTTTCTCGCCGCTTCCACCACGAGGAGAGGGTGGCTAGGGGGAGGGATGGAGGCTGCAGGGGATGGAGGCTTTCTCGCCGCTTCCGCCAGGGAGGCTTTCGCGCTGCACCCCCTCGACATGGGGAGAATTGGTGAGGTGACTAGGGAGTTGTATTTCATTCGCAAGTAGTGTATAGCTGACTCTTATCACAACATTGACCTTGCCTCGCACACGGACAAAAGAGATAAAGAAGGTCGCAGCGCTTCCGTGAGCGCTTGACTGTTGCGTCATCTCTTTACATGTTTTTGTTGGAAAATATTATGGGTGGAGAGAAAAATAAACGAAACAATGAGAGATGAAATGTTTTATTATCTTTTTTTTATTTCTTATAAACTACGATTACAATTCTTTCTTAAGACTAGATAATGTATACAAATAATTTCTTAAAAACTATGAATACATTTTTTCTTAAGACTAGATAATGTATACAAATTAATTTCTTATAAACTATGATTCTTAAGAATGTATACAAATCAAGGTGTACTGCGTAGTTTATAATGCCCCCAAGCAAGTGTGGAATTATCCGAATTAATTTTTCGTTTATCATCTCGACCGCACAATACAAATATACGCTTTGTTTGTGTGTATAGTTGATGTTTAATACTTTTAATGGTATGCATTGTACCAATCGTTTTGTTTTCTCCCTTTAAACACTTTTTATAAGTTTCAATGTCATAATGTTTGGATATAGATTTCGTTACAGCCTTTACTTTTTTAACGGTAGTCGAGTTTTGTATTTTATACGCATACATTTTTGATCGTAGTCCTACAAATTCCGAGATAATTTTACCGCTACATTCGTCCTTCATCAACCCTACAATTTTTTTATTGACTAGCGGTACCCCGTAGACTTTGTCCGCGGGTAATCGGACGTATCGAAGCGGTGTAGATCGAGTTTTATATCGGTAAAAAAATCATCGGTTTTTACGTCATAAATGAAGGAATCTGTATCCGTATAGAGTAATCGCACATTGTCTCCATATTTCGGTTTCATGTAATCATAGTGGAATTCATACATTACCACCTTAGATAGCTCTAGCACTGAGAATCCCACATAGATGGGTTTATCATAGCAAATCTCGGTCTTATTCGATCGGTATGGCGATAAAATTTTCTGAGAAAATGGTGCGACTGTGGAAATTTGGTCTGGCTATTAATCTTTGTGCACCGACTTTTGTGTTAGTCCTAGTAGGTATATCAAACCAATGATTAACCAGTTTAACATCTAATCTCCTATTTACATCTTCGATAGTTTTTCCAAAAATAGCATTGTTCATTAGCTTATAGAAGTCCTTCTCAAAGGCGTTATGGGCGTTGGTACGCATTACCGTATTTAAATCTATGTAAGATTTTAACCATTTGCATTGTTCGAATGCCAATATTCTATGCACCTTCTTTAAAACTAACCCATTCGCTATGCATTGTTTTAAATTAACATAATGAATGATATAATTAATCTTGTCATCTAGTGTTGTCGTGAGTTTTTTATCTTTACCGTAGGGGGGAGTCTTTTTCTCACAACAGAATGGGTAATCATTATGAGCATCGTGTAGCTGGTGAGGGTATTCTATGTCGACCTCCAGAAAGTAGCCTGTGCTAGACTCTTCACTCACCACCGCTATGTCAAACGCTTCAACTTCGTTATCGGACAACCACCGAAAACCCCCTATTGGTAAAGTCTGACTCATGGCGTGACCATAGAGATTATTAATGTCTAAATATTCTATAAAATTAGATGCAATTTCCGGATTATAACCATCTATATACTTGTTATTTGCTTTACAATACTTATTTGAGGCCATAGAAATACCGCCGCGAACGCCAGAGTTTATAAATTGTATCATGTTTATATCCTTCAATATTTCCAAAGATACATTCGTGTACTTGAGCATCGCATCCCAGGTTAGAGATGGTGCAGTTAAATAGTGACACGCATCTAATTTATATGTTTTTTTACACACGTTTCGGAAATTTTCAAAGACGTCAGCGAGTATAAGAACGTCTGTTTTGAGATAGATGTCGCTATACTCACCCAAAGTCTTTAAATTAAAGTGTTGCCATATGCTTTGTGCGTATAGATCAAAGACATTAAACGTATAGATAATCTTCATCGCTTATATATATATCTGTGAGAGAGCTATAAAAACTTTGTTGGGGCGGCAGACGCGTCTCATCGAGTTTTTGTATGCAATCAATATATTCATAGGGGAATACACCTTTTCGGAGTAATAGGTGACTGTCAGATTGTGAGGTGAAATGATTATGCATTATTTGAAATTGATCAGCCCGCAAATTCGAGGCCAACTTTTCCAGACTGCTAGACATAAACTTGAAAGTATCTAAAAATCTCAAAGTTACAGTTTTGTTTTGAGCGTCATCTATTGAAATGCGATAATTAAAAGAGATGTATTTTTCTTTGCTTTGTGCTATGCACTCTAAATTATATCCAGCGTCGGACAGCTCCCTTATGAAGAGGTGGCTGTCGTAGCCGGATAGATTGTGAAACATTACAGGAATGAAGGGTTTAATTCTATAATTGAGATTACACAAATAGTGTGCCGCCCCAACGTATGCACCTGTCAGGTGACAGTGATCGCGAACTCTATCGTCGCGTGTAAACAAACTGCCACAGATGTGACAGTGTGTAGATAACCTAAACTCCTCTTCCTCTTTTAAAGAAATATTAATTTCTTTTACGGTATGTAGAATACGTCCAATTTCGAGCGCGTCACTATTCAACGTCACAATGAATTTTTCCACACAATCACTACCTCTATACGTCACGAATTTACATAGACTCTCATCGTATTTACAGTGAATGTAATACCCAAAGCTGTAGGGTATGTGTTTTTGAATTGAATTCGTGTACGAAGCTTCCGGATTCGGTTGACAGGTGCCTAGGGGTGAAAGAATAGATTCGAAGTCCGCATATATTACGAAAGGCACATCGAGCTACCGGTAGTGATTTTTGAAACGGATCTCGAAATCTTTTGACATCTTCACGCTTTTTTAATACACCCCATTTCGCAGTGATGATTATAAGCTTCAATCTTATTAAAACGCAGTAAACACCCATCACAAATGTGAATACGCCTCCGTCGTTTGATAACATCAGCCCTTATGAGACGAGACAAATTTTTTATCCAACAATAATGACTCATACTGAAACGCCCCCCCCCCCCCCCCCCCCCCCCCCCTGTCAAACAGTCCAACTGAAGCGGACTCCTTGTCTGAACCAGACTAGGTGGTAGCCTTCGATTTAAAATTAAACCTACCTAACACGTCATCTCTACGGAACCTATCTAAACTACCCTGTCCTACTTTTAATGACGAAAATTACAGTTTTCGTGAAAAATAAATACCGAAAGGGTTACATGATTTAAATGTTGGTTTAGTTATAACTAGGCTACAGAAAAAGAAAGAGGAAAATTGTGAAAATGTCTATGGAGGAAAAGCTGAAAGAAAGAAGGCTTAGTAAGTTTCCGCAGATTTGAATCCCGAAGAAGGAAATTAAGATTGGAGAGTTAAGAATTCGTAGAGTTTATGTGAAGCATAGATTAATGATGAAGCTAGATGGGTAAAATAATCGAGAGAAGATGATATTAGGTTCGATTTCATTGTGGAGAAAGGCTGAAAATAAGGGGAGATAACTCGAAGCATTACGAAGAGAAGCTGAAAAGTAAAAGGTTATTTCGATTTCTTTATGGAAAGAAAAGCTGTAAAAAATTGGCTATCCGACCTCTCTCGCTGAGGTCGGCCGCGAACGGTCGCGCGTCGGACAACATTAAGAAAACCCAATCACTCGTAAAGAAAATTACGTGTGAAAACTTCCTTACGCTCGTTTGTTCTTCCTCGAAGCTCTAGAAGATTGAAGCAACCGACCCAATGGGGGTCGTTCGACATTTAGAAGAATCCGGCGTAGTTCACTTACCTTGGAAAGCTTTAGCTTTTTTTATATGTAAATACCCCTATGTATGTCTCTAACTATCCAGCGACGTCTAGACCTATCTCCTACTCTCCTCGTCGTTCTCCCTGTCTCTACTCAAGCAATTAAATGACCTAGGGCGGCTATACGGTAAAGATATATGTATATACTTGTGTTGATGAGGTTATTAATAGGTCGCGGGACTGATACTCGTCGAATGGTGTGTAAGATGGTGTGCATTAAATTTAGATTCGGACAAACAGATATCGAAATAATAGGCAGTTTATTATATATAAGTATATGTGAAAAATATGAGTATGTGCGATTATAGAATTTAGGTTTTGTTAGCAAGAAGTTACTGCTACGCCACCGTCCAAATTCCCCTACTTCGTTCCAAGGTTCGCCCAGCGCTAAGCTAGGCAGGGAAGCCTTGGAAGGAAGTGCGTAACCCGAATCCACCACAAGGTTGATTTGGGAGGGAGAGTTTTACTCAACCCCTCCCAGGTGTCAGACGACTGTGCCGAATACACCCCTTATCCAAAGTGCGGTTTGTGTGTTGGTGATGAGAGCACTGAGCGTGCTACGTAGCGAAGATAATGAACTCAGTCAGGCTAGCATGGTTAGCAGATTCCTTTCCTCGTTCGTTGATGTGACGAAGTCGGTTTTGAACTCGGGAAGGCTGGCATGGTTAGCCGATTCCTTTCCTCATTCATTGATGCGAAGAATGGTTTTGAACTCGGGAAAGCTAGCATGGTTAGCAGATTCTTTTCCTCGTTCATTGGTGCGAAGAAAATGTTTGGAGAAGTTGTAACGAAGATCCATGGTGCTACCCCCTAAAGGTCAGACTTCATTCGATTAGCTCATCTTAACCCATCATCCGCTAATAAAGCTGTCCGAAGCGTAGCGAAGCGTAGATAGTGAGTTGAAACCGTATCCGCTATGGTTAAGCGTCAGCTCAAAACACTGTTTTCGAAGCGTAGAGTGTGATTAGTACTGACCGGCATGGTTAGCTCAATCCCAGTACCTCTCACGTTTATACGTAGCGTAGCGTAGCGAAGCGTAGCCTACCTAACCTTAAAACTAGGGTGACAACTTTATGAAGGAATGATAGATTATACGAGACCTCGACGCTATTTATTAGGGAGTGAGCAACTTCCGGTTTCCTCGTGAAGAAATTACGTTTAAGTCGTGTTGATAACGAAACATTACGTCTCGTGGGTCAAAGGAGGTGGCTTTACGCACCTAACACATTTACATTTAATTACATACTATCCGAGGCAGGCTTATTCCTTACACTTCCGAATAGATGTCGCAAAACTATACCGCTTTTCCTACATGTTTTATTTTACGAAGAGCTGTTAGCCGCCCTTGCAAAACAAATATCTAGACCCGATTGGTCGTGAAATTACTGTGTATAAATCAAGAGGAAGTTTTGATTTAATACACGGATAAGGACGTATTATGGGTCAGCCGACTGTCGCCTATGCTAAACCACAATGATTCTCATATTTACATTTAAAGCTACTTCTCTGGCAGCCATCAAAGCAAAGCAAAACCTTAATTCTACTTCCCTAAATACACATTCGTAACTAGACAAAAGAAAAAAATAATAAAAAAACTTGACGAATAACTGAACGAATTGTGCATTATAACTATATTGTGTAGTGCTTGATCGCCTGTCTACGTGTGTTCAACCCTTCAATTACGCATTCAAACTTAGAAAAGAAATAATAAATAAACTGAACGGAAAGTGTATGAATTGTGTGGTGTGATGCTGGATAGTTAATCATGTATCTCCTGTCTATGTGTTCAACCTTTCTGATACAAAATTATGAACGAACCGAATGAAAATGTATATAAATTGTGTGATGTGTCGCTTGATAGTTAATCATGTATCGCCTGTCTATGTGTTCAACCTTTCTGATACAAAATATAAACGAACCGAATGAAAATGTATATAAATTGTGTGATGTGTTATAACTAAGTGTGTAAAATAATATACATATAGAAACTATACATATCCCTACACCGTACATCCGCCTTCTACTCGCTAGCTGTCTATTCCTATCGATGTAGTGCAAATCAAATCTATCCGTAGACCTCGTCGACTACAGTTATGGCGAATCTAGCTCTTCTACTTCTATTCTACGCTAATGTAAACTCGTGACCTCGCCAAGACAGAACGGGTAACTTCACATTACATTGTTCTGAGCGGGGAAGTAAATAACTGTGGAGCCTACAATATACACATTACATCATTGACGACGAAAAATAGGCAATTGTAGCCTATTTCAGAATCGTCGATCCACCTGTAAATTACACGCAGAACAGTAACCCATTACAGGCATTTTGTTCTTACACACACGCTGGTAATATTCGCTGAAACATGACATTTTGTGAATTGAAGAACACAGTGCTAAAAAATACACAATATTCGTAGTTTCCGACGACTGTATGATTCTCTCCTCCTTGTAGCTAAATAAACTGTAGGTAACCTTTGTCCCTTGCTGAAAAAAAATACATGGAAGAACTCCGAAGAACAATACAAAGTTTCTCGTAGCAGAATAGATATAAAAGTAAAGAAATTAGTCTATCACTCAATACTGAGCCGATAATTCTTCTACAGGCTGATGTCATGTTCCACTCTATTTTAACTCCGTCCTCTCCGAGAGTCCAGATTAAGGTGAGCCGCAATACGGTCTCGCAAATAAATATTACCGACGAGTTAGGAAGGCTGCATTCAATTTATTACTCTAAGTTCAACTCACAAGGCGGAGTTGGAAAATCATCGTTTATTTATGCATTAACAGATTTTTGTAAGACCTAGGTCCACGCCCTAGAGATAGGCTTTTAGCCAGTTTCTTTCATACAGTTATTCGCCCACCGCTATACGTTGTCCAGAAAGAAACTACTGTCCATGCCATTCTAAGTTTCGCGCACTGTTTTAAATTGGGCAGAAAAAAAATCAAATAAATTATTCCCTAACCACTCGGCTAGGCCGATATGAATACGTGTCGCTCCTTAAGCCGTGCCCTTTCGACTGTCACGAGTCCCGCTCGTCGTGCCCGCACGAGCATCCCCGAGATGTTCTCCTACTCCTGCGCCCACGCAACCCTCGCGTCTACCCCCCGTGTCCGGCGTTGCCTGAAAATCTATTTTTAACTCTCCCACCCTCCATCAGACTCGCAGCCTAAATATGAAATTTATAATCCTCTCGCTTGTACCTATTGAATGTAAACTATATCTGTTGCGCGTGTCTATGCGTCGACGTTTCCTATACTAATCAATACCTATGTTCACACAGCCCAGTGCTACCGAAGCCCGAACTACACGGTGCCTGTTCTACACGGCACCCTATAAATATTTGATATTATTTAAAAATAAAAAATGGAACGACCATAGGTCCGTTTCAATACCCTGCCAATTTTTAAAGTAGAGAAGGTGTTGTTTTATTATCGGTGATTAATAGAGGTTCTACTCGTGAAGCTTTACCGAAACCGTACACATTTATACTGAGCTTATTAAGTTTTTCGAATTTTTTTATATCCGACATCGAGAGGGGAAATGATAAACCATTGAGATTTAATACCGTGCTATAGTGTGGATATGAACTCACACGATCATTACTCACAGAAGTGGGGTGGAGTGCGGATACAACCGCCCACGCAAAACACGCATTATCTTTATTCTTAACGTTTATGATGGCTTTTTTAGCCTGTATTTTTTTAGGCAGGGGAATATAACTTTTACCGTAGACAGGTATATGTTTATTAATGTTAATTTCGAGAAAATCTATATGTTGCAATGACCACCCACTATCCCTCTCCTGGAAGACCTCACATTTCTCTATGATATTTTGAGCAAAACCCGAGTAAACGTCTTCTATGTTGCAACCAAGATCAATAACTTGATTTTTTGTGTTAAATGATTTAACCTCCACGTGAGCTTCATCTTTTTTAATTATTTTATAAGACGCATACAGTTCAAAGTTCACCCTAACAATGTTTAATTCACGTAAAACGATAGATAACAATTTTATTACTCGAGCGCTTATCAAATTTAAAAAATTACCCGGCTCCATACATTTCGTAGGTCCGTTCACTCTATAGGTAACTAAGCGGTTTCTAAAAGCTGAATACACCGAGTACACCCCCAGCTTCTCATCACGATCGTATTTGCACAGGAACTTATGTTTTACCGTTCTAGAATGTGCAATGAGGGCATTAGAAGCTACAGACACATTACAAAACTCACAATCATAAAACGACATCCTAATTATTCTCAGGACTACTTGGTGGCGGTGTGAAAACGTCGCATACACTCACTCTCTCCTCCTCCTCGATGGCTTCGCAGTCTTTGTGCAGAAAAATAAATATTAACCCCAAAAAATGTGACCTTTCTTCATCGGAAAATTCGTGTTGAAAAACTTCATGGGGCACCGACTCCTCCTTAAAAGCAAGGAAGAAATCATTAAAATTTATACTATCTTCACGGAATCTTTCTTCCATATAAATATGTAAATTATCCCACAACAGTAATAATCGAGTAGTTGTGATATTATGCGCTTCGAACATTTTCAAACTCATCAATATGATGCGTATTTCAGTGAAAAAATGTCTGGAAGGTATGTCGCGCGCCCATCTTTTAAATATGTGATATCTATTTATTGAATGTATCCATTTGGATTTATTTTCTTCCCACACACCTCGCTCGTTTGCAACTAGCTCCGCCTCCATTTCAACACTAAACATATTCTCTCGACAAAATAGATCACTCATAGCTAAGGGTGTTTCTGTGTTATTTCACACCGAAGAGGGGAGGAGGGCCTGAAAAAAAAATTTAAGTATGTACGGCATTATTCGCGGGGATTGTTATAAATTCAAATTTGAATGATTTCTGCCCAGTGATGAGTCCTCTATTTATAATATATAAATCCGGATACTTGCTAAATTCTCGCATAATTAATTCCCTCATCTCATTGTAACGGGCCGGAAGTGAAAATAGTCCCAATTCCAGCTCCACCACCACCTGATCCATAGTGCTGAATTTTGAAGGCCGCACATGCACCCCGATTATCTTATACGGGATATTCTGACGTAAATCACCCCCTCTAACCCATTTTCCCCCCTCGGAACGTTTATTGAGCTCAGTTAGGAGAGACATTATAGTAGATTGGTGTAGATACCTAATATTAATTTGTGAAGCGGCGGCAGCAGCAGTAGTGGTGGCGATAGTAGCAGAAATGCCGTCTTCAACACGAATGCGGTGGTGGAGAAGAGAAGATTCTGTTAACAAATCAAAACAACAATCTTAACGCTCAGTGTATAAGAGAGAGGGAGGAAAGATTCTGTAAACAAACACTCAGTGTGCAACCAATCAGAGAGAGAGAGTCTCCTCGCAGCGTTTATTAACCACAGTATATGAGCGGAATAATTTTTTGAAAATAAAAACTCACCCGGTGGAGAGGGAGAGAGGTCGTGTGGAGAACTCCTTCACGCTGTGTGGGAGACGTGTAGCAACAGCACAGCAGTAGCGGTGGCGATAGCAGCAGAGATGTCGGCTTCAGCACGAATGTGACGGCGGTGGGAGAGCTGGTGAGTGGAGAGCTCCTTCTCGCTCAAAGTGTGGAAGACGTATGACTGGGAGGAAACTTGCAGCTATTTTTATAGTGTCGAATGCGCAGGATGTGGATAGATTATGGATAATATATACAGCAGGATTATTTTTTTAGTGATAGTATCTTTCAACTTGTCCTCTAACACCGTTCTCACACGATGATAACCCTCTATCCACATAAATTTCCTTATACGCCCACCTCACAACCGAGGTGAGGGCGTTCTGATATTCGATACATTTTGTGGATAAAATTCTCGATGACGGTGGTGGTGGTGAGCCTTCGACACCGGCGCACACTATACGATGAGTATGGAGAAGGTTGGTCAAAAATGGAAAAACAATATTCTGAAATTCTATGCAAAGTCAAGTTAATTCGATCGAGCAATAGTCGCTCGATTTTTCCCCACTCATTTCCGGGCCCGAAGCGCTTGCGTATCGTTTCCACAGACAGTCGAACTAGGTAGAGCAGCGCGAGTGCAAATGTGGCGCCGCGCGCATACGCAACTAATTATAGTGTTTAATAAAAGTGCAGTGAACTGCCATCATGGACACCACACTTGAAGGTATTTACACTTTACTACATTGATATAAAAAACTAAATCTTTTAAAAATTCAGTCATGTACCCTTGAAAAAAATATTCCAAAGTTTATATAAAAAAAATACCAAAGTACATATGTTCAACGAGAGTTTTAGTAGTGTGTTCCATCGAGTTCCATCAATTCAACTATCACACGTTATAGAGATCCTCGTGGTCTTCTTGGATAGTTAATAATATCAATGCGATTTTATGCGCTTTATACAGGGTTTGTGTTTTTCTGTCTCAGGTACGCCCGTCGTTGCACGCGCCGCGCACTCGTGGCGTGATGTCCTATACACGATTACAACTATTTGATATATTTATGTCTAGTACCAAAACAAGGTGAATTTCCAAAACTAAGGATTTACGAGATACCTTCTATATTAAAAAATTCTCAACATGTGCATGGCCGATAAAAGTAGAACAATCTGATTAGGTAACATAGTTTATTACTTTTTATTTTATTGTTTGTTAATAAATTATTAATTATTTTCATTATATTTGTTTGCATTAAACACTTTATAAACAAAATGATATTTTATTGAAGTATGTACATAAAAAAAATATGTAGGTACGTAATGGATATTTATTTTCTTCTCCCTTACTACAGGTAAAGTGTATATAGGAGAGAAATAAAATGTTTTACGGCAATAAGGCTTACTTTTTATACCTACTTAATTAATTTTAAATTAACAACGAATTATTCAGTCATATTTCAAGCATTTATATAAATTTTAAGAATTAAAGGAAGAGAAACCGTATATACTGATGCAGAGGCTACGGGAGAGGCCTATACTTAGCAGCAAAGTGATCGATTAATTTTTATATAACTAATATAGTAATATTAATATTAAATAATGACGAAAAACATATTATATGAATTATGACCATGTTTTGAGCAAAAATCGTATAGTGTGCGGCGGCGGTGGTAGCGGTGGGGGCGGCAGCGGTGGCGGCAGTGTTCGGATCGGTGGTGGAGTGACGGTGCGGAGGTGATGTGGGAGCGCGGTGTGTTTTCACCTTGAGCGTCATCTCCACCCCACCTTCATCGTCTATCACCACCTGATTGAACATATCATTACTCCACAATTGTGAAACTTTAACATCCCGCCTCACCCGCCGCACCGTTGTTGACGATGACGATGAGGAGAAATGCGGTGGAGGTGTGATTGAAGTGAAGATCTCGCTATCGAGTATTATCTGCACCCTCTCTATTGTCACGGCGGATGATTCGGTGGAGTCGTTCTTGGTGAAGCACAGAGGTATGGCAAAGATAAGGTGGTAATATCACCTCCTTCCTCTCCTCCCCCATGATGCCGTTTTTAACAAGCGTTATCTTTGTACTCCATTTTTTCGCTGCACCGCCACCGCCTTGACTGCCGTCGCTCTCCAATTCACGCAGTGATGATTGCAGCAACATTGGACGTGATGAACAATTGAGAGATGTTGGCGCAAAATGTCTTGAAGATAATATTAAATCACCAACACTACCCCCGTTGTGAGCGTCGAGCTCGCCATAGATGAGGCGCAGAGTTAAAATGAAAAAGTGAATATTGGCCATTTTGTGAGGCAGAGAGATGCGTGTGTCGCGTCGAGCAGAAGTTAACGAATGAACGTATGCAGTTAATTGCAATAGAGGTTGAGTTTGTGCGGATGTGAGCTAAGTAGATAAACTATAAATTTTCCTATTATAATAAATGAGCACAGGGTCGTGTTCTAAATAATGAGCATGGTCACTTTACAACACCATTTATATTGCTACCGCTGCTCTACTTATCTATCAAGGTGACGGGAGGCAGGATGTGATAAGGAGCGTGTGAATGGGAAAAATAAAGTAGTTATAGTCTCAATTTATTTATTGAACAATATTTTTATTATCAATCCAGCTATTTGACGATTGCGGTAGACCTAGCCACTTCACATACACCTTATTTCCGCGTCGCTTGAGAACTTTCTCAACCAAAAACACATCTGGATGCCGGACGATCTGCAGCTTTTCCTCGTAAAACCCACCCTTAATTACATCTCCACCCTCCAGTATGTAAGTTGCGGGAAGAGTATTCTGTATTTTATAAACCTTAAACACCTCCGTCGTCCAATTGGCCGCGTAGCCCTTAGTGAATACGGTCTTATGTTTACTTATCCTCACATAGTCTCCGACGCGAAATTTTCTCGATGCAGCTATTTTAAGGTGGCTGTACACCGTGGAGAGAAGAGTGTGGGCATTCGATGAATTAACCTGTGATGGAGGCATTTTTATAGTGCGATGGTATTTACCGTTGTAACGCTCCGTGAGCGATTTCAAATTCTTAATCCAATTATGGGAGCCCGTAAAGGAGAAATGTTGCCACAGCCATGTCTTCACAGTTCTTATCACACGTTCGGCGATCGATGCTTTCATCGTGCTGTATGTTGAGTAATTATTTATATCGTAGCGCTTCATGAGAGAGTCGAAGTATTTATTATAAAATTCGGTGCCGGCGTCAGATTGTATATTTTTAGGTCGTCGTCGAGGTGCTCCTTCAAGTAGAATTGATTTCATAGCATCGCTCACTTCTCTGGCCGTCTTACTCTTCAGCGGCGCTAACCAGAGATATTTTGAAAATGTGTCTATACACACGAGGATATATTTATAGCCTTTGTTGACGCGAGAGTAGTTTTGAAGATCGAAGAGATCAATCTGCCAGGTGCCATCGAAGCCGCGCTGTATAAAACGTCGTCTCGGAAAGTTTCTTCGTGCTTGTCGATGTATTTCACGCACCACTTGCAGCTTACTCATTATTCCTTCGGGGTGGTTGCATCCCGCCGCGTGTTCGCCACCTTTGCCGACGGCGGAGTGATACAAGATTGAGAATCTCGCGGTCTTTTATGTAACACTAGCTGTTGCCCGCGGCTTCGCTCGCGTGAAATTCGTATTTCAAAGAAGAGTAACTAAGGGCGGAGCCGACGGCCGAGCTGGGTTCAGGTAAGTGATAAACCTTCTCGAAGAAAGTGAGTAACAAAGGGCAAGGCCGAAGGCCGAGCTGCGTTCGGGAAGACCATAAACCGTCTCGAAGAAAGTAAGTAACTGAGGGCGAGGCCGAAGGCCGAGCTGCGCTCAGGAAGACCATAAACTTTTTCGAAGATAGTAAGTAACTGAGGGCGAGGCCGAAGGCCGAGCTGCGTTCAAGAAAAGGATAAACCTTTTCGAAGAAAATAAGTAACAAAGGGCGAAGCCGAAGGCCGAGCTGCGTTCGGGAAGACCATAAACTTTTTCGAAGATAGTAAGTAACTGAGGGCAAGGCCGAAGGCCGAGCTGCGTTCGGGAAGACCATAAACCGTCTCGAAGAAAGGAAGACCATAAACCTTCTCGAAGACAGTAAGTAACCGAGGGCGAGGCCGAAGGCCGAGCTTCGTTCAAGAAGAGGATTAACTTTTTCGAATAAAATAAGTAACAAAGGGCGAGGCCGAAGGCCGAGCTCCGTTCGGGAAGACCATAAACCTTCTCGAAGATAGTAACTGAGGGCAAGGCCGAAAGCCGAGCTGCGTTCAGGAAGACCATAAACCTTCTCGAAGAATGTAAGTAACTGAGGCCGAGGCCGAAGGCCAAACTGCGTTCAGGAAGACGACAAACCATCTCTAAGAAAGTATGTAATTAAGGGCGAGGCCGAAGGCCGAGCTGCGTTCAGGAAAACGATAAACCATCTCTAAGAAAGTAAGTAATTAAGGGCAAGGCCGAAGGGCGAGCTGCGTTCGGGAAGACCATAAAACTTCTTGAAGAAAGTAAGTAACAAAGGGCGAGGCCGAAGGCCGAGCTGCGTTCGGGAAGACCATAAACCTTCTCAAAAATAGTAAGTAACTGAGGGCGAGGCCGAAGGCCGAGCTGCGTTCGGGAAGACCATAAACCTTCTCGAAGAAAGTAAGTAACTGAGGGCGAGGCCGAAGGTCGAGCTGCGTTCAAGAAAAGGATTAACTTTCTCGAAGAAAATAAGTAACAAAGGGCGAGGCCGAAGGCCGAGCTGCGTTCGGGAAGACTATGAAACTTCTCGAAGATAGTAAGTAACTGAGGGCGAGGCCGAAAGCCGAGCTGCGTTCAGGAAGACCATAAACCTTCTCGAAGAAAGTGAGGAACTGACGGCGATGCCGAAGGCCGAGCTGCATTCAGGAAGACGACAAACTATTTTTAAGAAAGTATGTAATTAAGGGCGAGGCCGAAGGCCGAGCTGCGTTCAGGAAGAGGATAAACCTTTTCGAAGAAAGTAAGTAACAAAGGGCGAGGCCGAAGGCCGAGCTGCGTTCGGGAAGACCATAAACCTTCCCGAAGATAGTAAGTAACTGAGGGCGAGGCCGAAGGCTGAGCTGCGTTCGGGAAGACGATAAACCATCTCTAAGAAAGTAAGCACTTAAGGGCGAGGCCGAAGGCCGAGCTGCGTTCAGGAAGACCATAAACCTTCTCGAAGAAAGTAAGTAACTGAGGGAGAGGCCCATGGCCGAGCAGCGTTCAAGAAGACGACAAACCATCTCTAAGAAAGTATGTAATTAAGGGCGAGGCCGAAGGCCGAGCTGCGTTCAGGAAGACGATAAACCATCTCTAAGAAAGTAAGTAATAAAGGCGAGGCCGAAGGCCGAGTTGCGTTCAGGAAGAAGGTAAACATTTTCAAAGAAAGTAAGTAACAAAGGGTGTGGCCGAAGGAAGAGCTGCGTTCGGGAAGACCATAAACCTTCTCGAAGAAAGTAAGTAATTAAGGGCGAGGCCGAAAGCCGAGCTGCGTTCAGGAAGACGATAAACCATCTCTAAGAAAGTAAGTAATTAAGGGCGAGGCCGAAGGCCAACCTGCGTTCAGGAAGAGGATAAACATTTTCAAAGACAGTAAGTAACTATAGGCGAGGCCGAAGGCCGAGCTGTGTTCATGAAAAGGATAAACCTTTTCGAAGAAAGTAAGTAATATTTAAGTATAGTCAGCGTTTGCCCCTGTGCTTTATTTATAGTCATAGCGAAACAAACTTTAAGGAGGAACTGCAGTTCTTTTAACTCAAATGAGTATTCTGACGGTATTTAAGGTATCCGAGGTATGAATACCCTGAAACATCTCATTGTTTATTTATGATGAGTAGCTACAATTCAAATTTTCAAGTTCCTACCTTTAAAAAAACCTATACTCCCTTACAACATTTACATTTCAAAACCCTGAAACACGTCATTATTTATTTATGATGAATAACTATAATTATGATTTTCAAGTTCCTACCTTTAAAAAAACCGAGACTCCCATACAAACTGTCACGGCCCATTTCCCCCCTTTTAAATTTGAAAATCCAAAAACCCTGAAAAACGTCACTATTTATTTATGATGAGTAGCTATAATTATGAATTTGAAGTTCCGACCTTTAAAAAAACCGATACTCCCATACAAACTGTCACCCCCCATTTCCCCCCTTTAAACTTGAAATATCCAAAAATCCTTTCTTAGCGGATGCTTATGTTATAAAATAAAACTATGTTCCAAATTTCAGCTTTCTAGACTTAGTAGTTTTGGCTGTGCGTTGATAGATCAGTCAGTCAGGACAAACAATTTTATAAGTATAATAAGAAGAAAAAAAGAAGAAAGCTGTCAAACTGACAGGTAGTGAAATTTATTTCTCTCGCTATGAAATTAAGTTAAAAGGCTACGAAGACGGCCTGCCGGGCCTCCGCTTGATGCGGACCCACCAACAACGGCGGCGCGAGATCCCGCAGCATGCGGGCGTTACCAGGCCGCAGCCCGGCATCGCAAGTCGCAACCCCAACATATCCAGCGACCTCTCATAGCGAGCCTCTCAGCAAGCAGCAACGCAGGAAGACGACGGCAGATAAGAGCGGCAACTGGTCGCAGTAATGGAGGAAGACGTCCGGACGCAGGCCAGCCTAAACCGCGCAGCCACCAAGTGCAGCCGGCGCGTCTGCAGAGCACCTCGTCGTGCAGTACCGCGCCCTCTTCCCCTACACCGGCGACGGTGCCGCCATGTTCTCCGCTTCTTAAGACAAGACCTGCATCTTCTTCCACTCCTGCACGCCCACCATCCACGTCCTGCTCGCCTTCAAAAGAGGACGGCGGACCGTCGACACTGCCCTCGCCACAACATCCACGACGGGGACGGTGTCCGGCACCGGCCGGCTTGGGGCCGTCGGGGTCCCGTACCCCACTTACAGCCCCCGCTGCCGGTGCCATAGTGCAACACCCTCGCGGCGCGCGCACGATGATGGTTCATCTACTTAAAGTGCTGCGCGTCGTCGCTCCGCAGTAAGTGGATACGGAGCTCTCCGAGATGGGGGTGGTGGTGGCCTACGTGTCTAGTACCACCACCTATCGCTCGTAGCTTGCCTCGCGTCGTCCCGGAGAGCTCCGTAGCCACGGCCTGCATCCGCCGGCGCGCTTGGAGGTTTGTCTCCCGCCGCCGGCGGTAATGCCGTTTTTGTTTTTTACTGTTTATATTAATTTTGTATATTTTTAATATTTTTTATTATATATAAAGAATTAATATAAATATTGTAAGATGAAAATGTGAAAATAAAGAAATAATACAGCCCCCGCTGCCGGTGCCATAGTGCACCACCCTCGCGGCGCGCGCATGATGATGGTTCATCGACTTAAAGTGCTGCGCGTCGTCGCTCCGCAGTAAGTGGATACGGAGCTCTCCGAGATGGGGGTGGTGGTGGCCTACGTGTCTAGTACCACCACCTATCGCTCGAAGCTAGTCTCGCGTCGTCCCGGAGAGCTCCGTAGCCACGGCCTGCACCCGCCGGCGCGCTTGGGGCTTGTCTCCCGCCGTCGGCGGAATTTTACCGTTTTCTTTTTTTTTGTTTTTGTCTGTATTAATTTTGTATGTATTTTTTAAATTGTATAGATAGAATTAATATAGATATGTAAATAGAATAAGAAAACGTGACAATAAAGAAATAATAATAAGATTACAGTTCACTGGTGCAATTGCGCACACGCGGGCATACTAATAATAAGACTTAGTGTGTAAGGGATAGTCATGCGTGGAGTAAGGTACTTTGTTTTATGAAAGTGCTGCATTTTGTAGACTAATATATGGGTAATACTAAACTTAATTGATTATTTTTAGAAATATTTTCTGTAAGTATGTAGGGTATCTCTATAATCGATTATCCTATTTCGATGAAACTCAGTGCGAGCACATTTAACGATACTTGACAGGATTGGCTAAATAAAATTGAATTCCGGTTAAGCTGTGTGTGTGTGTGTGTGAGGGTGTGTGAGAGGGTGTTTGAGAGGGTATGTGAGAGGGTGTGTGTATGTGAGGGAGGGTGTGTGTGTGTGTGCGCTCGCAGAGTGTGTGTGTGTGTGTTGCGAGTTTGTATGGTACTGTGTGAGTGTATTCGTGTGTACCCGTTTTTTTTTTTTATTGCTACCGAACTGGGTGCCAATTTCACCCCCGAGGAGGTGCCAGTCCGGCTTGGAGGTGGACTAATGTTGCTGGGGAAAGGCTATTAACCCGCGATTTGAAGATCTGTGGATTGTAGGAGTGGGGGAAGATATTTCCTGGGAGCCCGTTCCACACCTTTGCAGTGCGGCACAAGAACGATTTAGAGAATCGTGCAGTTCGAAGAACTCTTCTGTCGACTACAAACGGGTGTTCCGCGAGAGTATGGCGGGTTTGGCGAAGGCGAACAGGAGGAGGAGGGATAAGGGAAGCAAGTTCGTCAGAGCAGCGGCCATAGTAGTACCGATAAAACAGGCTCAATGACCCAACGATACGTCTGTGCTTTAGAGTTGAAGGTCCTTTGTGAGTACGGAGTCACCAATGAGGCGAATGGCTCGTCGCTGAATAGAATCCAAGGCTGAAAGAAGGTACTCAGGGGAACCCTCCCAAAGATGACTGCAATATTCCATCACCGGTCTTACTTGTGCTTTGTAGAATCGGCGTAGACCGGCGTGAAAAATCGCCGACAGCGGTAAAGGACCCCTAATTTTCGAGACGCTAGTTTCGCCTTGGACTCTATGAACGATGGAAACCCAACGTCCCTGGACACCTCCATACCCAGGACGCCCAGACTACCATCGTTGGGGACTTGGCTGCCCTGAAAAGTGGCTTGGAGAGGAAACGGATCAGCCTTAGTAGAGAAGGCACAAGCTGCGTCTTGGCTACGTTGAAGTTGACCAAGTTCTTCTTCCCCCAAGAGGATACTTTTTCGAGAACCTGGTCAACCCGAGCAACAGTTTCGCGTATCGCGTTTGCTGCTGAGGCCTCCTTACCCTTCCAGTCCTTGATGAACCCTTCGTGCACCGTGCTGTCGTCCGCGTAACAGTGTATTTCGCCGAGCGAGAGCATGTCGTTGATGAACAATAAAAACAGCGTAGGCGACAGCACGGATCCTTGTGGAACACCAGCATTAATTGAGTAGTCGGCCGAGCAGGCACCATCTAGGGTGACAAATAACGACCGGCCACTCAAAAAGCTGGAGATCCAGGTGCACAGTTTTGTAGGGACACCGTTGGCCGGAAGCTTGCTTAAGAGTCCCCGGTGCCAGACGCGATCGAATGCTTTGGATATGTCCAGAGCGACCGCCAGCGATTCCCCAAAACCATCGAGCCTTTCAGCCCATAAATGCGTGACGTACGCTAGAAGATCTCCAGTCGACCTTTGCTTGCGAAAGCCGTATTGTTTGTCGTCGAGGAGTTTAGAGTCTTCTAGGTACGTCAGGAGCGCTGAGTTGACAATACGCTCCATAACCTTACTCAAAAGTGAGGTTATCGCAATAGGGCGATAGTTCGATGGGTTCGCTGGGTCCCCCTTCTTGGGGACCGGCTGGACCGAAGCTCTCTTCCAGCAAGAAGGCATTGAACCGGAGGAATAGGAGCGTTTGAATAGGCGGGTGAGGACTGGCGCCAATTCCAGAGCACAATTTTTTTCAAGACGATCGCCGGGACGCCGTCAGGCCCACTACTCTTCGAAATATCCAACTCACGTAGTGTTTTATGGACGACTCTGGGGTGGAACCTAATATTTGCCATCATACGCCCGCAATGGGGTAATGAAGGGGGGTTGGCGTCCAGGTCGTCCATGTTTGAGTTGGATGCGAAAAGGCGTGCAAAGATATTCGCCTTTTCTTTCGCGAGTATAGCTAGCGAGCCATCCGGACGTTCCAGCGGAGGTGTAGTAGGACGGCAGAAATTCCGACCGATGGATTTGGCGAGAGACCAGAAGGCGCGGCTACCCGAAGGACTACGTGCAAGTTTCGCGCCAATTCCACGGTCGTGCCTGAACTTGGCCAAGTTTTGCGTTCGTTTGCAGGACCTAGCAACGACGTTGAGCTCTCGTCTGTTCTCGACAGACCTATTCTGCAGCCATTTCCTATAAGCCTTGTTCTTAGTGTCAATAGCCAGTCTGCATTGACAATCAAACCAAGGCTTATGGCGGCCGCCCGCGCCGATGGGAACGGTGGAGGTAGGTATGAAGAAATTCATACCCTGTGCGATCACATCGACGACCGATTGGGCACACAGGGATGGGTCAGGAGAAGAGAAGCAAACGTCGTGCCAAGGGTAGGCTCCCAGGAAGGAACGGAAGTCATCCCATTGTGCTGACCGGTAGTGCCAAACTGTTCGCGTACTACATTCACGTGCTTCCGCGAAGTATACAGTTGGCACAGTTGAGCGTACAAGGCAATGGTCGGAGTTTCCGAGGGGAGCTTCGACCCTCACCTTGTAACCATTTGGCTCGGTAGTCAGCAAGGTCCAACAAACTAGGTCGATGGGCAGGGTTATCAGGTATCCGAGTGGTCCAACTGCGTCAACCCGCAATGGCCAAGTTGTAAGCCTCCCTGCCGGCATGGTCAGTGATGGGGGAGCCCAACCAGTCTTGGTGTTTAGCATTGAAGTCACCCAGCATCACTAACTCCGCCGTAGGGAACTCGCAAAGCAGTTTGTCTGCCGTACTGCTGAGATGCTCATAAAATGCCTCTGTTCTTGACGCACTGAGGTTAGGGGATCTGTATGCACCCGCGTAAATCCTCACCACGTGGGGAAGATTCACGCGGATCCATAACACAGGAAAAACAGGGTCTTCAAATCGGGTGAGCCGGGAATAGGAGACACCAGATCCAACGTACAAGCAGACACCACCCTTCGCCATGAAACGTTCCTGAAGATTGTAACCAGGAACGTCCAGGTAGGATGCGTCCGCAGGACGCCCGATCTGGGTCTCCGTAAGAAAGAGGAGGTGAGGCCTCGCCGTCTGCAGATGGCAGGCGACGGATGAAAAATTTGTGTGTAAACCTCTTATATTGGCGAGGTCTACCTGAAATTTTGAGGGAGAACGGGCCGCTGAAGGTTTAAACAGTTTTCTATTTTTTGTTCGGCTCATAATTTAGATGGGTGATTGATTCGTGGAGTGTATCGGAATGTGCCCAGGGCGCGGTGATGCCTTGTGCAACTCGGATAGACTCAACCAACTGACAGTCGCAGAGAGCGAGAGGACCCCCGGGCCCCCCCTCCCAGAAAAACATGTGGTCTCCCATGGTCACCAGCCCCACAATGCTCTCTGACAGGGATTTTTGCGTGTTGATAGGGCAGCCAGCACACGGGTTGGTGAGGACCGTGTGCCGGGCTCCTGTACTACCACGCAGGCAGGCAGCGGTCACCTGTTTCCACCGGCTCTCCCTGACCCCTGCGGCTGTCAGTCGGTTAAAAGGAGTCTGGAGTGCGAGCGACACTAGCATCCACAACCACAACCCAGGACACCCCCGACACACTCAAGTCCACCGACCGGCTAGTCGCAGGCTGGCCTCCAAGTCTAGCAGAGCCACATCAGGAGTTTTTCGCCTACGACCTGTGGTACCAACCCGGACGACATAGTGGAGGACTTGTCTACCACATAGTGAGGCTGAAAAAAAATCCTGTTTAGGCGCAGGATGATCGCCTGCGTCCGACATTCCTCAGCTGTTGCGACTCTGGGACG
This sequence comes from Nematopogon swammerdamellus, assembly GCA_946902875.1. NCBI lineage: Eukaryota > Metazoa > Arthropoda > Insecta > Lepidoptera > Adelidae > Nematopogon > Nematopogon swammerdamellus. Next base: position 12,872,455 of record OX336348.1, on the reverse strand, counting down.
GTGATAATGCCAAAGGCATCGTCGCAACATTGAGCACGACGAGGACGTGAATGTCGGACTTGCTGGGCTCTACTTTAGTGTGACCCACCGCTGGCACAGTAGATTGCTAGATTGGTAATTTGGTGAACTCCATACAGCTCCAGAGAACACTACCAAGGCTTAACCCAGCGAACCCCCCAAACAGTTTTATTCCTTACAGTTTCAGCTAGTCAGTCGCGATCCATGTGTACTGTCGTGATACAATGCGTCAGTGTTAGTGCGTTCCATAGCTAGATGAACCGCACAGAGAAGCGCCCACAACGGGCAGCCGCCGCCCCGCGCCGGTTTGCCTTTCAACGTTCACTGCGACAAGCATAATAAGTTTACTTTTTACTTTAATATTGTTAATAGATCTTCTGTTTGGTCATAATTTAAAGTAAGTAGCCATTTTTGCAAAACTCTCCTTACACTTGTTGTTTTTTCATTGGCTATTTGGCATTTATACTTAATTTTGTTAAACAAATATGGTGCTAAAAAGAGCTGAAAGGGCTGTGCTAATTTAGTTTTAGTTTTGGGTACCTTCGCATTATTTCTGTATCTACTAGCGCGTCTATTTTCATCAGAAACTGGCTGTTCATAAGACAAGTGAAATAAACAGACAAGTCTTAAAATGAATAGTTTACGCACTGCTAGGATTGCAGCGCCTTTATAGAGCTCTTGAGTACTGTAAAGAAATGGTTTCCTAAAGATTACCCTGAGGATGGCACGCTGCGCTCTCTCCAGCTCTAGTAGGTGTGTTTTAGCGGCGCCTCCCCAGGCTGATATACAGTAAGTCAGAAGAGATTGACACAGTGCATAGTAGACAGTCCTCAGTGTTATCACGTCAACAACTTTTCGAATGCATTTGAAAAGTATATGAGTCGTCTTATTCTCCCTGAAAGAGCAGTAATATGACTTTCCCAATTTAAACGTTCATCTACAATTATACCTAGGTATTTTATCGTTTTCACCCTCTCCAAGGCCTCGCAATTACATTGTGTATTCGAGGTGCGGTTTCGGCAGGAATGTATTATGAGTGAATATCTATCGAGTTCTTCAGCTGCTCTGTTTGTAATGCTATAGCAAGTGTATTTTGTTTTAGACGTGTTCAACGTGAGTAAGTTGTGATTAAGCCAATACTTAACATGTGTCAAACCATCCTGTGCTAGGCGGTACACCTCATCCCAATTTGAGCCTGTAAAGATCAAGGCTGTGTCGTCTGCGAACATAATTATACGTCCACCTTTTAGGGACATGTTACAGAGATCATTGATATACACAAGAAAGAGAACTGGACCCAAAATACTCCCCTGCGGTACCCCATAATTAAGTGGTTGTGGATCACTGGTATCCGTTCCAACTCGAACTGTTTGATTTCTATTTGAGAGGTAGCATTTGAACCATTCGAAAGGCAAACCCCTTATACCTATTCGTTCCAACTTTTTAAACAAAAGGGCATAGGACACTGTATCAAATGCCTTTGCAAGGTCCAAGAAAACCGCTAGGACTCTTTGACCACTGTCGAGTTGTCGGGAAACCAGATCCGTCAACGTGGATACCGCATCCTCAGTAGATCTCTTTGTCCTGAATCTATATTGGTTTACTGAGATAATTTCATTGTTTTCCAAATATGACTTTAATCTTTGCTTCATTATTTTTTCTAAAATTTTGGATATAGTAGGTAAAAGTGAGATTGGCCTATAATTAGACGGATCAGACAAATCCCTTTTCTTGTGGAGGGGGCATACTATCGATCTTTTTAGAGCCGCAGGGAACACACATGTAGTCAAGCTCAAATTAACTATATGAGTAAGGGGTTCCAGGAGCGAGAATTTGGCAGCCTGTCAGTCTGTTAGTAATCCCATCCCACCCAGGAGCGCTTCTTGGTTTGAGTTGCGTTACTATGCGTAGAATCTCACTCTCGTTCGTAGGAGACACAAAGAAAGATCTATGATGAAGAGGCGTCCTTATCGAGTTAGCTAAGTGATCTTCTGTGGTATTAAGATTAGGTACGTACTATAATACGTACTTACATAGTTTTTGAGGAAATTGTAGCAATGTTCATGGATGGATCATCTTTTCCTGAGCCGCTTGAATTGCCCCGGTTCTTCTACTGGTGGCTGCGGTGGTGGTAGGAAGCTTTCAACTTGGTCTTCTCGAGCAGCTCGGGCGGCTGCTCAATATCGTCATCAACTACCGGTGATGATGAGTTCTCGCAATGCTGACCACAGCAGTGCTTGCAGATAAAGGAGCATTTTAAACCTACCTTACGGCAAGAGCAGGCTCCACTGCAACCCATCTTGCAACCAAACGAAATTGTTTTTAGGAGAGACAAGGGAGCCACATCTCTGGTTGTTTGTTGTGGCAGTAGACCAGCAGTGCTGCGTATCCATTCCCACTTCTCCGGGTTCTTGGTGTTCCCTAACCATGTCTGCGTTTGATGGAAACACCGGCAGGAATGGTGGCGTGCGGCATCGTAGGTAGGTGGCAGCCTTGCGAGGTCCACTTTCCCCTTGACCACTGCTCGTGTGAACGTTGAGTAGTGCAGTTCGTCCAGAGCTGGGTCGGTGGAGTCGCCAGCGTAGAGAGGCGAAAAAATCCGGGCACCAGCCTCAGCGATCTCATCATGGCTGGCGAGAGGGTTGAGGAAGCGCAGGGAGATCTTCTTCAGGTCTTCTGAACTGGTTATGATGCTGCACAACTTCATCTTCCCGTGGCCAAAGATGGTAGATATGGTGTCACAACCAGTGAATGTGTGCATGAAAAGGATGTGGTCTTGGTTGAATTTGAAAGAGGTTGAGAAATAGTAGGTATTAGCCGCACACCCTCTTCCAGGCTTCAGAAATACAAAGTCACCAACTTTGTATTTCTGACTGATAATTGGTGGCCAAGCCCTGTCATCAGCACAAGGAGGTCTACATCTTCTCCCATTATTGCGACATTTCCGTGCTCCTTGGTCTTTGAAATGGCGGTCTTGACAATGAGCAAGTCAGCATCTTCCTGTGCCCGATTTACTTCAATGTCACACTTTTTGTACTGTGTGGGGCCGGTACTTTAAAATAATTGCCCCACTGCATCTCTCCCCGTGTATGTCGTAAAAGGCGACTAAGGGATATGACTCCCTTCTTATATTACTAGGTGGTAGGGTTTAACCCGCCCGGGTTGATACCACCGCACTGAATGAAAGGTCGGTCGAAACGGCTATGTAAATAGTTTGTGTTTTCCGTCCAGTTCAGTGTAGCCGGCACGACCGAAGGGAAGCACTGACGTGCCACCAAGTTCATCCGGTGTTATGCGCTGACATCACGGATGTTGTAGGTGATGTAGCCAACCGTGTCAGTTTCCATAAAACAAAACCTTTTTTTTTTAATGGATCGAGCGACATGTGGCTTCGTTTCACCTACAAGTAGGTGTCTAACGATGCCCATGCACATTCTGTGATGCACGGGGATTGCGAATGCCATGCCGGCCTGACAGGAGCTTTTTCACGCCCCTTTTGAAGAACCCCAGTACTTGGGAGGAAATAGATGGGCGGGGAGTGCGTTCCACATTTTCCCGGTTCTCTGAATAAAAGATCTACAGAACCGGTTGGTGCGCATCCGTGGTAGATCGATTGAATAGGGGTGCATCCCCTACCCAGTACGCGTAGTGCAGAGGTGAAATGGGGACGCCGGAATCGCGTTAAACAGCTCCTCCGAACACTCCCCATAAAATAAATGATAGAACACACTTAGGGAACCGACGTCCCTACGGAGTTGCAGTGGTTCTAAGTCGCGGGTCACCGCAGGGTCGTACACTAGTCGCACGGCACGACGCTGGATTGAGTCTAGCGGCGCAAGCTGGTATTTAGCTGAGCCATCCCACAAGTGCGAGCAGTACTCCAAGCAGGACCTAACCTGTGTTTTATACAACGTCAGTTTTTGTCCCGGCGTGAAGTACCGCCGCACTTTGTTTAGTACGCCTAGCTTTTTCGAGGCCAGCTTGGCCTTGCCCTCAATGTGGCGTCGAAAGTTCAAGTCGTGCAACAGTTCGACACCGAGGACCCCGAGGTGGTCGCTTAATTTTAGCGACGTGTTTTGGAAGGAGGGAGCTGGCGTGAACGCCGTTCTCTTCGCACTGTACGCACACACTTGTGTCTTCGATGTGTTGAACACGACCAAGTTGCTCCGGCCCCATTCGGCAATAGACTGGAGTGTTTGCTCGAGTTCAGACACAAGTGCTAGCCTCTTCTCGTCCACAACTTTCCGTCCGGCTGAAAGGTGACTGGTGTAGGTGTACACTCCTCAAAGTGTCTTTTGAGGAGTTGAATGAAACTACTTTTGTTTTTCTCATTGTGCAAAAATGTTTCCTGGGCGACTTGGTTCACCGTGCTCTCATCAAATATCACTTCTGGGGACTGGTGAATCCTCATCCTCCGCAATCGCTCTGTTCTTTTGGTACCGCTCTGAGAAGGATATCCATCAAACACGATAGCAACAAGCGTGGGCCCATAGTGTCTCTTCAAAAAAGAGGAGCCACAATTGGCAATGGTTGCAAAGAAGGCATTGCGCGGCCAAACGACTTTATGAAGCGTAGTCTCCATCCACTACAGCAAAACATTGTCGACCTTCTGTAACATTTGAGGGAAGCGGGGTGAATGCTGCATACAAAGGCGACTTGGTTCCTTTCCTCATGGCTCCTTCTACAAAGAGTGACATTGGGTAGGGTGCGAGTTCGTATGTGAAAAAGCTTTTCAAGTCATCATCTGATTGTTTTGAAAGGCACAGCCGTTGAAATAATGTCAGAGGATCAATAACAGGTACTTTGAAATCTCCCGCTGAAACGCAGTTCACAGCAGATGCTAAGGTTGTAACCTTGTCTCTCCTTTTGAGGGTGCCATTCTTGAAGTTGCCCTAATCAACGATCTTCCACCCCTTTGAGTCCAATTTCCTGAGCCAAATAGCAGTTTACGAGTACATTGGCCCCTACAACGACACCACGGCTTCGCCTGAATACATTCGCCATTGTCAGGCTGCCGTACAAATGAACTAAAGGAATTTCTATGATTGCACTTGAACTTCTACGGTTGAAATTTCGAACTGGCGCATCACTAATGCAATTTCCACATTAAACGCATCGGGAAAGAGCGAGCGAACGAGAGCACAGTCGCTCGTCGCCGCGCCGCCGCCTCGCCACCTCTCGCCGCCACTCTGGATACTGCCAATTGCAAAGAGTGTATTTGGCCAAATTCGACAAATGTGGTATATATTGGTATGGTATAATTAGAGTCTCTACAACTTTAACTTTATGAGTTTTTCTCTAAAAGAACCCGTTTCCAAGCTGCAGCCGCTTAAAAACCACTATATTCTAATTTTTTACAAAGTTGGCCAAAAACGTCGTTTTTGACCGGAGTTTTTTACTATATGCATTAAGTTAATTATAAAGTTGTGATACTTATTCGCCACAAAATTTAATGTTCTTAATTTGTTTCATAGTAACTTTTGCGCTAGGATGCCCCGTATAGAACTTATGAGCAAAAAACCAAAAAAAGTCCCAAAATTTCTAGGTTTGTTGGCCGCCAAAAGTTGTCCCGACATATCTCGTGTTACCATTTTTGATATTTACTCAGTTGCACCGATATATACAAGATAAAAAAATAAAATCTACTACATCACCTTTTGTAATATACCTCTCAGCCCTAAACCTCTACTGACTGGTGTACTATTCAAGAAGCTGGACTGGTCGCTGGAGGGCGCGCGACCGGCTTCTCATAACTCATAATACCGCTCCAAAAGACTGTAAAATTTAGAGGAAGTTTTAGGTACTCGGCCACCAAGTGCTGGAACGACCTCCCTCCTCCGGCGCGACAGACCCAGTCGATTATATATCTTAAAAAATACTTCAAGAATTATCTCCTCTCTGTGCAAAAGTAAATTGGTACCACTCCCTCAAAGGTTCGGACACATAACGCACACACGGCACGATGAAACATCCAACATTCACCCACACACACTCACCATCACACACACACACCCTCCCTCACCCTCACCCTCACACATACAGTCTTTTCAAATTGTATGTTATGTTATTTAGTTATGTTAGTTAGTTATTATAATTTGTTTTTGCGTAATATGTTGATTGTAATTGTTGTTTGTTTGTTTTTAGTCTTGTCTGTTGGAAAGGGGAGGAAATCAGCTTCGCTGTCTCGGATAGTGAGTCAGCTGAGTGGGCTCCCTTTTCGTCACATGTTATATGTTTATTTGTATTTGTAATTATTTGAGTTGTTGTGTGACGAAATAAATCATTTCATTTCATGTCATTTACAATTATCGAATTTTTCCTTTACTTGTCATGTGAGACCTTGCTTCTTCCCAAATTTCATTACTCTAGGTCATCGGTAAGTACCCTATAGGCTTTGATTTCATTTGAGTGAGTTTACAAGTATTAAAATTTTACATAAATAGGTATATATTTTGATTATGTTGATTTAGAAGCTTTCATTTTCCAAAAACTCGAAGGGATCGCAGACGTTAGTATTTCATATTAATTTCAACTTGATATCTTGACTCGTTACTGCGAAAAAGGGTCTTGACATACAAAACAAGATTTTTATTTTTTATATAAGTACAAGTTTAAAATTTTAGAATTTGTGTTTTACTTGTACTATGAGACCTTACTTCTTACCAAATTTTATGATTCTAGGTTGAGGGGAAATACCCTATAGGTTTTGATTTGATTTGAGTGAGTTTGAGAGTATGAAATCTGACATAGATGGCCGTATCTTTGGATTTCGTTGATTTAGAAGCTAGCATTATCTACACCTTAAAGAAATCGTAGATCTTAGTATTTTATATTAATTTTAATTTGTTATCTTTTTCCGTTCCTGACAAAAAGGGTCCTTGACATACAAAACAAACAAACAATTTTTAATATCACATAACTATAAATTTACAATTTTCATATTTTTTCCTTTACTTGTGCTGTGACTTGTGAGACCTTGCTTCTTACGAAATTTCATTATTCTAGGTTAACGGGAAGTAGATAGGTTTTGATTTGATTTGCCAATAGCAAAATATGTGACATAAATAGCCGTATTTAGGTGATTGCGTTGACTTAGAAGCTTACATTTTTTACACCTCCGAGGAAACGTAGACTTTAGTATTTGAAATTAATTTCAACTTGATACCTCTACCCGTTCCTGAGAAAAACGGTCTTGACATACAGAGAGACAGCCAGCCAGCCAGCCAGCCAGCCAGCCAGACAGACAGACAGACGGACAACAAAGTGATCCTATAAGGGTTCCGTTTTTTCCTCCTTCGAGGTACGGAACCCTAAAAATTGGTGAAAACTCTTAAAATCTTAAAAAGACAAATTGGTCTAAGCGTCAAAGAGATAATGCGCCAAGACTCTTTTTGTCAACCTCGGTAGCTCAGTGGTGCGATCGATCAACTGTCGGTCGTAATCATAAGCACACCTGGGCGCGGTCAGTACTTGGATGGGTGACCGCTTGACCGTAGGAGGCTAGAATGTGCTAATCTTGATGGTGTTGAACTTAAAGAGGATGTTTCTGATGTTGACAATGATGATTGCCTTAATAGAGTTGAAAATAAATTTTAATGATAAAGATGTTATCATTATTGTGATCGTGATGATGATGTTAATGATGACGTTGCTAACCACTATGATGACGATTTAAATTCCAGACAAACCTCACATCGACCGCACGAACCTGCAACCGAAGGAGTTTCGCGAGGGCGACCTTATCTCAATCTCCGTGATTGTGACAGGAGCACCACCGCCCGCGGTGCAGTGGTTCAAGAAATGGAAAAATGAGGTGAGTGGACATAGGTGTTAACTAAAATTTTTTGTAAAATGAGTTTTTTTCAATGGGTGAAGGTATTATGTGCCGATCTTTCTTGTGGCATTCACAGAATTTTCGATTGTTGGTAGCAAATAGGAGTTTTCAAAGTGGTGAAGGTGTTAACTGCAGGAAAATCAATAACCTGGAGTGGAAAAAGGAGTCATGTTAACCTATCGCCCTATTCCAGTTTGAAAGTCGCTCCAAATTTCTCTTCATTGCATCGATAAAAGAGCTACATGCTCATAACGCCTTCGTCTGCTTACCGCTATTTAGCACACATAGTTTCATCTCGGTCTTTCTTATGGCTTAAGACAAGGACACCACATGAGCATTTGAACTGTCAAAAGTGTCAAACATACTTGTCTCGTAATCAAATCAAACCGGAATGTTCGTGGTTATTTCTGCTGTTATGTTTTATCTTTTCAATAAGTATGTGTAAAAAAGGGTGAGCAAGAAAGTATTCTGGTAAGTAAGATTTAGTATTACTATTTCTTGATTAATCAACTGGAGAAAATTAATTTCTTTCACACGTTTGGCTCTCGAATTTTTTCATACAGGCAGTCCTACATACATACAGACATATCACACGCTGTATCCCGACAATCGGAGTAAGCAGAGTAATCGGTGTTGTGCTGCAAGGACTCAAGGTGATTTCAGAACAACACCGACCACCACATTTAGCAAAGTATTAGGACAAGATAACTATCAAGCAGCAAGTAAGGCACGAAGACCCACCTGCTGCATGACTAGGCAGAAGGACAGTGCCAAGGTCAGAGCTGGCTAGCATGTCGCCCTTTAGCACGGCATCTCGTCCTTATCCCTTGGGTCCCTTAGCGCCTATCCTGCAGCCAGTCCTTGTATATTGCACTCAATAACATTGATATGGTGATGTTTTACACATACAGAGTCTGCGTTTGACTACTCTGGGAGCGACAGTGATACTAGCTGGCACCGGAGCCTGAAAAGCCACGCCTCATGGAATGGGAACACGAAACTTCACCACAAGCTGGGCTATCTTTTTTCAACCCGATAACTCAAAAAGCTACACCCACTCAAGACATGGATAAAAACCAACAAAGCTTTCTTCACAATGAAAATCAAGATCCCTATGAACGAACAGAACGAACGTACAGCAAGTATTATTAAAGTAGTTAACGGCTTTACTCACGGTCATCTCCGAGCTATGTGGCCCGACGTTGCAGGCCAAATGTATGGCACATCCTCATGAGCACCCTGCCGGAGCGACGGTTGGCAGAGAACATACAACAACATGAAACAACCGTCGCTCCGGCAGGGTGCTCATGAGGATAGGCCATACGTTTGGACCGAGCCACATAGCTCGGAGACGACCGCGAGTAAAGCCGTTAACTACTTTAATAATGTTTACAACCACAGTAATTTCAAAACACGTACAGCAAGCAGTTCAGTTTCAGGCGTTCAGTTTCATTCGCTTTCAGCTTAGGGTATTGCAATCCAATCAGCCTGTACTTACGAGTATATTACACTAATAAAATTTTAAATTTCCTATTTATTGTTTTATTTTTTGAATACCTATTTTATTTTTATATTATAAAAATATAAGATCTTTCAAAATTAGTTCATAGTACGCTAAGGGGGAGTTCTTTTTCGGAAATAGATCACTTTTGAAGAACAAAGAATTCGGTCGGGTCCGATCGGCAGTCATCGGCCGTGCTTCGTCGCGCGATGCAGAGGGAGCAATTTCTTAGTTTTATTCCTAAAGTTCAGCCAAAATGGTCAACTGTTGCGTTTTAATTTGCAAATCTGACTCAAAGAAGTAGACTAGAATCGTGAATGGTCTAAGATTCCACAGGAAATTGGTATTTTGGTGATATTTTAACCGGGAGCGACGGCGGTGGCGGATTTCCTATAGAACATGCTAAGTCTAAATCATATTTTTTCCTGAATATTTATATAATAATCCATGTGATTAGGTATTTAATTTAAGTAGTACTAGCTGTTGCCTGCGGCTTCGCTCGCGTGAAATTCGGATTTAAAAAGAAGAAAGTAAGTAAGCCCGCCCACGTACCTTTTCGGTTTGTATGACAGCCACATCATAGCGTAACCGGAACTGAGTTTTATTTAGCCTCGTATAGGTAAATGTGCTTGTACTAAGTTTCATTGAATTCGGATGATCGGTTTAAGAGCTATCGTGGAACATAGATAGTTACATACATACAGAAAATAGTTCTAAAAATCGTCAATTTAGTTTTAGTATCATACATAGAATCTACAAACTCAATATCTCATAAAACAAAGTAACTTACTCCATGGCCATCCCTTACAGATTTATTATTAGTATTGATGATAAAGTTCCAAAATAGGAGGCAGATATGATCTTTCGTGTATTTTTTTTTAAACCAAGTAAAAGTCAATACTCTATGGAAGGACTTTAGAGCTCGGTTACTTCATTAAACGACGCATGTTCGTTCACGTAGGTATCATTATGATATGAAGCATTTTATTTTTTCAAAAAATGGCCGCCATTTCGATACGAATGGAATGAGCTTAACGTAAATCACGCATATACCTACCTTCGTTCTTAAGCAACCCTAAGCGCGGTCAGTACTTGGACGGGTGACCGCTCGACCGTTGGAGCTGACCGTGGTTCGGATTCCACGTTAACCTGTAGGCCCCTTCTCTTCATACCTTACTAGGTGGTGGGGTTTATCCCGGCCGGGTTGGATCCACCGCTCTGACGAAACGTCGGTCGAAACGGCTATGTAAATAGTTCCAAATAAGGTCCCGCTTTTGGGTTTTTCGCTGCGATCTCGAAAACAGTGCCCCGTAGATAAAAATTGTGTTTTACCGAATGAAAGCTCATAAAATTCTCTACAACTTTTATTCTATTCACTTTTTTCGAATTCCGAACCGTTTTCGAGCTACACGCTTAGGAAAAGTGAAAATTTTCGAAAAATTTATTCTTACCTCATATTTCCTTCATATCGTCTAAACTAAACTATTCACCTGAGAAAGATATTGTCAAACAAGAAGTTTAGAGAATTTAATTCCCTTTAAACGTGTGTATACATATGCTAATTTATCTCCAGCCGGTCAACAGTTGCACCAATTTTAAGATTTTTTGTAAATTTTCATCATTTTCAGAGAAAGTTCTTTTGGTCATTCCTGAGGCACAACTATCGTTTGTTACAGCTATGTACCATCTAATAATATGTCACACTTGAAAGCGGGTTAAATGAAGTGGAAATCATGTCACTGGAAGAAATGGAAAATTGTATTTTATAGATAATAAATAAAAGTGTGTTATATATAAGGTAAGTAATTTTATTTTATTTTAATAAATCATTGTTTTACTTCCAAGAAGTTTCATCCTCTTTGGACGTGAGGGCCCTGGTAAGGGTTCTTCCTCCATGGCATCTTCATCCTCAGTGGTGGGTGGTTCTTGATGAAGGGCCTCTCCGTGCTGTTTAGCTACGCTCTCAGTTGGTGGGCGCGAACTAATTTAAGGCTATATACTAGCCACTGACCTCATAAACGACTGGAAGCGGTACTGATTGAGAGAGGTCTGTCTTGCTGGTGCCGATTCCTTCCACCCAAGACATCCCGCTACTGAAACCCGGCCGAGGAAAAACCAAAACAATAGTACTGTCCACCCAAGAGATGCAGCAGCGTAGATTTGAACACATCCTGTTCTTACATTCATCTACCGGCTGCGACACAACATCTGCAACTTTCAGAAGAAGTAAAGTGGGCTTCTTAAAATTGTACTTGAAGTCGGAAGTCATCAAGGAAGCGGCAGTGATCTTTTGCAACCCCGCCTCCACTCACGGCGAGGTTGAACAGGCTGGGAAGATGTGCTTCCTCAAATGGTATTGGGCACCAGCAAGACAGACCTCCCTCAACATCTTCCAGTCGTTTATGAGGTCAGTGGCTAATATAAAGCCTGAAATTAGCTCGCTCCCACAGACTGAGAGCGCAAGTAAACAGCACGCAGAGGCCCTTCATCAAGAACCACCCACCACTGAGGATGAAGATGCCATGGACGAAGAACCCTTACCAGGGCACTCACGTCCAAAGAGGATGAACACTTCTTGGAAGTAAAACAATGAATAATTATTAAAATAAAATAAAATTACTTACCTTATAACAAACTTTTATTTATCATCTATAAAATACTATTTTCCATTTTTTCAAGTGACATGATTTTCATTTACTGCATTTAACCCGCTTTCAAGTGTGACATATTATTAGATGATACATAGGTGTAACAAACGATAGTTGTGACTCAGGAATGACCAAAACAACTTTTTCTGAAAATGATGAAATTTTACAAAAAATCTTAAAATTGGTGCAACTGTTAACTGTCGACGCCAGGACTTTTAGTATGCTTACTCCCTAAGCACTCCGAACAGAGGTTTCTGAAGAAATCGCTTTTGACCCTGCTCACGCACTCTACACCTCCTTTATTGCCTGAACTACAAGGTTATCAGAAGAAAAAAAAATCCCTCTTTACAAAAGAGAAGAAAAAGAGTGCATGGAATTTTAAAGCCTTTATCTGAACCACATTAAAGTCCTAAACGAGTGATATTCAATATAAACTTGACTTTTTGGAACAATTTACGAACACCATCATCCTTTGCGTTTTCGTAGTATAGTAATGTAGTAGTGATAGATAACTCATAATCCGCAACTTTTTGTGTGAGGTTTAGTTAAATTCCAAATAAAGACCTCATTCATGTTTTCGTTCGAAAGTTGAATTTTGAAAATTCATAAATTTTGATTTGAAAAACTTTTGTTATGTTATGTTTTTTTTTCACTCATTTGTCGTAAATACGAATCTTTCATAATGGCAAGTACCTGAGCGATCGAGCTTTGCTTGGTGTCTACACCTATCTATGTAGATGAATAAACTTGAAAAAGTAACATTATCTAAATACAATTAAATTTCGTCGAAATCGTTAGAGCCGTTTCCGAGAAACAAATATATACATACAAGTTTAGCTCACTTAAAGTAATAGGATAAAGTAATAAAAGTAAGCACCGTAAGAATTCAATATAATATTAAGGTACCTACACCTCACTTACAATAAAGATTAAATTTTGCAAAATAAGAGATACATTGTTTCTACGCTTGGACGCTTTCCGTTCGCGCATGCCCGAGTAGGAGCCGAACGTCATTCCCCTGCCCGCACTACACCGCGCAGCGGGCTTCATTCTTTCTCGTAGCCGTGTGCCCATAGGGTCGCTCTATAAAGGAGCGCAGCGACGTAATACAAACTCTTTCTTTTATTCAAACATCTCACTTTTGCGAATTCTTTTTCTTTTGTTTTTTATTGTTTATTATGTATTATTAGCAAATTAAAAATAGGTTTGGGTTCTTTTTACAGCCACATAAAAACAAAATTTTCGATAGTACTTTTTTTAATATTGTTAGGGCAAAAAAAAAATTGTATTAAAATTTTTTTTTTATAAACCACACGAAAAGTTTTTTTTTTGGAGTACTTCCACACAAAAACTAAATTTTCGGGAATAGTTCAGCGTAAGTAACCCCAGCCGTACGCGAACGTGGTCGACGTTCGCGTACGGCAATGAAATCAAACATAAAAAGCGCGAAATGTTCCCATAGTAAAGATTCCATATATGCATCGGTGTAAGCAGAGTAATCGGTGTTGTGCTGCAAGTACACTTGTAAATTACAGCACAACACCGACCACCACGTTTAGCAAAGTATTCGGACAAGGTAACTATCAAGCAGCAAGTAAGGCAAGAAGACCTACCCGCTGCATGACTCGGTGGAAAGACCGTTCCAAGGTGAGAGGTGGCTATCCTGTCGCCCTTTAGCACGGCATCTTGTCCTTATCCCTTAGTCGTCTTTTACGACATGCAAGGGGAGAGATGCAGTGGTACCGGCCCCACACGGTTCAAAATTGTCTACAAACTCTTTGATTGCCCTATACAAAAAAAATTACCTAAACAAGCCAGGATAGTTCACTTTCCACTTACGTTTTCTTGTGTACGTCTTCCTTAAAAATAATATAATGATGGAGGGGAAAAAATAAATATTTCTAATTTCTTAATTTGTAAGTCTTCTTTTTATAACAAAACAGCTTTACTCACGGTTGTTCCGATCTATGTTGCTCGCTTGGCCATACGCTTGGCCCGAAACGTCGAGCAACATAGCTCGGAACAACCGTGAGTAAAGCTGTTTTGTTATAAAAAAATAATGTCTAGCAACCACGGTAATTTAAAAACCCATGTAAGTCTTCTTGTTACCCATTATTTTTATTTTCAAATTAGTGTGCGAAACAATGTATAAGAGCGACTTGTCGTGTGCAATGTGTCAAATTTGCGGATATGTCCGGCCGGAAGACACCCGCTCTGGTCGGCCTCTGCCAACAGACTGACTGAACTACCGTAGCAGCTAGTAATATAAACCGATTTTAGCATGCGGCGATACGGGTCAATATTGCTAAGCACGCTTTCTACTGCACAAATGAGAGCGCTTAAAATTTGATTTTTTCCCCAGTTTTCCTTAAATTTATCGGAAAGTAAATGCTTTATCGAAAAACTACAAGATACGATTTCTAGTAGATTAATATATCTTTCCAATGATGTAAAAAAAATTGACAGTTCTCGCTCAAAATTCTGAGATCTCGCAATTAAAAGATTTTTGGGTAAAGCAGTCTTTGCTATTTTTTTTCTGTGTTTCTAGAAGATTTTTGAAAATTCTGTTAGATACGATTTTTGTAATGTACCCTTCTCTATACAGATGATTTTTTTTATGCTTCGCATATGTCCGGTTACTTCAATTCTCGCGATGAAAAATTGGTCGATTTTGATTTCAATTAAAAAAAAGTAGCGGCTTACGGCCGCTTAATGACAAAAATCCAATCAAAACGTCCCATGTTAAAAAAGTTATAAGCCATAATCTTTGAAGTCATTTTTCTCTACTTTTTGTTTTTGTTAGTTAACACCTTTGTCACCTCATGTCCTCAATTGTTCGTTCCATTTCTAAAAAGTAGGGGTTTGGAAATATGAATAGGCTCTCATCATGGATGCAGCAAGTGATGTCAGGATAAATGGGACATGTTTTATAGAAATATGTTATGTAAAATATCCTTCTAGAACTACAAAGAGCATATATTTCAAACTTAAGCCCTGCTGATATCACATTTTTTTCTAATTGTTATTTCTAAACTCACCAGGTTTCCGACGAGTTTATCAAAAATGAAGATCATCAACTTGGTATGTTAACCAAACTGTACATCGCAAAGTCACTTCGCAAACACACCGGTACTTATATCATCCGGGCAACTAATAAATATGGCACCGATAGGGCTGAAGTCAATATCACTGTCGGCTGTGATCCTAGCGAACCTGTCGGTCCTCTCAACGTGTCTTCTATCACTAAGAGTAGCTGCAAGCTGAGCTGGAAGAAACCTGAGGACGATGGAGGTGAGATCTGATGTTAATATGAGGACTTTGAAGCATTACGAACAACCTTAGCGTTCCATACTGACAGTGCCAAAGGGCCCATAGATTCCTTTCTTTGCAAGTGTGTATATCCATTTGCTGTCTATCAATGGAATATCTTAAAGAAATCTTTGCTGCGAAGGTGGATTCCGACCACTACCACTTGACAATACTGATTCTTTAACGATTATGTCCACAGGCATGCCAGTGGAGTACGAAGTAGAAAAGATGGTGACGGATGGTAGCTGGGAATCAGGCGGCAAGACCAAGGACACGCACATAAGCGTCCGTGGACTCCAAGAGGGAAAATTGTATATGTTCAGGGTAAAGGCCGTCAATAAATGGGGACCATCGAAATGGCTAAAGACCGATAAATTCATTAGGGCCAAGAATTTGGATGGTGAGTTGGATGTTAATATTTTTTTCTCGAAGAGCCTACGTACGATACTTGACCGACTGACACACAAAACGTTTTATTACATTTGACCATACGGGTAAATTTGAGTTGCATTATTTTGCATGTTAAATGAATTGTTACGGGGCCATGGCACTCCGTAATAATGGCAGTATATTTCTTTCATTTTATACCATTACAGTAGTTAGTGTCTAACGGTACCGTAGACAACGGTACCCATGGGCATCTATTGATGGAGAAACGCCACAAAATGTCAAGCCAGCCTAGCTAGATAGATAGGTGCTTATTTAAGTCCCTTGTAAAGAACTGCACCGCGCAACCTCACTGAATGAAAGGTCGGTTGAAACGGCTATGTATATAGTTGGTGTTTTTTCACTCAATATAACATTCAATATAGGTGAACCTAAATTACATGTATTTATTTAATAAATAACAAAAAAGTAATACTAATAACTAAAGAAATAAACCTACCTAACAAACATTAAAATAACTATCAAAAGGGGCATTTTCAAATGTTCCTAGAACGCTTGCTGCATTACCCCGCTGGATGGCAAGGCTTACCCTTTGAATGAAGTAAGCCTTTGATTGCGGGACGCCAGTTGCGTCCACCAGCAGAGGCCCAAGCCTCTTCAAGAAGCTTTTGGCTTCACTGCTCCACGGACCGAGGGTTTCAACCGCAAACGCAACAAATTCGAAATCTTGAATAATATTTGAATATTTGTTGCGTTTGAGGCTCTCCGCTCCGGCCGCGGCCGCGCCAGCCGCTCTTGAAGAGGCCCGAACGTGACTTGGAGCCAATGTGTCGACACAAATAAATTACATAAATGAAAATAAATATTAAAAACTTTACTTTACATTCAATATTGCCAATTTAATATAATTTGATTTAATCAAAATTTTTGGCTTTATTCAGTTTTTCAGTGAGTCAAATCTAACTAGCTATAGCTTGAATACCGTCAAGCGTATCAAAAAAATACGTACAGTATTTTTTGTTTAGAATTTAATAAGGTTTATGTTTTCTTCAGACATAATTTTCGTAACTATTATAGTTTCATTCAAAATAAAAAATTAAAAACACATCTAACCGGGACACATTTCACGGTGACGGGCGTGTGCTTCACGGGCGAAAGGGAGAGGAGAGAAGAGAGGGAGACTTGGTTAGCTTTGAACACCACATCTAAAATTATCACGTCATATCGTTTGAAAAGTTTATTAATTTGTTTATATGAAAAACATAGAATGACCGTACTAATATGGCTACGTAGTACGTAATACGTAGTACGTAATATGGCTTGTACTAAGCGGGAAGCGCATTACCAGGTGCACTACATACCACTGGAATTGCCAAACCAGTAGTTTTCCCTCTAGATCTGGATATTTCTGATGAACTGATGAGTTCACGAGGATCCCCTGGGGGATCGCTGGGTGGCCGCTCTGTTTAGAACCCACCCTTAGTGGATAATTCTTTGTCTGGCACAAATACAATTATGTAATTTTATACCGATCACCGTTCTGCTGCAACCTACGATATGCCATATGTAGTACATATCCATCCATCCATACTTCCATACTAATATTATAAATTCGAAAGTAACTCTGTTGTCTGTCTGTCTGTTACCTTTTCACGCCTAAACCGCCGAACATATTTCGATCAAATATTGCATGGAGATTAATTGCATCCTGAGGAAGGACATAGGCTACCTTTTGTCCCAAAAAACAACCCTTAAGGGGTTGAAATAGGGGATGAAAGTTTGTATGGGGAATCCAGCATTTCTCAAGTTAGAGATATGAAAATTCATATTTAGGCTTTTGGTATGAAATAAAGAGTTACGTGTATCAGCGCTTTTGCTAAATCAACCCTTAAATTAAAATAGGGGATGATTTCAAAATTATATTTAAGGATTTTATCAAATTTCGTACAGAGATGAATTGCATCCTGAGGAAGGACATAGGCTACCTTTTGACTCAAAAAACAACCCTTAAGGGGGTGAAATAGTGGATGAAAGTTTATATGCGGAATCCAGGATTCTCAAGTTAGGGATATGACAATTCATATTTAGGGTTTTGGTATGAAATAAAGAATAACGTGTTTCAGCATTTTTGCTAAATCAACTCTTAAATTAAAATAGGGGGTGATTTCAAAATTATATTAAAGGATTTTATAAAATTTTGTACGGAGATGAATTGCATCATGAGGAAGGACATAGGCTACCTTTTGTCTCAAAAAACAACCCCTAAGTGGGTGAAATGGGGGGTGAAAGTTTGTATAGGAGTATCGGTTTTTTTAAAGGTAGGAACTTGAAAATCATAATTCTAGCTACTCATCATAAATACATAATTGTTTCAGGGATTTCCCATTTAAAGGGAGGGGGGGGGGGGGGGTAATTTGGGGTGACAGTGGCCTCCCCCTTAGTTATGTTCTTTCGTTACTTAGTTAATTACTTTTTCGAGAAAGTTTATCGTCTTCCTAAATGCAGCTCGGCCTTCGAACTCGCCCTTAATTACTTACTTTCTTAGAGATGGTTTATTGTATTCCAGAAAGCAGCTTCGCCTGAAGCTTCGCCGTTAGTTACTTACTTTATTTAAAAGGTTTATCGTTTACCTAAACGCAGCTCGGCCTTCAGCCTCGCCCATAGTTACTTACTTTAATCGAGAAGGTTTTTCCTCTTCCTGAACGCAGCTCGGCCTTCGGCCTCACCCATAGTGTATACTTACTTTCACCGAGAAAGTTTATAGTCTTCCTGAAAGCAGCTTGGCCTTCGGCCTCGCCCTCAGTTACTTACTTTCTTCGAGAAGGTTTATAGTCTTCCTGAACGCAGCTCGGCCTTCGGCCTCGCCCTCAGTTACTTACTTTCTTCGAGAAGGTTTATCCTCTTCCTGAACGCAGCTCGGCCTTCGGCCTCGCCCTTAGTTACTTACTTTCTTTGAGAAGGTTTATAGTCTTCCTGAACGCAGCTCGACCTTCGGCCTCGCCCTTAGTTTCTTACTATGTTCGAGAAGGTTTATGTTTTTCCTTAACGCAGCTCGGCCTCCGGCCTCACCCTCAGTTGCTTACTTTCTTCGAGTACGCTTCCTGAACGCAGCTCGGCCTTCGGCCTCGCCCTTAAGTACTTACTTTCTTAGAGATGGTTTATCGTCTTCCTGAACGCAGCTCGGCCTTCGGCCTCGCCCTTAGTTACCTACTTTCATCGATAAGGTTTATAGTCTTCCTGAACGCAGCTCGGCCTTCGGCCTCGCCCTTAGTTACATACTTTCTTCGAGAAGGTTTATAGTCTTCCTGAACGCAGATCGAGCTTCGGCCTCGCCCTTAGTTTCTTACTATGTTCGAGAAAGTTTATGGTTTTCCTGAACGCAGCTCGGCCTTCGGCCTCGCCCTTAGTTACTTATTTTCTTCGAGAAGGTTTATATTCCTGAACGCAGCTCGGCCTTCGGCCTCGCCCTCGGTTGCTTACTTTCTTCGAGAAGGTTTATGGTCTTCCTGAATGTAGCTCGGCCTTCGTCCTCGCCCTTAATTACTTACTAAAAACAAAACAAAAATTTAACGTAAAAAGTCGTAAAAAACTTAATTAAAATTCTAATTTAAGTCTAGTATAAATAATTTTTCTCAAAAATTGCAAAGGCCGCAATTTTTTCTTTTCGAGTTTTTTCAATAATAGCGAATATCGTTTATCGAATAATATATCTTTTACTCTTCTATTTTTCTTAAAGGGAAAAAGAAAGATCTTGCAACTTGACGATCATAATAAGTAGCTTCTTTTAATAACGTTTGAAAGACCAAAAATAAATTCGGTGTTTTTGGTAGTCTAGAATTAATTTTTAGGTGATATCCTTCACACGAATTAGTTGTTCTGTGGGTATCTTCGGCACAACTAATCAAATTATGATCCATGCTGATCCACTGATCTTCAAAATACTGAAGAAAACGATGCAAATTTTCTGAATCACTAGGGGCAACATCCACAATATCCCGCCAGGCTTCTGTCATATGCGTCGGTGGAAGTAACACAAAATAAGAGCACAATCGTACTACATTTCTATCACATTTATATGTAATACTGTTCCTGTATTTCTTTTTGACCAAATTACATTGCTTTGCCCTTTTCCAAACAGCCTTGTTAAAATGCTGAAAGCATCCTGTTACTTTAACGTCTGTATATACCTTCCTTATTGCGTTTATTTGAGCTGTTTCGTAATCGCATTTGAATATTACAATACGAACTCCAAGCTTATTCTTAATTCATTTAAATAGCCGTGTGTAAGTTATCTGTGTTTTATTTGGCAAAAAAGCATAAATTACCGGATAAATATTTATGCTTTCGTCATCAGAATATATATCAAGGTGTATTATGTACAACTGATAGAACGGCCGGGGACACGTTCTAAAAGTACCATCCCCATAATACGAAACACTTTTCGCAGATTTTAATAACTTTAGCATTTTCGTAGAACACAATAAAATAATTTTTTTCTTATCTCCATCTTCAATCACCTTGAAAGTTTCGGGTACTCCTTTTGGAATTTTGACATCTTAAATTTTTTTTAAAATCAGTTTATCTGTTCCTAATAATCTTTTCCGAGCCCTATATATAGAACTTTTCACCGAGGAAAATGTTGGTAGTTGGTGTGCAAGTACATTAGGGTTTCGCTCAACAAACTTACTTGACATGTCTTCAAAAATTTGTTGAATGGGATTTAAATTTTTGCAAACTTCTTCCTTGATATCATTCAAAAGCCCTGTAATTTTAATTTCATTTTGATCGGTCAAGCACTTATGGCTAGTTTCACGAATTATTTTAGTTTTATCGGTACTTAAGGTTACGGTAGCTGTACATATTTCACGATGTGTGCACTTCCACCGTGTCGTACCGTCATGGTTCGTCTTCCCATCTTTAGTTAGTGTCCACTTCTCTTTTATTATTAGAAGATCTTTATTTTTACGGTTTTTTGCAAATACTATATGTTTGAAAAGATCCATAATACGTTTATTTTATATTTTTACTATTATGCTCAATGACGTATCATATCTCTTTGATTATGCTTCATTTCATCACTCATTCATCACAAACAGGAAATTCGCAGAAAGCCCGGTTCCGTCAACCTTTGTGGAAAGCGAAAGGTTGCAAAACGCGCGCAGAACCCAGAGGCGAACATAGAGAGTGGCGGCACAGGTCACTAAAAAAGTCAAACCTGCTAAAATGCCGGCGAGTCATGGCGATCCCAAAGGGTTGTCATGATAAAACCGGCGGCGAGCACAGGTGCCTCCAGTTAGGCAACTAGAGAGGCCATTAGAAAGGCCAGAAAGGCATTGATCCCGTAAAAGACGGGATCCGTGTTCGTAATATTACGAACACGAAATCGGGGGCCGTATTGGTGGAGGCGCAAGCCAAAACCGATATAGTGAAGCTCTTGGCGAGCGAAGGACTGGCGAGAGCCGGTCTGATAGCGGAAAAGCCAAGGCTAAAAAGGCCAAAAATTATAATATACAGGGTGTAAAAACGGCGAGTACATTAAATTTAGGAAACGATTATTGGGATCAATAGTAACAAAAAAGTCAAATAACTTTTTTCTGAATTCCCTTTAAATAAAAAGTTAGAGTTTAACTAATTGATTAATTTAGTGTAAAAAGGATCTAATGATCCGCACGAACGTGGGAATGAAAGGCGCGCGGTGAGTGAGCGAGCAAGGACGAGTGAGCGCCGCGCGCCGCATGGAGCGAGCGACGCGCAGTGGCGGCGGCCTGAGTTTTCGACCCCGAACCCGGTTGCTCCCCGCCCCGCGTCCGGCTGACGCGGGGCGGGGAGCAGAGCGGGGGCTATCCAAACAGCTGGTCCCGCCCGCCGCGCGCGCCGCCGCTGCGTCGTCAGAGGTGCGTGAAGCTGGCCGCGCCAAGACACGCACACTTTTTCTTGCCTAGTCTAAAAAACTGTGCGAAAAATGTGCTTTTTAGATAACCTAAATAAAAAAAATGTGCGTGTTTGTGTTAGGCGCAGAGCTAAGTTGAACAGTGGCGGGCTAACTTCACGCTAGCCCCGCCCACAAACGCACACTTTTTTTTGCCTAGTCTAAAAAACTGTACGAAAAATGTGCTTTTTAGATAACCTAAATTTAAAAAATGTGCGTGTTTGTCTTAGGCGCAGAGCGAAGTTGAAAAGTGGCGGGCTAACTTCAGGCTAGCCCCGCCCACAACCGCACACTTTTTCTTGCCTAGTCTAAAAAACTGTGCGAAAAATGTGCTTTTTAGATAACCTAAATTTAAAAAATGTGCGTGTTTGTGTTAGGCGCAGAGCGAAGTTGAAAAGTGGCGGGCTAACTTCAGGCTAGCCCCGCCCACAAACGCACACTCTTTCTTGCCTAGTCTAAAAGACTGTGCGAAAAATGTGCTTTTTAGATAACCTTAATTAAAAAAATGTGCGTGTTTATCTTAGGCGCAGAGCGAAGTTGAAAAGTGGCGGTAAAGTAAGTTGACATGACAGGGACTTTCATTTTTGCCTAAGCCCGATTTCACCGGTCTAGGTATAAAACTCGTACGAGTGACACGTAAAACACGTATAAGGCGGAATAGAAGAGGTACCTAACCTTGGTACCTACTTACTGTATCGGTGTATATCAAGAGCGCGGTACTACAGCATTATTTTTTTATTTTTTTTTATTGCTACCGATCTGGGTGGCTCTGTCCGAGGTCGCAACCTCAGGCGCAGCCAATTTCACCCCCGAGGAGGTGCCAGTCCGGCTTGGAGGTAGACTAATGTTGCTGGGGAAAGGCTATTAACCCGCGATTTGAAGATCTGTGGATTGTAGGAGTGGGGGAAGATATAGGAAATAGCGAGCCCGTTCCACACCTTTGCAGTGCGGCACAAGAACGATTTAGAGAATCGTGCAGTTCGAAGAACTCTTCTGTCGACTACAAACGGGTGTTCCGCGAGAGTATGGCGGGTTTGGCGAAGGCGAACAGGAGGAGGAGGGATAAGGGAAGCAAGTTCGTCAGAGCAGCGGCCATAGTAGTACCGATAAAACAGCCTCAATGACCCAACGTTGCTTTAGAGGTTGAAGGTCCTTTGTGAGTACGGAGTCACCAATGAGGCGAATGGCTCGTCGCTGAATAGAATCTAAGGCTGAAAGAAGGTACTCAGGGGAACCTTCCCAAAGATGACTGCAATATTCCATCACCGGTCTTACTTGTGCTTTGTAGAGTGTAAGCAGTTGGACCGGCGTGAAAAATCGCCGACAGCGGTAAAGGACCCCTAATTTTCGAGACGCTAGTTTCGCCTTGGACTCTATGAACGATCGAAACCCAACGTCCCTGGACACCTCCATACCCAGGACGCCCAGACTACCATCGTTGGGGACTTGGCTGCCCTGAAAAGTGGCTTGGAGAGGAAACGGATCAGCCTTAGTAGAGAAGGCACAAGCTTGCGTCTTGGCTACGTTGAAGTTGACCAAGTTCTTCTTCCCCCAAGAGGATACTTTTTCGAGAACCTGGTCAACCCGAGCAACAGTTTCGCGTCTCGCATTTGCTGCTGAGGCCATCATGCGCATACCGCGCGGCACTCATTGAATAGGGAAGCGTTCGCTTGTTTTATAGTATTTGTTCAAAGTATGTTAAACCAATTTACAATTCACGAATATCCAAATCTGTCAAAAGAAGTAAAATTTTATCTTACATCATCTGCAATTAGTTTAAACTCAAAATAATGTTTTAGAAAGCTGCAATTTCGAAACATTTCGAAGAGAGCATTTCGGAGTATTTAGGACCATTTAGTAGTAAGTTTGTGATTTTTTTTTCACATATTAATTGACATAAATAAAAATAAAAATCTGTCACCAACTTTTAAATATGGTCAACTTTTAGACAAGATTTTTTAATATATATATTTTTGAAATTCGTTGAACAAAAAACCGAAATGAAAAAGTGGCAAATTTTGCAAATTGTGCCTCACGCTGTTTGATTTAGCCGAGGACGCATGACGGAGGTTACACGCTAGGTTTTTCATCAGTTCAGTCCATCAGTCTGGTTAAACCATGGTCCAGACTGACCGTTTAATCTACTTTGATGGATGAATGGTTTGGAATGATGGACCAGACTGATGGATTTTAAAATATTTTGATACTAGACTGATGGCAGACTGATAGTGCGAATGCATTTTACGTCTGGCGTCAGTCTGGCGTCAATCTGGTCGTGACCAAGGTCACGGACTGAACGGATGCCAAACCTAGCGTGTAACCTCCGTCGAGCCCACGTTTCACAGCCGTATACGTCATCGCCGGGAGTACACACTGGTCATGTCATGAGCCTAACCGTGGTGTTTCTACTCGATCGACGAGTTCGAGCAAAATTAACGAGTAGGTAGGTAGGCAGCATTGGTACCGTCGCGTCGTAGCTGTCAAATGTACAAGTGATTGTACGAAACGGTCACGTGGTCTACTCGAACTCGAACGTCCACCTAGCATATTTTGACAGATAATGGTACCGTCGTCGTCGCGTCGTCGTGCGAAATGTGAGCTCGAACTTCGAGTCATTTTGACGTTTAAGCACGAGTCAGTAAGCCTGGATACGCTATACATAGGAGGACAGGGGTAGCCGCGCGCCAGCGCAAACGCGCCAGCGCTTCAGTCTAGCGGCGGCGACCGATTTTAGTCTCCGTCCGCCGCTCAGGCGGAGCGAACGTGCGCGTCTGTCACAAAATGCCTCATTGTGCAGTGCTTTGGTGCAAAAAGTCGTCGAAAAATTCAAACTTGAACACAGATGGAGTCACCTTTCACGAGTAAGTACTTTCATTCAATTTGATAGCATTTTTCGCTTGAATTTCAGTAAGAAACATCGGCGTAAATATGTATGGAGAGCTCTATTCTGCTTACCCACCATAGGTCGACTATCGTGTTGGATGCAGGTAGATCTTGTAATTTTTTTTGTTTATTGATAATAAATATGTATGTTAAATGTATACAGATATTTCATGCATTCTCCCTTATTGCCAAAGGACATTTCTTCTAGTCAACCTCAGCAGGTTTCCTCGTTCAATATTCGTTTATCGCGCTTTTTTCATTCAACCAGTACCTACCGGTTTTTACTTTTGAGCGACTCTAAGGAGAAAGGAATTAATTTCTTTAGGTCATGCGTCTACCGGGTTTATCAGATTTTTTTTTTTTTTTTATGGAAACTGACACGGTTGGCTACATCACCTACAACATCCGTGATGTCAGCCCATAACACCGGGTGAACTAGGTGCTATGTCAGTGCTTCCCTTCATTTCGCGTCGGCTACACTGAACTGGACGGAAAACACGAACTATTTACATAGCCGTTTCGACCGACGTTTCGCTCAGTGCGGTGGTACCAACCCGGCCGGGATAAACCCTACCACCCAGTAAGGTAAGAAGGGAAGGGACCTACAGTTTAACGTGGAATCCGAACCACGGTCAGCCTCCAACGGTCGGGCGGTCACCCATCCAATAACTGACCGCACCACTGAGCTGTTGAGGTTGACGATCCCTTAGTCGACTTTTACGACATTCGACGGGGAGAGAGGCAGTGGGGCTATTCTTTTTAAGTACCGACCCCACACGGTACAAAGATCGCGGATATTTAGGAGAATTAAAAATAATTGACGTAATAGTTTAAACGTTTGCCTTTAATGTCAGAGATTCAGAATGTATAGAACGTATATAAATGTACAGGATGTATATGTAGATGGTAGGGTTCAACCCGCCCGTGTTGGTACCACTACACTAAATAAACGTCGGTCGAAGTCACTATGAAAAGTAGTAACTACGTGTTTTCCATCCAATTCAGTATAGCCGGATCGATTAGGGGGAATCGGTGACAAGGCACGTACCTAATATTTATTTTAGACAGGCAGCCTTGGCTGATGTGTCTAAATCCGGTTTTTCTTCATATTTTTTATTTTATTTGGTTTGTTTGTTTATTTGTTTTTTATGTATTTATCGATCTTGATTATTTTTATTATTTTAGTTTATTGTAGTTTTATTTTATTATTTATATATTGGGCTCCCATCATCGCTGGTACCAAACTGAAGCATTATTACGATGATGGAGTCATCCGTATCAGTTTCCTAAAAAAAGTTAATCTTTATGCTTAACTATTTTCGCATACATTTTGATAATTTTTATTATGGAATACACAATTGTAGATTTATAATAAAGTATCCGAGGTATCTCAGAACTTAGAACTATGATCGTGTTTATGCGAAAATCTGCAAATTCGCAAAATTGTGAAAGGGGCGTTGCCTTTGTTCATTTAAGAGAAAGTTTTATTATTCCCTTGATGTAAAGAAAGGTTAAATATTGTTAAATCCGTTTCATCTTTTCATCGCGAATCGACACAATGAGCGACTTATTGTATGAATCCCGTTCAAATGTATGGAAGACTGGCGTCACTTGGCTACCTACTCGCTCGGCCAATCACGGCGTTCCATGCGCCGCTCCTGCCTCAGACTTCACACCCCTTTGGCGGCTACCTCGGTTCTCATACAAACGATGCCGTATTTCGTATCCAGGCTTACTGACTCGTGCGTTTAAGCTTACCCAAACCAGGCCTCAGACACTCCTTCATACCTACCGCGATAATCACCTACAGCGCGCGATATTCGGAGAATACAAAACAGTCCGGGCAGCCCCGCGCTTGCGAGCGCACGCATACAGTCGATCGCCTGGATGGAACGAACTATTTTATTCAGTACCTATGAAGTATTCTGTGCCTATTCTTCGATATAATAATAATGGAGCAATTGGAGCATCCCGTTTTCTTTTTTTTGTTTTTGTCTGTATTAATTTTGTATGTATTTTTTTAATTGTATAGATAGAATTAATATAGATATGTAAATAGAATAAGAAAACGTGACAATAAAGAAATAATGACTAATTTAATTTAATGATTAATTTTAGGTATATATTTGTATTTTTATACTTTGTATATGTGAAAATAATGTAAATATTATATGTGTTAATAAAGAATTAATAATGACTACTAATACTAATACTATCTCGGTAATGAACGAATGATGATAATAATAATATGATAATTTTGTGTATTTTTATAAGTTTTTGTATAATATAAAATATGTAAAATTAATATAAATGCTTATTAAAAATGTGAAAATAAAGAAATGATAATAATAATATGTCAAATCAAATAATTTATTTATTTCATTATTTCATGTACGCATTTACAAAGAGAGGCTCTGCAATAGAAGAATCTGTCTCGCATAGCCAGTTCCTGATTCATAGGCATTTTGCGCTTATCTAATATACAACAATTAAAATAAGAAACAAATTAAATAAATGAATCAATAAAATTAGCATGTCATCATCATTATACTTCCGAGAAGCCACAGAGTTTTGTCAAAAAAAACTGCTAAGTAATTATTAACAGTAATTTATTCGTCACACAAGACGACAACCCCAACACGATCCGAATCGCGCCAAAAGAGATAGAGTTATGCGATAGAAAGAGAAGCGTGATGTAGGTTATTATTCGAGTTAGGCATGCAATCGTTAATTATTAACGATTCCCTTCATTGAATTTAGTGGAAAGGGGAAAGGTATATAAATATGTATTATTTTATTTATAAGTTGTAGATTCCTTTATTTTATTTTAGTATTTACTCAAATAATATAGATACCTAAGTATCATTAAAATAAAATCCCATTACTTTAAGTGAACTTGATATATATATATATATATATATATATTGAAACTTGTATATATATATATATATATATATATATATATACCTATATATACACGGTGTTGCAGTTGCCCCCGTAATATTTTTAAGTGACATAAGGGGGTTATTCTATATGTGAAACTAAACAACTTCTGCGGCGAAAATTTTTTTTTAACCAAAAAAAAAATATTTTTCCCATACAAATTTCAAATGCCTATTCTCAAAATGTATGGAGAAAAAAATATTTTTTTTCTTCAAATTAAAAAGTCGTAGAACAAGAGTTGTTCTATTTCACGTACAGAATCACCTCCTTTCGGGTTTTACGGTTGGGGTTGCAACACCGTGTATAATTGGTTTCTCGGAAACGGCTCTAACGATTTGGATGAAATTTTGTATTTAGATAGGTAATGTAATTTTTTTCAAGTTTATCTAGATAGGTGGTGACGCCGAGCGAAGCTCGGTCGCCCAGGTACTAAGAATAAAGTCTGTACCTAGGTACATACATACATCTTACCTACATATCACACGCTATATCCCGACCATCATCCCGACAATCGGGGTAAGCAGAGTAATCGGTGTTGTGCTGCAAGTACTCTTGTAAATTACAGCACAACATCGACCACCACGTTTAGCAAATAATTATTCGGACAAGATAACTACATCAAGCAGCAAGTAAGGCATGAAGACCCACCTGCTGCATGACTCGGTGGAAGGACCGTGACAAAGTGAGAGGTGGCTTGTCTGTCGCCCTTTAGCACGGCATCGTGTCCCTATCCTAGTCGCCTTTTACGACATGCACGGGGAGAGATGCAGTGGGTCTATTCTTATTAAGTACCGGCCCACACGCACGGTACCGTAAAAGTCTTGTCTTACCCGGGTGGTCCCAGAAGTACCCGACCTGACGTATAGATGGCAGTTGTTGTTTGAAAAAATTTACTGCATTTGAAAGTACTATTAAATTAATTAATAATAATTATTAATTAATTAATTAAGTAATTTAAAAAAAGAACACGCTACGTGCTTTTGTTTTTGTTTGTCGGCCATCAATAGTGCACGCTCTGAGGGAAGTTTTAGAAATGGATAAAATTGGTCACCGTTACGTGATTCAATATTTTCTTCTGAAAGGTCTGACTTCAACTAATATCAAAGATGAGCTGTATTCAACTCTGGGGGAGTCTGCTCCATCGTTTACGACAGTAAAATATTGGGTGGCAGAGTTCAAACGAGGTCGTACGATCTGCCAAGACGAACATCGCAGTGGTCGTCCAAACGAAGTGACCACGCCAGAAATGGTGAAGAAAATCGATAAAATAGTATTGGATGACCGTCGGTTGAAAGTGCGCCAGTTAGCAGAAATGGTAGGCATTTAAAAAAGTGCTGTACATCGCATATTGACTGAAAATTTGGACATGAGAAAGCTGTGCGCAAGATGGGTGCCGCGTTTACTCACAATGGAACAAAAACAACTTCGTGAGGATGTTTTAATCGAGTGTTTTACAATAATAAAGTCGAATTTTTGCGCCGATTCGTAACAATGGACGAGACCATGGGTTCATCATTTCACACCTGAGACCTTGAAACTTGAAAAAATGGCTCGGGGGTAAAAGATTTACAAACAATAAAGAGGTAGAGTCGGCAGTTGAGGGCTACTTTGAGGAGCTCGACGGTTCTCGCTATAAACATGGTATCGAAGCTATTGAACATCGCTGGGAAAAGTGTATCGAGCTAAAAGGAGACTACGTTGAGAAATAAAGGTAGTTTTTCCAAAATTTGTATCGTTTTCTTTGTTAGGCCGGGTACTTCTGGGACCACCCTCGTATATATAAGATATAAGTACACGTCTCATATCAATTTGTCAGTACCTACCTAAGTATGTAGGTACCTACCTATGTAACAAATTTATAAATTTACTAGCTTTTGCCCGCGGCTTCGCTCGCGTGAAATTCGTATTTCTAAGGAAGAAAGTAAGTAACTAAGGCCGATCTGCGTTTAGGTAAACAATAAAACTTCTTAACTAAAGTAAGTAACTAACGGCGAGGCTTCAGGCTGAGCTGCATTCTGGACGACAATACACCTTCTCGAAGAAAGTAAGTAATTGAGGGCGAGGCCGAAGGCCGAGCTGCGTTCAGGAAGACGATAACCTTTTCGAAGAAAGTAAGTAACAGAGTGCGAGGCCGAAGGCCGAGCTGCGTTCGGAAAGACCACAAACCTTCTCGAACAAAGTAAGTAACTAAGGGCGAGGCCGAAGGCCGAGCTGCGTTCAGGAAGACTATAAAACTTCTCGACGAAATTAAGTAATTGAAGGCGAGGCCGAAGGGCGAGCTGCGTTCAGGAAGACTATAAACCTTCTTAATGAAAGTAAGTAACTGAGGGCGAGGCCGAAGGCCGAGCTGCGGTCAGGGAGACGATAACCTTTTCGAAGAAAGTATGTAACAGAGGGCGAGGTCGAAGGCCAGCTGCGTTCAGGAAGACCATAAACCTTCTCGAAGAAAGTAAGTAACTAAGGGCGAGGCCGAAGGCCGAGCTGCGTTTAGGAAGACTATACCTTCTCGATGAAAGTAAGTAACAGAGGGCGAGGCCGAATGCCGAGCTGCGTTCAGGAAGACTATAAACGTTTCGAAGAAATCAAGTAATTCAGGGCGAGGCCGAAGGCCGAGCTGCGTTCAGGAAGACTATAAACCGTCTTGAAGAAAGTATGTAACTATCGTCCATAGTTAGTTACTGTCAGCGTCTTCCAGGATACAGCCCGGCCTTCGGTCACGCCCTTAGTTACGTACGTTTTTTTATCATATTTTTTATGGAAACTGACACGGTTGGCTACATCACCTACAACATCCGTGATGTCGGCCCATAATACCGGACGAACTTGGTGCCACGTCAGTGCTTCCCAGGTTTATGGTCTTCCTGAACGCAGCTCGGCCTTCGGCCTCGCCCTCTGTTACTTTCATCGAAAAGGTTATCGTCTTCCTGAACTGAACGGAGCTCGGCCTTCGGCTTCGCCCTCAGTTACTTACTTTCATCAAGAAGGTTTATAGTCTTTCTGAACGCAGCTCGGCCTTCGGCCTCCCTCGCCCTCAATTACTTAATTTCTTCGAGAAGGTTTATAGTCTTCCTGAATGCAGCTCGGCCTTCGGCCTCGCCCTTTGTTACTTACTTTCTTCGAAAATGTTTATACTCTTCCTGAACGCAGCTCGGCCTTCGGCCTCGCCTTTAGTATGTTACTTACTTTCTTTGAGAATGTTTATTGTTTATCTGAATCCAGTTCACCCTCCGGCCCTGGCCTAAGTTACTGACTTTCTTCTTTTGAAATACAAATTTCACGCGAGCGAATCCGCGGGAAAAAGCTGTAGATATTAAAATAAGAAACTTCAGTTAAAATAAATCAAATACTTTAGATATCTAACTAAGTAAAATATTCCACCTATTAGCGTAACCGGAACTGAATTTTATTTAGCCTATCCTGTGTCTCGTATAGCTAAATGTGCGTGTACTAATTTAAATGTTATGGAGGAAATTCATGCATACATAATTATTCGCTCCGCCCCGCTGCATCTTGTGTGTTGCCTGCCACGATGTAATGTTTACTAAATACTAAATAGCTACTCTTAAATATCGGGGTGTTCAATTTATACTCGTTTTTCAACTTAGTCAATACTCTTTTTCTGTTTTAAAATAGTATACATACCTTAATGAACGTTTGATACCTAGCAAAATGAGCGCTTTGCATTCTAGGTAAAATTACCACCGTAGGTAAAATTACCACGGTAGGGGTCGCGGTAGTAAATTTTAATCATTTAACATGTAAATTCTTTTCGATTATGAAAAAAACTACATAATAAATAAATTATAATGTATATTAACTTACTTTTTTTACAGATTTTTGGTTGCTCTTTGTAGTTAGTTGGGTTTTAGTTTTAAAACTCATATTTTTTTAATGGCATTATTTTTATTCATTTTCACTCTTATGCTGCTATATAAGCTGCAGCAAAAAAAAACTAAGAAATATTAGTACCTATTGAATTATAATTAGAAACCAATTAAAATCCTTACAAACAAACACATAGACAAGCATTTATCAAATATACAATGTATCAAAATTGGAGAATCTAGAAACTGTCCCAATGAGGAAGAAAATAAAAATAAACACTTCGGCCTAAATGGGGTAAACCATACAAGCACAAAATTCAAATAAAATATAAACACATGAGGAAGTATCCCATCGTGAAAAATACTAAACAATTACGAGTGAGCCTATTTCCTGTAATTATTCATAAAAAACGTCTTATGCATTTCAATTTGAATAATCAATATCTAGGTAGGAAATTACAAAGTGAGCCCTAAATCACTCGCTCGCAAGCAGTCGACTGATGAGACGACTGGCGGCGGAGCGGCGCGGCGGAGCGGGCGGTGCGCGGCGCGGAGTGGCGCAGCGAGACGGGCGCAGCGAGACGGGCCGGGCGGGCGGCGCGGCGCGCGACGGACGCGGTAGGTAGGTACCTGCTATGCGCTGTGTGGTTGTTATGCGTATAGTTTCGCGTGACGTAGGCAGGGAATACTTCCCAAAAGATCGTAAGCTTTCGTCATCTTTTGTTTTGGTCATACATAACTCGAGAACCACTCGTGCTAGACCCATCGTGTTGGTACTCAAACTTCAGGTCTCAAGTTATGACCAAAACAAAAGTTCACGTGACAGATGGATAGATCTCACCGAGACCTGAAGTTTGAGTACCAACACGATGGGTCTAGCACCAGTGGTTGTCGAGTTATGACCCGGTTCTTAAACGAGTCCGGTTATGCAGCTCGGTTCGAGAACCGGTTCTGAAAACCATCATGCAAACCGGTTCTTAAAAGGGTTCTAAGAACATTTTTTTTTTATGGAAACTGACACGGTTGGCTACATCACCTACAATATCCGTGATGTCAGCCCATAACATCGGATGAACTTGGTGTCACGTCAGTTCTTCCCTTCGGTCATGCCGGCTACACTGAACTGAACGGAAAACACAAACTATTTACATAGCCGTTTCGACCGACCTTTCATTCAGTGCGGTGGTACCAATCCGGGCGGGTAATAACCACCTAGTAATATAAGAAGGGGGTCATATCCCTTAGTCGCCTTTTACGACATACACGGGGAGAGATGCAGTGGGGCTATTCTTTTAAAGTACCCGCCCCACACAGTACAAAAGCCATTTTGCAAACTGATTCTTAAAGGGTTCTTTCGAAGGTTTGGAGAACCCGAACCCCATTTCGTACCCTGCTGCGAACCGGTTTAAGAACCGGTTAATATTAGATGTTCTTCCAAACCGGTTCTGAACCGGTTTTAGGGTTCAGGTTCGGGTTTTTTTAACCGGTTCGCGACCAAACTGGTTCGTTCGTTAAAAGGTTCTTCGAACCGGTTCGGAGAGCCCGAACCCCATTTCGAACCCATTTCCTCCGAAGCCCTTTCGAAATTACAGTCTCCAAAACTAAAACTATGCACCAGCCTCGATATAGTCAACAATATACAGGCCAAAGTCTCTACTCTATATCTACACGAAAAGGGCAAATAAATACATAAAAAGCGGTCAAGTGCGTGTCGGGGGGCCACGCGCAGTGTAGGGTTCCGTAGTTGCGGAACCCTATCAAAATAAATTATTTGATTATTTGTATAATTTGGTAGGGGAAATAAATGAATGTTAATTTGAAAAAGTTCTTCAACAGTGAAATGATGGCTGTCGTCCGTACATTTTATAAGTTGGTCGACTATTACTCGTCAACCTGTACAGCCTACTTAGCTGTGATAGTTTTCCTTTTAATTTCGATATATAATGTACGATAGATGACGGGATTCCGATACTGCTGGACCGCGTACACAAAGATATACGTCCGCAAATCCGACCAATCCCCAGCTGTACGCATAAGAAACGAGACGGACATCGCTCGCTTGTCGAAGTCGACCTCCGCACAAACATAATTCTTAAATTTTTCTTGTTTCCTGCATTGCTATTGTTTACACTGATTTTGCTGAATCTCGTGCTAACTACATTAATGAAATTTTTCATCAAATCAGACTGCATTATTACATTTAATATAAAAGGTATCATAATACTCTCACATCAATTCACCCTACAAATAGCTCAATCACAACATCTCACAAACATCCACACGCTACACTTTCAACATTACAAGCATTCAGTACATAATATCTACACATCACACATACACAATCGCAAGTTCATACTCACACAGCACATGCGTTTCTATACATTTTGTCATACTTACAAGCATTCCAAATACAATCGTACTTTGCACATACACTTTCATAATATGAACTTATGCACAGAGAAATCACATTCAAACACACACACACGTCCTCAACGCAACCGTGATCAAACATATACTTATATTCATCACTACATACATAAACATGTCAAACTATTATTTCTTGTTACCCGACTGCGCGACGCAAAGGAGGGTAATGTGTTTATCAGCCTATGTATGTATGTATGTTTGTTCCTTTGTGGCACACTAGAGACCAAACGCGTAGGCCGATTTTGATGATTCTTACGTCAATCGATTTGTCTTAATCATGCGAGTGTCACTAAAGACATGACAGTAATCAAAATTCAATATGGCGACAACTAGGTGCCATATTGTGAAAAAGAAGAAAAATTAAGTTGACTAACTATGTTAAGTGGGATATCGTTGAATAGGTATTTGAAAATGATCTTTAGGTTTCTCTTATCATTTTTCATTTTGAATGACCATTTAGGATCTATAACGATTTAAAGTTGGTTAGCAACCGTTCTCACTCTTATAATAATAAAGCTGTGATAAAGTTCAGGGTTCGGATACAGGGTGTTCGGTACATCGACCGACAAATTTTTTTTGGAGTCATTTGCAACGTTTTGACCCAACATACCTTTTGTCAGGTGTCACGTGGTATCGAGATACGATTTTTTTTCTTTATTTTTGAAAATTACCAAAATCCCAGCTTTAAACCCTTGTAACTTTTTTGTTCATATTTGTATCAGCACGAAATAGAATTTTACGATGTATCCTTGTTTTAGAAAAAAAAATATTTGATGAAGTTAATACCATGAAAAGGACTTATGACCTCCCAAAGTCCCGAGAACGAGTAAAAAGATGACCACAGCACCAATTGAGAGCGTCGTTTTCTTTTAAAAAGTTTGCTAGTTTACGCCCTTTCCAAAGGTATACCACATTTTATACAAACCATTCACTATGTGATCAAAATTAGAGATAATTTGCAAGAGTCTAAACATTAATATTGGAGAATTGAACAAAGTGCCCGCGTGATACATGTTCTAAATTTGAAAATGCTCCGGAAAACGCTTTCAGTACGGGAAGCGACCATCAATAAGTAAGTCACCCTGTTACAAAGTGCCCGTGTTGTCGTTCTATTCTGGTCTGTGTCCCTAATTTTGACCACATAGTGAATTATTTGCATGACATTTGGAATACCGTTGGAAAGGTCGTAAATTAGCGAACTTTTCAAAAGAAAATGAAGCTCTCAATTGCTGTCAGTCTTTTTTTAAATGAATTAAGAAATTATGATTCTGTCATATTTTTACTCGTTCTCAGGACGTTCGGAGGTCATAAGTCCTATTCGTTGTATTAACTTCATCAGATGATATTTTTTCTAGAGGAAGGATACATTGTAAAATCCAATACGTTTTATTTCGTGCTGATACAATCATAAACGAAAAAGTTACAAGGGTGCAAAGCTGGGATTTTGGTAATTTTCAAAAATAAAGAAAAAAATCGTGTCTCGATACCACGTGACAATCATTAATAATAATCAATAAAATAATTTATCAGTAGTTTAGACCACCGCAGGCTACTTATTAATCCCCACGATATTAACTTTCTCAGTGAAATGACAAGATTACGAAATTTACGGTCTTATAATCCTGACTAAAAAGTGTAAAATAAAAAAACTTAATTTAAAAAAATAAAAAAACCTGACTGCTTAAAAAATTTACTTTAAATAAAAACTGAAAAGAAAAAAACAAGTCCAGTAGTCTAGAACTCTGTTAAGTAATATTGAATAACTACACCATTGAAATAGTTTCTTGATCTATACACACATATAATAAAACAAATAATAAATTCTAATGCGGAACATAGCGACTTTAACAGTCGGGACCCATTATTGGAAAAATTTCAATGGGTCCCGACTGTTAAAGTCGCTATGTTCCGCATTAGAGTTTATTATTTGTTTTATTATATGTGTGTATAGATCATGAAACTCTTTCAATGGTGTAGTTATTCAATATTACTTAACAGAGTTCTAGACTACTGGACTTGTTTTTTTCTTATCAGTTTTTATTTAAAGTTAATTTTTTAAGCAGTCGGGTTTTTTGACCATTCAGTTTTATTAGTTTGGTATTAATTATAGAAACGTTTGAGCCTGTAATATATATCCTTATTATTACCTATAATAAAATCCAACGCCTGCTTTCTGTCTGAGTGTCTGTCTGTCCGCTTATAACTCGAGAACCACTAAACCGATTTTAATAAAACAAAATTCTACGGATAGCTCGATTCTTCCCATCAACTATAGGCTACTTACTATCACGCTAAATAGCTTATGAGGTTAGCAGTGAAGTTAAATATGAGAGCGGGCGGAGCCGCGGGCACAGCTTGTTCCATATATTTTTAATTGTGCATTTAATAACGGCTTTACTTTAATTAATGGAGTTATTATTAGTTTTTTTTATCATTATTATTGAGTTCAACATCAATCACTGAATTGTTTACGTTCTTTGTATATTTTGCTTTATGATTATATTCTTCTGTCTGTTTCAACCAGCACCTTTGTTCAGGATGGAACCGAATACCTTTTTTTATTTATTTTAAAATTTGTACATGGTTTTTTTAATCAGGCTGTGATTTATAATTATATGCATTTGTTTTATTCTTGCTGAAATTATTTTTGTTCGCTAGATATTCATGTTTTCCAATTTCATTGTAGAGGCTTGCAGTTGATTTTACCGTTTCTTTATAAATTTTACTCATTACATTACCTGGTAATCCCACTACAATAAGATTTATCATTGCTTGGGTGTCGATGTGCTTGTTGATCTCTAATAGCAGTCTTTCCATTTTTGTGGCATATTCCAGTAACGATCCCGCTAAACTAAATGTAAATGCATATTTTACTTGGGACCAACCTTTATTTCCATATGTTTCACAAAAGTTGTTCTTCCATACTGCCCATTCGGAATTAACTGTCAATTTTATTAACATATTGCTATACCAATCTAGGCACTGTTTTTCTAGGAGATGTTTTAAAATCTCAATTTTCTCTTCATCCTTTAGAATCTCAAATCTTCCACATTCACTCTCAAATTCACTAATCCATTGGTCAGCATTTGAAAATTTGTTTTATTTGAAAAATTTTCGATCAAAAACCTTTCAGCTGTTTTTCCTAAATTATTTTTTTCTGGTGCATTACTATTTGTGTTATTTTGTGAAGGCGTTATCCCTTCTGTAATCTCAGCTAATTACTAGTCACCAAATTGTAAGTTCTCACCTTCATCTAAATATATTTTCCTCAGATCCGTATTTAGAGGGATCCATACCGCGCGTGTTTGTTGCCTTTTTACCCGACTGCGCGACGCAAAGGAGGGTAATGTGTTTATCAGCCTATGTATGTATGTATGTTTGTTCCTTTGTGGCACACTAGAGACCAAACGCGTAGGCCGATTTTGATGATTCTTACGTCAATCGATTTGTCTTAATCTTGCGAGTGTCACTGAAGATATGACAGTAATCAAAATTCAACATGGCGACAACTAGGTGCCATATTGTGAAAAAGAAAAAAATTAAAGTTGACTAACTATGTTAAGTGGGGTATCGTTGAATAGGTATTTGAAAATGATCTTTAGGTTTCTCTTATCATTTTTCATTTCGAATGACCATTTAGGATCTATAACGATTTAAAGTTGGTTAGCAACCATTCTCACTCTTATAATAATAGAGCTGTGATAAAGTTCTTATTATAAAGGGTGTTCGGCACATCGACCGACAATTTTTTTTTGTAGATAAGTGGGGTCATTTGCAACGTTTTGGCCCAACATACCTTTTGTCAGGTGTCACGTGGTATCGAGATACGATTTTTTTTTCTTTATTTTTGAAAATTACCAAAATCCCAGCTTTAAACCCTTGTAACTTCTTTGTTCATGGTTGTATCAGCACGAAATAAAATTTATTGAATTTTACGATATATCCTTGTTTTAGAAAAAAAATTACTTGATGAAGTTAATACCATGAAAAGGACTTATGACTTCCCAAAGTCTCGAGAACGAGTAAAAAGATGACAGAATTCTAATTTCTTAATTCATTAAAAAAAAACACCAATTGAAAGCGTCGTTTTCTTTTAAAAAGTTTGCTAGTTTACGCCCTTTCCAAAGGTATACCACATTTTATACAAATCATTCACTATGTGATCAAAATTAGAGATAATTTGCAAGAGTCTAAACATTAATATTGGAGAATTGAACAAAGTGCCCGCGCGACCGGTACATATTTTTTTTTTATTGAAACTGACACGGTTGGCTACATCACCTACAAAATCCGTAATGTCAGCCCATAACACCGGGTGAACTTGGTGCCACGTCAGTGCTTCCCTTCGGTCGTACATGTTCTAAATTTGAAAATGCTCCGGAAAACGCTCTCAGTACGGGAAGCGACCACCGATAAGTAAGTGGCCCTGTTACAAGTGTTTTGTAAGTGTGTGTCGTTCTATTCTGGTCTATGTCCCTAATTTTGACCACATAGTGAATTATTTGTATGACATTTGGTATTCCGTTGGAAAGGGCGTAAATTAGTGAACTTTTTAAAAGAAAATGAGGGGGGCAGCGGGGCGAGGCGAATATGTATGTATGAATTTCCTTCATAAAATTTAAGCCGATCATTTAAATTCGATTAAAATTAGTACACGCACATTTAGCTATACGAGACACAGGATAGGCTAAATAAAATTCAGTTCCGGTTACGCTAATAGGTGGAATATTTTACTTAGCTAGGTAGTATTTGATTTATAACTGAAGTTTCTTATTTTAATATCGATAGCTTTTTCCCGCGGATTCGCTCGCGTGAAATTCGTATTTCAAAAGAAGAAAGTAAGTAACTTAGGCCAGGACCGGAGGGTGAACTGGATTCAGATAAACAATAAATTAAGTAACATACTAAAGGCGAGGCCGAAGGCCGAGCTGCATTCAGGAAGAGTATAAAGCTTTTCGAAGAAAGTAAGTAACAAAGGGCGCGGCCGAAGGCCGAGCTGCATTTAGGAAGACTATAAACCTTCTCGAAGAAATTAAGTAATTGAGGGCGAGGCTGAAGGCCGAGCTGCGTTCAGGAAGATTATAAACCTTCTTGATGAAAGTAAGTAACTGAGGGCGAGGCCGAAGGCCGAGCTGCGTTCAGGAATACGATAACCTTTTCGAAGAAAGTAAGTAACAGAGGGCGAGGCCGAAGGCCGAGCTGCGTTCAGGAAGACCATAAACCTTCTCGAAGGGAAGCACTGACGTGGCACCAAGTTCATCCGGTGTTATGGTCTGACATCACGGATGTTGTGGGTGATGTAGCCAACCGTGTCAGTTTCCATAAAAAAAAGTAAGTAACTAAGGGCGTCGCCGAAGGCCGAGCTGTATCCTGGAAGACGCTGACAGTAAGTAACTGGGCGATAGTTACATACTTTCTTCAAGACGGTATTAGTATTCCTGAACGCAGCTCGGCCTTCGGCCTCGCCCTCAATTAGTTGATTTCTTCGAAAAGGTTTATAGTCTTAATGAACGAAGCTCGGCCTTCGGCCTCGCCCTTAGTTACTTACTACTTGCTTCGAGAAGGTTTATGGTCTTCCTGAATGCAGCTCGGCCTTCGGCCTCGCACTATGTTACTTACTTTCTTCGGAAAGGTTATCGTCTTCCTGACCGCAGCTCGGCCTTCGGCCTCGCCCTCAGTTACTTACTTTCATCAAGAAGGTTTATAGTCTTCCTGAACGCAGCTCGGCCTTCGGCCTCGCCCTCAATTACTTAATTTCGTCGAGAAGTTTTATAGTCTTCCTGAACGCAGCTCGGCCTTCGGCCTCGCCCTTACTTACTTACTTTGTTCGAGAAGGTTTATGGTCTTCCTGAACGCAGCTCGGCCTTCGGCCTCGCCCTCTGTTACTTACTTTCTTCGAAAAAGTTATCGTCTTCCTGAACGCAGCTCGGCCTTCGGCCTCGCCCTCAGTTACTTACTTTCTTCGAGAAGTTTTATTGTCTTCCAGAATGCAGCTCAGCCTGAAGCCTCGCCGTTAGTTACTTACTTTAGTTGAGAAGGTTTATTGTTTACCTAAACGCAGATCGGCCTTAGTTACTTACTTTCTTCTTTTTATATACGAATTTCACGCGAGCGAAGCCGCGGGCAAAAGCTAGTAATCAATAAAATTATCAGTAGTTTACACCACCGCTAGCTACTTAATAATCCCCACGATATTAACTTTCTCAATGAAATGACAAGATTACAAAATTTACGGTCTTACATATAATCCTAACTAAAAAGTGTAAAATAAAAAAAGTTTATTTTACAAAATAAAAAAACCCGACTGCGTAAAAAAACTTTAAATAAAAACTGAAAAGAAAAAAACAAGTCCAGTAGTCCAGAAATCTGTTAAGTAATATTGAATAACTACACCATTGAAATAGTTTCATTATCGATACACACATATAATAAAACAAATAATAAACTCTAATGCGGAACATAGCGACTTTAACAGTCGGGACCCATTGAAATTTTCCCAATAATGGGTCCCGACTGTTAAAGTCGCTATGTTCCGCATTAGAGGTTATTATTTGTTTTATTATATGTGTGTATCGATAATGAAACTATTTCAATGGTGTAGTTATTCAATATTACTTAACAGATTTCTGGACTACTGGACTTGTTTTTTTCTTTTCAGTTTTTATTTAAAGTTTTTTTACGCAGTCGGGTTTTTTTTTTAATATCTATCACTATAAGGCCCACTTGCACCAACACAAGTTCAATATATAAACCAGTTCAACTCGTTAAACTAGCACCCGTTGTATGTGTGAACCGCGTTTAAATCCATAACTCGCTACTTAACTTTAAACTCGTGTTGGTGCAAGACGCGCTTAGGACTATAACAGGAAGGGTACAGGGAAGAAACGTGAGTTGTCACTTTTTTCCTAAAATGAGTTTTTGATGCCAGTTTGTTCAGAATTCCGAATTCTATAGAACGCACTTATCGAACCGGGTAAAAACGTACGATGTCACCATCTTTTTGGCATTATATTCTAGTTCGTGCAGGGAAGAAAAACAATATAGTAATCAAAAACTGCTCAAGAACCAAAAGATGTTAGATGTAACCGGGAAAAAACGTGTTTTGTCTTAGCATCCATAGACGCGTTTTTCGACATTTTCACACTTGACATCTCTCACTGTCATTTAACCGGTCAGAACTCGTTGGAGCTGAGTTCTCCTGTGTTTTCTTTAAAAGTTGACGATTGAAGCCGATGTGAAAAGTCACCGAGAAGAGTAGAAGAAGGCAATGGACTCGGCGCACGCACCGCACGCACGGAAAGAGCGAAGTGCGCGAGGATTGACTATCAAAATATATTAAACTTTTGCACATAAAGCTTATATAGAGGTAAATATTAATGTTTATTATTAATTGAATTGTTAGAACTATAATTAATACGTTTATAGAGTGAAAGTTGCCCCTCAGTTTGTTCAAACAGTCGGAATCAGCCAGCACAGAGAAAACCATAACCTTAAAATATAATTGTATTACGAATTGTTTGTTACATGTTGATAGACATCTAGCTGCAAAGGCGGCGCTTTCTGATGAATCATGGGCGATATATTTTCTGAAGAACAAGAGGATCGACGATTGTAGACTAAAAAAAGGAAGAAATTGGGCTCGTTTCAGAAGTACCTATCTAAACCATTAACTTTGATCTAAACAAATTAAACTGCAGTCGCACGAAACTATTGAAATGTGCAACTGCAATCAATCGACTGAAACATTTTTACAGACTGATGATTTCTATTTTAATTTGTAATAAACATTTTGATTTATAAAAATTGGTTGTCTATTTCCCTTTTTATCAGAACTAAACTAAGTTCTTAACTTTTTTGAGAGCAACATATCACGTTTCTTCCCTGTTAAAAATGGGTTTCTGTCAATTTTTATTTAATTTCTAGAAAACTGCTTAACTAAAACGTAATGTCTTTAGATATATGGAATAAGGGATGATTGTTTCATTTATTAAGGCTAAGAGTTAAAAAAAATATTCTTTATTCATTAAGATATCCACCTTCAAAAATTAAAAATCGCCTCCTGTAAAAGTATCCTTTAGTGATAGATAACTCACGTTTCTTCCCTGTAGCCTTCAGTTAATGCTGGTTCGTTGCTGACATATTGTCTGTCTGTGGCCTTTACTCCGGTATTAAATAATATAAAGGTATATGATCCTATATCTAATGCTAAGTTTAGTAAGTACCTAGAACGATATTACCAATATTACTCTTGTGTTTTTCTAGTTTTAACTATATTTGATTGTATCAATGGCTAACACAACATTTAGTATGTATTTATTTACAGAATACCCGTAGTATTAGAGGCAAACTTAGTGAATTTAAACAAAATGTTCTCTGCAACGAGTTTGAAATTTTATTAATAGCGGAGACTTGGTTGGTGGATGGAGTATTGGATGCGGAGATTGTGGACACTCGTTATGACGTTCATAGGTGTGACAGAAACGCAAATATCACTCGACAATCCAAGGGAGGAGGTGTGATGGTGTGCACGCGCCGCTTGCTCACGGCGCGCCGCCACGAACTACCGGCGGAGGCGCGCCCGCCCGCGACCGCCGCGCAGTACGATGCGGTCTGGGTGTCGATGAGTGCAGCCGCACTGAAGTCTACCCGCAACGTGCATGTCGTGTGCGCTTACTTGCCGCCGACGGCCGGTGTAGCCGGGGATGTTATGTTAAAACACTTCACAGAATTTATTAATTTCATGCGATCAGAATATCCGGACGACGACATTATAATCACGGGTGATTTTAATCTCCGAGGGGTAGAATGGGTGCAGGAGTCGGATATATCTCACCTGTCGGTCGCGGGTTCCTTGAACGAGGTACGGTCTGCGTTCGTCGAGTGCTTGTCTTTTGCGGGATTACATCAATATAATGGTATCGCTAACGATAACGGTCGTATGTTAGACTTGGTTCTGAGCTCAGTGGCGGCGAAGGTGTGCCGCGCCGAGCAGCCAATACTCCGCGAGGACATGCCTCATCATCCGGCTTTGGAAATACACCTACCCGACGTACGCTCTTCTCCGTTACGGGACCCGCCCACTCGCACATATAACTTTAAAAAAGCAGATTATAATAACATACAAACTCACCTGTCGCGGGTGGACTGGTCCTGTCTGGAGTCGGGCACAATTGATGATGCAGTTTTATTGCTTTACGATGAGCTGTACAAAACT
The DNA here is from genome assembly GCA_946902875.1 of Nematopogon swammerdamellus. Taxonomy (NCBI): domain Eukaryota; kingdom Metazoa; phylum Arthropoda; class Insecta; order Lepidoptera; family Adelidae; genus Nematopogon; species Nematopogon swammerdamellus. The sequence goes on along the minus strand of OX336348.1, from coordinate 12,829,538 downwards.
ATTGACCTGTATGTACCTAGTCGCGTCAGATATACAAATGATTTTCCGTGCTGGTTTTCGCCGGCGTTAATTAAAATTATAAAGGAAAAGGCAAAGTATCACCACAAATACAAACGTTATAACAGGGGAGTCGATTATGATATGTTCTCGCTGCTTCGTGCACGTCAAAAGGGGGTGCAAAAGGAATGCTGGCTTCAGTATGTAAATGCAACTGAAACTAATATCAAAACTGATCCGAAGGCTTTTTGGGGGTACGCAAAATCCCAACGTGGCACTAATTCAATACCTCGTCTAGTAGTTAGCGGTACCGAGGAGGCGAGCGATGGCTCCGCCATCTGTGAATCTTTCTCGGAATATTTTCACTCGGTATATTCAACTGCAGTGCCACCTAGCAATACAAACGTATTATCGTGTGATTATTCAGCGCATGCGGTCCTGAGTTCCATCGATACACGTCGAACCCTTGTGTTGAAATATCTCAAATCCTTAAATGGCAATAAGGGTCCCGGCAGCGATAACATACCACCAGCGTTTGCTAAAATGTGTGCTCATCAGCTGGCGGGACCCTTGGCCATAATATTTGAGCGTTCCTTGAGGGCTGGTATTTTCCCGCAGAAATGGAAGGAGGCCTTTGTGGTATCGATTCATAAGAGCGGGCCCAGGCACCGGGTCGAGAATTACAGGCCAGTGTCTATTCTGTCGGTATTTAGCAAGTTGTTCGAGCGCGTCGTGTACGACCAGGTTTACCCGCTCATCTCCTCCAGCATCACACCGGCTCAACATGGCTTCATGCGCGGCCGGTCGGTAGTGTCAAACTTAGCCGTGTTTACCGATTACGTCTCCGCCAGGATGGATGAGCGGGCGCAGGTCGATGCCGTATACACGGACTATGCTAAATGCTTCGACAGAATAAACCACGCGATCCTGGTTCGAAAGCTCGGTGAGCTGGGTGTACACGGGAGCCTTCTCAGGTGGTTTGAATCATACCTACGAAATCGATCACAGGCTGTAAAAATAGGGGCATTTAGGTCGTGCTTCCTTCAAATTCCATCAGGAGTGCCGCAAGGTTCGCACCTGGGTCCGCTGCTCTTTAATGCCTACCTCTACGACGTCATCACCTGCTTTGTATGGGCCCAGTTCCTGCTGTACGCCGATGACAAAAAGGTGTACATGGCAATTGAGAGTGAGTCCGACTGTGGGAGGTTGCAGGAGGACCTTGGCAGATTGTCCCAATACTGCACGCTCAATTGCCTAGATTTAAATGTGAAAAAATGTCAGGTCATAACGTTCAGCAGGGGCAGAAAGCCCATAAATTACACATACAAACTGAATGCAATCGCTATTCAGCGCACCGACGTCGTTAGGGACCTGGGTGATATGCTCGATTCGAGGCTTATCTTTGATAAGCACTACGAGCACATGGTCTCGAAGGCATATAAAATGTTAGGATTCCTCATACGTACGTGCAAGCCATTCTCCAGCATCGCGACATTGAAATTGCTTTATTTCGCATACGTCCGTAGCGTGCTGGAGTCATATGTACAGTAGAAACCAAACTTAAATGCGGCTGTGAGATGCGCCCGTGTGTCTGCGCAAAAGACGATTATTAGGGCAGAGGGGGTGAGAACGGGAGGTGTGCAAAGGGGGTACCGGCGCACCCTACCGCGCTCCCCCGCGTTGCTAGGATACGACCGCGCGCCGTCGCCGCCCGCGTCCTGTCGCCCGCGCACGCCCCCCTCTCATCTGTGCGTGCGCCATTGTACAGTCACTCACTATTTATTTGTTTCTTCCGTAGTGTCGCGGTAGATTTTCTACTAATGGTGGTTTCACACATGGCTATTCGTGTTCGTGATTGTTGCAAACATTTTAGTTTTATCTCACTCTAACCAAGCCATTAAAAGGAGACGAAACGGAAATTTTTATCAAACATTTGTGTACATACAGCTATGTGTGGTGCTAGCATGATAAATGTTTATTGGCGAAGTGCGTTTACCGGGGTCGCCCGAACGACACCAACACGTCGTCAGTTCAAACCGGTTTTAACCATGATCGATACATCGGTGTGCAAAAACATAATATAATACAGTAATATATAAAAATAATATAAAGCAAGACGCTCTTTCTTTTACCTACAAATGATAATGTAAAATAATTTTATAAATTTTCTGGCAAAATATTCGATTGTGTATTTTATTTGACTATACATGCGCAGTCAAGCGGCCGAACTTCAGGCCAATACGCATTTAAGTTTGGTTTCCACTGTAACGCATGCACGTCGTATCGAGAGAATCCAGCATAATTTCCTTAAACATTTAAACTTTCGTTCAAAACTCGCCTTCGCAGACTATGAAGCAGCGGCGGATCATCATGGTTTGCAGTCTCTCGAGCAGAGGAGATCCGTGGCAGATGTGATGTTCTTGTATAACATATTGCACAACAATATCGACTGCCCGGATCTTCTCGCTCGTGTATCAATGCGGGCCGCTCCTGTGCCCACCCGCCAACCAAGGTTGTTTCAGACGCACAAATGTCACACGAACTATGCAAAAAACTCCGTCTTGAATAGATGTATGGCATCGTACGACAATCATTGCTCGAGTCTGGATATTTTCCATCTAAATAAAAACACATTCTTAAGAAACATTAGCAAAATTACTTTTAAATCCTAATGATGGTGGCAAATATGCACAAGTACACGCTTACACAACAGATTATCATATCTCCTCGCACACATATTATGTATATATAGGTACACTTCTAAAAACAAACTCACATACCTCACTTACACCTCAACATATCACAAACTCACTCACACACAACATACCTAAACTTCATACACGTCATGCAAAATACAAAAAAAAAAAAAACACAAGCCAACACCCAATCCTACACACCATCACCACATACACACATACACACACATACACTCACCCTATTTAAAATTAATAATTATATATATTATATATATTGTATATTATATTACATATTATGTATTTTTTTTTCTTGTTATAATTAATACCTATTTCTTTAAAAAAAAAAAAAAAAAAAAATTATTTTTATACAGTTATGAATTTTGAAAAATGTGAAACTTTTTTACTGGCTGAACAGTTTGTTATTTTTAGTTCTAGTTGTAAATATACATGTATAGCTGTTAAGTTTCCAAATAAATAAATAAAATAAATAAATAAAGTATATACTACTGCTGTGATTTTTTTCACATATTTAATAACAACCGTTTAGCTGGCAGGGGGTGGGACACTTGACTCTAACAAAAACTTGCACTTAAAAGCTTAATAATTCGCAAACGGATCCCTAAATCGAAAAATGCTTTTCACAAACCCGCCAAAGACCTATCCAACGACACCCCATACGATGGGGTAGACGTGAAAAAAAAACTCATTCCGACTTTACGTGTAGGGGAGGTACCCTAAAAAAATTATTTCAAAATTTTTAATTTACCACTTTGGCGGCGTTATTAATATGTATGCCCATACCAACTTACAACTTTCTAGTACTAAGGGTCTCTGAGCTAAGCCGCGGACAGACGGACGGACGGACGGACATGGCGAAACCATAAGGGTTCCTTGTTGACTACGGAACCCTAAAAAACTGAAAGTTATTTTGGCGAAAAATCAAGGGCATGACACTATGAAAAAAATCAATGCCTTACTCGGCCTTTAAAAAGCCTTGCAACCTCTTGCCTCTTGCAAACCTTGCCTATTGCAAACTCTGTCCGAGATAGCGACTGTCCAGTGCATAAGCATGCGATAGAAAGGGAGTTGCGTAGGATTCAGTATTCTGATCCAAAAAACTAGGTGATGACAAGGGGTTCACGGATGAGGAGGAGGAGCCCGATAATCGGGTGCAAAGCGGGCCGCTGGAAATCAAACACTGCCTAAGGCTGGCCCAGCTTAATATGAACGGAGCACGCGCGATAGCGACTGAAACGAGGGAGTATTGTTGCGGTAAATTTATTGACATTTTGTTTGTGCAGGAGCCGTGCAATGTAGACAACAAAATAGCCGGATTTGCAATCCGGTCGCGAAAAAAGCAGGGATTGTAATTCTCAATAACGAGCTTGAGGTGTTGAGACTCTCGCAATTCAGCGACACACATTGCGTGTGCGCAGAGATCAGAACAAAGCTGGGTAATTTCTATGCAATTAGCGCGTACTTCCAATTCTGTGAGACAATAGAGATCCATTTGGATAAATTGGACAGAATACTGGAGCATCTCAGAGGGAGAGATGTTGTGATAGCGTTAGATGCGAATGCAAAATCGGTTCTCTGGCATAGTCGCCACACGGACGACAATGGCCGAAAACTTGAGGATCTGATTGCGAAACACAATCTATTTGTGACAAACGAATTCGGTCAACCTGGGACATATTGTCACCATGGTGAGACGAATATCGATGTCACCCTATGTACAGAAAAGCTACTGGGGAAAATGCATAACTGGAAGGTTAATGTTGACGCAACCAGTAGTGACCATAGGCTCATTACATGGGATGTGACAAAAGAGGCAGTCGACCTGGCCGATACTGCAGAGCGGTATCAGCTGAAAAAGGCTGACTGGGAGAAATTTGAAAAGTGTTTAGAGGAGGGATGGGGTGACCTCGATCTTACTGGAAATGCTTGCATTGAAGGAAAGGTTGAGGCCATCACCAAAGCCATAGCGGACGCAGCCGATGCAAGCATTCCTAAAAAAAGGGTGCCTCTGCAAAAGAAAGCGCTCAGGGGCCTTATTCTGAAACCTAACGCCTAATCAGCGAGAGCGGCTCTCGTCTCGTCGCCGTCTGTGTGTGTGTCTGTATTTTGCACACGCACACAAACGCGGCTCTCGTCTCGTCGCCGTCTGTCTGGTGTCTGTATTTTGCACACGCACGCAAACTAATACGCAGCGACATGAGAGTGTGTGACCTCCACGAATGAGTGAATTTTGACAGCTATAAATACAAAATTTACCCAAAATAATAAATTTAAACTATTCGTAAAAAATATTTTTCTTTTATCTTGCATATTATATTAGTGACCGTACCGAATTATAACACCTTCAAAAACATTTCTCTACATGTATTTATTCGCTTTCAGCGGTTTTCATACATTATTAAATACTTTTAGTACAAACCTTTCCTAAGTGTTGGTAACACTGAACTGTCGATATCGTCCGTGACAAGAGACGTCTAGCGAGAGGGTCTTAGCTGCCGCCGAGTCGGTCTCGATTCTCGCTCTCGCGGCGATCGACGATACGTCATAGTGGCGTTCGGAATACCAATTTTCATACAAAAGAGAGCTAAGCGACATTCGCTCTCGCCTAAGCGAGATCGATTAGGCGTTAGGATTCAGAATAAGGCCCCTGGTGGAATGCAGAGTTAGCTGCCAAAAAAGCGAATTTTATGGCGACTCGAAAGATCTATCTGGCAACAGATAGGTCCGATAGAGAAAGACTGCGAGAGGAGTATACGGATGTCAGGAATGACTACTTCGACTCGATCAGTCACGCCAAACAAAGTAGCTTTGAAAAGTTCGTAACTGAACATGGGAATGGTGACCCATGTGGTCTTGTATATAAATACCAAGCCGACAAGCTCGGAAAGTCCGCGATATTAAGTTCACTTTCTTTTGAAGGTGCAACGACGGACAACTGGGAGGAAACTTCTCGGCTCCTATTGGACCGGCTGCTTCCGGATGACGATCCTGAAAAAGATACGGCTCAGCAAAAAGATCTGAGAAACCGTACAAACGATTATGTGGCATCAGTAGATGATGTTAAGCCGATCCGAGGGATCGATGTGGAGTTGGCTATCAGGTCAATCAAGGCGGGCAAAGCGCCCGGCCTAGATAACCCAAACGGTGAAATAATCACCAAGGCCTGGCCGGTGGTAGGTGAGGCAGTCGTTGACCTGTTCAATGACTGCATCGAAAAGGGAAAGTATCCAAAGTCCTGGAAGGAGAGTTCGGTTGTAATAATAGCGAAAGGAGGAGAGAGGGACCTTAGCGATCCAAAATCGTACCGACCAATTATGCTTTTACCTGTATTAGGAAAGTTTTTTGAGAAGGTACTGGTCTATAAGGTCCTATGTAAGTTCGATGACCGCCTATCGTCGAACCAGTATGGATTTCGGCCGAGGGTATAAACGGAAGATGCCACGGTCGAATTGTTTAATCGAGTCGAAAACTCGAGCAGCAAATATGTTCTTGGCATATTTGTTGACATATCGGGGGCGTTCGATAATCTGTTGTGGCCCAGTGTTATGGATTCATTGCGTAAGCTTGACTGTCCCGGTAACGCCTATAAGCTCCTGAATGATTACTTCAGTGACCGAAAGGCCACTGTGTGTTCGAAGTACGGGTCTGTGGCGAAGCTGGTGACTAAAGGCTGTACGCAGGGATCCGTCTTTGGTCCTACCATATGGAACATCGCTTTCGATGGTAGTATTGATCGCGAAGTAGACCAGATTTCATACGCAGATGATAAGGTCATCATTATACATGGAGATTCCAGGAAGGAACTGGAACAACAAGCTCAGAATGCAATTGATCGAATGAATGATTGGTGCAAAAGTGTGAAGATGGCGCTCTCGACAAGCAAAACTGTAATGATGCTCTTAAAAGGTAAACTAGACACAAATAGGCCGCCCACCGTTAAACTGGACGGGCGCAGCCTCACAATGGTCAAACGTTTCAAATACCTTGGGGTTATTCTTGACGAGAAACTCAATGTGGGCTCTCACGTGACGATGATCTGCGAAAAATCCAAAAAAACTGTTTCATGCTCTGACAAAAGTGGCGAGCGCGACCTGGGGTCTTAGACAAAAAGCCCTAACCATCATCTATAGAGGTGTGGTAGAGGCCGTCATGACCTATGCGTCGGCCAGTTGGTCGCGTAGGCTTAACTGCCGACATGTTAGGCAACTCAGAAGCGCACAACGCTCTATCCTCTTGAGAGTCATAAGGGCATACCGTACAGTCTCTACAGAAGCGGTATTCGCTATCGCTTGTGTGCTCCCCATTGATATCCTAATACAGGAAAGGTCAGCTCACGCGAGAGTTCATACCGAGAGTCATCGTAAAGATGAGAGGGAAGAAAGTATTTAGAGTGAATCACGAGCTGGTTCAGTTCCTGACTGGACATGGGAAGGTCGGAAAATACTTCTATAGATTCGGTATCATAGATAATAGCATATGCGAGTGCGGGGGACCGATCGATTCGGTAGACCATGTACTCTTTGAGTGCTCTCTGAGCGATAATGCAAGGGGAGCGCTTGAGAGCGTGGTTCATGTGATGCTGGGTTGGTCTGGCCCATATGCAAAGATCTATTTCTTGATGATCGGATGATAGAGGGTTTCCGAGCTTTTTGTGCGGAAGTAATTAGAGAAAGGTCGTAGATTTTTTTTTTTTTTTTTTTTTTTTATAGACTACCGGCACGGGTGGCTGTGCCCAAAAGTTCAAAGAACGATTAACACACAGCCAATAACCCCACTCCTCGCGAAACCACGCTCAGAGAGGCGCCATGCCAGCTACAAGGCGGACAAAGAGGTTGTTGTCTAATTTATTAACACGCCTTTTGAAGATTCCCAGGTTATAGGTGGTGGGGAACACACTCGCCGGAAGACCGTTCCATATTTTCGCCGTACGACATAGGAACGATTTCGAAAAGCGATGCGTTCTCAGAAGTTGTGTGTCAACAACATATGGATGTTCCGAGCGAGTCCGGCGGGTGTGACGAATACGGATCGGGGCAGGAGGGATGAGGGAAGCCAGTTCTTCGGAACATCGGCAATGGTAGTACCTATAAAACAGGCTAAGGGAACCGATTGTTCGCCTGTGTTGCAATGATTCAAGTCCCTCCGTGAGCTTGGGATCACCAATTAGGCGGATGGCGCGGCGCTGGATAGAGTCCAAGGAGGCCAACAGGTAAAGGGGGGATCCTTCCCACAGATGACTGCAATACTCCATCACCGGGCGAACTTGCGCTTTGTATAGCATAAGGAGTTGCGCCGGTGAGAAGAATCGCCTGCTGCGGTAGAGGACACCCAATTTCCTGGAGGCAAGGGTAGCTTTGGACTCTATAAAGCTCCTAAATCCTACATCTTTGGTCAGTTCCACGCCCAGGAGGTCCAATTTGTCATTGTTGGGTACAGCCGTACCCTGAAACGTGGCTTGGGAGGGAAACCGGTCGGCCTTGGTAGAGAAGGCACAAGCTTGTGTTTTTCTGACGTTGAAATCTACAAGGTTCTCGCGGCCCCAGTGGGCTACCTTAAATAGAGCACCGTCTACTCTTTCAACCGTCAGACGTCGAGCTTCGTTAATGCGCACGTCTCTAGCAGTCCAGTCCTTGATGTAACCCTCGTGTGCGGTGCTGTCGTCTGCATAACTGTGAATGTTACCTAGGCACAGCAAATCGTTAATAAATAACAAGAATAATGTAGGCGACAGCACCGAGCCCTGAGGAACGCCAGCGTTTATTGGGAAGTCAGCTGATCTTGCACCGTCGACAGTTACAAAAATTGATCGGCCTCCCAAGAAGCTGGCGACCCAATTACAAAGGGACGAAGGGACACCGTAGGCCGGAAGCTTGCTAAGGAGACCTCGGTGCCAAACGCGATCGAACGCCTTAGATATATCTAAAGCGACCGCCAGCGACTCTCCAAAGTTGTCCAATCTCTCAGCCCATATGTGCGTGACATAAGCTAGAAGATCTCCTGACGATCGCTGTTTACGGAAACCGTACTGCTTATCGTCAAGGAGTTTATGAGCTTCTAGATAAGTCAGGAGCTGGGAGTTTATGATCCGCTCCATAACCTTACAGAGGAGAGAGGTTATCGCAATGGGCCGATAGTTTTTGGGGTCAGCTGAGTTGCCCTTTTTGGGCACTGGTTGGACCGAGGCCTTCCTCCAGCAAGCAGGCACGATACCGGTGGAGAAAGAGCGTCTAAAGAGACGAGTGAGGATAGGTGTCAATTCTAGTGCACACATTTTTAGTACACGCGCAGGAACGCCGTCCGGACCACTGCTCTTTGAGGCGTCCAACTGACGTAGACTTTTGAAGACCGCCCTGTTATAGAATCGTACCTCACGCATTGTTGTATCGCATTGAGGTAACGATGGAGGGGTAGCGCCTTGGTCGTCTAGGGTCGAGTTGGAAGCAAAGAGGCGGGCAAATATGTTCGCCTTCTCCTTAGCCAGGATAGCGAGTGATCCATCGGGGCGTTCTAGCGGTGGGGTAGCAGCTCGGCAGAAGTTCCGACCGATAGAGTTCGCCAGGGACCAAAACGCACGACTTCCAGTGGGACAGCGTGCGAGTTTTTGGCTTACTCCTCGGTCGTGCTCAAACTTGGCCAAGTTTAGCACACGCTTGCTGGACTTGACAGAAGCATTGAAGGCACGTTTCGAGTCCACAGACCGATCGCTCAACCACCGTTTGAAGGCCTGGTTCTTCGCCTCGACAGCCAGGCGGCATTGACGATTGAACCAGGGCCTCTGCTTGCCACCAACGGGAACCACAGAACTTGGAATAAAGTATTCCATGCCCTGCAGAATCACCTCGGCGACAGCTTCGGCGATCTGAGACGGGTCTGCAGACCGAAAGCATGTCTCCTGCCAAGGATAACCTCCGAAAAAAGTTCGGAGATCGTCCCATTGTGCAGACTTGTAGTGCCAGACAGTGCGAGTACTACTCTCGCGGGTATCCGCATAGTACGAAGTTGGCACTGTTGTGGATACAAGGCAGTGATCTGAATTCCCCAGTGGAGCTTTCACAACGGCCCTGTAACCCTTTGGCTCCGAAGTCAACACAAGGTCCAACAGGTTTGCTCTATGCGACGGGTTCCTAGGGACTCTAGTTATACCTGACACAAGCTGTGTCAACCGATGATCGCCGCCTCCCCGCGGTGGGGACGGAAACGAAGATCGGGTCACCTGCTTGCGGGTAATAAAAACCCCGAGAACGGCTAAAGGCGATCGGCTCGACTTTTGACATTACGGGTTAGCATAAATCACTAATGGTCAAAGCCAGCATAGTATAATAGAGACGTACAATTGAGAGAGCAATTGTTGACGAATGAGAGAGTAAGCAGTAAAAGGCTAAGCCTAATCTGCGTGCATGAATATAAATGAAATTAAATGAAATGCTGTTAGGTTTCTGGAACAGTATTCGGTTAGTAACAATGCTGACATGTGTTTAGGTAGATAAATGCAGGTTCGTGGGTTGTTAACAGTGGTATTAAGATAAATCTTACCTCCGTTTCCAAGTCCACAAATTTTGTTTTTGCGTATCCATGGCTCTTGGATGAGCGCAATTGTGATGTTGTGTACCTCCAGCTGTCTGCGTAGTGTGACTGTCGCAAATTGACTATACTGGAGGTTACACAGGTTACACAGTACGACCTTAGTTATGTTCAGGGGAGTGAAGGATACGTTCCTCCTCTTCCCTGTCCACGTCGTCTGATGATAGCATCGATTCCTCCTCCACCTGTGCCCTCATCCCCCAGGTTAGTTAGGGTTGGGTGGGCGTGGGGGGTATGGACGCGGCTCCTTCCTGTTCACTTACCATTTCCGGTGGAGCAGTGTCCATGGACACTGCTTCCGCCGGGTCTGCTGGCGGTACTGCAGCTGTCTTTAGCTCCGGGTCAGTCGGAGGGTAGTCGCTGAGACCATCGTCAGTGAAGAAGCGCAGATAAATTGCTCCTGACCGAAAGCTCACCTGCCTACCTCTCTCCAGGACCTTCTTTACCTCGTCCTTGGGCACTCCCAGGGTGAGGAACATGCCCGGAGAGCGTTCTTCGGGTCCATACGCTGTCACGTTGTATAGGGACCAACGGTCAACTCTATCCCACCAAAACATATAATATAAAAAGATGCCAAGTCTCGCACCCAACCTTTCCACCGTAAAAAGTTATAAGATTCCATGCAGAGCCAAGTCTTTTCAAATCATTGAAACCCGAATTCAACAATGTTGCCATAAAGTATATTTTCTGCTTAATAATAATCAATATTTAGTTACTCCTCTTATATCTCTCACGTGCCGTGTAAAATAATAAAAAATAAACTAAAATGTCATAAAAAATATAAAATATATGGAAGATTGGCTGACTATGAAGCATTTTCAATGTTTAGGAAACGGCAAAAGGAAATTGAAAAAGTATGCTTCGACAGCTATATAAGGACGAAAGAGAACGTTAAAAATAATTGCAAATATTTCTGGAGTTATGTTAAATCCAAAAAAAAAATCTGGTAATCTACCTTTGAATATGTTTCATGGTAATATCATGTCTCGGAAGGCCAACAAATCGCAGATACGTTTAATATTTTTTTTAAATCGGTTTTTGAACCCTCCTTTAATCTTCAATCGTCCTCGATCGATAACACGTATTGTGATTCCCCAGTGAGCATTAATAATGTCCACTTGGAACGTGATAAAATAATTAAGTATCTGAAATCGATTGACGAATCCAAGGGCACCGCTCCAGATGGCCTACATCCGCTATTTATCAAGCGCACAGCGAATACTTTATCACTACCCTTGTATTTAATCTTTAATAAATCTATCTCTTCAGGCGAATTTCCTCTAGAATGGAAAACATCTTTTGTTTTCCCAGTGTTTAAAAAAGGTGATATTCATGATATTACCAATTATCGACCTATATCAAAACTTTCAATTTTACCTAAACTGTTTGAAAAGATAGTTTATGATGTAATTTTTCCTTTGTTACGCCCGCACTTCATATGCAACCAACACGGTTTCCTAAATAAGAAATCAACAGATACAAGTTTATGTGAATTTGTAGATTTATTGCTTGTGGCCATGAGTGATGGCTACCAGGTAGACGTCGTGTATACCGATTTTTCAAAATGCTTCGATAAAATTCCTCACAATTTGCTTGTACTAAAAATTTTAAAGTATGGTATACACGGTGATCTGCTTCGGTGGTTCGCGTCATACCTGAGAAATAGAAGTCATGCTGTCACGGTGAGTGGCTTCTGCTCTAGTTTCGTCCCTGTCACTTCCGGAGTACCTCAAGGATCTCATATGGGCCCCCTCCTATTTAATATATTCATTAACGATATCATTAATTCAATACATAAATCTGGTCTTCTACTGTATGCAGATGACGCTAAAATTTTAAGAATAATAAAATCACTTCAAGACTGTCAGGATCTGACAACAGGATCTGGTTCGTCTTGGTAAATACTGTAAGGATAACTTTATTCAACTCAATGTTGACAAATGTTGCTGCATTACTTACACCCGTAAAAATAACTTTATTACCTAAAATTATAATATACACGACCAGATTCTTAATAGAGTTAATGAGATTAAGCGGCGGGTGGCCGAGTGCTTTGGGCATCGGCTTCTCATGCGGGAGGTCCGAGGTTCGAATCCGGTCGGCGTGTACCAATGAGTTTTTTCTGACGAAAAAATTTACGTGCATACCTACACCCGCTGCTTCACCGTTCGGAACCGGTTTAAAACTGTAGGTCCCTTCCCTTGCCCCTTACTAGGTGGTAGGCTCAAATTGTAGCCGACTGGGTTGGTACCACCGTACTGGATGTAAGATGGCCGCATAGCAACCTGGGTTGTGTTCTCCTCTAGTCCAGTATAGCCAGCAATCCAGGGAAGTCTCCGGTATGGCACCTACCTTCTCGGAGGTGATATTGGCTGGTTAGAGCATGTGCTTTGGCCCCTCCGACTCAGTCACCCATACCGGATTACATAAAAAAAAATAAAAAATAAAAAAAAAAGATACGAGATTTTGGTGTGTTACTTGACAGTAAGCTGGTCTTTAAATCTCACATCGAATATATGACTAAAAAAGCATATAGGATGTTAGGCTTTATTTTCGTACTTGCACCGTATTTAAACAACCATCCACTTTCCAACTGCTTTACTCTGCTTACGTTAGGTCACACTTGGAATATGCCTCAATAATATGGAGTCCTCAATACAAAATTTATATTGACGAGATTGAGCGCATCCAAAATAAATTTTTGAAATACGTTGGTTATCGAACTCGAAGTAACAGTCTTCAAGACAATTTCGCGCTTACTTCTCTTAACAGAAGACATATCACAGATGTTACCTTTCTTTTCAAAATCATAAATTCATTTGCCGAGTCACAGTATTTATTAGATAAAATTTAATTTAGATGTCCCATCAGAAACACACGTTCTACTGACACATTCTCATTGTACAGAAGTCATTGTAATTATGAAATGAAATGAATTTTATTGCACACAGAATGAAAGTTACATGCTAATACAGTGGGTACAGTATACAAAATACTGTAAATATGTGGAACAGTATTTTGTTTTATTTCTGAATTAGCGCGACGTTACCACCCAACTAGACTAGGCCTGTGCTAGGGTTGGCCATTTTAAATTCACATATTTAGTCTGTGCGAATGTAAATACATGCATGTACCCAAACAATGGGTACAGCAGAAATTTTAATAAATACATATATATATAAATTAAGATACATGGCATGCAGTGTTAGTATTATAATATATACATATATTTGTTGTATAAGTGTGCATTTAGTTATCTTATTTTATTGTGCTCTTCTTTTATGTATTATTCTGTTTTTGTTATCCTTTGTATTATTATTATAAGGTATTATTTTAAGTTGTTATTTATAGTGTTAGTCCTTTGCTTGTTTAAATCTTTAATTGTTTAATCTTTTGCTTGAAAAACGGTACTGTGCTTATGTTAGCGTTTTATTTATTATTATTACTCTGGGCCCATCTGAAAAACAGCGCTATAGGTCGCCTATAGTTGTGCACCTATAGCACATGCTGAGATGGGTCCATATTGTCATTAATTGTGTTATTAATTTAGGTTTTGCTTGTATAATTTCATGTTTTTTTTGTAATGTTTCCTTTTTTTTTTGTTATGATGATCTATAATGACAATAAACAACATTTTTCTTTCTTTCATTCTTTAAACATATCACTGAGCCAGGTATTTCAGTGTTACATACTCCGTTGATGTATATCAGGAACAAAATGGGACCCAGTACACTTCCTTAAGGAACTCCAAAGTTTATGTGTAAGTCTTCACTACGATGGTCACCCAGCGTAACAGTTTGTGTTCTATTTCTCAAATAACTTCTGAACCAGTCTAGGGCACCATCTACGACCCCAGTCTGTTCCAATTTTTTAAGGAGAAGTGAGTGGGACACTGTGTCAAAAGCTTTTGCCAAATCAATAAATACTGCCAAGCATTTATTGCCGTTGTCAAGTGATTCCACTATGCGGCTGCTCAACTTGGCAAGAGCATCATTAGTTGCCATACCCGACCTAAAACCGAACTGGTTGTCAGAGATGAGGGCGTTACCATCGAGGTGGCCAACCAATCTTGTTTTTACAACTTTCTCGATTATCTTTGAAAGCGTTGACAGAAGAGAGATAGGACGATAGTTGCATATTTCATCTTTTGAGCCTTTTTTATAAATGGGAATAACAGAGGCATCCTTGAGCTGTGTAGGAAAGGTGGAGGTTTTTAGGCTCATGTTAGTTAAGTGGCTAATCGGTGCTGTAATAAACTTTTCATTCATTCTCAACCCGTTTTGATTGGTACACGAACACTGAACGAATGTCGGTCGAAGAAAACGGCTATAAAAATTATACATGTTTTCCATCCAGGTCAATGTAGCCGGCACGACCAAAGGAAAGACTGGCATGGCACCTCTCTGACACTGACTGGCTAACTAACAATTACTCGGCATACACTTTACATGATAAATAGCATCAAGTCTAACTTTATTTGCATGTTTGTGCACTCATCACGTAAACTAGTTTGAATGGAGTTTGAATGAAACACCAATTTGAACGGAGTTTTCACAAAAATATGGGATATGCCACTTTGTTTAATAAAAAAGTTTTTCTACGAGACAGAAACTGTTAAGTGCAGGAGCCTCCTCTAGTGCACTGTATGATTTTATGTGTTAGTAAATATTTTCATTTCATTTATTTACAATTCATTTCATCCATATCTCCTACTTCCATCTTAATTATTATTTTGCCATATATGGAGTACTCGGAGGAGCTGTTTAACCGCAATCCAGGGAGGTCTCCGGTATGGCACCTACCTTCTCGAAGGTGATACTGGCTGGTCGGAGCATGTGCTTTGGCCCCTCCGACTCAGCCACTCATACCGGATTACATAAAGAAAAACAACTGAGCTACCGAGCCTAACAATAAATAAAGCGAAATTTCTACGGGCGACCCACCGTGTAACGTACTCGTACGTAATATTTTTTTTTTATTTTTTATTTTTTATTGAAACTGACACGGTTGGCTACATCACCTACAACATACGTGATGTCAGACCATAACACCGGGTGAACTTGGTGCCACGTCAGTGCTTCCCTTCGGTCGTGCCGGCTACACTGAACTGGACGGAAAACACAAACTATTTACATAGCCGTTTCGACCGACCTTTCATTCAGTGCGGTGGTACCAACCCGGGTGGGTTAAACCCTACCACCTAGTAATATAAGAAGGGAGTCATATCCCTTAGTCGCCTTTTACGACATGCACGGGGAGAGACGCAGTGGGGCTATTCTTTTAAAGTACCGGCCCCACACGGTACAAATATATATGAAATATTCTTATAACTCAAGAACCACTTTATCGATGTACATGCGGTTTTCTTTGCTACATTTCTTTACTTCTCAGGATGATTTTAAGCTATCAATCACAACGCTAGGTTATCCGTGGCTTGAGCTGTCACCAAAAAGTCACGCGAAAAATTTAAATTTTGGCTGTTCAGACATTTAACTTTATCTCCAAATGTGTGACATTTTGAAGAAAATAAATAGTTTTGTGCACAACAACTTAAGGGTACCTATATTGTTTATTTTTTTTTCAGAATTTTCAAACAACCCTTAATAGGTCAAAGTTCGGCGACAAAAGTGCAGTTTTTTGTCAACTTTTAAACGAAATATTTGTTAAAGTAAACTCATTGATTATAGCAAAGTTATATATTTTTGAAATTGCCTTAACAATACCTATAGAATGACATGGCATTTTATTTATTTAAAAAAACAAAAAATATTTTTGGTTCACATTTTGGGGTACCCTGTACTTTCCACAGGACTATTAGATAAACTTATCTGTAATATATCTAGCGGCATAAATTACACGTAATTTGGCGTCATTTTTATCAAAATCAGTTAAGTAGGTCCGGAGATATCTGCGTGTGACCGACAGACAGACAGACACCAGAGCGATCCCATAAAGGTCCCTTTTTCGCATTTTGCGACGGGACCCTAAAAACGGGGCTTAAATTTTGGGATGTTTCAGTTTTTCCTTTCGTTGTGGGCTAAACATGAGCTGAATACAAAATTTCAAGTTTGTAGGTCTGCTGGAAGTAGGTACCTTAGATTTTTGATGATCGGTGAGTGAGTGAGTGAGTGAGTGAGTGAGTGAGTGAGTGAGTGAGTGAGGGAGTCAGTAAAAACCGGAAATTTGACTGGCGATATCTCGCAAACTATAATAGGTACAAACTTATAATTTGGGGGTATAGCTAGGTTCGGTAAGTACTCTTGGTAACTAAAATTACAGGTGTTTATCTCTATCCACAACAAAGATACAGGGAGGCCAAAAGTACCTTGAGTTGCTTCGAGAAAAGGATGGTACGGCCGTGTTTGCTCGACTTGGCGGGGGCAGTCCCGTGCCCCCAGATACCACTTGGCATTGCAGGCGGTAAGGAGAGCGTGGGCCCTGGCTGCTGGTTTGTCAAATTCCGGCAGGAAAAGACCCGCCTTTTATATTTGACTTGGAGCTGTGACTGCCCCACCAGGATTAGGGTGTGACCTGGTCGGGGTGATGGTATCGACCTAATTGTTCCCCTCATCCAGTTGACGTTGCGTTCGTCCACAAACGCCATTTTTATGGCACCATCACACAGGAACAGTTTGCCCTGGAATGATGGTGTCTCTGGATTCTCAAAGTTGGCGTTGTTTATGTCCAGACAGGTTTCGTCGATTTTGTCGTGGACGATGTATTTTAATGCCCTGAACTCCTCCTCCGTGATGTCGGCGGAGGGGAAGAGGGTGATCGCCACTGCAAGTTCGACTCCTGCTGTTGCTTCCGCATAGCTAACCGTTGTTTTAGATCGGGACGGCTGATCGACCAGCTTCGATCGCTTGACTTCCCTTGTTGATGGGGTCGTGTCCGGGCGATCTCTTTTGCTGCTTGGCGTGGGTGGTCCGCATCTGGATTTGGCCAGCTCCTGCTTGAATCATTTCCGGGTTTTGCCGCCACCACGTTGCTGCCGCCTCGCTTGCTGGTCCGGTGCTTGCTTGGACCCAGTGCTGGTTCCGGCTGTCGCCAGTTGTTGCCCCCTTTGTGGTTTTTGCTTTGAGTGAGTTCTCTTCGGGCGGATGACTCCGCATCCACCACCCGTGAGGGCTCTTGCACTGAGGGTCCCTCATGTGGTGGGGGGCGCTTGGGCTGCGTAAGCAGCCGCCTTGCCTCCGCTTGCTTCTTTGCTCTTTGTCTTTGCTTCTTTGATGGCCTCGCCACAATATTCCAGCTGCTATTAGGTGTCCCCGCGCTTGGTGATTGAGCTATCACCTTTTATCACCCGGTCCTTGTGGAGAAGAGGGCCTTGTGGTACATCTTAAATATGAAAACTAGAGATACTTGTAGGACAGCATTCGGGGAGATAGGAATCATGACTTTACCAAGTACATATGTTTACCAGAACTTATGCTATGCCAGAAATATATTCATGATTCCTATCTTAATTCCGACAATCATAACTATGATACACGGTGTAAGAATAATGTACAATTAATAAGACATAGATTATCTAAAACCTCAAAAAGCTTGATCTGAAATAGTGTTAGATTTTATGATAAACTGTCTTCTAACATAAAACAATTAGATGATAATAATTTTAAACGACGGATTAAAATAATATTAATTGAAAAAAGTTATTACATTATTATGGATGAATTAACTGACCGTAATTTTATATAAGAGTCTGACTACTGTTTTTCTCACTAACAAACTTGGACAATTGGATACAGTTTGTATCATTAGTTTTTAATATGACTTATTACATTTCTTTGTAATAAACGTAAACTAATTGTTTTTTATTTGACTTGATATAATGAAGTATCAAAATTGACGATGGCACTATACACCAGACATAGGTAATGTAAATAGGCAGAGTGGTCAGATTCTTGAGTATTCATGTTTATGCTGTAAATATTAATGTCATTGTGAGCGGTAGTATGGGTTAATTATTGTTAATACTTATAAGGTACTAACAAAACATTGTGAGTTGCCAAGATTGTTTGTCAGTTCTTCTTTGCATTGAATTTAGAACTGGCCGAATTTTCGACATATCCAAGCGTAGGTTACCTACCTATGGATGAAATTATACAATAAATAATAAATAAAGAAACGTAGACCTTAGTATTTGATATTAATTTCAACTTGATACCTCTACCCGTTCCTGAGAAAAAAGGTCTTGACAGACAGACAGGCAGCCAGCCAGCCAGACAGACAGACAGACGGACAACAAAGTGATCCTATAAGGGTTCCGTTTTTTTCCTCCTTTGAGGTACGGAACCCGTAAAATTGATGAAAACTCTTAAAACTCTTAAAAAGACAAATTGGTCTACGCGTCAAAGAGATGATGCGCCAAGACTCCTTTTGTCAACCTCGGTAACTCAGTGGTGCGATCGATCGACTGTCGTTCGTAATCATAAGCACACCTGGACGCGGTCAGTACTTGGATGGGTGACCGCTTGACCGTTGGAGCACAGAATAGAAAAGAGTACTCCGTACAGAAGCTGCTCTGTACAAACACTCACAAAGAAATAGCTACTCTGCGACGACGCGATAAAGTACAAATTGGCTCGCACAGAGCTGCATGCCTAACCACGATAACCGCCTACATTTCGCTTTTCTTTCTGTCGTGTAACTCTATCTCGAAAGCGCGTCGTTCAGCGCGTTAAGGGCTGTGTCTTTGTGCTGTCTTATTGTGAGGAATAAAATGAAGATGATACCTACCAACGTTTATCGTTCTAGCTACCAACGATATGATATTTAGCTACGGCAAATTCATGCGAACAAATTCATGCATGCGTTAGCGTCACAATTAGTTTCTCACATCGAAGCGTGCATTGCGTGCAACCTTCCAGTGATAGTTTTGTTTGATCAATAAATTTAATGATCAATGATCATCTACAATGTACCTATTATCCTTATACGAATTAGGCCATACACACCACGCTGTTCGGCGTTATCTAACTAATGTTATTGGCAATATAATAATATCATTTTAAATCAATGACCTCCTACTATATGAATAAATAAATTACTAGAAATAAATCAAAATGCTACTAAACAAAATACTTACCTTTCTTCGTCTCTCGGCAATGAAAAAAAGACAAGTTTTCATTTGTCTGTTGACTTTTGCACCCGTCCACTGCACAATATTTACGTGATTTCGACATTTTCTAAATTCGAAAGCGCGACGCGCCCGGTCTGGCTGGATAGCGGCAGCCCACTGATAGTTGTAGATTAGCCGCTACGCCAAGCGGTAGGCATTTAACTCGCGACCTTGAGCGAGTGACGAAGGCCTGGTTGGAGGCTGACATATTGATGCTCTAGAAGGTGCTAATCTTGATGGTGTTGAACTTAAAGAGGATGTTTATGATGTTGACAATGATGATTGCCTTAATAGAGTTGAAAATAAATGATAAAGATGTTATCATTATTGTGATCGTGATGATGATGTTAATGATGACGTTGCTAACCACTATGATGACGATGTAAATTCCAGGGAAACCTCGCATCGACACCGAGAACCTCTACCCGCGCGAGTTCATAGAGGGTCAGACTATCCACATCCAAGCGATTGTGGAAGGAGGACCAACGCCCACGGTGCTGTGGTCCAAGATATGGAAGAATGAAGAGAAAGTGGTTCGTTCCATTTCTAAAAAGTAGGGGTTTGGAAATATGATAGGCTCTCATCATGGATGCAGCAAGTGATGTCAGGATAAATGGGTCAGGTTTTAAGGAAATATGATATGTAAAATGTCCTTCTAGAACTACGAAGAGCCTATTCCAACCTTAAGCCCTGCTGAAATCACATTTTTGTTCAAATTGGTATTTCTAAACTCACCAGGATTCCAGCTCAATCAAAGATAAGACCTCGCTGTACATCAAAGGCTCACTTCGCAAAGACACCGGTACTTATATCATCCTGGCATACAATAAATATGGCACCGATGAGGCTGAAGTCAATATCACTGTCTTCTCTGCTCCTGGCAAACCTGGTTCTCTCGAGGTGGCTGATATGACTAAGAGTGGCTGCAAGCTGAGCTGGCAGAAACCTGAGGATGATGGAGGTGAGATCTGATGTTAATATGAGGACTTTGAAGCATTACGAACAACCTTAGAGTTCCATACTGACAGTGCCAAAGGGCCCATAGATTCCTTTGCAAGTGTGTATATCCATTTGCTGTCTATCAATGGAATTTCTTAAAGAAATCTTTGCTGCGAAGGTGGATTCCGACCACTACCACTTGACAATACTGATTCTTTAACGATTATGTCTACAGGCAGGCCAGTGCACTACGCAGTAGAAAAGTTGCGTGATGGCTTTACTGACTGGGAGCCAATCAACAAGACCAACGAAACGGAGATGGAACTCAGTGGACTCCATGAGGGTGAAACTTATACGTTCAGGGTGAAGGCCGTCAATAAAGTGAATGCTTCGGACTGGCTGACGACCGTTAAGTCCCATAAGGCCAAGAATCGGGATGGTGAGTTGGATGTTAATATTTTTTCACGAAGAGCCCACGTACGATACTTGAATGACTGACACCCAATAGTTTTTACTACATTTGACCATACGGGTAAATTTGAGTTGCATGATTTTGCATGTTAAATGAATTGTAACGGGGCCATGGCGCACTCCGTAATAATGGCAGTATATTTCATTAATTTTATACCATTACGGCAGTCAGTGTCTAACGGTACCCATGGGCATCTATTGATAGAAAAATGCCTCAAAATGTCAAGCCAGCCTAGATAGATAGGTGCTTATTTAAGTCCCTTGGAAAGTACTGCACCGCGCAGCGCAACCGCACTGAATGAAAGGTCGGTTGAAACGGCTATGCATACATGGTGTTGCAGTTGCCCCCGTAATAGTTTTAACTGACATAAGGGGGTTATTCTGTATGCGAATCTAAACAGCTTCTGTGAAGAAAAAAAAAATGTTTGAAACAAAAAAATAAATATTTTTTCCATACAAATTCCTATTCTCAAAATGTGTGGAGAAAAAAAAATTTTTTTCTTCAAATAAAAAAGTCGTAGAACAAAAGTTGCTCTATTTCACGTACAGAATCACCCTCTTTCAGGTTTTACGGTTAGGGTTGCAACACCGTGTATAGTATAGTTCATGTTTTTACTCTTTAGATAGAGATTTTCTCATGGTTTTGCAAAGTAAATTAAGGTATCGTAAAATAATAGCTGGTAACCCTGAGAGAGAAAAAAACTTCCAATATTGCCAATTTAATATAATTTGATTTAATCAAAATTTTTGGCTTTATTCAGTTTTTCAGTGAGTCAAATCTAACTAGCTATAGCTTGAATACCGTCAAGCGTATCAAAAAAATATGTACCGTATTTCTTGTTTAGAATTTAATAAGGTTTATTTTTGCTTCAGACACAATTTTTGTAACTATTATAGTGTTCAAAATAAAAAGTGAATAACACGTTTAACCGGGACACATTTCACGGTGACGGGCGTGAAGCGCAGGCGAAAGGGAGAGGAGAGAAGAGAGGGAGACTTGGTTAGCTTTGAACACCACATCTAAAATTATCACATCATGTCGTTTGAAAAGTTTATTAATTTGTTTATATGAAAAACATAGAATGACCGTACTAATATGGCTACGTAGTACGTAATACGTAGTACGTAATATGGCTTGTACTAAGCAGGAAGCGCATTACCAGGTGCACTACATACCACTGGAATTGCCAAACCAGTAGTTTTGCCTCTAGATCTGGATATTTCTGATGAACTGATGAGTTCACGAGGATCCCCTGGGGGATCGCTGGGTGGCCCCTCTGTTTAGAACCCACCCTTAGTGGATAATTAATTGTCTGGCACTAATACAATTATGTATTTGTTGCAGAGTATTCCGAGTTGCACAAGGCATCACCGCGCCCTGGGCACATTCCGATACTCTCCACGAATCAATCACACATCTAAATTATGAGCAGAACGAAAAATAGAAAAATGTTTAAAACTTCAGCGGCCCGTTCTCCCTCAAAATTGAAGGTAGACCTCGCCAATATAAGAGGTCTACACACAAATTTCTCATCCGTCGCCTGCCATCTGCAGACAGCGAGGCCTCACCTCCTCTTTCTTACGGAGACCCAGATCGGGCGTTATGCTGACACATCCTACGTGGACGTGCCTGGTTACAATCTTCAGGAACGTTTCATGGCGAAGGATGGTGTCTGCTTGTTCGTTGTCTCCTATACCCGGCTCACCCGGTTTGTAGACCCTGGTTTTCCTGTGCTATGGATCCGCGTGGCTCTTCCCCACGTGGTTAGGACTTACGCGGGTGCATACAGATCCCCTAACCTCAATGTGTCAAGAACAGAGGCATTTTATGAGCATCTTAGCAGTACGGCAGACAAACTGGTTTGCGAGTTCCCTACGGCGGAGTAAGTGATGCTGGATGATTTCAATGCTAAACACCAAGACTGGTTGGGCTCCCCCATCACTGAGCATGGAACTGGCGGGGAGGCTTACAACTTGGCCATTGCACACGGGTTGACGCAGTTGGTGTCCGGAACTACTCGGATACCTGATAACCCTGCCAAGCGACCTAGTTTGTTGGACCGTGTGCTGACTACCGAGTCAAATGGTTACAAGGTGAGGGTTGAAGCTCCCCTCGGAAACTCCGACCATTGCCTTGTACGCTCGACTGTGCCAGCCGTACACTTCGCGGAAGCGCGTGAATGTAGTACTCGAACAGTTTGGCACTACCGATCAGCACAATGGGATGACTTCCGTTCCTTCCTGGGGGCATACCCTTGGCACGACGTCTGCTTCTCTTCTCCAGACCCAACCCTGTGTACCTAATCGGTGGTCGATGTGATCGCACAGGGTAAGAATTTCTTCATACCTACCTCTGCCGTTCCCAATCGGCGGCCGCCATAAGCCTTGGTTTGATTGTCAATGCAGGTTGGCTATTGACACTAAGAACAAGGCTTATAGGAAATGGCTGCAGAGTAGGTCTGTCGATAACAGACGAGAGCTCAACGTCGCTGCTCGGTCCTGCAAACGAACGCAAAACTTGGCCAAGTTCAGGCACGACCGTGGAATTGGCGCGAAACTTGCACGAAGCCCTTCGGGTAGCCGCGCCTTCTGGTTTCACGCCAAATCCATCAGTCGGGATTTTTACCGTCCTGCTACACCTCCGCTGGAACGACCGGATGGCTCGCTCGCCATATTCGCGAAAGAAAAGGCGAATACCTTTGCACGCCTTTTCGCATCCAACT